>CM071620.1:18893783-20093783 GCA_036365135.1 Miichthys miiuy
GGTTCAGATACTGTTGGCAAACAAAGCTATGGGTGTAATTTAGAAATGCAACACTGGAACGTACTCGAATACTTTACATAAGTACACTTTGGAGGTACTTTACCTGAATATTTCCATTTTCTGCTGCTTGATGATATATGTTAAACTACCAAACATTATATAAACTACACAACAATAATAACTGGGCAACCAATGGGTTAAACACCACAACCAAGATAAATCAATCAAATAACAAGAGTTAATAGTACATTATGACAGTTTGCAACCATATCATAGTTTGAGTGAAAAAACGTTCAAAACGCTCCCATGTCTGGGTAAAGTCAACGCAGACACTATTCACTATTCGTCAATTCTTTTTTTGCAGATTTTTAATAATTTTAATTCATTTTTTTTTACTAGCAAATGCACAATATTGTTTGCAGCAATACATTTCTAGTGTATTTAAGGTGAAATACAAGCTTGTTGTGTCTAACGCTGGGTCCAAACTGGTAAAAATGATTGCATCATTGAGCCAAAGTAAGTTGGTTTTAAAACCAGTGATTTTTTTAGTCTGTTGGTAAAATATCTCTCCGCCTCACATGAGAATGCTGTTTACACCCTCATGCATTCAAAACGATACTCTAATACTGTAATTTATCATAAAATAACATTAAAATCCGTCTACATAATGACAACTTTGACTTTTATCATGTTCACTTTGCTGATAATACTTTCTTTACTTATGTTTTAATGGAGCATTTTTTTTACAGTGCTCTATTACCAGTGGTGAGTACATTAACTCAAGTAGTGTACTCAAGCACAATTTTCCAGTTTATGCTTCCACTCCACATTTTAGAGGCAAATGTTTTACTTTGTACTGCACTACATTTGTCTGCAAGCCCGAGTTAACAGCCTACAGAATAAACCTGTGATCAACTCGTACCATATGAATAATTATACTTATGTTTGACATGTAATGGAGTATTTCCGCACTGTGGTTTTGCTAGTTTTACTTAATTTAAGGACCTGAGTGCACCTTCCTCTATTCATTCACATAATCGTTATCATCATGACAATAACAGACATTATCATCTTCATCTCCCAAATGAGGAAGAAGCCGAGTTACTAAACCAATCCTCCACCTTTTTGCACACAACGTTTGTTCTCTGCAGCTTCTCAAACACTTGCTGAGTTATGGTGAAGCCTCGTTATCCCCTACCCACACCCTAACACACCACCCTCTCTTCTTTCCTCCGGCAGGGCCGCAGACTCTGAGGCCTCTCCTCTGATGCATTATGACAACAGAGGAGAAATCTCCATCAGCCTATCAAACAACTTCACAGATAATGCCTCAAAGCACTGGACACGTCACAGCTTTTAGTCATGTTAATCCCTCAACCACTGCAGACAGAAACCCCCTCGTCTGCTCTCGCAGAGGTAATTTGTTTTACACAGTTACTTTTTCAAAGCGTTAAATATTGGCGAAATCTGCAAAGGCTGGTTTGTTTTATGGGTTGCCCTGTCCTGGGTTGCCAAGAGGGACGTATAGGACAGCTTTTAATGGAGGGGGAAAGGCTGACATAAAATACAGGCCAGATGGACTTTCTCCTATCCTGCTCATAAAAGTTCTTAGGACAGTTCACAAATCACGGCCTCTCAGTATTATGTTAAGCGTTTGGATTGTTATTGTTATTGTACATTTGCAAATACTAATGTAATTTATAGCTTTTCGAGCATAATTCGAGACTCAACCCACCCAGACATTTAATATGTGAGCGTTTAACAGTTAATATTGGGTTGATAGAGTGCCCGGGCTTTTTTACTGCCTTCCATGGAAACTGGCTATCATAACTCTGACAACTTTTCATCCAGCGTGAATTAAAGGTAAAGATTAAGACGACGAGTGCCATCCACTTCATTAACTGTTACGAGTCTTGTGCTGGAGTTTGGAGGTAGAATGTCTTCTGTATGGAAAAGAGGAAGAAGAAAAAAAAAACAAAAACGCAGCAGCAGGTATATCGTACAGCCAGGAGAGGGGAAAATGAAAAGTGAAATTCAAGATGCTAAGCTAAAACGGAAAAACTGCAGCTCTCTGGGGGTCAGTCCTCTTTCCGGAGAAGAGGAAAGTGGACCCCATAGTAGAGAGAGTTTGCGGTGGTCTGGGTTTTTGGGTCACTCACTATGATGTTACTGCTAACATGACAACAAATACCAGAGGGCTTTGAGTTTCCTGACTGAGATAATGCTACGAAAAGTACAGGGCTTTATTCAGAATCACATTATGCCTCATGTTTATGCTAAGCAGAGGTGTCAATATGAGACTCAGAGCCGAGTGGTGGAAAAGTCACAAAATACATTCAGGGAAATATTGTACTTTAAGTCCATAATTCCCAGCTGTACTTACTCTGCTGATTAGATTTGATATAAAAAACACATGATCTGTCTATGATATATGATTAAAATACCAAAAAGCACATAAAATAGACTAAATCCGCTTCACCTCGACCAGCTGCAGCATGTGAGTACTTGTAACTATTTTAAAAGAGTGCTGTTGTTACTTTTACAGAAGTTGATGCATACGTCTTCCTTCTGTGAAATGTTCATTTTTTATTTTTATGTTGATAAAACATGCAGTTGCACCAGTAAGTACTTCCCACCATTTATACAAAAGCATTAAAACCAAAGTGTAAAACTACTTTGTTATAAGTTAAAGTCCTGCATTCAAAATGTTGCTTACGTACAGTAAAGTGCGAGCATAAAAATATATTTAATGTACCAAAAGTAAAATGACTCATTATGCAGAAAAACTCAGATGAATATTATTGGTGGATTCACGTGGAAAAAGGCGTGAAAACAGCATCCGAGTTTGAGAAAACAGAAATAAATACACCTGAACATTAAATCACATTAACTTGTTGCAGCTTTCTGAGTATGTTCAGGGGGGACTTAAAGACGTCTGTGTTTCTAACATCCTGGTTACGGCCCTGCTGACAGGACCAGCTCTGCATAATAAGAACTTTTATACTTTAAAAGTTAAAAAAAAACATGAATGCATGACTATTACTATCAATGAAGTATTTGTTTACAACGTGGCCTTGCTGCTTTTACTTGAGTAAATCTGCATATGTCTTCCTCGGCTGGTGTTTATTTTATGTAAACCTGATTAAACCAACGACAAACGTCTTGCTTGACGTCTGAGACAGATTGTTGCAGATTAACCCAGAAATGATGCATATGTGCACACACACACACACACACACTCACACACACATTAATAAACAACAGTCTGACTTAAACAGCTTATCTGACACACTTGACACTGGGCCGCAGCTGCGTTTGGAAAACACTTCTTCAGTAGGAATTTTCTGGATAAGTCATCATGTTTTAGCACCAAAAATACTTTAGCAACATATCTGACAGTTGTGATGACTGCATAGGTTAACTTTAGTACAGTTTGAGGAATAACAATGAAAATTTGCTGTTGAGGAGGAGCCATCGCGGCTTATTCCAGACTTATGGGGCTCTTTTAAAGTATAATTACTCTGACAGACGCAGGTAGACTTAATAGACATGTAAAAGGAGGGAGTGTGTCATTGCATCATGTCATTAAACATCCTTAAACGGGTTTAATGGTGCTGCACATGTGGGCTTGTGTTGTAGATTTCTTCTATCTCATAAATCTGCAGCAGTCACCGTTGACCATTGCGATAAGGCTGATTGAGAAATGACATTTCAACACTCTTAAGTTTGTCTGTGAGTGGCATCATGTTCCTGTTGGTCATAATACAAAAAAAAAAAAAAAAAAAGGAGAGCAGCTCTGAAGTGGACTGACTGCTGCACAAGGGAGGATTATGAGCAGGACTATAAATGGAGGAGATGTTGATTGTATCTGTGTCTGGATACATAAAATATACTCGCTGCTATCTGGAGCCAGTAAATGTATACAAACTATAAATTACCCTCTTCTTCTTCTTCTTCTTCTTCTTCTCTCACTTTCTGCTCTGCCAGGAGACATTTAGTTCACTGACTTACATTCATGTTTATAGGAGAAGAAGATGTATGCATGAAGGTACGATTTGGTCCATTAAAGTATTTAAACTGTTTTTTTTTTTTTATGTAAATGTATTTTA
Source organism: Miichthys miiuy (assembly GCA_036365135.1). Taxonomy (NCBI): domain Eukaryota; kingdom Metazoa; phylum Chordata; class Actinopteri; family Sciaenidae; genus Miichthys; species Miichthys miiuy. Next base: position 18,897,893 of record CM071620.1, read on the forward strand.
TTTTTTGTTGGTGAGGTAATTATCAAAACAATATTCTGTTTTTCTTCTGCTGCACACCACAGTATTCAACCATACATGTCTGCATGCATGTTTATTCTATTTTATTCAATTTTTATTATTATTATTATTTTCTTATTAAATCACAAATTTTAGACAACAGCTATTCTCTAATTTCCGGTTTCTATTAAATTTGCATTTTCCATTTATTGATTTGGTTGCATGTTTGCAGCACGTGCATGCAACTTCTTGGCTTGGCTTTTTTTTTTTATTGTTCCTGAAGGTTTTTAATTTTTCCTGCTTTAAATGCAGAATAGAAATAAAAATCTATATTTAAAAAAAAATGCTGATTTAAAATGAAACTAATTAAACTAAATCAGCTTCCTGATGAGCGAGCAACGTGCATATAATAATAATAATAATAATAATAATAATGTCATCAAACATCGTTAAACAGCTTTAATGGTGCTGCACACGTGGGTTTGTGTTGCTCTCATAAATCTGCAGCAGTCATCATGATGAGGCTGATTAAGAAACGACATTTCAACACGACACTGGCTGAAGTGGCATCATCATTCCTCGTCTACTTCTTCTTCATCTTATAATAATAATAATAATAATAATAATAATAATAATAATACGATTTCTTAAAGTAAGAAACATTTTATTTACAATATTTTCAGTGCAAATTATTATTAACAAAATAGCACATCTATATATCCAGACAAAAACAAACAAACAAAACAAAAGAAAATACATGAACACGTGAAACGAGTGGTTCATAACCTAAAATTTAAATTCACAACCGCATATTTCCTGCAGATGAGGAAAACATGATGCACACGAAAGCTCTTGAGAGGAAAACGACAGTAAAGAGACACTTGGAGGTGGCCGGAAGTCTTATTTTGAAATTTAAAAATAGCTTGTGTGTTTTTTTTTTTATTATTATAAAGGGAGGAAACACATCTACTTATGATGCGTGTGTCCGGGCATAATGCTGCTCCACTTGTTCCCAGGAGTTAACGGGGCCTGACTGACTGTCTGACTGCTGCAGGACTTCAGGGGGCCACATGTTACTACATAAACGCTCCAGATGTGTTTGAACATCACTGTCGTTCTTCTGTCAAAATAATAATAATAAAAAAAAACTCGTCGTTACAGTTCATAAAATAACTCTTCACGCTGCCTTCATATCAGTATCTGAGAGGCCGGCGTGTCTGTGACTGTGGCCGCCGCCTCCGCGCTGCTCGCCGGCCCGCTCCCGCTCATGATCACGCTGGTTTTGTTGAGCTCAGAAACGTCCAATTGTCCGTCAGAGTTTTCCTCCGGAGCCTCGTCGGAGTCACACTCGCTCCTGCCGTCGCTCTCACACTCGGACTCCGCCGGCTCTTTTGGCTCGCCGGTGCCGGACTCAGACACACTCTTATCCGGCTGCTCCTTCTCCTTGTCCTTCTGCGCCTGGGCCTCTTTGGAGTGTCTCCACTTCATGCGTCTGTTCTGAAACCACACTTTGACCTGAAAACACACATGCGCAACGCTGATTATCAGGCTTTATTTTGCATTCAATATCCTTGAAAGTCCTTAAATTTTCCAGGTAAACCTGACACCGTGTAACGACTTTAAATTCAAGTTAAGAGCTGTGAACTTGCAGTTATGTGGTTTCCATCAAAAAGCAGAGATCACGTGTTTATTTGTCATTTTTATGAGATTGTCAAGTTTCCTGTAATAAGAGCTTAATTATGGGAAACTTTCTACATGAGGTCTGAGTCTCACGCTTTTAAAAAATCTTCAAAAAATTATTTTATTACACTTTTCCTCTCACTTATAATGAGGACACACACATTTCAAGGCTACCAAAAGCTAAGCAGTGGGTGCAGGAATATTTTATTTAAGCAGGTGGGTCTCGCTGAGGTGTAAGATTTGTTTTTGTCAGCAGAAAAAGCGTAAATATATATTAAAAGTGTCATTAATGTTGACATTGTTTGTGGGTTAACTTATTCACTGTAGGGTGTGATGACATGTAAACAACAACAACTGTTAAGGTGCTCTCAGCCAATCAGGTTGCACCGTACAGTCATGATGCTGTTTTAAAGGTCTTTATTATTATTATTATTATGACTTCATTTCATAAATGTAAAGTTCTTGTCCTGGTTGAACGCAGGTTTCAAAATATGAGGTTTTATTTTTAGATATAAGACTCAATCATCCATCGGTCTTATCTGTCATGTTACACACCTGAAGAATGTGAGTGCAGCCTACACACATTTTTTTTTTAAAAATTCATATCATTTCATTGTCACGGCCTGAGTCACCGACTGAAGACACTGATGTCATTGTCGGCTGATTTATTTCTGGGAATTTTTATTTTTTATTTTCTGGGACCTGGGTTTAACTTTTCACATGGTACATATATTTTATCAGCTGTTTAAAGCATTTTTAGAAGCTGGGAAAGTGAATAAGGAGGCTGGATTTAGACGTGGAATGTGGGAAATATACAGATGATTCATAAAAAAGAAAGAAAAAAAAAAGATGAAATATGACAAACTTACAAATGATAAGAGAAAAATGTTTACGTCTTTTCGGTGTCTGGATGAATTTTTTTTTTTTCTTTGGAAGGGGTGTGGTGAGGACAGCCTTTATTTCTAATATCCTGGCTTTGGTCCTGTGGTGTTATTGTTTTATTGTTTATTACAGCTACTCTCATGGGGCCCATACACTTATAATTAACACATGTTTATACTATCATACAGTAAATAAGATTATATCAAAGCGTACACATGTATAAAACATAAAAATAGAAGAAAATAATTTAAGCTTAACTTTCACACTGCAAAAGGAATCTAATTATTTTTGCAGGCCTGTGCTCCAGAATAATCTCTTTTCTTGTGATTTGTGCCAAATCAAATTGACTAATTTTTGATCTGTGCATGATCTGTTTTTTTTTTTTTTATCATCCTCTGCAGCTGCTTCTTACCTGAGCGTCTGTCAGCCCCAGCATCGCAGCCAGCTGCTTTCTGTCTGGCTTGGTGACATATTTTTGTATCTCGAATCTCTTCTCGAGTCCTTTTCTCTGCAGGTTTGAGAACACCGCCCTCGACCACGACCTTTTCCTCTTATACGTCTGTGGCATGGTGTCTTTTGTGAGGACGGCGTATGGACCTGAAAGACACGAAGAGGACACGAGGTTTAAAATAAAATTAAAAAAAAAAAAAATAGAGAAGAGAAACCAGAGAGAAGATTCACTGCAGGTGTTTCACACCTCCAGACAAACAGAGAGCTGGACTGGGCCAGCTTCCTTGTCTGTTACAGTCCTACATTTGTGATGGCTACCTGGGAAGGTGTCCTGAAACTGATGCTGGCCTGATTGCCTGCTGCTGCTGCTGCCTAGTGAACTCATCATGGAGGACGCGTCGCTCATCCCGGGGTCTATGGAGGAGAAGTACTGGCTGGCCGGAGGCTGAACGGGGATGTGGATCCCTGACTGACGGTTCGAGCTAACGATGGATGTGAGATCTGTTACAGAGCGAGAGATGATGAGTTATCGCAGTGACACAACGTTAAGGGGGGCAAAGATGGTCTGGTATTTAGTGAGGGGACCATCCTACAGAATTTCAAGCTAAACTCTCAGCTGCTGTTTTTAGCTGATCCTGACCTCTGACCTCTCTGGTTTAGGGGGCAGAAGAGGAGAGGATTTCCCCACAGGGCTCCTTAAAAGTGCACATTATGAGGCTACTTGCGCTCTTAGTGCTCTGTGAACAAGTGTCAGTGTCATAAACTGGCAGATACACATGAGAAAAGTTAAAGGCTGCTCCTAGTTGTGTTGCTTTCAGTTTCTAAACTTCGTTCTTATGAAATGAACATTAAAAAAACTAAAAACTTTAAAGGCCCTGACATGTCAGGAAACCTCTCTACAAACACCACACATGTCTTTAGAAATTCAGCGTGTGATAAAAAAAATGTCTCCTCTCACCTCTTAACGACGACTTTTCTCTGCCTTTTGGATCAAAGTCTGTCGACAATATCCGATCAATTCCGAATTTGAGGTCTTTGCTTGAAGGCGGGGGACCTTGTTGGGAATTTAATGCAGTCCTGGAGACTGATGTGAGCTGTAGTCCGTGTCTGTGGTAAGGGGACGCCGGACTCACCCTGGCACCGTACACCGACGGCTCCGGCGCAACAGGAGAAGGGCGCAACGGCGAGCTGCCAGAGTGCCCCTGTTGCGCACGGTGATTGTTGTGGTGGTGGTGGTGGTGGTGTCCCATATGCACCATGAGGGCCGACGATCCCGGGATGTTCTCCGCGTCTCCAGCCTGCAAAATGTCTGCGATGCAAAAGGAGGGTTTCTTCATGGTATCCACAGCGAAGCCCCCTGCGCAGTACGCGGACCAGAGGCTAAAATTTGATGCGTAAAACGGGTTGAGCCCGGCCGTGTACATCCCGCAGCCTCTAATGCGTCTTATTGTTTCACAGAAGACGGTATAAAACGGACAGACATGTAAAAAAAGCAAGGAGAGCGTTTTAGGGGGATAGATGACCGTCCTCTTTGCGTCAGTGCCAAAATCGCTCTCCCAACTCTGAAATCCAAACCCTGCAGCTCCACTCTGAAGTTCCTCCGCTGACACTGATTGGTCGCTCTCTGAGCCAATGGACGTCTTGCACTCGCTAACATCACGCCCTTGTAAATGAGGATGATGTGTATCACACACACACACACATGACCGGGGACACTTCGTAGCAATTTTGAGCCTGAGATGATGGATTGATCACTTAAAGAGAACCTCCACCCATCAGCGCACACAAACACATTATACCCATTAACTCACGTATTAATTTCCATTTTTTATGTGTGTGTGTATGTGTGTGTGTGTGTGTGGGAATGAATTACATCCTAACTCCTGAGGACTCCAGTGGACTATAAATATAATCATGGAAGAGTTTGATCTTCCATGCAAATCGCAAAAACAGGCCACATGGCTCTTTAAAATAATAAAATACATATTTAATAACTGACCGCACAAAAACACGCAAACACGCCAGTTATAGAGCAGAGAGGGGAGCTTCTATTAGCTCCCAACTCATCCTGTTTTTGATGGGCTGTGATTCGTGTTAAATGAGCGGATATTCCTGCTAGATTTGCCCCCAAAATAGAACCTGTTTTAGTATTTTAGGATACAGCAGAAATCCTTATTTCTTCCGGAGCAGAGGGGGAGACTTTATAATGACTGTTAGAACTTCCCTTTTTCAATATTTGTGCAACTTTATCTCGACCTGCAAGTTGCACGGTGACGCAAATCCGTCCCCATGCTCATAATAAACAGAGGAAACCTAATGCCCCACCCCACCCCCTCTCTAAAGCGAAAACACAATTAACTTCAGAGGCGATACTTCATCCGCAAGGCCCCTCAAGATTCACACGCTGGGTCGTGGCCAATAAGATTTTTAGAACCGAGGATTTAAATTGTACAAAATAAATACATGCAACTTGATTTTTTTTTTTCCTTTTTCCGAATTTATTTGGCTGATTTGATGTAAAACCACATATTTTAATATCTGCATCCAGATGCAGCTTTTATAATCGTCTTTGTAAGTTCATATACTTTTTTTTTTTTTTTTTTTTTTAAGCTGTCAATAAAATTGAACTCTCTCTCTGGCTTTCTCCTTCAAACCTCCTACTGTCGTGGCTTCACACTGTTCGGATCCCTCCTCTCCTCTCTTCTCTACCCCCCCCTCTCCTCAAAACCTCTCGCATGTTTCTCTTGCATGTGTTCAAACAATGGCTTCTGAAGCCCGCATTCATTTAAGTCTTGATTCATGCAGCCGGAAGGGCCGATGACCCTGACTGCCTCCTATCATGCTGTTTTCGAGTGACACTTTTCCGGGTTAAAATTAGAAATGAGATTTTTTTTTTTTTTTTTTTTGTAATGTTTGCCCTCCATCAATGCAGTCAAAACAATCCAGGGAAGAGGATGTAGCAGACGCAGCACGCCTCGAGTTATTTCAGGTGCTGATGAGCTTTTCAGTGGGAAGCATTAAAAAAAAAAAAAGAAAGAAAGAAGTAGCAGGCCTCAGATGAGCCTTTACACACAGGCCTTGATGCTTCATGGAGCTGTGACAGACAGAGGAGGGGCAGACTTTTCCAGCTACAGTGTGACATAAATCCATAATACAGAAGATGTGCTGTTTGCAATCATTAAATAAATCCTGCTTTAAGCTGTGACTTACTGCAGAAAGAAGGAAATGCATGACACCACAACACACGAGGGCACAAATATTCATCACCTTTATTAAAAATTTAAAGGCACCACCGAAGGAGCACAAATATAATTTCCCTTAAAAATTCCTGCAAACTTTTTGGTGCAAAAACATCAGATCGTTTATGAGTGTGTATGATTTAAAAGTCCCCAGAGAGATCAAAGGATTGTGGAGTAAAGAAGCATGCAGCAGGCTCTTTAATTTGAACGATATAACACGAGGATAAAGTTTGAGATTTCATGTTATAACGTGGAACAAATCTGTTATTGTTTCCTGCTGCAAAGGGTGCAGTTTCTCTATTTGTATTCCTGCTAAATGATCTACATTAAAATGAACATAATCACTGAGTGACTGGAGTTTGGAAAGAGAGGGAGCTGAAAGTCACAGTTCGGACACACGGCCCTCTTTTTCAGGGCAGATGTTTGCAGGATGCAGAATGTGACTGTGCTCGTGGAAACATCTGAATTCGCACCGCAGTTTGTAACAGAAGCCGTGCAACGATCCTGCAGTCGAATTACGCCATTTCATGCAGTTATTGCTGTTAAAATTAATAATCCATTCATTGTTTTTATATCATATGTGTGTACCAAAATAATGCACTTTTTTGTGTGTATGCTCTTCACTGGACAGAGCATCAAAACCTGCAACACAACGTGCAGCTTTATAATCCACAACTTCACATCAATGCACACTGTAGAGGTCCAGGTCTGAAACTTTAATATTTTTTTTTTAAAAAAAAGCTCACATTTGATCCACAAATCACCTGTAAAAAACTGAAATATTACTTTTTCAGCCAGAGCCCTGCTGGATACTATTATTCACCTTTATTTCCCTTTTCCAAGCCGGTCCTCTGTGGAGCTGTATAAATGATGGCAGGTGGGATTACCGCCAGTGCCAGTGACTCCTGTCTCTGGTTAAAGGGCTGTAAGTACTCGAGACCTGAATCTGTCTTCAACAATAGAGAGTTCACAGTTAAAGTCCAGCCCCCCTCCAAAAAAGTCTGCTTCTCTTTGTCTGAAGTAGTTTGGAAACCAAATATTGATCTTGACACAATAAAATGTTTTTATGACTTCATAGATAAGCACATGCATTCACCATTCATGAATAGTGGAAAGTGCTTTTTCAGATTTCAGATAAATAGCATGATAAGTGTATAAATTACATCACCTAGGATGAAATCATTTCCACACACACACACCCCCCCCCCTCTAAACTTTGAGCGTTGTTGAATTTAAATCAGTTTTAGGCCCCAAAAAAACAGAAAATCATCCAACATTTTTTTTGCAGGAAACCAACACAAACCTGTGAGCAGAATTTTGTTTTTTTTTCTTCTTTATTATCACATTCAATCATCTCACAGCCCCTCCAGGTTTAGGTGTCCAACCTAAACCTGGAGGGGCCTCGCGCCTATGTTGGGAACCATTGCATTAAACAGTAACTTTATATAAAGGAGGTAAAAATATCTCGGCAAGCTGCAACAATAAAACGTTGCTTATACGTTGATGATTAATAATTTAATAATGTCCTATGTGGTAATCTATCAGTCAAAGTTTTTCTATCTTTAACTTTGATACTTTGATTGTGCTGATAATATTTCTTTATGTTTGAATGCAGACTTCTACTTGTAATGGAGTATTTTTACATACTGTGCTTAAAATCTAGAGTTTATTAAAGACCAAAATCATATTTGTGAACATTTTTGACGTGATTATCATTTTTCCATGCATAACTAACAGCTCGCTCCTCATTAAAACATGATGAAACACTAATAAACTGATCAGTTAACCGCCTCAGAGGAGGCACAGCTCCAACTCACAGGCCGTCTTCAGTGAACAGCTCGACCGATCACAGCTTAAACAAACGGCATGAAAATGAAAAATCCAATCATTTATGAGTCGTGCACGCTGTGGATGAAAACAAAGCTGTGCACTGTTGACTACCTGACGTTTAAAGCGTCCGACGGAGCCTATTGTTGTCGCCTGATTGCTCACTGTGTGTTTTTCAGGAAGTCCTATCAGCCTGGAGGAAAACTGAACGAGCACCTCGGACTGTAGCTCTGCTGGATCAGAGGCTGCAGGACAGAATTAAATGATTTCCATTATTACACTGAGAATTATTGCTCCCCCTCTGTAAGACTCCAGCTCCAAGCCAAGATTACTATTTCTGGCAATGTTTGCCTCAGGAAGGAACTTTCGCAGATTTAATGGGACCTGGGCCATTGTACACAGCCTTCTGTATGGCACTCTGCCATCATTTCCACAGAGAACAGAGGGAGGGGGAAGAAAAGAAACTGAGGGATGTTGTCTAAAGTCAATTCAAAACAAGACTGTCTCATTTATGTGATCCTGAATACAGTCAATATATTTCAAACACTGAACTCTCTCTCTCTCCGAGGTGGAGATGAAATGAGTTTTAATTTGCATGTAGGAGGTTAAACGTCAAAAGTCTGACACGCTCCTGTGATTTGTCTTCTTCTACTTCGTGTATCTTTTATGAAACATGACTGGTTTTATGTTCAGCAGTAAAATTTAAAGCAAATTACAAACATCTTTGTCCACGTGAAGCGTTATTCTGGACAGATGTGGAAGAAGAGTAGCAACAACACAATGTAAAAATCCTGTAAAAGTCCTGCGTTCAAAATTGTAAGTTAAATAAAATGTACTTTAAATGACAGCATATCAAAAGCATAAGCACTCATTATGCCGCGAGCTGTATATTATTGTATATCTTAGCATTTTCAATCAACATTGCTGTCACATGACTATACAAACTGTTGTTGTGGAGCTAATTTTAACTCTAATGATGTTATAATATTTTATGTTTAAGTTCAAAAGGTTTGTATGTGAAGATATACAAGATGAGACTGCAGCACAAGACAAACAAAGAAGAAAGAACAGATTAAAAAAGCTATTTTAATCAAATTAAATGAGGAATTAAACAAATCTATTTACGGTATACAATATATAAATTACAGTACCTCGGACTATATAAAGGAACTTATTTGTGCAATAGAATACAAAGAAAGTAAAGATGTGAAAGTAAAAGTACATTTCTGTATAATAATAGAACTCAAATAAAGTAAACATACTGAAAAATCTCTTTTGATCTCTTGTTTGAAGCCTTTACATATGAAATCAGATCTTTTTTTCCATATCATCAGCGCAGTAAAACAGAATACTGATTATTCTCACAGATACCACATAAAAACATTAATGAGCACATGAAGACACTAAATGTACAAGCAGCTCCCCCCAGTGACAAAATGCTCTCTTCTTCTTCTTCTTCTTCTTCTTCTTCTTCTCTACTCAGTTTTACAAATGCAGTTCTCGCTTTGAGCGGAACAAACTACAAAAAAAAATCTTCAGTTAAACAGAATATAATTAAATGATTAGATAATTTGAAAAAAAAAAAGTATGAGAAAACAAACAGGCGTTGTGACGATAATGTCAAAGTATTCTCAGAAAAACGTACTTAAAGTAACAAAAGTGCAGAAAAACTCTGCAGAAAAACAGCCAAATGCATAAATACTTATATATATGTTATATTTAACTGCTGTAGCTGGTTGAAGTGGAGCTACTCTGAACTACTTTATACACTGAACAGTTACTGTGTGTATTTTAGTCCAGTGGTTCCCGTCCTAGAGGTTAGGTCACAAAATAAATCTGGTGTATTGTGATATAATTAATGAGAGAAGACAAAAACTACGAGTTCTACAAAATGTTTATTCATTTTTCTGGATCTTTATCTAATCTTTGCTATTTTTATGTGAAATATTGGATGTTTTATTTTTGTTTTTTTTACCTCTTTCGGCCTCAAACAGTTTAAATTTAAATGAAACCATCTGAGAAGTTTAAAGATGAAATGTCCCTTTAGTGAAGAGCTCACAAGCCAAAAAGGTGAACCACCGGTTTAAATCTTTAACAATGTATTGTATTTTCATGCAAACTCTTTATATATGTAAAGTAAGCAAACACTAGCGCTGTCAAGTAAACTCAGTAGTAGAAGAATAAAAACAAAACAACTACAACATCTCTCTGAAATGTAGTTATAGAGTGGCATACAATAGAAATATTCAAATAAAGTACCTCGCAGTTATACTTCAGTACGATACTTCAGTCAAAGTAGTTTCACATTCCACCGTTGCGTTTATATGCAGTCCATGTCGCGGACAGAAAAAGTAATCATACGGGAAATATGACCCTGAAAACTCTCACAAGAAAATGTACTATTTAAAAATGTTTTAATACGTGTTGATTTTTAATGAAACTACATGGAACTGAAGAGTGTTCGTTGTTGTTTCTCAGGGTCTAAATAAATGTCACACTGACACAGATGATGGGTCACAAACTCTCCTTCTCTTTACACACTAATAATCTGCTGATAATTAAAACAACTGAACTTTTCTTCAAAATAAAGTCAAAATATTTCAGACAGACGCACGTAAAATGACTCATATCATAAGAGTGAATGACTCCCATCTCAGCCTCGTGTTTCCTTTTGTGGCAGCAGTTTTTTTGTTTTTTTGTACTCTTTGCTCTGCTCAGTCAAAGTTTAAAACATTAAGTGGTCATTAGCTGGACATTGGAGTGGTAGACTAATCACACTCACCCCAGCCTGCCCTCTGCTGTAAACAACCTAAAGGAGCTGCTTTAATGGAAGCTTTTAAATATGATGGTGACTCAGTGCCTTTGAGCAAAACCATCTGTTTACATTAAAACAGATTAAAGTCGCCTCTTGCGCGGCAGGTTCGGGGCTCCTCTGCAGCTCCAGTGTGCAAATGTACACACGGTTAAATCACATACTGTAAGCTAAATACTGCAGGAAGGAGAGACTAATGGAAACACAAAAGGTCATAATAACAAACCATTAGGCCTGCTGCTGCTTCTCCAGCGGGGTGGCAAGCTGCCATCAGAGGCATAAACCATAAAAACAAAAAACACAACAACAAAAAAAGTCATTTATCTTTCAAATATCTTTTTTTAATTAAGTGGAAAAAGTGACTAATTGGTGATTTTGCCTTAACAGAAGAGCAGTTTTTAAAATCGTACTAAGACTGAATACCCGCTTCAAAAAAAAAATGTGTGAATGAGGCATAAATCTACAAATAATGAGCGCTTGTTTGCTTACAGAGTTAAAATAATGACTTGAAATGTTTTCTGGACTTGCACATTAAGGTCAGTCAGGCTGATGCAGAGCAGAGCATCCCAAGCCTGCGTCTTTAATAGTTCAAATCTCGGTCAAATCAATCCGCTGCTGTTTAACTGCAGCGGTGGAAAAATACGATTCATCAGCCAAGAAACTCCAAACAGCAGCAGGTCTGAAGGTGCAAAGCAGAGTGTGGAGATGTACTGTACAGATAATAATCATATCTATCTATCTATCTATCTATCTATCTATCTATCTATCTATCTATCTATCTATCTATCTATCTATCTATCTATCTATCTATCTATCTATCTCACAGGCTTATTTTTTGCTCTTTGTCTCAGGGGAGGACAGATCACATTGGGACAAATTTGTCCAGAAAACAGCTACTGGAAGTTTTTCCACACTGTCCCAGGAGTGTCTTCTGCTTCTCTTCTGCTCTGCGTGGGCTTATTTTATTTTATCTTATTTTATTTCTCTCTCTTTTTTTTTAATGTCTGAGGCTGTAGATGTTGATCCAACTGTCCAGCTGCACTATAAACACATTTCCCTTAAACATTTACATCTGTAAAACTGGTTTGTCTTTAAATTCAAACTAAAAAAAGACAGTCTATATAGTATTTCTATTTGGTATCTAAGACCTTGTCCTATTATAATATAATATAATATAATATAATATAATATAATATAATATAATATAATATAATATAATAATAGGCTACCTGGAAGAAATTGTCTTATAGTTTTCCTTCAGGTCATATAAACTATAACATATTTTTTATCCATTATATTTATGTATTATTAATTATTTTTATTTTAATTATATTATTTTGGATATATATTTAGTTATTCAGCTTTATGATAATATGAAACAGAAAACCATAATGTGTTGTCTTTCTTAATCAGCACATTGCACACATACATACAAACAGGAACTGGGTTTTTCTAGCAGAATGCTGCCACCTAGCGGACATGTTGTGTTCTGCTGTGACAGACTCCAAGCTGGTCTGCGGCGTGTGCGTGCATGGGTGCCTGTTTGTATTTGTGTGCGTGCATGTGTGCCTGTTTGTATTTGTGTGTGTGTGTGTGTGTGTGTGTGTTGGTCTCATGTGTATATGGGGACATTTTATCGGAAAACGCATCGACTTTATGAGGACACACCGTAATTGCAAGGACAGTCGACATATCTTCAGAAATCGGGCAGTGTAGAAGCATTTATCGTGATGCAAACGACTCCTTATCTTAAAATGTCGTTATAATTACACCGACCTGATTTCTTGTGTGTCTTTCTGTGTGTATTCATTTAGGATGGAAACATAGTAGTAACAGGTAAAGCCACCAAAAAAACTACAGTATAGTAAAATACAGGAAAATGAAATCAAAGCACCCACAACACAATTAGTGAATTAAATACATACATATTTATATTTATATAAGATTTTTTAATTTTGTTAAATATTTTGGACTGTAGGTCAACACAAACACAGACTGATAACTTATCATTTGTTGCTGATTATCTGCACTGACATTAACTTCTTAATCAATATGTGTGTGTGCTCAATTAACAAATCAATGTGTATTTGCTCAATTAACATGTTTTCCTTCATCCAGCTCCTGTTTCTGGACGGGGTCGTGTGTGCAGGTCTCAGGGGACTCTTTGGTTTAACCTTTGACCTCCAGGAAAGCATGAGCCGGGTCTTTAGGGAGGATGTTGGTTTGACTCAGGAAGTGAAGGCAGGTGTCAGCTGCTGCTGGTGTTGGTGGATTGGTGACACTGGACCCTTTACCGGCTGATCACAGCACTGAGCTAACTTCAAAGTCAGATTTCACAGCACACATTTATCTGAATTTTGACCTCGTCATAGCCAGTGTGGCTTCAAGGAAAATAAGTTATTTCAAGCTGAAGGTTACATATATTTAACAGATTTATAGTGTCTGTTATACTAGTAGTGTCATCTAAACTCTATTTAGAAGAAAACATTAGAGCCGAAAACTAATGATAATTTCCTATCTTTCATAAATAAAACTCTTGAATCTTGAACATCGCGTCCATAGACTGTAGTTTTCTGCAGGTCAACACAAGCTTGAATAAAAAAAAATGCCATTACACCGTTCAGCAACTGTGATTTAATGAGTTCCCTTTTTTTTGTCCTTGTGCGTTACAGCCAACACCTTAAACTACTAAACGAGAACAAGAGAAGGAGAAGTGGGATTCACAAGAACCAGTGCAAATCACTTGGTGCTGGAGCTCTGACTTCTGTACAAACACGAATCAGAGAGCAAATATACAGATGTAAAAATAAAAAACAGCTTAAATGAGATTCAACTGATTAAGAAAATGCAAGTGAATCTGCAGATTGATTACAAAGAAAATGTTCAACTGCTGGAATATCCCCGTTGTGCCTTCACAAAAGCTGCGAAGTGAAATACAGCGCACGCATGAAAAACACTTTGGCACAATCACAGCTGCACAGTCAGCAACATTTACCGAATAAAAAGCCTCTTCTTAAAAAAAGACAGATCATGATACACAAACTTTGCATTGGAAACAGATATTAAAATCATTATCAGAATAAACGTGACATCTGCATAAAACTTCAGGGTGTAATACGTACATTTTCATCTTGTGTGACTTGTGTAATTTTCATAAACGTGTGCTTTAGTGAATTAGCACTAAGTCAGTTCAAGTACCTTTAAAAAGAAACTATATATAAGAGGGTGAGGAGCGGATGTAGACACAGACAATAAAAAGACTTGTTTTGCGTCAGAATGACACGTCGAACCCTGAAATCAATCTCTTAAAAAAGACGTATTGTAAAATAAAAAGCTCCTTCAGACCGCCCTCTCTACAAGCTCTTTCTTTGACGGTTAGGTTGAACAATTGTTGAGCTTTTCCTTTAGAAGAGTTTGCACACTCCCACACCGTACAACACTGAGTGAGGTCAGTTAAAATCTGAGACATAATAGAAATATTTTAAACAAATCGGTGCAGAGCGTCTGACAGACAGTCCAGTCGTCTGTTAAGTTTTAGCTTTCGTCACCGGCCTGCACCTTGCCGTCACCCAGCAGTCTCTCTCTTTCTTCCGGGCTGTTCTGCTCCTCCTCTGTATCCACCATCCCGGCGCAGCACGGTATCCGTGCCATCACGGGGCGGTGCAGTCCATTATAGAGCCCTGTACCCAGCAGCAGGACCAGGAAGCCCAGCACCTGCAGGCCGTGAAACTGCTCCCAACCCAGCGCCAGGCTTACCACCCAGATGACCAGCGTACGCAGGCTGTCCAGCACCATGCGGGTGGTGGCGCTGATCTCTTTCGTGACGCTGATCCCGGCGAAGTTGAAGAAGGCGATGCTGACGGTGTTGCCGAGCAGAGCCAGCAGGATTAGAGGCTTGTAGCCGATCTGACAGAAGGCGTCCAGCGCATCCTCCAGGACGTGGCGAGGGTTGTCGGCGAAGTCGCCAACGGGGATGAAATACATCGGGATGAGGAGTAGCGACAGGACGAAGAACCCAAAGAAACCTGGAAATGGAGAACAAAATGAGTTTGGACCTATAACAGTGCTTTAGCTCAAGCAAAGAGTGGTTTACATCGATGTTTTTAAATAATTCTTTTACTCCTGAAGAAGTGAAACTTTCCATTTATTCACAAGACGAACAATCAGAGCAAAGTCTGAAAATACAAGCGTGACTTTGGCGAACAGAAACGTGTTTTTCCGTCTTTCTTCTCTTGCAAACGCTCAGATTTATCTCGTGACTCCTTATTGGGGTCTCGACCTTCTGGGTGGGAACCACTGACCTATGAAGTGGTAAATGGACTTGTATTTATACAGCGTTTTTCTGGTCTACTGACCACTCAAAGCACTTTTACAACACTTCATTCTCATGTGTCATTCAACCATTCTCTCACTGATGGCTGCTCAACGGGAGCTCACAATGATACTAAGCACAGCCATACAGACATCAGGAGCAATGTGGGGTTCGGTATCTTGCCCAAGGACGCTTCGACTGGACTTGGGGAGCTGGGAATGGAACCAGCGACCTTTAAACCAGGTCACAAAGAATAAAATGGCCAAACAAAATAGTTTGTAAATCGTACATACCCTGTGGCCAAATATATTTGAATAAATTATTCAAAAGTTGACAAGATGCAAACTCAACACTGACACAAGGATGTTGTGGTAGCAAACGCCTGCACAGTTCATTCACAGTATGTGTTTCTGGCCAACATTCGCTCTACTTTTAGCTCAGTTGTTGTTCGTTTAGCAGATAATGTGTTCATCAGCCAAGTGCTAACTTTGTCCGTCTGCCGTTTGGTGATGAGCATGTAGTGTTCAGTTGGTTTTTTAGAGATTTTTCCCCACTAAAAACAGTCGTCATTTGGAGCTGGCATTTAAAATAAAATATCCAGAATCTGGGATGTTGATGTTCTGGTGACATTAAGAAGTGAGAAACTGTCCAGTTTCCACTTTCAGTCACATCACAACATGTTTACTGACATTTAAATGCTGATAATGTAACAAACTGTCCCCGACATGCATGTCACAGGATGTACCGGTGTACTTAACAGGGTAACCTGTGAAATCTTGTTTATGTGTGTTTTCCTTAAATTTAGCTCAGTTTTTAGTGATTTTGAATTTGAGTGTTTTAGACTAGTCGACGTATACTGATGCTGAAATAAATCGTCAGAAAAATCTCTAATTAAAGATGCATAAAAGTGTCTAAAACTCACTTTTTCTGGGGGAGTGTGTTCCGTTTGTGGTCCCTGATTTAGAAAATCCCTGTTTGCACAGACTGTTAATCTAATCTCACTGTTGCAATTATCACATTTACTAACAGGAAATTATGTTAAAGGGCATTCGAAACTCTTCAATACTAATGGATTCTTCTTCTTCCTCTTAGAATGTGACTCGGATCTGGAAGCGACTTTATCTGTCTGACCTTTGCCATTATTTACTTCTTTCAACTTTCACTAATGGGTTAAGGGGCTACAAATTTACGCTCAGAGCTCATTACCTGTACAAAAAATCATTTTGGTGTTGCAAGAGTGTAACCTAAATGCCTGAAATACACTTGTATGTAACTGCAGATGAACAGCTGCTGTTACCTTCGGTACCAACAGCCTTAAGAGGATGGATGTTATGCCTGTAAACAAACTTTTCCTCCAGGACCATCTGCACTGAAACAATGATCTGAGCCATGATGATCAGAAGGTCTCCTGCAGGACACAAAGAAGTAGTTGTAAATAAAATAAATAAACACTATACGGCATATTCAAGGTAGTTTTATGTTGCACTGAGGTCGCAGTATCATAAGACAACATTCATCCAAATAACGGCTATTCTATATACTGCAACACTATGGTGTGAAGACCACAGAAAACAAAGCAGACGATAACTTAAATCCACCCCACCTGTGATGATGTCACTGAGTTTGTGCGAGTCGTCTTTGTGCCCGCTGAAGAAGTCGGCGAGGCCGACTATCACCAGGCCCAGGATGGTGATGAAGATGCCGAGCCACTGACTGGGAAGCAGGCGTCGCCCCAGGAACGCCACGGAGAGCAGACCGGTGAAGATGATGACGGCACCACGCAACATCTGGAAACTGGAGGCGCTGGTCATGTTGAGAGCTGGTAACAAACAAACGAACAAGTTCATTTTCTAGTTTTATTTGTACATTCACAAACATACTGGTTACTGAAGCTGAAAGGCAGCGGCTGTGTGACAGAAAAAAAACATTATCTTTGACTTAATTATCTCGTTTCCTGACGCACGTGTCTATTATTTACCTGCACCAATACAACTTAAGTCATTAGTTTTGACCGTCTTGACCTTTGACGGTCTGATAGATCCAGACACAAGCTTTCAAAAGACACGTTTACTATAAACACCATTAAATCAACACATGAGCACTTTAAATTGAGCTTTTTCCACCTTGTTACAAACGGATAAAGGCTAAAGGTCACTTACCAACATACATGATGGAGGTGGCTGTCATGTCGCACATGGCAGGTGGGAAGAAGAGGAAAGGGTTGAAGCTCTCGCCTGGGTTAATCCGGGGTTCTGGACTATGTCTGTCATGGCAAAGTAAGATGTAGAAGACGGCAAGACAACTCAGCTCACCCAGAAACATACCGACCGCCTGGAAAAGATGAAGACAGGAAACAGATTATTATTTATTTTATTACAAACATTGAACTAATTTATTGTTTACAGAAGAAGTCAGCTGCACTTATTCATGTAAATATATTGAAGTGCAAAGACATACAGGTACCATTTGAAAACCTATACTTTATCCAAACTCTTTACTCAAGACTCAAACTTTTCTTCCTAAAACCTTCAAAATTTGCAGTTTAACAATGATATCTGTGCCACAGATTTTGCTCAGTGCGAAGAAAGAAGCCTTCTGCGCAGTGTGTCACTGAGTGTAAATGAAGTGCTTTACGACACGAGGACCTGCGGTTTATTACTTTACTCCACTTTAATTACTTTACCTGTACAAATGGGTGAGAGAAGTTATGTTCAGGGTCATCGTGGCAACCCTTCGCTGAGAACAGATCAGCCCATCTGTCAAGACAAGGAGAGGTTATTACAACTTAATTATGGTTCATTTAAAGAAAGGAATATACATGTTGAGAAGACAGAGCTATGACTAGTCGATTAAACACCAATTATTTTGATAAATGGACAAACTCACAGCTTGTGTCATGCTGTTTTGGGTTTTTTTTTGCATTTTCCACTATTTTCTGACTTTTCATTAAAAGAACAACCTCCCAATAAAATCAGCTGATTAAACTCTTTGTGTCTTTGTGTTATCGTGCACCAAACCGCTCCCATATTTCTTATTCTTTTACATTTCCCCTGCGTCTGACCACCAACAAACTGACAGTACTGACGTGATTTCCTCCTCTCTCACTGAACACAATAAACATCCATCAGTTCCACTGCCCTCCGTCACGTACTGTAACAGTCATATGATCCGATGAGGCCACTCGTGAAGTTAATAAGTACAAGTGCACATTGACGTTTATAGTCAGACAGTCAGAAGAAGCATGACCGGCACATGAGCGTCCTGTCTGCGTTAAAAACTGCAAGACAAGGGAATGTGGTCCTAAAAAAGGTGATGACCCAGCACTTCCTCATGAACGCAAGAGTGAAACTAGAGCTGCCGGCCTGTTGACTGAACCAAACCTTCCCTGTTTGATTGTGGTCACTGTGCATTGAGTATTTTCATATGGGGCGTGTTACTACACCTATGAAATGAAAGAGGGAACTTGCACCAAACTGTCAACCTCCAACGCTGTAACCGATCTCAGCTGTAGGTCTTTAAAACCAGCGAGGCAGCGCTTCGCGGTGAAACCATACCTGTTTAGTTTCCTCTCTGAGCAACATGACACAGCTTGTTTGCTCTGACACATCAGCGCTACACACACACACATGCAGTCCAAAGCTGTGATTCAGACATTTTGAGGTCCGCTCAGCTGAAAAAAAAAACCCACAATAAAAAGGACAGAGACGTGCGTGTCAGGCGGTTAAAGGGCTGACGTTACAGATTTAATAAGGAAGCTGAAAATAAGCTGAGTTACTGAAACCTCTTTCTACTGTGACAACAATGGAGGAGCACTTCAATGCATTTGTGCTGGAATAAGGAGTCCAATATTATCTTGATTTGCATGCTTTTATACGGACTGCAAGTTAGAAATCAGTTGATTTTGGACAGTTGATCAGTCAAAAGAAGTGATTTCAAGTGAAAGTGAAAAGGGCATCTTCTATCTTTGGATTTTGCAGATGTCCCCTTGTGATCTAGGAGGATGTAATGGATATTTTTCCACTATTTATAATGTAAATTATGGTTATTTGCAGCCCTAAAATATGCAATGACCTTTTTTTTTTTCATACCAGCTACTGTATATATTACCTGAGACATACAAACAAGCCTTAACTGAGTCATCACTTATCCTGTGACAGAGCAGTCTTTCCCCCCATCAAGGCAGATTAGCTAAACACAAATACCATGATAACACGGTCACAGAAATCATTGTAACATCTGACTTTAGATAAATCTATTTAAAGAGTAATTTACATCCCATCAAGAGTTACTTCCTGGCAGCAATCTTATCAGGTTTCCCAATAACAATGAAATGCGTCTCCTCACATACAAGTTAGAACATTTAAAGCTCGATGTGGATGTCTACATTAGCCGCTTGATAAGCTAACAAGCTAACCATTAGCTTGTATCATGTAGTTAGCTGGCTAACCTTAGCGGTGTTTCGGTCTAACGGGCGACCGTGTTAACTGGTGGCTTTTAGCCGTTGAAACAAGAGGAGAATACGTAGCTGTTTAACTAGAACTGTAACTGGAGCGGCTGTGAAGCTAAATGACTAAAAATGTTAAATAACTAAACAAAGAGACACGCGCGAGGACAACTCGTAACCACGACAACCACAGATTTCGAACGTTTTCGGCTAACGGTCACCAGTTAACACGGTCACTCGTTAAACCGGAACACCGGCTGCAAGTTGTTTACCTGCTAATACCTTTAAAAAAAACGTATTATTAGCTCGATGAATTAGCTGCTAATAGCTAATTAGAACTGCAGTTAACGGCCATTCACATTTGTTTGTTAAAACGATGTTTTAGCACCGCTACAGTAAAAAATTATTATAAACACATGACAACTGCACATGATTAAATTCACTCACTTCGCCGATAAAGTGTTCAGAGATCCAGTTGTCAGCATAAGTCCCGCAAGGAACAGCTGGTATTTCGTCCAGGCCATGCTGGACTGCTGTGGATGGGACAAACACAACCTGGTTCGGGCGACCCACCAGCTTTTTGTTGAGAGAGAGAGACCCTGAGTGTGTTATTTACACACTCTGCTCTGCCTGTAAACGCCACATGACAGCTCACAGTCAGCTGACCGCTACGCAAACTACACGCTGCTTTCAGGGACGGTGGGGAATCACAGAATCCAACCGAGACAAAGGAGGGTGTGAGTGAAACAAGACAAAACAAAACACAAAAGATTTATTTACAGGGAGGAATTAAGACAAATGGACAAATTCTACATAAAGGAACCAGCATATGCATGCATATCAGCAAATGCAGGCCTATTTCCCCTGTCTTTGTTAAAGGACATGAAAGGTAACTTGATATGACAGGACAAAGTTCTCCAAAAATATGACATCTTTTATTGACAACCTTTGTTTTAATGCATATATTTTATGATCCATTTTCTCTTGTGTGTTTAATAAAGTTTGAATAGAAGAAGACTTTATTGATCCCTCAATGGGGAAAATCTTTTTAAAGTTTGCAACCACACACACATTTGCTTATAGACATGCAAATGTGGAGAGATGGTGGAGTCACAGACAGCCATGTAGCGGCACCCTGATGGCAGTTAGGCGGTGGAAATTCTTATTAACTTGTGTGAGACTGAAATAAAGACTTGAGAATCAAGCCATCTTTGAATAGTTTTATTTATTTATTTTTTCAGAGTATAACTACGACGAGTGGCACCGGTTTGGACAGGTTTGGACGTTATCATAGTGCAAGGTCACTCTGTTCCAACAGGGAGCTAACAGAAAAAAATGACTTTGAGAGAGAGAAAAACAGCTTACATAACAAGTTCATATAAGAAATAAGTATTTGAATGCATTTCTACGAGCACACAGCTATAATTTTCCATTACAGTACTTTATCAAGGGTACACCTCAACAGTGCCCAGGAGGTGAACTGGCACCTCTTCAGCTACCAGTCCACACTCCAGTTCCCAAGCCAAGTCCCTAAAGACTGAGCTACTAGTGAAAGAAATAACTTATAGTGTCACAAAACTAGAAGAGTAATTGCTAGTTTAATTAAAACAGTATAGCTAAGGGAAAAAGTTCATTATTGATCTAACATTAAGAGTCCCTTTAATAAATAGTTCAGGTGCTTTCGAGCATATCACACGATCTTCATCTGTCTATGACGTTTGCCCGGTTGTTTATGAGCAAATTGACTCCAGAAACTCCTGAAAGTGCTCAAAAAAATGGAAATTTGAGGATGTACAACGCCATACTAAACAAACATAGCCACTAAATGGACATCTCAGTTAAGTATTACTAGTTTTCATTCATATATATATATATATATATTGCTATAATGGTTTTGGATGAGGACTAAGAATCTACAGGATCCTTACCTGGACTGAAATCACACTAAATCCACCTAAAACCATATTTAAATCTAAAACAGCAGTAACAGTGAGATTTTACATTTGCAGTCTTATCATACATGAAGGGCTTCTGTCAATGTTACAATAAAAAATACTACGGTACGTGGTCTGTTTAGTCTGTTTCTGTGAATTTACACTGGGTCTTTAAAGGCAGCATGACATGCATCATGGGCAAACGGCAGGGGGAGTCAAAGACCAGACAGACCGTCTTGGATTTGAAAGTGGGACCACAGTAAATTTTCCCCTCTGTGGCCTCACATTGCTTAAAATTAGAACATGCACTCCACTTTCCATGAGGATGCTGTCCCTCAGTGCTTATGAGGTCAATGTAAGGCTTTTCAAAACCTACAAAATGAAAAGTGACAGAAAAATCAGGTTTAAAGTGAAGTTATGGATGTTTAAGACATCCTGACAAAATGACATGAAAATTAACTGTAATTTAGTCATATCTTTAACCCTCTACTGCACTGCACACAGCAGAGCAGAGGGAATTAAGATATCATACACTGATTTGTCTTCAGCTCTCCTCCTTGTTTCACTCCTCTGGTGCTTCAGGGTGCTAGGCAGGATTCTTGGTGACTTCCCAAACTGTTGATGAGATCAAGGAGTCATCTGCTCAGTGACTCTTTGTGAAGTGTCTCATCTCTCTTCTCACTGCAGGCAGCAGTGAAAACCTCTTGGCTACCACCACTTAACATTTAGCCATCATAAGTCTGTTCAAGTGCTGTCATGAATGCAAAACAAACTGCAGCGCAATACTTTGTGCATGTCAACAGAACTGGGTCATACTTGTAAGAAGACTGTTGAAGATACTTACTCAGAAGAAATTAGACTGGCTAAAGTGTCAGATACTTTTACTCCAGCGGGACAGTCCAAAATATAAGATGCCACTGAAGCCTAAAAACTGAACCTTTAAATAAAAGTACACAAATATTAGCATCAATATACACTTAAAGTACAACAAGTAGAAGTACTCCTCTTGAGAATAATATATATATATTATTACTGAATTATAATTATTGATACATTGTACTACATCAGTGTTGTAGCTGGTAAAGGTTGTAGTAGAACAGTATTTCTTACAGCAGTATATATATATACATATACAGATATACATATAGCAAAGGATAAATCTTTATCTTTATCTTTATCCATAATAATACATCATAATATTTTTTGCTGATTGTATTTTAGATATTTAATTTTGAATTTGCAAAGTAATCAAATATATGTAGTGAGGTAAAAAAAAGTACAATAGTTCCCTCTGAAGTATGAAGTAGCAGATAGTGGATATACTACAGGTATGCACTTTAGTACGGTACTTGAGTAAATATACTTAGTTACTTTCCCCCGGTGGTTTTGATTCACAGAGATTCAGTTATGATGCATTTACCTCTGTAACATGGCACAGTGTTCTACTCTGCATACATTAGTCGCCTTTAATAATAATAAAAATAATCAGTACTGATATTATATCAAAACTATATTATATATAAATATGCCTATTTTGTGCTATGCTGTCATGGTTTCATGTTTCTCCTCGTGTCTGTAACTTCACTTCCTGCCTTTGGTGTGTCTCCCACCAGTTTTGATTGTCTGTTCCACCCTGATTGGTTTCACCTCTGATCTTGTTATCCTGCCTTCACTCTTGTATTTAGTCTGTCGCTGTGTCTCAGCTCACGTACTCCCGTACTTACACTTGCTATTTTGAGTACATAAATGTGTTCACACCGTCAGTTATGGCAAAAATGAAGTGTACTGTGAGTACCTGGATGGTGCACTCCTGGATGGACATGTAAGCAGAAGGGGAGGGACCACCGACAATGTGAAAATGGCGGCCAGGGAAGCTGCTGTAGCTGAAGCAGTTGCGGTAAATACCGCGATATAGAAATATAAGTTGTGCATGTTTTATATTTATATTTTGGCAGTTAGACATTGGTGCTAATTCTCCGCCTGGTTTCAGTTCAGGGACGATGAATAAGCCGTAAAATGTTCTACCCTGCTGAAAGTAGCACACTATGCCAGGAAGTAGATGTACACAGTGTACTACATAGAAATATACTAAAGGAAGTGTTCAAAGTGTGACACAGCACTGGTGTTTCTTGGTATCATGTCAGTTCGTCGTCACACTGTGCCAAGCGCTCATCCCTGTGCCTTTTCATTTGGACTTTCTGACCCTTGCCTGCCTCACCACTCTGTAAGTCTTGTTTTTTTTGGACTGCGCAATCTGCTGCTGTAATGTTTCCATTTGTGCCTTTCCTCTTGAGTTGCTTTGCTTGCACAAACGTGACAGCTAGCCGCCAAAGCAGACAAAACAAAAGTAAGTAACCGCTCCGTGCAACAATAATTATTGTTGCACAATGTATGTACTGCAAGATATATTTGCTAAATATAATCTACAGCTGTGAACCTGTATTTCTTTCCCTTCAAGAGTCACAACATCTGCAGCAGCCATGAAAAAAACATGAGTGCCCAGGAGCATTATCATTTCATGCTGAGTGACCTGGAAACATTTGATTGACAGCCAACCTCCAGTGGTGTGAGGTTGGACCTGCGGGAGAGGAAAGGTGACGGGGGAGCACTTTCTGTATACGCAGCTCATCTGAAATGTCACATGGTCAGCTGAGCAGACTGGTTGTTAACCACAGCTTGTTAAAAAGCTTCATGTCCACCTATTCTGCACTGCAGCTCGACAGTCCGGACTGAACTGACCACAGAATTATTCATGATCGTCGCTCAGCAATGCTCATATGTGCGTACACAGATATCAGTGGTGACCCCGTGACTCTGTGCTGTTATGTAACAGGTACATCTGCATTGTGCAGAGCAGAACACAGGGCTGTTCAGATCAAAGATCACCTGCTGACAAATGTAATCAGTGATGTAAGTCACTGGGAGGCTTTAAATCTCAGCCATAATGTGATTATCTTTAATTACTTGCGACTGGTGTGAAGTCTGCTATACTTAAATCTTTTTTCTTCATTGTAAAAATGTTAAATTATATGACTAAAAAAGTAAAAAGTAAAGATGTATATCAAGTAAGCAGGCTTGGGAAATTGCATGTAACCGTAATCGTGATACAAAAAAGTTACTTACTGTTACAGAAAAAAGGTATAATCTGATTAATTACATTTAGGAAAATGGGGGTTATTAACAGGATTACATTTAAAAAATAATAAATGATATAGTATAATGATTGAGAGTATAAAGAATGGATAGTGTCCACACTGTTAATTATGAATAACTTTAAGCCTTAATATAATCTGAACAGGTGAGTTGTATATAAATTCACCCTCAGTACAGTTGTCATGAACGGGGAAATTAGCTACAGAGACCAAAACTGTTTTTTGTACCAGGCTGTAAACATGTTTATTTCTGCTGTGAAGTTGGACATTTGAACATGGGGACTTATGGAGATTGACTCACTTCTGGATCCAGCCTCAAGTGGACGTTTGAGGAACTGCAGTTTTTGGCGCTTTACTTGACTACAATGCACATGTGCAGTGCATCTGCAGTCCAAGTGAAACCACAGCTAATCTAATTTTAATGGCCTCTATTGGGGGAAACATGCTTTTACTGGGTGGAAATCTCGCCATTATTTTGTCATTTAAAGTTCCCAAGAAACAGAAAGCAGAGTGATATTAGCTGAAGAGTGACAGTCATTGATCGATAAGATAGATAGACAGTTCAAATATCCTCTTGTATTGTCTTATAAACTATTTATAAAGCCCTTATAAACTAATACAATTAATGCTAAAGAGCAGGATGCTACAATAAAGTGTTACCAGTCCACTTAGCACTCGTTCATATATAATAATCTGAACTGAGAAGCTTCACAGATATAATTAAATAATAACATAGCTCGATAGATATTCAGTCCTGCATTTGGAGTAGTATAGTATCACCTAAGAACATTTCAAATGTGTCTTATCGATCGAAAATTAAACCCCAATTATCCTGATGTGTATAAAAAGGAATATATCTGAAAACAAAATTATTCCAACTTTATGGTCGACAGTTTATTTCTTTTTACGGTAAAAAACTTGCAGCTGTTGTTGCCAGAATTGTACCGTAATGAATACGGTAGAACTTTTTTCTGCTATGACAGCAAAAGGATTAGTGTTAGTACTGTTGATTTCAGGGTTAAGGTTTGCGTTTTATTCCATATTTTATCTTATAAATATGTTTTTTCCCCATCAAAAGAAACACTGCTGTGAAATATGAAAATACGAAATATGTGTTTTACCGCACAATTAACAATCTCTAATATATTATACTTTATTCTGTATAAATTCTTTTAAAATGTAGAATAATAATATAAATAAAGGTTTCCATGAAGCAAACATATTCCACAACATACCACATTACAGTTTCAGATCTCGAACAAAGTTAATTTTCTCCTGATTTATTGGTGTGAACACATTCACACTCCTATGAGTGTCATGACTTACTGCTGGTCTAAAGGGGAGTGGCAGTGGTTAAACCCACGTGACACAGATACAGGAAGTGCCTCTTCTCTTCTATTAACCGTCTTTGGTTTAACATTTACCTTTCCTGTCTTTCTCAATGTTGTAACAGTGGCGCGGTGTTGGCGTGTCTCCGGCAGCTGCTGGTGCCACCAGAAGTGGCAAAAAAACAGGCAACATGTCACAATCACTCAAGTCAGTATTTCACAACAGCATCCTTCAAAACTGCCTGGCATCTGTAGGAACAGCAGCAACACAACAACACACCGGCATCTCACCGGCAGCCTCCACAAACAGCGGCAGGTCCTTTCCTTTCTCGCTGAAGGAAAGTGTGTAAGCGCACGCACATAAATTTATACTGTGCAGCTCCGCTCAGAGAAAATATGTTCCTGTGCGCATGGGTTTGTGGTTGATGATGGCTTCAGGGTAGAGCTAAGTTTTATGGGTTATAGTGGAAAATACTGCAGCTCACACAGGAGCTGGGTACAGTTGGGGTGCCGAGATTGGCACATGTTCGCTGCTGGATGTGGAAAGAAAGCGGCTGGTGGTAGAACTGTGTTCTTGTTAAAAAATAACTTTCCAGGTCATTTGCAGTTATTTCAACCATATTATGTTCAACTTTTACACAATTGTCTGAAAGACAAGCCCCTGTCCAACCGCACTAAAACAGCTTAAGGTTTGCAATTACGGCTATATATCAAATTGGCATGATTCTGACGAGGTTATGTAATGTAATTATCCGTTTCACCCCGCTGAATTACCTGGAGTTCAGTGGAGAGCTATATTGATTAAGAGCGAATGAGATAATTAACCGTTAGGATCAGCAGGATCTGTGGTTATATAACATTATCCAATAAAATCAATACACTTTAATGTCTAAAGAAACAAGGAGATACAATCAAGAACAATGACACAGAAATATGTGGTAACACTTTACTTGGATAGTCCGTCTACAGATATAAAGAATAATATTTAATTTGTTTAAATGTAACAATTCAAATGTTTTAAAGGTGTGTTAAGGTTTGGTTAGGTTTAGGCACTAAAACATCTTGCTGTGGTGGTTTAATCTCAAATTCTCCGGTCTGCATGTGTGTGAGCAAGATACCGCGATACTACAGCGGTGTGTGAATGAATTAGCTCCTGTCTGATGCACCTTGCATGGTAGTCCATGCCATCAGTGTATGAATGCATGTCAGAATGTGTCCAGACCCCTCTGGGTCAATGACCTGTATCTGTGCCTTTTTTTCGTTGTTGCTTATCCTTATTTTTATCTATGTAAAAACTCCAGACCTCATCTTTTTCTGTGTTCACATAAAAACGTATTGAAAATATATCCATTGGCCAGTTTTTATAGTATAGTACACTAACTAGATGCAGAAGCCCAACAGAAATGTTGTTTTTTTTATGTATGTATTATTATTTTGGGGTTATAAGAACGCTGCTCTCTCATTTGAAAGCCAAAAATATTGCCTTTTATGCTTGAATCACGTACTGATCTAAAGATAATTGGATAGTAATGATAGTAATAAAATGGTATTAATGGAAAAACAAGAAAATACAGCCTGAGATATTTACTTTCCTCCCTATGAAAGAACAGCCCTTCTCACAGGACCTTCACACGCTGTGGAGTTGGTGTAGTAGATGAATGATTACCTTTAACAAACAATCAAGGGATGTGCTGTACGCGAAGTAACTTCAAACGGTGAAAGACGACGGAGAAAAACACAATGAGAATGTGACGTTTCTGTTTTCATGTATTGATTTATAGTTACAGTTGCCCCTTTGCTCCACAGAGATCACATGATTCACGTACGTCATGATGTATTTGCTACAAGTCTGTTTCCATTGCACTTTGTCATGTTTTGCATTCATTAATAAAACAGCTTTTCCCACCTCAGCCAAGCATTAAAACTCTTTTGTCACATCCTGGATGGACACACATCTTAAAGCTATATATCCACTCTCAACTGAAATATGAGTTGAGTGTGTGACTCGGGTGATCTATTGGCAGAAATAGGATATGACATGCACAGCTATGTTTTCAGTAATATATTATTACTTTAAAAATGAAAACTTTTATATCTACATAAGGAGCGGGTCCTCTTACACGGAGTCCGCCATCTTGTACCACCATGTTTGTTACAGTATCTCAGAACAACAGGTTCACTTTGCTCTCAATTGTACATGCAGTTGTAGACATACAGTTTAACAAGGAACATGACAGGTAGATGCAGACATGAACATAACTATATACATATTTAAAAGATATATATATGTGCATCAATAATATATATATATATATAGATACAGTATGTGTATCTATAGACACTGACAGACATTTGTACACAAATACAATGCAGAACAAGTAACAATGATATTTGCTATGACCTGTAGCTTTACAGACTATCTAGATAAATACAGTTTCTTAATATATGTAACTAAAGGAAGCTCAAAAGCCTCAACAGGCTTCTCGTGCGGTCGACAATTGACATGACAATGACCTCTTTTGGCAGATCCTCTAGTTATTATAAATAAAATAAAGATCATTTCTAAGACTAGTCGGCTGAGTATTTCTGTTTTAGTGAGCTTGAGTTGAGCCTTCCACATGCCGCCTGCCAACATGCTGAAGTACCTCTGGGGGGTAGCCCTGGCTGGAAATCAATGTTGAGTATAGTCGTTGCAGTTGTTTTATCAATTATGACAAAAAGAATCAGAAATTGTCAGTGTTGTTGTGGTTTTGTGTGATTTACTTTGACGTGTTTACAGTCATCCTGTGCCTGCAGAATGACCTTTCCTGTTGAAAAAGCGGCTCAGCATTACCGGCATTGTTTATATATCATTTTACTGGACTGGGATTTATTGCATGAGCTGTAAATACCATAATGGAATAAACAACCATGAGCTCTGCAGACACAAAGCAAGACTTCCGGGCACAGCTATTATTTTAATTCTTTCCATTTTAGAAATGTGTAAGTGAACGGCGCTGACTTCATTCGGGGGTGGAGGTCAAACTTAGACTTTCAGATCTGCAGCCAAAACTATATATAGAAAACACATCTTTTTAAGGAAGTTTGAAATCCAGATGATTGAGATATTATTTTCCATTGTTCCATACGGCTTACAGCAACACATGTGAGGTCAGAGGCCCGAGTCCATATTTGGCAACAATAACACACGGAGGGTGAGCTCATAATTTTCTGGACAGTAAATCTGTCTCAGCAGGAAAGCTTTGCGGTTTTCAAAAAACTTGGACAAGCGATGATGGACAACAGCTTCTTTAATTTATAGTCACAGAAAAACCTGAACAGAAACTAGTGTGAATTACATATCTTTCATATAGAAATATTACTCTTTGCTTTGCATAATGCTAATAAAACCCTTCATAAAATACGACACAGTCTGACGCAGACCCTGACCTGCGACCCGCCGTCCTCCCTGTCCACTCATCTTCTCTCTAACTGCTATCTACTGTATCAGCAGCACACCAGGACAGTTGTCGTGATAATGCGTCAGCCGCTGAGGGCTGTCATCGTCGCTTACATAGCCGCTTTCCAGCGGTGCTCAGTGTGCCAGTAGCCGGAAACCTGCGCGCTCTCAAGTCCCTGTGTAGTCTGAAGAGGCCATCGAACATGCAAAGCTTTATTAAGTAGCTTGTCCCCTTTGAGAGAGCTCCGTAGACGAGGATTGAAATGTAAAGTATTCTTGACAGAGAAAAGGAAAAATCCACCTCCTGATGGTTACACGGGGATTGCACTTGCTGTGTTTGTTATTCACTTTTCTTTCACGTTGAGCCCACTCGATATTAATGTTAAGGACTCAGCAGTGTGGTAGTCCTTGTTCTCCCAGCCTCTCAAATCACTTGCATAGCACTCACCGCTGCAGCACATGACCCTGGATAACCCATCAACCTGCTTTTCATCCCACTCTCATCTAGTCGCAGATACATTTTCAGAGATGAACTCGTGTTTTATACGTGTTTGATTGTTGTTAGGACAAACAACTGTGGCGCAGAAAAGGAGCACAGCGTTGTAATTTCTACTTTTTCTTTGAGCGGCGGAGTATTTTATTGTTTTCATTCCCCCCATATTCATGCATCATACTCTTGTGAGATTTATTAAAAAGAGAGATCAAATTAGTTTCACGGCTTTTATGTCACAACTGGCAGCATTTTCAAGCCTTGGGTGGTTTCAACTCACTTTATAGTCCTTCCACAGTACAACCAAGACACTTCAAGCTTTGTTTATGCACATCTTCTTAACTACATTCCCTTGAGCATAAAACAAAACAACAAAAAAAAGAGCTGACCGGTCGTGTTTCAAACATAAAGATTGTCTGAACATTTTGACCAGGTACGTCATTTAAATCTTAAGTCAGGCGTAGCAGCTTTAAATATGTCATTCAACCCTTCTTACCGCCTTAAAGATTTTCATGCAGTCCTTTTTCTACTGTGTTTTTTAACTGGTTTGTCTGTTTTTAATTCTTTCAGTTACAGAATACTTTTTTATACCACTTATGTTGTTTTTGGGGGGCTGAGTGTGTTCACAAAAATGCCCAGTAATAGTTGAAACGTGTTAAAGATGTCAAGGCTCTGTCTGACTGTACGACATGCTTTATGATAGAAAAGCTTCAAGATGCTTCCTTAATAGAGCCTTTACTTCATCATTACCCTTTGTTTTTGTTCTGTGAGAAATATTCCTGCGTATGATGGGACAAGATGATTACTGAAGGTGGTAATATCGTCATTAATCTCTCTACATTTCACTGTCCATAATCAACGTCACATTCAGGGTTGACGATCTTCTCCGCGTATGGATTTCATAACAATCACTTCAGCTCATATCTGGGCTGATTATCTAACCTTCGAGGAGCTTCACGACGGGGCTGAGGGTGTGCGGGCGGGTATGGAGTGCCTGGCAAATTTTCCTGCAGATCTTCTTGGAGGACACCTAATCACAAGTGACACAGGGGCAGCGCTGCAGATTTGACGTTAATCCATGCTGAAGTCAGAAACATTTCCGAGGCTCTCAGCGGTTCTTCCGAGATAAAAGGGCGCAATTGAAATTGCGCCGCGAAAGGCTGCGATGTGATACCTTTTTTTGCAATCATGTACACACACCTTGGGCTCGGAGCGAGCAGTGAAAGATTTGACTATATGCATCTAATTTATCGTCAAGCTTTGAAATCTGCCACAACACACAGAAGCTTGTGTCTGCAGGGCTTCCCTGTTGTTCTGGCATGTGTTGCTCTTCTTTGGCATCCAATATTAGGTGTTAATATTTCCTCCAGATGAACATTTTCTTACCTGAATCTATTCTTAACTTCTAAAGAATGTGTACATTATAACAGCGAGACACGTGGATGATAAATAAAAACACAGCCAACTCTTTTTTTTTTGGTCTGTCAAAGTAGAGTTTAGGTTCCAAGGTTGACATATGACAGTCTCCCTGAAGCTCTGTCTACTCTTGTAAAAGAGGGTGTTGCTTTTTCAGTTTTGAACTCGATGCACTCTGACACTGGAGACAGAAAAAAGTCTCAGGAGGAAAAGATAAGAAGAACATTAAATATATTAAGACTGGATATAAATAAAAGATCAAATATTTTTTGTTTTTTTGTAGTGGCAGCAAATACTGAAATCAAGCAACCAGAATTTTCTGTACAAAACACCAACTCTGCTTGTGTTGTGTATCAGAAGCCAGATATTAAGGCCACTTTTACACCAGCCAGCACTGGTGTGAAGGAGAGTTCGTTTCCTCGGATAGTCCGGTTCTTTTGGGCAGGTGTGAAAGCTCATCCGAACTTGAACTGCTGCAGACCAAACAAGCGAACTCTGGTATGCTCTGGTCTCGGTCCAACTTGCAGGTGAACCCTGGTGCTGGTTGGCTTACAGTGGGAAAGCAAACGGACTATTCAGTGAACCAAAGATCAGAAATCCAATCGATGAGCTGGGTCTTCTTCTTCCTCAGCATGTGCTGGGCTGTGTGTCTCGTCGCATCGTCTCTTTTTCCTTGTTCACACACTTGAGTTTCATCCTTTTATGCTGCGTTTTAACCCAAGTTCTAAGAATTTAAGAGTTTTAGTCATTACACATCTGCACATTTGCTGATTCCCATTGTTAAGCCTTGTGGCTTTGATTGTCTGACTTATGTTTTCACTTTTTTCACTGACTGTTTTCACCACATGAAATCTGGTGAAATATTTTCCCCAACTATACTTTAGTTCCCTGTTAAGGGCCAACCCTCCTGTTATTCCTGTTAATTCCCATAAATGCCCGTTAAAGTTTCCAACTTTGAAAATTGCTGGAATTTTGCAACCCTAGTTACATTACAAACAACCTATCTACTACAAAAAGGATGTTGATCACAGATTAAACTCCTATGAAGATGCAAATTTATACGTCATAAAGTCATTAAGTCTAAACAGTACACTACAACTTGACTTCTTCTCTTTCAACCTCATACCTAAATGCAGACGTTGAATCATTGGCTTCAGGCGTAAGGTTTGGTTAAAATGAATGAACGGTCTTGAGTAGATGTACATTGTATTAATGTATGAGGTCATGTATGAGCTCTTTTGATTGTTCCTCTGCAGCGCCGCTCTATCAAATCAACCTGGCAGACCCATTAATCCATTAGTCACGTATTAGTTCTGACTACACACAGACCCACAGATTATCCAACACCAGATACTTCATTCAGCAGAAGTCTCACATGGGACTCCATACGAAGACCTACAGCTTCTCTTCACCAGGTTTGGTGTGTTGGTCGAGAGAGAGCGACAGCACATTTACAGACAGAGAAACAACGCAGTTTAATATGAATAAAAGATTACTGAACAAGGAGCAAAGAGAGCAGCGGTACAGAGAGAAAGTGGCAGCAGCACACACGGCTTTAACAGTTTAATTGGTTGTTCTCTGGTGTGTTCACATTTTTAGTCTTTTAAGAAGTTCAGATCATTGATTTGAAGTTTTTCAAGGCTTTCCAGGACGGCACTGGAACTACAGACAGAAAGTTATAAATTCAGTTGCCCTTAAAAAATTGAGTTTGAATACAAGTTCAGATAATTATTTATTATATTAAGATCAGTGCGTGTCCCCAGCTGTGTCTTAAAAGTCGATTATACTCGAGAAAAATCGATTGCTACTCTAGAAAATATTGTTTTTTCTTCTTTACACCTTGAATTATTATATATTATCACAAGTATAGTGTGTAGGGTTTAGTGGCATCTAGCGTTGTAGTTGTGGATTGCAACCCCCTACACTCACCCTCCCATACTAAGTATGAATGAAAAACTATGGTGGCCACTGAGCACATAAAGGCTTATCCTAATGTTCTTATTTTCAGGTGATTATACGCTAATAAAAACATACTCATACATATACTATTCAATTTAAATCTGACACACCGGACCTTTAAAATGAGTCCGTTGCTGATTGTTTACATCATGGCAGATCTCCTAGATTATATTCTTTATTTAAAGCACCATGAGCAGAATGCATAGAAAAGTATGAACGTATATAGAAATATATGTATCAAAGCATGTGGCCCCTAAAAAACTGAGCAATATCTACGTGTGACGCCTGTTAACTTGTTATGACCAGTTTAACCAAAGAATGCTCCAGATATTCACTAATTTATAAAAACAGATATGGATGTAGAAACTGGAGCCAAGTTTCTGCAATCACGTTTAAGCAGGCTTTGGTCACATGCAGGTAAACAGTCATCTACATCTTTTTTAATAATGTATCTGCATTCACATGCATACATCTGTTTATAGAAATCAGGTCTTTCTCACAATTCTCATGTATGAAATTGGACTGCAGTGGAAGTCCTGGCCCGTTATCCGTTATTCTGGCTACATCAGAAGCCCAGAAACATTGGTCATTGCCCCCGGAGGCTAAATCATCATCAGACAATAGCTGATGGAATCTGAGATTGGTTATTCACAAGAAAAAGTGTGGAAATAAAAACATAATTTAGTGCAACAGAAATGTTTTTGTTTTTTTTATTGCTTTTGTATTCAGTTTATCGTCTTGTTTGACCCCCTTATGGGGTATTAAGACGGTGAACTGACTGACACTGACATACTGTACTTTTTTTAGGCTAACATGTGGGATTAATTAGCGGCAGCTGTGGCTCAGGAGGTATGGCAGGTCATCTATTTCTCACAGTTTCTTGGTTCAATCCCCAACTCCTCCTTTCTCTGAGCGAGACACTGAACCCCAAATTGTTGCTGATGGCGGGACATCCCGACTCCGCCGCCGCCATCGGTGCGTGAGTGAGTCAATTATGCAAGTTGTAAAAGTGCTTTGTCTGCTAAGGTGGAAAACTAGTGGAAACCATATAGTTGGAGTTATATGAGGATACATTTATTTTGTAAAGAAAAATCAACTCCTTTAAAATAAAATTCACTTCATGTCAGACTTTTACAGTTTCACTGCAGCACTTCAGTGATTGTTGTGAAACCAGTAACATGGCTCCTGGTCTGATTGCTCTGGCTAATGTTCCCGCTTGTTCTCGTCTCAGCTGACGGCATCAACTGATCTGAAGAACATCTCACCAAGTGCCAACAGCTTGTTTTGGCCATGGAGCCATGCAAGCAGAATGATTACAGAGGAGATGGGAGGGTAAAGGGGAGGAGAAGGGGATGATGGGAGGGGTGAGGAGGCGGTAGAGCCTTGCCGGAGGTCACAGTTATGTAACACCACTAATGTCAGACCATCACGTAAGTGTGACCCTCCCCAGCATCCCTGTTGCTGGATGTCATTTTCTCTTTACATCAGTTAAAATAATCACATCACCGCCTGATCTGAAACGTGGGAGCAAGCCAGAGTGTCCAGTCGATGTCAGTCAGGTGTAACGTAAATATGTAACAGAGTCAACGCGTGCTGACTTTTTAAATGTGCCATTAAAGCAGCTTTAAATAGAAAAAAATGCATATATGATATCAAACTTGAGTGTCATTTATACAACATTTATAACTATCAGAGTTCAAAAACAGCTCATTTTGCTGCTCAGATGATTTCTCAAGACTGTGGAGGGTTGGCAAGTTGTGATTGACAGCTCCCCTGAGTACCATTATGGAAACTAAACAATGTACTGCTGTGGACCGGGAGCAGCAAAATGTATTTTAGCCACCTAAAAAAAAATCAATATGAGTTTACATGTACGCTATATTTAGAATATGTTCACCGCTTTACTTTGCCGTCACGCAGCCCGTTCCAGTGGGGAATTTAAGAACCCCAAATGGCTGCAGACGGCGGGCCAGTTCATTAAAGTCCGTGTGAAGTGTAAGAATAAATGCGAGTTCTGAGTTCAGACCAAAGAAGAAAGTGTTATTAACCACCCAGCCAAATTTGAATGAGTTTATAAAATTAGGTGTCAAAATCAGGTAAAAATGAGCAGTACTCTCAGCTCTCACTTTCTATTTCTGCTAAACAAGCGTGAGAATATTTCGTTTCTTGACAGTTTATACGTTCATTTATTACACTAAACAAAGAGAAGTCTGTTTCCTTCGTTTGTGGGACAACTGATGAGGATGATTGTACAATAAACAGATATTAAATGTCAGTTTACAAAAACTTAAACAACAATATTTCAAATCTGGATTGAAACTAATTCCTGATACATTTTAGATACTTATTATGTACATGACATCTTAAATTACAGTTAGAAAGCTGTTGTGGATTTGTGTTTGCAGTGGCTTTAAGTCCTCTCTATCATCCCTGTGGAGCATATTTCTGACAACAGGACCTGAAAAGCATCTTAGTGAGGAAGTCAGAGCACATGCCATTATGACAAGTATCCCAAATTTTCATCTGCTGACAGGGAAGGAGAAAAGCTGCAGGTGTTAGCGGGAGAAAATCAATCTCTTTCTGAAAGCTTGATCTTTAAATGTCACCGAATAGGAGCAAAATTGTCCTCACAGAGAATACGTCAAAATGCGCCTCATTTTTTGTCACTCCATCTCTTCTAGCATCGTAAATTGTCATATATTGATTTTAGTCTTAATGGATGTGGGGGATGGCCTGCAAGTGTTTACGCTCTATTACATTACAGTCCATTAACTGCTTTATTTGGGACACATTATCACTCAATTATAAGATTTAATTTTTTTTTGGCAACACAGATCCTTTCACCGCTTGCCAGTGGAGCCATCTGAACTAAATAAAAAATGAAATTCGAAGACAGACAACAAAGAGACCAAGATAAGGAGCTTTTTTCTGGCTGTATCTTTTCTGTTAAGACAGAAATGTTCGCTTTAGTGTAGGAGAACATGAGATCTGTACGCTGCACAGTAAAAGCTTTCAGCTGTTTTGTGCTGATATCATGAAAAGAACTTATTCAGTTTTCACCAGAAGATACAAGGAGCAACAATAAATGAGTATGTTCACTTTTGCGTTGTTTAGACTGGCTTTTAGTATTAATGAGAGTTGGTGTTGTATCAACATCTGGACATCATCAAAATGTTACAGCACTGCCAACATCAGTCAGCTGTCTGAGCTTTCAGTCAGCAGACAGAAAAATGGTACTAAACAGTGAAGCTAACCCTTCGATCACGCCTAAACAACGCAGGATAAACCGCCAGTTAAAGGAATAGTTCAGCATTTTGTTTCTCACCTGGAGTAACATGAGGAGATCGATACCACTCTGCTTTGTTTGGCTTAGCATAAACAAACTGTATAACAGTATAACAGTATAAAACATGGACAGGTTTCTAAAGAACTGTATGCGAAGCTCAGAGTGTGGCTCTAGCAAAAATGGACAAAGCTGTGGATCATGGGTGGAGCTGACACGGGCTGAATGGTGGCCACACTGTCAATTCTGCATAACTTTGAGCCTTAATATAATCTGAACAGGTGAGCTCTATAAAAATTCACCCTCAGTACAGTTGTCATGAACGGGGAAATTAACTATAGAGACCAAAACAGTTTTTTGTACCAGGCTGTAAACATGTTTATTTCTGCTGTGAAGTTGGACATTTTAACATGGGGACTTATGGAGATTGACTCACTTCTGGAGCCAGCCTCAAGTGGACGTTCGAGGAACTGCAGTTTTTGGCACTTCGGCATTGGAGCTTGCTGCTTGTTCTGAATATTACAGACAAACATAAAAGTAGTAGGAAAAGTATATATACATACAAACATATATATATATATTTCCTACTACTTATATATATATACATATATGTGCTAACAGTTAACAGTTAAATAAAAATGTAAGCACAGACCTGGTTCATGCTCTGACGAAGGCCTGTATATCAGCAATGATATTTTAATAAGATGAAGCTCTACAGACACTGACTGCTTTGATGGTGTGCTACTTTTTTTTTTGTTTGTTTCTTTCTTTATGGGACCTCTCATAACTGCTGCAGTTTTTATGTGAAACAGGCAAAAACAGCTACAATAAAGAGGATAGAAGATTAAAAATACAAAACTTGAGAGCCAGTGAGAAATAATAAGAAGGGCACAGAGGAAACAGTCTGGGATTGACGTGTGCAGGTCTGTTTGATGGCTGACATATTGCTGATTCTTTCATAAGTGGCAATAATTAGTGCGATATTTAAGTGTTTCTTTGTTGCCGTCAACCTCAAGAAAGCAGATAAAGTGGCAGAGTGCTTGAAAGATCAACTACGACATGCTGACGGACAAGAAAAAAACAGCCATGAGAAAGCGTGCAATTAGTAATTTTGACATTGACATGTCAGTTCATAATACACAACATCTTGTTGCTTTCCTCAGGAGAGATGTTTTTTTTTTCTTTTTAGCACATAATAACTTTTCCTCTCGATGTGATTAACAACAGAGAGTGCAGCAGGCCATTAATGGCATTCTCCGCTCGTGAGATAAAGGTCCTGGCAGACAGGCCAGGTATTTTCAGTTTCCTGTGAAAAACGAGTTGGCTTAACGCAATGCAATAGTACTGAGATGTGAGAGGAACTGGACATTCAGAGGTGGAAAGATTAGAAAACCCATCACCAACTCAACAACCACCACCATTATCTCTGCTTTCATTTATTCCTGTGATTGCACTCAGCTTCCTGGAAAAAGGACTCATCCAGAGATTATTCTGTCAAATGATGACAGTCGACTACAAGGCGACAATCTAAAGAAACACAAGGGGAAGAGATAAAGCACAAAGGAAGATGTGATTATTTCAGAGAATCCACACATTTTCAGGCACCTCAAGTACCTCAGATGTTTTGAAAAATGTTTATGAGGAATGTAGTGTTTCTTCTCCTGCCAGACCCCTTTTTTAAGCCCTCTTGTAAAGTTACAAACACTTGTGTTGCTTCTTCTCTGAAAATCAGCGCCTCGATTTGACAGCATGCTGATTAGTCAGTGTTCCACTTTAACAAGACGAGGTACAGATTACCCTTTCCAGCTGCTATCTTGGTGATAGAAATGGCTTTTTGAGTCTGATTTATAGCAGCTATACTGTAGCAGTGCATGTGTGTGAAAACATTTAGCGTACATGGATTTCGTGTATTGTTTTTCCACTGATCTGTCACTTCTAAGAATCTTTTTATCTGATGCAAGGAAAAGCCTTAGTAAACAGGAAATATATCCATTTATCTTTGCAATAAATGTCTACTGTTCTGGTGTTTATACCAGATAAAAGAGCAGCAAAACTGGTTTAATGTGAGTCTCACTTCATATTGAATTTTTCCTCACTTCATTGTGTAATGCTTGGCCATCCAAGCATGAAGAACTGCCGCCTGTCAGATGTCATTTGTGTCCTTAAAC
Source organism: Miichthys miiuy (assembly GCA_036365135.1). Classification (NCBI taxonomy): domain Eukaryota; kingdom Metazoa; phylum Chordata; class Actinopteri; family Sciaenidae; genus Miichthys; species Miichthys miiuy. The sequence goes on from CM071620.1 coordinate 18,936,705, forward strand.
TCATAGATAGACTTTTTTTTTTCTTTTCTGTCATTTCAGAAGTGTCTGAATGATGTTGCAAAACTTGGCTATATAATAGAAGTGAGTGAACACGTCAGAGATTAAATAAGCGGTGATCGGGTCATAGCTACAACTGAGGACACAGAAGACAGGATGTTCTCAGTGTTGTTTCATGCAGTTCATTGGGGAAAGAGAAGTAGTTTACATTGAGAGTTTACATTAGTGAGATTTTTCAAACCTGAACACCACAATTGTATCATGAAAAAACTTAAAAAACAATCTTACTAGGTGGGGTGTAAACTTTAAACTTAACTCCAGCTGCATCTAAACGCCAAGAGCAGAAAAGACTGTACAAACCATGTGTACCAAGATCTTGGAAATAATCATAATCCTGTTTATGATGCCTCATAAATTAAATATAACAGTGTTACGTTTTGGATCCAGGATGAAGAGACAGAGGCCAGCACAGTTTTAGGAGTTTAAAAAATTACCAGAGGTGGTGGTGGTGGTGGTGGTGGTGGTAGTGGCTAAGGGCTGGCTGGCATCACAGGTGAAGCAAGGCAAGCAGATCAGAGGGTTCACTGAAGAACACAGGCTGAACAAAGCAAGGGATACTGAAGAACTGCACACAGGGGAAAAAACTTGAATGAGTCTCAACATTAGAAAGGTACTGCTGAGCTTGCAGTCAGAAAAACACACTGAAACACATGAGAGTAACACTGGCAGTTCAGAAGGTACGATTAGTGACTGCAACTGGTTATGGATACGGGGATAATCTGGGATAATCTGGCCATGGAGTGGTGTCTTGACCAGGCCTTTGTAGTAGTAGTGATTACTGGATGAGACACGGGTGTGCCTTGTTGCTGACAAACAGAAAATGGAGGTTTGAAAAGCACAGAGCCAAAACCAAACAGTAAAACAAGAATAACCATGGCAAATAGTGCTGGAAACAATCAGGTCATAAAAGCTAAAATAATAGTTCAAAAAGCTTCTCATGTAAGGCTTGGTACCTCCATGGCCAAGGCATTTAGTGGTGTTACTCCGATTAAAGGACCCATCAGTGGGGGTACCATTTGTTTACGTCTGACTCATAGATTGTAATTACTGTATCAGCAAAATCAGGATTCAGATTCAGGCCAGAAGCATCCACACATGGGTCACAACATTAAACAGAACTGACTGTGCACCATCAGTTTGTCAGCATTGGGCTGTCTGATTAAACTAAAATATACAATTGTTGATCGTCTGCATAGCGGGAGTACTTGAAAATCGGATGCATATTGCTGTCATTATAGCAAACCCACTGTATTAAAAATAATTAGAAGAGGTCCAAAGGTGCTTCCCTGAGGAACTCCATCATCAGTATTAAATGTCTGCAATAAATAATCGCTGATACTAACAGGAAAAAGATTACATTGATATGAAATCCCAGTCTCAGGTCATTCATTACTTTATGTGTCAGACTTTGTACAAGTCTGGAGAGTGTTACTCCTCCATGGTTATATGTGTTTATGTGTGTGGCTGTCATATGATTTACAGTGACCGGTGATGTAAAGATAAAGATGAGCTGTAGAGGAACACGGTCTATAGTGTGTTGCTGCATGTCTGGCGCGGGCGAAGGATGAAAGGTAATTTGGGAAGCCGAGATCTCAGCTGTGAACTTCGTCTGTGAACCTTCTCCTTGGAAGTGGAGCGGAAGAGTTCATGGTTTGCAGCTATAAAGGTACAAGTGTGACAGTTATATAATAAACATCATAACAAGGGTGAGTAAACTTAGTCACCCCATCCTAACTTTAGTTATGTAATGCAGATTGGAGGAACAGTGGCGAAAGCAGTGGTGACACGGCGAATATAAATCCAGAGATTTGCTGGATAGTGTCTGGACAGTAGAACACACAGTACACACACTACACACAGTAGTGTGTTTTATGCCTCAGTATCCTGGTTTCTATCCGAGTACTCCAGATACCTCAACCAGGTTTGATGTCACATGTGGAACACATAACCGGGAAACTCCAAAGACCTGCTCATGACCAGGACCTAACATTATTAGATTATTTTATAATCAAATTATATTTAGGCTTGAAGTGATACATAATTAAGAGTGTGGCTGCTTTGATTGATAGGTGGGTGCTGTAAAAGTTGGGTTAGTTTGAGCGGTCATCATTCAGCCCGCCTCAGCTCCACCCACGCTCCACGTCTTTGCCCTTTTCTAGATTAATCAGGAGGCAGCAGAGGCATGAATGTCGAAATGTTGACGGCCAGAGCCACCACACTGTGAGCTTCAAAAAAGCTCTTCAGAAACCTGTGGGTGACACCATTGACACTACATCCATGTTTTACACTGTCTATGATGTAAATGTAGAGATCTTAGATATTTATACCATCTCTATAGCATCAAATTATTCTGATGGCATAAGTATGTTTGCAGAAAAATGAGATAATAGTGGAGAAAATTGATATATATATATATATATATATATATATATATATATATATATAAATCAAAAGTTGCTGTTGTTTGTATGTTTCTAAAACAAGATAAGAAAGATTTGAAAGATTTATTAAGTTATGTTTTTATTTAGAAAAATCAACTAACAGATGACAGAATAATAAATAATAAATTAGGATTATATAAAATGAGTATTAAAATTAGAAGATTTGACATAACGTGTAATGTTTTTTATCCCCTGATAATTGAATGATTAGCAGTCATATTGAATACACTTACAATAGGCCTTAATAAAGAGTTAACACTAATATTACGGTTTCTAAATGATTAGACCAGTTTGACACTCAAATGAACAAACGTATTGTGTTAAATTAAATAATATTTTATTATGATTAAAGAAAAAAAAAAAACATACCATAAATGTATAGCCACACACATGCCAACCGCAACCCTCTTTCAGCTCATGAGAGATGCTGAACAATGTTAACAGGCATATTGCAGTTCATAAGAACGTTCCAGTAGAAAAAAAAGAAGATGAAAATGTGACTGAAATTAACGTGATATGACTAAAATATTGAGACATAAGTAAAAAAAAAGCTGCATAAAGACCTCAGTTGGCTGAATCAAGTGTGTTTAGGTGGGGCTGTAGCAAAGACCCCCTAAGTGCATGAGGTGCAAACTCTGAGGCCATTTATTAGTGAGGTGTACTGCTATTATTGTCAATCATTAATAACACAGAGTATCAAGTCAAACATCTCAGACTGATAACACAAGAAAGAATTATTAAGGGCGTATCATTTACATAATAAAACATTAGGTGATTCCTTTAAATAAAAAATAAAATAGTGCACTGAATTCCAGTGTCCTAAAGCATATACAACAGTTGTCTAAGGTGCAGCAGTGAATAAGATATGACTCTCGACTATGCACAAAGTGAGCTTACATGCTCTTAGTTTAACTATCAGAATATAGTTGTGCTATATGAAAACATATGACGAGCAACAGGTAAATAAAATAATTTTGATGTACAGGAGAAACCATGAAAATAAATCCATAGTGATTTGTACAAAATACAACAGTGAGGTCTGGCAGGGAGGCCTAGTGGTTAGTGGAGACGCAAGTTTGATCCCCAAACGTTACACGAGTCACAGTTACACGAGTGTCGCGTCCCTCGGCGAAAACATTTCGGCCAATCAAACCTGCCCAATCATTCTGGATCGATTTAATGTGAGATTTCCCATTGAGACGAGTGAAAACAGATCAGAAAGTTTGGCTTGAACCTGAACTTCAGTTACAGACACACAGGAGGAGAAGACACTGAGGACATTTCTGAAAAGTTTCACTGAAAAAATAGGCTTTCCCTCGATAACACCTGCTAAGCGAAGTGTCCAAATATTTACACGTTTTAATTTCACTCGAGTGGGTGCGATACGTACAACCAAAAAAAATCCTTTTAGAAGTTTTTTTAGATTATTCAATAAAATATTTCTTATCAGGGCTTTATATACAGTTTATACACCCCCAATCCCTCTTTAAAAACATATCTCACAGTGTACTTTGTCCCTTTTCATATTAGAACATGAAATTCTGTCTTTGAACAAAGAAAATACTGAATTCAATATTATGATATTTAACATCAGAGGTGCAGGTGTGTTTTTTTTCCCCAACGTCCTCTAACAGCAACAGTTTCAGAGTTGGTGTGACGAATGCTTCTCAAACAACCATTAGCGTTATTTCTCAGTGACATCAGTAACGATGTTAGTCCTAAACGGTTTGTGCTTAGCTAATGGAAGTAATACACGTCTGGAGTCTGGAGTCTGCAGCACCAGGCTCTTCAGTGCCAGAAACATCAGGAGTACTACATCTCTTTAGGACCGGAGTTGTGTTCCCCCGTGATGTCCACAGCAAATTTTAGTACCACAGCAGAAGGGCAGTCCCTCACCACATGGCATGCACAAGTGAAGCATGAAGTCCTCCTGGTTTAGATGGAGCTCCTGCGTTTATTGAGTCTTCTGTAGGTGTTGATGCTGTGCAGACCAGTGGAAACTGAGCTGATGCCCGAGTGGCGCTGCAGGCTGCACACGCAGCCGTTAGAGTGCAGGGGGTTGGAAAAAGCCTCTCCCTGCTCCATGTAGGTGTCCGAGGTGGAGAGGTCACGTGGGATGATCATGGGTATGGAGTATTGCAGCTTCTCTCTACTCTTGTACCAAAGGCAGGAGCACATGGATTGGAAATGGAGCACTTCGGCGTAAACGTTACGTAGGCCCCGGCTCGCTGCGCCTCCCCCACTGCCTCCGACTGCGCTTCCTCCGCCGCATCCAGACGGCGTGGAGGAGGAGGATGCCGGGTCTATGGAGCAGTGGATGTGTCCACCCGCTTGACCGTTATGAGCGAGTAGAGCCCTCTGCTCAGCATCCCGCTTCTCGTCCTCGGCGTTCATGGTCATGAACCGCAGCACTGCCAAGTTGAGGAAGGCTCCGATCACAGCCAGGCCCGTCAGGATGTAAATGAAGCTGAAGATCACGTACTCCGGCTTCTTCTGCAGAGCTTGCTCATTCTGCAACGCTACATAGTCCCCAAAGCCGATGGTGGTGAGCGTGATGAAGCAGTAGTAGTAAGCATGAAAGAAGCTCCATCCCTCAAAGCGTGAGAAGGCCCCCGCCCCGATGCACAGCGTGCTCATGCAGGATATGAAGCCGATGGTCACCATGTTGACCATGGAGACCTCAGTGCGCCTCATGCCAAGGCACTTCTTCAGGCGGTGGAGCAGGTACCTGACACCGGTGTTAATCCGCTCACCGACGCTCTGGAACATGACCAAGGTGAGAGGGATGCCCAGGAGGGCGTAGAGCATGCAGAACACCTTCCCTCCATCTGTGCTGGGGGCTGCATGGCCATATCCTGAGGGGAAGAAGGAGAAAGGAGCAGGGTTACTGGGGCAGAACTAATTAAATCTACAGTGCAGAGGACAGGGGTCGGAGAAAGGAAGGCTCGAGGCTGGGAAAGATAGTCAAACCTGGAGCGGACAGATATACATGATCTGTATTCTTCGAGCGGCACGGCCGATAAATTCAAAGACTCTTCATTTCACAGCGGCAGAATGCAATTGAAGATGAGAATGCACAGCAGTGTGGCGAGAATGGCCAAGTATTGATGTCACGTATGGGAGAGAGAGCTTGAATAATTCATTGACAATTGGTCTCCGCGGAGTGGCTCCAGCTAATGAGTACATTTGCACCTAATTACTCCTCTACATTTTTCCAGACCAAATAAACAGACACGTCGCAAAAAACACTTTTATGCTCTTTGTCCTGCAGTCTTTGGATTATAAAACCCGTATAGCACAATAGAAAGTCCTCCGAACAACGACATAGAGCAAAATTAGCAGTAATTAAAGTAAAAGCTCTTTAATGATTTCATGTCAAAAACACAATAAGTGATAAACCATTCGCTAAAAAGACACACTAATATATAGTGCACTCACTGGAGGTGTGGAGAATACTATCGAGTGCTACCACCAGCCGATTTCAGATATGGCATGACTCATACTGATTCTGTATGCACTCACACTGTAGAGCTCATGAATTTCAAGATGGATCTGAGCATCCTTCCTGCACATTTTAGGTTAAGCATCAACCTTTTGCCTCATAACGTCATCTTCTCACTCCTATTGTGCCCACAGGATACGGCGCGCTCGCATGCAACATCATTACCACCTGAAACGTGGACCCGCTGCACACGGGAGATGATGTCCCCTGATAACAGCGGGATCAGCAAATGGAAAAGGTTGACCAAGAGGTTGAATGTAATTACTCTGGGGGTTGATTTAATTCTTTGGGCTCTGGTTTTATTGTCACACTGATCCGTGCGGTTCAGCCATCTGTCTGTCTGGTGCCAAAACTGTTTAAAGCTTCCCCCTCCCGTTGTGCCGCCAAAATGAGAGCCATTACAATTGATGCATTTTCTTGTGGAAGGAAAAACCTGACCTGTTCACCATGCAAAGAGACACTGTGCTTCTTAGTAGCATTGACTATTTTTAGTCTCATCGCCGCAAAGAAATGTATCCTGTTTTCTGATGACAGAGAAGATGACTGCCTAGTACTATACTCTGATTGGTAGTTGATTTATTACAGTCGATTTTTACCAGAGAGACTGATTCTCTGGCCAATTGGTGACCTTAAAGATGACCTTTATCTTTTTTTGTCCACAGCCCTCTTAAATGAACTCAAGCACACTATGTTCCTAATTTGTTTATTTTAAAGTGATATAACTTCGTCAAGTATGTTAAATTGTTACAGACTATTTATACAATTGAACTCAAGAAAGCTAAACGCTTCGCCGTCAATTTCTTTAACATCCAACCATTTATCCTGACTTAACTATCAACTATGTACACTGTTAGTTACCATTTGCAGCCATGTTTCTATTTATTCTGTTACAATGGTTTATCCAAATCTATTCATTATTTCTGGCTGCTTTTTCCAATCATTTGTCCATTACTAAGATGTTCACGATCAGCCATCAAAAAACAACATAAAAGTCCCATTCATCCACAAGAAACAATAATCTTATCATATCCTATATAAAGTTACAGGTCTGTTGTTTTTCATAACTTTACTACAAATTTGTGCTCACCAAAACGATACAAAATAATCACATAGCTCATTGTTGTTTTAAGGTTGACATAACATGGTGAAGATAAAACGATACATTTTGATTAAGGCCACAGAATATTTGGACAAGGTTAAGGTCTACTCTTTTAATACAACTTACATAATAAACCATGTTTCTTTCAGCAGCACAACATCAGTTAACCCTCGCTAATGTAAGCTCCTGGTCATAGGGGCAAAACCCCCTGAGTATATTACCTTGAGCAAGGGTGAGTTTTATGGATTGAATTCTAAGAGGAAGATTGAGTAATTTCTGATTTAACAGGTTGCTCAAGCCTTACATATTAAGAGCCACATGCTATGTCCAAGCCTGAAAGTTCATAAGTAAATACACGTATTAACCATTCATTACATAAAGAGCAGGACAGTGTGTTCAGGTGAGCACAGAAGCTGAGCCGCAGGCCTGTCAGGAGCTGTCAGCAGCTTATTGAAACACGGGGACGACGGCGGTGACAGCGGAGCTCGTCAGGAGCAGACGCAGGAGCTGGAGGCGGCAAGGCCAGCAGTCTCACCGCCATGTGAGAGAGTGGAGAGGTCCGCATGACAGACTCATCCTCCCCTCTCATCCCTGCATGAGCTTCTCCCCGCTCCCCACAGCAGTGACAAAGTTATCATGAGACAGGACGTCTCCGCGGCCACTGGCTCTGTTTACACGGATTACAGTCATCGTGCAGCCTCACCGCTCTGAAAGGTGAAAAAAACAATGAACCAAAGAGGTTTGACTGACATCCGAACAACCCCAGACTGTTCCACCGGCTGACTGAAGCTGAAGCATTAATACCGAACACGTGTGGCTGCAACTATTTACACATATTTCATGGATAGATGGGGGAAAAACACAGAGGAGACATCTGGGAAATTACAGGCTATCAGGTTTTTCTTAAGGAAACAGTAATTCCCCTTAAAATGAGCTCAGTTTCTCAATTTGTGTAAAGATTGTTGTAACACATAAAACGAGTATCAAAGACTTTGCCGCAACCCGGGGCTGATTGTCTCGTAACCTAATTTCTGTAATTATCATGTGAAAGAAAATATGAAAATTGCCTAACACTGAAAGGCGATAAGAGCCTTTAAGGGACTTATTAGGCAAAACTAACAAGCAGGGGAGGCTTATAAATGTCAGCCGAACACAGGTGCACTGTACTCTAAACTCTCATTCCCACCTCGCTGCTGCCTCTCATTAGGGAATCATAATTTACAGCCAATCATTTAAGCTGAAGCCTCTAGCAACAGGCTAGTCCTAATTTAAAAATCATTTCACAGTGAGGAGAAATATTCCCTCATGATATCTTTGCCATTATAAAGTGCTGCCAATATTTTTTAATTTGAAGATTTCAGACTTCAAACACACTTTTTTACTGATTCACTTCACAGTTTTCAATCCTCCCGTATTCATTTTCAGCACAGCTTTACTCAGCGTCGCACCACATTAACTCTCCTCTGTAGCAACGGCAAGTAATATCACCGATGCTGGATGTTTCACCTTTTGGTCCTGTGGTTGCTGGTTTGTCTCCAAGTATGACAGCGCACTGTATATAGTTCCTTCCCCATGTGGTGCCTCTAAAACACATCGCCCTCTCCGCATCTAAACTCCTCATTATGCTGATTAATTAGGCGAGGATAAAAGCAGGCTTTGGAAAATACATCAAAGAATGGCATAATGTGCCCGCTAGAGCTACAGTCCTCTGTCACTCAATTAAATTTTCATTGATTACAAGGCACAATTTGTTCTCGCCAAACGAGACGAGGAGCGCAACCTATTCATCGAGCACAACACCTCACCATTATAGGGCAGGATGCTCAAAGAGGCAGTGCATTTATCAGGAGCTAATTTATTAAAAAAGAGAAGCCACAAGAGGTGAAATATGTGTTTTCAGATGTCAGTATGTGCAGACCGGTGGGACTGGGATTACAAATCATATTATGAAGCGTGGCTTGTTGTATACACATACAGTATATAACAAGATGGAAAGTCTCCACAGAGACTGTAGAAATGCTGGTGGCAGCGTTGCTCGCTGCTAGTTCAGTGATGGTGGCTGATAATGTCCTCAGACATCTCTGCACCCTGGAGACCAGCCAGTGCCACGCTGTATAATACACTCATCAGTGTGTGTGTGTGTGTGTGTGTGTGTGTGTGGTGCAGGGTTTCACTCCAGACTGAGAGGCAAAGCTGAAAACAGTAGCCTGCTGGATTCTGTTGTCTTTGTGTAATTGCACAGGTATAATGAAAGGATGGCCTCTCATGTGGCTAATTACTTTTTTGGAAAATAAAATTGGTGTTTGTTGTTGCGCATGAAAGAGGAGAGCATAATAATAACAAATGATTTCTTTTATGTGGCTTTTTTGACACAGTTGATGCTGTTTTTCATGTAAATTTGTCTTATTTTTCTTATAAGTCCGTGTAAAGTAAAAAATAAATGTGTTCTGAGTCCATCAGACAAATGAAGAAAGTGTTATTAACCACTCAGCCAAATTTGAATGATTAAAGATATCGACAAGTTTATGAAATTAACTGTAAAAATCAGGTAAAAATGAATTCTCAGCTCCAGGACTGTGGGGGCGTGTCCGCTGAATGCGCTGAAGCCACGCCCCCTCGTGGGAGCAGTCAAGCAGCCGTTTTGAAGCGACTGAAACGTGTCAGATGAGTTCAGAAAATGACACGACTAACTTTGAAACACTCTGAGCTGAGATGAATTCATCTCTATCTCTCTGCTCAGGGTTGCCTCAGCGTGTCATCGAGCCACCCTTTAAGGACCGCCCACAAAACACCGGACTGGAAACTGAGTCAGTAATATGTTTTCAGCAACTATTTTCCAACATAATTAATGACCAAACCACTGACAGTATAAAGAATCTGTGACGTCGCTCAGGTTTCTGAAGAGCTGTTGTGAAGCTCAGAGTTTGGTGGCTCTGTTTGTTGGCAGTCCTGCCTCTTCCACCTACCCCTAATATAAAAATCGGCAAAGATGTGCATCATCGGCGGACCTGCGGCTGTGCATTTGGTTATCACAAAGCTTTTACTGCGGCTTAAATATAGGTTAGTGCTGTGTTGACAACTGAAGGTGACACAGATGATCGTTTGAACATTTTCATCAACTTCACAGCCGCCTCTCTCATCTGGATTATTGCAGTTATATAGAATGAGCACAATGAGGACACTGTTTCAAGAGAATGAAGTGAGTTAAATTGAACTAAATTATGAACTAGGGAGAGAAATATCAATATTAAATAGATATGAAAACCAAAATATGTTGCAGAAATGTATCATTTGAAGCTTTTCAGACATTCCTATAAATATTCTCGACAACGCAGCAACAGATTGACGAAGTACAAGAGTTCATGCGTCACTCACAGTCTTCTCACGTTGTTAATACATCATTTAAATGTATCTTGTTGATGTTGTGGTCCTTGCTATTGCAAATGAAACACACATTGAGGAGGAATGACGTTCATGAATGATGTTTTTCTTTACAGATTCGTCACCGTGGTTTCGAGTTCTCACATCAGCAGTTAGTTAAAAACTCCTTCTGAAGCTGAGTAACTGAAGTACTCTTAATAATTTACTTCTCTATGAAGAGGACATGACTGTCAGTGTGTGTCACCGTGGTGGTCTGTAAACAAATTCCTTCTGGGCTGCTGAGGTGTTTCACACAATCACAAAATATTCAGCCGTATATGGCGATCCTAGTTCTTCCACATACAGGTGGCCTGAGCAGCCATCCCAGCGTGACGTCACTCTTATCTGCGTTTACGCCACGCAGAACGGGGGAATGTTCTGTACAACTGTGCAAATAAACACAGATCATGTCATTCGTTTGGTACAGGCTGTCTTTGGGCAGCAGCCCACTCCGCTTCCCTGCATTTCTCTTTCTCCACAGCTGACTTTCATCTCCAGCTGCGTCGGGCCAAAGATATCATTACGTGACCCGACAAACTGTAACTCTTGTCCACTTGTAAGCATCGAGGATGACACCCAAAGATGTTACATCAAAAGTCAACTGTGATCCTGTATTTCCCACGAGTTACGTCCTATCTCTATCTCAGATGTGGACCCACAGACCCTCATTAATTCTGAGTCACAGACACCTCAAACTCCAGACGACCCCGTGATTGTTTATTCAGGCACTCAAACGCAGCTCTGGTCCTCCCACCTCCCTCCATTACTCCGTCCGGCTTTTGACCCACCAGCCCTTGCTGACAGCTGCTGTGTAATGTCCATGTGTGTGTGTGTGGAGCGAGGATTTCTAGGAACACGTTTTATTGGAAAAAGTATCAATATTTAAAGTCAATGGGTGCAGTCATGAAAAAAACGAAGAAGTATAGGTGCTTCATTTGTTTCCAATGAGTTATGGATTGGAGAGAAAGTCTTTTCTGCTGTTCTAATGACTTCAGTATGGCATTATTTAGAGGCGCAACCGTGAGTAACCACCACTGACAGTATAAATAATGGATGAAGTGACCCACAGGTTTTTAAAGAGGTGATTTGAAGCTCAAAATCTGTGGCTGCTGCCATTTTGGTAGTCCTGTCTCCTCCACCTCCCGGCTAATCTATAAATCAATTCAAAGTCACATGATTTTATCAGGATTAGTTTCCTTCGTTCTAACTCTACGGTCATTTGTGTCGCATCAAAAGAACATCAAGATCACGTGATTTTTAGTATTCAATCAATTTATTTTTGTTGGATTTTCTAAAACTGCTAGTATAGCATATATCGGTTATATATATGTTTGGGTTATGTTAGGTAAAGACAGTAGTCTCCCATCTCATGCTGACCTTTTAGCAGGAGGAGATGAACATCTATGGAGGATGAAGATTGGGGACCTTCAAAGATTTCAGGTACAAACACCATCGATGTTAAACTCAGTGAGTCTTTGTGTCTCTGCACTCAAACATCAGCCATCATTCAAAAGACTCTGATGATCCTTGTCGTGCAAACCTAGACGTACTATTATGAGTTTGAACAAATGCTGTGGTTTGTCTGCTGGAGACGGTTTCTAACTAAATGTAGATGAACACAGATTTCAAAAGAAGTAATTTTAGTAAGTCATGAAACAAACCAAAGCCAGGAAGCATGTGATGGATGAACACTGTCCTCCAAGACGACAGAATCAGTCATTTCTTACCATCAGTCAACATTGTTTTGTTTTTTTTAACCGTGACCATGATCCTTTTCTAACCTTGAGCATGTACTTATTTTATCCCAGAACCATTATCTTTCCCTAACCAACATGTTTTTGAGTGTAAATCAACCAAAGCTGAACCTCAGAAAATGCTTTTAGGTTTGCAATGTTGATGTGTAACAATTCTTCTGTAAATAGAGTCTCATAAATCTTTCACAATGCACCTTTTTTTAACGTTTATTGCCACCAAAAAGAGCACAAAGGTTTTGCACTGTGGCACAGCTGATAGGGATGGTTGTCCAGTATTTGTAGGGTTGAGGGTTCAATCCCCAGCTCATGCTGTATGCAACCAAGTGGCAACCTCCGTGGCTGTGTAGTGCCAAAAACTGCAGTTCCTCAAACGTCCACTTGAGGCTGGCTACAGAACTAGTCAGTCTCCGTAAGTCCCCATGTTAAAATGTCCACTAAACATGTTTACAGCCTGGTTTTTGTCTCTATAGCTAATTTCCCCGTTCATGACAACTGTACTGAGGGCGAATTTTTATTTGACTCCCCAGTTCAAATTATATTAAGGCTTAAAGTTATGCATAATTAAGACCGTCGCTGCTTTGATTGACAGTTGGATGCCGTTACAGACGGCTTATTTGAGAACCCAGGCGTCATTCAGCCGGTTGACCTTGAGTATGACACCAAACCCGAGTTGTTGTGATGATGATAGATCAGTGCCTTGCATGATAGCTCACTGCCATCAGTGCCAGGCAGTATATATATATATATATAAGATGTACTCTGTTATAATCGTGCCTGCTATGTCAACTGAATTCAGTCGTTTCTGTCAGCAGCCTGTAAAACAGTTAGAATAATCTCTCTACTCAAACTTTCATTATGTGCTCTGACAGTGAACAACGAGCCTGTCCAGCCAGTACAAGAGAGAGAGGGAGAGAGAGAGAAGTGGATACGAGATGTATTCATCACAAGCAATCTGATGTAATGCCAGAGGAGACAGCACATTGGCAAAGCGTCTGTCTGGGTTCACTTTAACTCAGTTACCCCTGTGTGGGCTCCAAATCGGGCCTGGGAGCATGTGCTGTCATCCAGCTCACAGCTGAGGCCCAAACACTAAAGCATCACGAGCCTGAAGACCAAAGAGACCAGCGGGGTTGGATCAGAGAGCTGTGACTGTAGCTGTCAGTGCTCTGAATGTACCTGTAACTCATTATCATCACCCACAACGTTCACACTTTATCCTCCACCAAAAGCACCATTCTGTGCCTGTGTGTGTGTGCGACCATCCCAGTCTTATGTTTTGGTTTCTCTGTGGAAAAAAAAAAAATCCCTATCAGGGTCTATTTCCAAAAGTACTCCTTAGGTTCCTTTTTAGGGGATATGAGAGGAAACCTTGGCAGGCCGCAGTTTTCCATGAGGTCAGTAAGCAAGGCATTCCAAGCGGAGTGTGAGATCTCTGGGAGGGTTGGCTAATTAAATAAATCACGTGATTTATGTACCTGATACACAGTTGATATGGACTTGTCTTAAAACTCCACAACACAGCTGGGCTGAAAATGGGATTCACATACAGATACTGTACACAGCGAGAGCTGAGGGAGGAGGAGGAGGAGGAGGAAAGGATGAAATATAAAGGGAAATAAAGCAATAATATGAAAGGTTAATAAATAAAACTGAAAGGAAACACGTTATGAATACAAAACTCAGTGCTAGTAAATCTATAAAAAGATCCATCACAGAAGGGAAGACACATTTAAAGCTTTAAAACTTGAGTTAGATGGCAGGAAGTCTTTAATTTGTAGTCATTGCTAATGTAGGAACTCCGAGTTGGGATTTCTTACCAAGGCTTTTAGGAGGTCAACTCAAATAACAGACGTATCTGTTTCAAGTGCTCCATTTGGGCTATCTGCTTTTAAAAGTGTGCCTGTGTGGGCACGAAAGAGAGACAGAGCGAAGAGAGAAAGCGAGAACAATGTTGTGTAATACGATAGTGGAATTTCATGAATAGTTTCTTTTGGGAATACATGCTGATTTCCTGTGTTAAAACAGCTGGCCGCAGTGCAAGACATACCTCCATATTACTGCCAAGAATGACACATTACAAGCAAAAACAAGCAGAGATACACTGACGTGACTGCTGACGTGCCCTATTATCTGACCACTGTCTCCATATTGAGCCTCAGCCAGTGATAAGATACCCCGTTGAAATAGTTACATTGGCTAAAAGTAATAGAAAATTACTTTAATGGGTCGAAAGTAATGGACAGTTTGCCAAAAGTAATGTAAATGGTATACTATATCTAAAAATAATGGGTAGTTAAATACAAGTTATAGAAGCCTCTGAAGTAAACAGATAAAGGGATAATGGATAAACCATTAGCCAAAAGTAATGCTAAAGGATAAATGGTTGAAATAGACGGTATATAACAGTTTGAAATTGTTAGATAAACAGTTTAAAATAGCTAAAAGTGATGGATAAACAGTTGGAATAACTTAAAGAACTATTTGAAATAGCTAAAAAGCAGCTTAGGAGATAAACAGATTGAAATGTTCAGCTAACAGTAATGTATGAACAGATGTAAACTGGTAAAAGAAATTAAATAAAAGCAGCGTACAAACAGCTCAAAGCTAACGTAGGTCCAGGCCTCTTCAAGTGGTAATACAGTAGCAAAACATTCAGGTCTCATTTGAAAAAAATGTAATGATATCTACTTTTACATCACTGACAGGGTTAAATATAATCCAATTCAGAAGAACATGTCGACGAGTTCATCAGACAAAGACAAACAAACGTCTGGGAAGCACTCGCCTAGACTACTGTACGCGTAATTAGTCACAGGTGCCACTGCTGATGATGGCGCTGAGGATGACGAGGATCATTTTCGGTGGAATATAAAAAGAGCAGAGACACACTTACATCTAGGCTAGGAACTGGGCCAAGTGTGAATCAGGAGACGACTGCTAATTCACACATTATTAGCTGCCTGTGATCCATTTGCACTCCAACCAGATTTTTTGTGTGTGTGTGTGTGTGTGTGTGTGTGTGTGTTATTGCCACACGTGATAGTGACGAGACAGCTGATGCCGAAGAACATAAACAGTTTTGTGCTTGTTAATCATGACTCACTGATGGAGAGTCTCTCTGGTCCATCATACTGTTACATTAAAAAACAAAACATAAGTGACAAGCCTGCTGTAGTCTCACATCGATATTTCACGACTGCCTCGTAATTTCTGGTCATTTGGACTGCAGCCGGATAATGTTTTATTTAGTCAAACACTTTTAAAAATAGCTG
This sequence comes from Miichthys miiuy, assembly GCA_036365135.1. NCBI lineage: Eukaryota > Metazoa > Chordata > Actinopteri > Sciaenidae > Miichthys > Miichthys miiuy. The sequence continues at coordinate 18,952,250 of CM071620.1, forward strand.
CTGCTGCTGCTTCTTCTTCTTTCGCCATCTTGTTCCTCTCACTCATTTATTTTACACCCTCCCCTCTCTCTGTTCCCGTGTCCTCCTAATTCAAAGAGATGTATTTGCATCGTTCGTTCGCAGCACAGAGTCACCTGCCTCTGTCACCTGATTCCTCTGATATATGCGTACATGGGCCCCGCTTCAGCTACTCTCAGGGAGCAGATGCTGTCCTAAACTGACATGTGCTGGCGAATGGGAGGCATACTTAGTCTGGCGCATAATACACACACACACACACACACACACACACAGATCGGTTTACTTAGCAAAAGGAAGACAATATGGAAAAACCCTGGATTAAATGAGAGGAACACACGAAGGTGCAATGATAAACATCAGTGCCTGGTTACACAAAGAATTTTAAGCGTAAACGTGAACAGAAATTACATCCTGTACATATTGTAGGGCACAGAATATCCTTGTCATACTTGTTTACATGTTTTTTTTTTGCTGACTACTGCTAACATTTAGGACCTTTACTATATGTTTTTAGTTTCACAACCATTTAAAAAACTATATATAATATATATATATTTGATTCTTTAATAACCAAACAGAAGAAAAAGTTTATGTGACATGTTTACGTTAAAATTATTATAAATATCTCAAATATTAATATATGTATTTGTCTAAACAATTTAGTATTGATCAGGGTATATAAAGGAATAGTGCGACATTTTGGGAAGCTTCATAATAAGAAGATTCTTGTGTCGTGTACGTGGTAAATCCCAGGAGATAGCCCACTTAGCTTAGCATAATTAGCGTTAATTAACACGCTTTAGACATGCTGGTAGGTAGATTTTCTTTGGACAGAGCAAGGCTAGCTGTTTCCCCCTGCTTAAGATTGTAAGCTTTAAGCTAAGCTATTCCTTTAACAAAGTCATGTCATGTCCAGCTAAATGTTTTGACAGCTTTGCTAACTAGCTAAGATCTACATGTCTCTTCCATGTACAATGAAAACTGTTGAATATTAAATTAATTTCTATTTATAATAGAATAAAGTGAATCATTTTGTTTTTATGTTTCAACCTGCTAATAGTCGCTCTTCTAAATTAAAGAAAATGCATGAAACATGGTTAGATTTGGTTATGTAACTCACTGAAAACACACACACACACTCACGCACAGGAGTAGATGTGTGGGTGCTTTACAACACACAGTGCACACATCAACGCACTCCCAAAGGCAGAAGTGTGTGTGGTCCTTTGACAATGGCTCTCTACTACTGGAGACATGAGTGCCTATCAACGTCCTGGCTGAGCCGTCTGACTGGGCTCGTTGCCACATTGTAAAGCGATCATATATCATGTCATGTGATGCATGAGACGGACGCTGGCACCTGGCTTAATGACCAGATGCAATTAAATCAAGTAATGGATCTTATTAAGGTGTTATATGAACCCCAAACTGCCACTGCCTGCCTGCTCCTGATCCTCCTCTGTGCTGAACAAAATGTTGTTTGTCTTATTTTATTTTTTTGGTGCAGAGTGGAGGGAGCAATCTGAACAAAACAGTAAAAAGCTATTTGACTTAATGCTGTCTGATAACAGAGCCTTGACTGGCTTTCACAGCATGCACTCAGTACATTGATTGAACTGGCTGGAAAGTGAGTTAAACGGTAAAAACCATGGCGACATAAAGGTCTGCAATAGCAAAAAAATTGCTTTTCCAAGTGCAACATATTTATCACATGTTCCGTGCTTTTGCTGCATAATTTAAATCTTGTATGCGCTCTTTAAGTGAAGTGTTATTAAGAGGTGAATACACAGATTTTTGTGTATCTGTAAGGTCAAAGCTTTCATCTCCGTAACAGTGTTCACCCCTGCTGAAATGACCTTGGAGCACATATCGTTGCACGCAAACATATGCCAACAAATATTTAAATGAAACCACGAAGAGTGTTCCAACTTTTGTCCAAACTATAACCGAACGAGCATCCAGTTTAAACCGAGCGTCTGTGGGTCTCCTTGTCACCTTGGTGAGGTAACCACTGCCTCGGGCGGCCCATATGGCGACAGAGCAGACAGACAGGGAAGCAGTGCATCAGCTCCACCTCCGCTCAATCTGCAGCTTCACCTTACCAGACTCGGGTCACACAAGTAACTGCAAATCCATCCGGAGCATTTGTTTTAACCTACTTGGGAAACTGGATGGATGAGGTTTATTGCATTATTGTGATATTTTACAGAGGATTGACGCGTTTATGCCAGGAAAATGTGTGTAACTGACTTCATCTTTATGTTATTCAGTGATATTTCTTATGTAGCAAAGAGACTAAAACCCGAACGGCAACCTCTGTGACTGTGAAGTGAAGCCAATGCGAAAAAACTGCAGTTCCTTAAACGTCCACTTGAGGCTGGCTCCAGAACAAGTCAGTCTCCATAGGTCCCCATGTTAAAATGTCCAACTTCACAGCAGAAATAAACATGTTTACAGCCTGGTACAAAAAACAGTTTTGGTCTCTATAGCTAATTGTACTGAGGGTGAATTTTTATAGAGCTCACCTGTTCAAATTATATTAATTAGAGCGTGGACGCTTTAAATGACAGGTGGGTGTTGTTACCAGGCATCATCCAGCCCGCCTCAGGTCCGCTGATGATCCAGGCGAAAGAGGCAAGACTACCAAAATGAGCTTCAAAACGACATTATGCGTACGCCGTCCATTCTTTATCCTGTCAGCGATAAAACCAAGTTTATATTCCAGCATGATGTTCATTAGGAGTCCAAACAGCCAGACTGTCCCACTGATGAGCTGATGGCAGCTGAACAAAACAAAAGATTGTGTTGAAACATCTTGTGGCACACTCACCAGTTATTATTAGTGGTTTCTTGTGAAGTAAAAAATCTTGGTAGGGACATAATGTACTTGAAGCTTGGAGTGGGTTATATTTCCCATAAATTGGGGAACTATTTTTATTCTTAGACATGAGTACATCAGCTGTGTATTTTGTTCTGACGGGTGACACACAGCACCGTAACCAAAGACCATAAATATCACTTGCTATTACTTTTTAATGTTGCAATGATAGCTTGTAGGTTTACTGGCAAGCTAGCGTAAATGTCTTTTTGGTGATGTGTTTTTGTTCCAGCACCAAAGAAGGAGTTCAAACACTCCCTGCTTTGTATTTGGATCAGTCCGACGTGGGACGTGCTGCCTCATTAGTGTAGTAAAAACAAATACATGGATTTACTCAGAGAGCCTTATCGATAGAATCTGACCAAAATTGGACAGAGGATATAAAAAGATATATTGCAATGCTCGAGCAGTTCGTCAAAGTAAGAATGTATCTATTCCTTATCCAATCTATTCTTAGTTTGCATCCAGGAAGGAATCTGCAGACACACTCAACCAATGCTGGGCAGAGTTTTTAAAAAAATTCGATGAATCACCAGATTACATTTAGTTTGGAGAGGACTGTGATTGTGGCAATGATAAAAAAAGACTGCAATAATATCTTAAATATGTTAATAAGACATTAGAGGGTTACAGAAGTAGTCGTGTAACGATTAAAAAAAGAGAGTTCTGGGTGAAAGTTTCATAAAGTTACAGAAATAATCAGACATAGCCGAAGACGGTCGACCTTAAGGCGCCCTCTTCATTTGAATGAAGCCACTCTGTTGACAGTGGTGGTGCTAATGAAGACGTCATCGGCAAAAAAAAAAGTTGAACCCAATTTAACTTTTGCTGCGATTTAATGCGCACGTGACTCAGCTAACAGCTGTTAGCACTAGGTGGCGCTACTCTCTGTGGAAAGACCAGAGATCTGTGCCAAAGTGAGGAGAAGAAGACGGGGGGATGCAGAGCTGGATCTAAGCACCAGGAGTGGAAAATAAACACACACCGTGCCTGTTATCATGGTGAATGTAAGATCTCGATAAGATGGAGGAGCTAACGGTGCTAATGGGGCTACGGAGGTAGTATGGAGAGTGTAAAATCCTGAAATCCTCCTGTCACAACATTATAAATCTCTGTGCGGTGTTTTGGTGTCTCACTTCAAGAGTCTTGACGTCACTCAACCTTCCATTTTCCCCTCCAAAGGTCCCCCCTTTTCCTCCGCTGGCACTAAATGTCGGCATTTGGCGCAAGTTGTCATGTGATGAATTGTCCACTATCAACAAAATTTCTAGTAATACTGGGCTGATTGCTTCTCAAAATTGTGCTACAAGAGACCACCAACTCAGCACTCGGTGATTGCAAAAGAAAAAACATGGCAGCCAGCGTCATTATTGGTATTATCAACACAGCTGGAATGCTTGAAATGCATCTTTGGCCAATCAAATTCCTTCAGCACCCATTTGTGTAAATTGCCATGAACAATAAATACTCTGGCACTGTTTTCCAGCACCACACATCCAGCATGTGGTTTGGGGAGCAGACACATCACCGCTGACAGCTGTGATATTCGGATTATTCCAGAGAAAATAGGTTAGCAGTTTGTTGTTTTAGCCCAAGGTTGTCACAGGGGTGATTTTTTATTTTTTTTTTGTATGGTTATTAAATGTGTACTCATAAGCTTACGCGCCGATCGCAGCCCTCGGGGGTAAACACAACTCACCTATCACTGTTATTGTTATTATCATTAGGCCCCAATGTGTGACAGTCCACTTCATCCAGGTTGGCTTGTTGAGAGATTAAACAGATGCTGGAAACAAATTGGAAAACAAATTCCCCAGGGAGACAGTATATATGCCAGGCGAGCTACAGCCGCTTGGCGCTGTCGGACCGAATCATTCCAGCGATCGGAGCCAGTTGGAGTAGCGTAAAGCTGATACAACACCCGGGTTACCAAAGCATTCAACACAATCCTGCTCGCAGGAGTCGGAGAACCGTCGGCAGCCTGTGAGTTGTGAGAAAATCACTTCAGGTTGTTATGATAATGAGAGCGCTGAGTTTTGTCTGTGAACCATAAACATACAGTGTTAGCGTCTCACCCTTCACCTCGGTGTTTAGACACTTTCCACACATGCTTGATGTGGAAACTTTTTTTTTTTTTTTCATTTTTCGGGGCATGTATGTACTGAGGCAGAAAGGCTGCTGAGGCTCCACCATCTTCTGGGCGCTGGGGAGACAGCTCAGTGCTGTGGGCATATAATCAACAGTCAGCTGGCTGGTATAACCCCCCCCCTCGCTCCTGTCTGAGAGAAATGTGTGTGAGCTCTGCGTTTCATGACATTGTGTGTTCCTCGGGGTGAATTTCTCTCGTGCGGTCGTGTGACTAGCTGTGTATCTGCTTTTTATAGCAGCACAGGCTAGTTGTAATTTAGCTTTTTGTGCCCTACATAGAGCTTCAACTGGTATTTTGATTAAATTTGTAATTTGAAGCATTTGAAGATAATTTGAGATTAAAAAAATATATATTTTACTTTAATTGTCTTCTGAGCTGTTTGCCTGTGTTGCACTGTGGGATTATATGTACTACATCACTACTGTGGCTCAATATCTAATGCTTATCAAGAGGGGTAAAAATAGTTCAAACACAGTGAAACATACAATGATACCACACCACTACTAGTGTACACAGAATGAGCTAATCAGTGCAGATTTCCCATCAGCGTTCAGACATTTCTCGATGAAACAAATGCAGGCAATTTGTGGCTCAGAGTGTTTCTTAAGCATCGTTTAGGATAAGAGATGCTCTTGTCCGTGCCTTCTCTCACATTTCTGCATAATTTACTCGATGCACACAATGTCCTTTTCAGTCAGTTCAGATGAAATGCAATGCTCTCGTACTGTATGAACAAATGCATTTCATTTCTGAATAAATCTGTGTTCTGAGTTTGTCAGACCAGAAGAAGAAAGTGTTATTAACCACCCAGACAAATTTGAATGATTAAAAATATCGACAAGTTTATGAAATTAGGTGTCAAAATCAGGTGAAAATGAATTCTCAGCTCCAGGACTGTGGGGGCGTGTCCTCTGAATGTGCTGAAGCCACACCCACTCATGGGAGCAGTCAAGCAGCCATCTTGAAGCGACTGAAACATGACTGAAAATGACTGAATTCATCTCTATCTCTCTGCTCAGGGTGGCCTCAGCGTGTCATCGAGCCACCCTTTAAGGACCGCCCACAAAATCCTGGACTGGAAACTGGTGAAAAACTGTTTGAACCTCTAACTCCACATTTCAGTAATATATCGTTCAAAGTCTTTTCACGTGTTTTCAGCAACTATTTTCCAACATATTTAATGTATTCTGAAAGAACTGCTTTTACACTTTAAATCTCTGAGTACGAGTTTGATTTGTGACTTGTAGGCAGTGTTGCCAGATTTGACTACCACAAATGAGTCCAATCAGAGCCTCAATTATGGACCAAATGTCATAAAAGTGGCCTCATCTTTTATTTCGAAGTCTGCATTCGGCTATGATGATATTTAATTATTATTAAACTGTTATTTTCTTTGTGCAGAAGAGTTGAAGATTGAATAATAGATTTATTATAGTGATTTTGAAGGCACTCACATTACAAGACATTTAATCTGCCGTCTTTACCCACACTGCAATGTTACTACTAGAGATTGCTGCCGTGACCAAGGTACTTATTCAGACATGAATGTCTGAAATGGGCTTGATTATAGGAGAGGAATCAATAGAGTGAAGCCAAACTTTCACAGGCGAAAAAACTGCCCAAATAGCACAAAAAAAGTAGCCGAAATTATCACAAGCTGCCCAAAAAACATTTTTACACGCCAAATCAAATAAAAAGTATCCCATCTCAGTGGAAAACCTTCCAATCTGGCAACGCTGCCTGTAGAAAAGGGTTTATATAAATCCTGAACTTTCCCAGTAAAGGCTTTTCTCTGCGGCAAACTCTACTGCAAAAACAAAGAGCCACAATAGCCACAGCCTTATTACCAGCATTGTTCCTGGAATCACATCCCAACTGAGCTGAACACTGAACACGTTTCCAATACCTTTCCTTTTCAGGTCAAGAGAAGAGAAACACAGTGACACAGCCTTTTTTTTTTTTCAAGCGACAGGCCCGTGATACTTCCAGTCACGTTACATATCTCATTTAGCTTTGAGTGTCGGTCAGTCGGAGTGTGTTGATGAGCTTTTGTCAACGAGCAGAGATGATGACGAAAAAAAATTTAAAAAAATAATACATACTGCACACAAATCTGCTCAAAAACATCAACATTAAATGGTAAATCTGGTGATATTCTGTATTTTCTTGTCGGAAAACGCCGTAAAAATAACAAAACCGACAAAGAACTGATCTAACTAACCAGTACGGCCTGTGTAGTCAAACCCTGACAGATCTTATTCTGTGCCAGAGAGCTCCATTGTTGTCTAAACACTATTAAAACACACGTAATATGCTCCCTCTATAACTATAAACACAGGCACTGTAGTTTATTTGAAGTTAATCCCACATGCACTCTCTCCTGCTGCTGTAAATACTCACTGCAGCACCAAATGTGTGTTAATCCGCTGCTAAAAATAGTCCCCCGCTCGACAAAAAGCGATATTTATTCCAGTTTTAGTCATGTTTGTTAAAAAAAAAAAACTACAGTGCCCAGCTGTTTTACAAAATGAAACCACATATCTGTGACTCATTTTTAAATATTTATATCTTCAGTAAAAAGGTACTCGTCCTAGAGACAATGTGTTAGTCCGTCATGGGGTTTGTTGACAACAAAGGGAAAAAATCAAATAACACAGAATTTATCCTGATGTAATTATACAAATCTTTCTCATGTAAGCTGAGCTAGTATTTCCTTCAGTGTTGAGTCTGATGCGCTGGGACACATCTCGGTTAATCTCAAATTTCCACTGGAAGGATTAGGACGTTAATCGAGCGTCTAGCGTCCAGCCCTCGCTAAAAGCTCTGAGTTGTAGAGAGACACATAATTCAATATTCCAGGACATGAGATTATATGCATTCTTCCATTCAGAGAAACAAATAGAGTAAAGAGTTCTCATTTCTAATCAAATAAAACTCACACGAGTCACTTTTCCACAGTCTAGCTGAGACTTTACACGTCCTGCGGCGTCTATTTATACCCTGGAAGAAAATCAGTAGGAAACTTCAAGTGAAGGAGATTCAGATCTCACTACTGTGTACTATTTTATTTGGTTTAACTCCAGTCCGCCCCCGTCGGATTATAAAGTCTAATAAATACAAAGTCATGTTTTGTTTAGTGAGTCAGGCAGGCACTCAACTTTCCATTGAGGCAGCGGAGCATAAAGCAGACGTACAATAGGTAAACATTCGCCGGCCATGTGAACGGAGCAGCAGCAGCAATGAGAGTCACTTCTATCAACTTTCTCAGACGTTACAGATCCAGAACAGCAACAAGCTCTCTCGGGCCAATAATAGCTGTGGATGTTTGTCCCTGTACGCTCGCTTTGTACCTACGATTGCGGCCAGTGATGGTTAAAAATGTGAGCGCTTTTAATTAAAGAGAAGTGCATGAAAAATCCATCAAAACACTTTAAAACAAGTTTTGTTCGGTTCGCTTCGTGTCTAAATTATTTATACAACTCTTGTACAATTCCTGGTGGCTCTGTAATATTTACCCCATTCAACAGTGACAATAATTATTACGAAACAAAGAACCTATTAAAACTTTATCAGAGAGCTGCTGTCTTCATTAAAGTTTGTTTCTCACTGTGGTCCACTTAATAAAGAAACAAATCAACACCGTCATAAGAACAGAGGAGGAGCAAGACTTTGCTTTATAATTACACTTTTAAAACATCAATCATTGTTTGTCTCCATGTCAAATATAAAGCCATAAAATATGATGAAGAATTCATAAGATACAGGTGAGATGAAAGATTTCGAGGAGAATCAAAACATGATGAAAGACATCAAATTTATCTCCAGTAGTAATGGTCCTTTCAGCATATGAATAATCACAGACAGTTAGCATGTGTCTTCAACAGTTGGTAACTGGGTTTAGTTAGATCAAAGTTTTGTAAAGTCACCTCCATCTTTGAGCTGCTACAACATCTAATTTCTCACTTTTTGCCTGCTATTACATTGGCATATCATATTTTAATTTTAGTATGCAAACATGGATAATCAACTGGAGACACGATTAAGGAACTGTAATGTGTTAATTAACAAACACGGGAAAAGCAACAACAGTCTCATTGCGGAGTAAACACAAGGTTAATATGAGAGGTTAATAAGTTAGAAAAATCTTTTTTATGATCCAAAAAAAAAACCACACTGGTCTGACACCACTATCAACAGGATGGCATTATTTGTCAAGTAATGTTTGACGAAGCTCTCTCTTCGTCTCTAATTTTGCAGGTATTTGGTTAATTAGTGGACTAATTCAACTTTTCACCTGATGGGAGCGCTAAATTAAAAGTTAAAGGGTCACTGAAATGATTGAAATTCGTCCTTAGAGGGGTAAAAGGAATCTCATAAATCCATCTAGTCGTGGAGACATTTCACTCAAATGTGAACCTCATCGTGGCGTTAGAGGAAAAGTTAGACGTCAAAGTCATCAGGATACATCATGTGGGCACTATGAATATGAAGGTTTGTGCCAATCCATGACATACTGAGATATTTTACAGATTTATTTAAGAGAGCTCTCTCTTCTTTCATCACTGACAAATCATCCAAATCCAAAAACTTCTGTCGTCTCACCACTGATGCTAATATATCACTAGGTGACCTTTCCATAGGTACGTGTTGTCCTACAGCTGTATATTTATTTACGTTGTCGCCTTTTTGTCTCCCACCTCTGCAGTGAGAAGTGCTGAAGTCTTCATCTGTCTGTCGGATGATGACAGGCGTCCACGTGGAGCAAGCTGGCGAGAGTTATATTCTTTCTGAACTCAACCACTTACCGCGCTAACCTCTTAAGCTGGCCGAATAATAAACATGATATTAATGTAAGTAATTACCATCAATAATTCAGGATGCGCCCTCTAATTAGGCAACGGGCTGAGCGTGGATTCCCGCCTGGCGCCGAGATGAAAATAGAAAAATGATTCGATATTTTATTCATTGTTAGTCCACATATAGAAATGTTAGATTCCCTGACCCAGAGAGGTGGCACAGTAGATTTTAGGATGAGAAAATTACATTTATTTTTGAGGAATTTTTCCCATGTAGGGTAGTTTTCTGGTCTGAAATTTGTTTTCAGGTGTGACCAGGACGTGGTGGAGGTTTGGTTAGGTTTAGAGAGGGTCACAAGCTAAAAGGGTTTGTACATAAGTTGTGGATGAACGCTCCATCCAGACAGAATCTGACTTATCAACACAACTGGACCTCTCACTCTTATGATCCCTTCTGGACGTGCATATTGTGTGCAGTGGCATTTACCCTCATTACAGTACATTTATCCAGGGCCTGCCAACATGGCAGCTTTGCTCAGAGCTTATTTTAAATGACTTCTGAGGAGCCGCAGAACAAACCTACAGAGATTCTTTCATGTGGCGTTATTTCTCTTTCAACATTTTTGCGGACACCTCCCTCCCCGACCTCTTCTCCTGCCGTACTGTGTCTTATTCAGCCATACACGCCGTCTTTGTTTTGAAGTCGGTGATCTCCTTGTAACCTTAGCGGCACAGAGCAGCGCAAATCAAACAAAGAGAGAGCTTAGTCATCCTTTCAGCTCCTTAAGTTTTCAGTGACAGCCCTGTGGGAGCCCTGACTCAAAAGACTGTGAGTCTGATGCCAATTAGCGTATTGCTAACATGCACATGTGTCACGCACAGTTTGTCCTGAGACCTTCAGGACCTTAAAACCAGTTTAAAGCCTGTTGTGTAATTTCAGAAATACACTGGCATCAATTACAACAGTCTTCTTTCTTTGTTTTCATATTTATAAACAGCTCCATGTCACATTATATCTCAGTGTGTCTGCATGATGAGTGAAGGGAGCAGCGCATCGCTGCAGAGACGTGACACTGGGAGGTTATGAAACGTAATTTGCTCTGTTTCGGGTCCCTTTTATGCAAGCGCCCGGGAGAGTTACAGTTACCTTATCTCCCAAATCACTTAAAACACAGCAGCAGCTCCAGCAGCAGCACCAGGATCAGTTCACCCCCAATTCAATTAAACTGTAAACTGAACCTGCTCTGGTTGATTATAAAGCATTCATTCTCAAATTATTCATTACACACGGCGCGCACGAAGCATTTTCATATTGTTTACAATTTGGGAGCTATTTCAGATACCGAGTGTCACTGTGAGAAAGAAGTTCCATGAAAAAGAAAACAGTCAAAAGACTTTACAGTGTATCTTGGCTCGTTCAAATGAACATAATCTCAATGAGCAGCCAAGCTCTGGTCTTCATCATGGAGCACCACAACAAACTGCACAGGGAACTTAAGAAAACAAGGCCAGAGTCTAAGAGTTGTGGCTTCACTCGGACACAGTGGCACTTTGAGCTGAACAGCAACATCCTCACGGTGACTGGTGATAACATTTAGCCTGTACAATGCATATACGCTGTAAAACATGGACGTGGTATCTGTGAGGTCGCTCTTCAGTTTCTGAAGAGCCCTTGTGGCAGATCACATACGGCTCTTTAGAAACCTGTGGGTGACGTCACGGATGCGACGTCCATATTTACGTTGTCTAGGATTTTATTTGGCCAGGTTTGCACATTTTCTCCGGTGCAGTGGAGGTCAGTGTAATTGAATCTGTGGTGCAGACAGCTTTAAAAAACAAAACAACAGTCAGATCTCCTTCAAGACACAGAACAGACCCTCCTGTGAACAGTTTTGATTGGAACTACTTTCTTGCAATGAAAGTCTCGCAGCTCAGCATCCCAAAGAATAACATTCATATTTGGTTGGCTATATGTCCAGTGCCAATGCAAGAAGTAGTTTAGTCTGTCCTGAATTTAATCATATTATTATCTAACCTTAAGTTTTTTAGTACCGCACCTTAACAATACGTTTAATTTACCTCTTTCCCTTACCTTTATTGTGCCGTAGTTGCTATATGAAGATTTTGAAAACCAACTGACCAGTATTGATGTTTTTGTGTGGTGATTTGTTGTCGTAGACGAGCGTATTACAGCATGTTTAAAACACTGAACTTTAAGGGTCGGTTCATCCTAATTTAAAAATAAAGAAATCTCTAGTGGTGTCTAGCCAGGCACAATTTTAGATCTCTGTCTCTGAGAGTTTGTCAGCACTGAAAAAAAACCTGCAGACCTCGCTGTGAAAGTCTTGATTGCAAATACTTTCTGCTGAAAAAAATGAACACACTGTTTGTGGAAATGTTTCCAAATAAAACTCACCTACGTTGTGTTCAAGCAGACATACAGACAGCAGAGTCACATATCACAAAAAAAAAACTAAACAGCTACAGTATAAATCACCAGATTTGTGTGTTTTTTGTTGTTGTTGTTTTTAAATAATTTGACTGAACTGACCCTTTAACTATTAACTGGAACCTCCTTTTTTGCCTTTTCAGCAAAAATCTTGAGTTGTTGAGAAATAATCCATTTTGACTCGTGACCTTTCGTCTAATATCTCATCTCTGAAGTCATTAATCTTCCTCTTAGGCTCATAAATAAAACTCTTTTTAAGAATCAGGCCGTTAAAAGTCGACATATGGTTGTGGTTAGAAAAAGCATTCCTCCAAAATCACCTGCTTTGCTTGGATTTTTTATTATTGTGAATCACCTCTTGTTAAATAGTTTTTGTTCACAGATCGTTTGGCCGTTTGCCTCTTGTTGACTCGGCTGACATCGTCTGTAGTCTATAGAGCAGATTATGGAACCAGTTGTGGACACAGGAAGTGAATACAAATGCATTCAGGCCATGCGATCTGTACGTGTTGCCGTAATCCCAAAGCCTCGGACCGGTGCGGGAAACCTGCAGGAAACACTTCATCACATTAAAAGTGGCTTCGATCGGAGCACTTCCAGCTCTGGTTTAGTTGCTCTGTCACCACCCAGTACATCATTTGCTGATGTACTGGGAAGCTACCAAGTGTGGAAAGACATTAGTGTATGAATGCGAAGCAGGCTGTCGCTGAAAAAGAGCAGGCGTGCACAGCAAATCCTCTCTGGGTCAGTGAATCCAACATTTCTATATGTGGACTAACAATGAATAAAATATCTAATCATTTTTCTATTTTCATGGCTGACATGGACTTGAACCCATTTTCAGCCAGTTGCGTAATTAGAGGGCACATCCTGATTTATTAATGGTAATTACTTACATTAGTATCATCATTATTATTAAGAGGTTAGCGCGGTAAGTGGTTGAGTGCGGAAAGAATATAACTCTCGCCAGCTTACTGCACATGGACGCCTGTCAACATCAGACAGACAGATGAAGACTTCAGCACTTCTCACTGCAGAGGTGGGAGACAAAAAGGCGACAACGTAAATAAATATACAGCTGTAGGACAACACGTACCTATGGAAAGGTCACCTAGTGATATATTAGCATCATAGTGAGACGACAGAAGTTTTTGGATTTGGATGATTTCTCAGTGATGAAAGAAGAGAGAGCTCTCTTAAATCTTTCTGTTATCAGTCTGAGTGCAGTTGAGAAGAGAATAGGAGTGTCATCAGTTTTGCAGGTGAGATTTCAACATGGGGGCTTATGGAGATTGACTCGTTCTGCAGCCAGTCTCAAGTGGACGTTTGAGGAACTGCAGTTTTTGGCACTTCTGCATCAGCTTCACTTCACAGCCGCGAGGAGGTCGCCGCTTGAATAAAATCAAAACTTGTTTAATTTGCGTGAAACGATCCTTTAATTTAGCTCATGCAAACATACCATGATCATCATATCGCATGCGTGTTGTTGTCATTATCAGATACAGCACAGCAGAGAACACACAGGGGGACATGAACCGCGCCTTATTTGTACCACGCTGTTTTCACGTCGTGTGTTTGTCCTCTACGTGCTCTGCATGACCTTGAACTGCAGCGCGGGTGGTGGCGAGTGCCGTGGTCACACACACTGATGTGGCAGTGACAAGATGCACGCCGCTCGAGGTGCCGAAGAGCATCCCACCCACCATCTTGAGAGCACTTTCTCGCTCAAATCTCCCCCCCTCCACCCACTTTTGTGATGTCTCTCACATCGCCTCCACCATTTCCCCCCCGTCGCAGTTGGCGGGTAAATGGACACCCTGCCCTCCGCCTTCCCTTTCCTCTGTGGAAAGTGATGACTGACTGCAGCATCTCCTCCCTTCTACACTTATGTTTAATTATTAGTAGAGCATGCCGGGCACAGATCTTATCACATGATAGCTGCTTTTCACTGCCGGTTGTGGAGTGTGGAAGTGGGAATTGAAGTGTATATTTATTCATAGCTTTCCAGGATGTCACTTGTCCTCATACAATCGACAGGCCGTGTGTTATATACAATGTGAATTTCAAAACAGCCGGCATCAGAGTGACTCCTCGTCTCTTTTACTCTTGATTTTTCATGCAATGTTTTCACACCGACGCCTGGCACTCTGGTCCTCGGGGTGTCCTGTGTTGGATTTGAATGTCTTGAGTCCTCATTTCTAAAATGACTTTAATTATAATAATTACTTAATTATAATTTCAAAGAATGTGACATGAAATAAGAGGTTCACGTCTATTTTTAATACTCTGACAGAAATAGTTTAAGCCTCTCTTTTATCATCACAAAAAGTAATAAATCACAGCTTTAGCCAACAAACAAATGAGACGTTTCATCCTTGTGTCGTGGCTCAGTATTTGAACTTTACTGTAAGTCATGGCTGCATGATATCATGTTCACGGTACAGTATATGCAGTGTTAATGTTATGTGCCACGAGGCCAATGGAACAGCGAGGGTCTGGTGTTGTCATAAATACTTAATGGCAGGCTGAAACGCCAATCACTGTGTTTGCAGCAGCCTCTGGGCTCACAATTACAGAACGCGGTTACAGACACCCAGGGTTGGGTTAGTGTGCAATTAGTTGCCTGCATCTTATAGAGTTACAAGTCACAGGTCAGCACTGACAACTGGCCAAGTCACTAAATACCAGAGGAAGTCTCACATAGAGGAGATGGAGATAAGGACGGCTTCTAAATAGATGAAAAAGATGTTAAAGGTCCGGTGTGTCTGATTTATTTACATCATATGGCGGAAATGGAATAAAATATGCTAAACTATGTTTTCTTTAGTGTGTAATCACCTGGAAATAAGAAGCAACATGTTTATATTCATGTTTCTTATAACAGACAAACTAAACATTGACTCTAGATTTAGACTTTTTTCACAGAACACCAAATTTCCCTCACAATGGTGAAGTGAGGGGGTTGCAATCGGCAACTACACCCCCTAGATGTCACTAAATCCAACACCTGTAAAGAGAAACTGTGTGACTTGCAGAAGACCAAATAACACAATCCCCTCCCCTACAAATGAGAAATTTTGAGCACCATTTCCGGGAGTTTTGCCACTTCAGCCCTACTTGGTCTGCTATGACCAGTTATGCTGCTATGTTATGCGATTTGAGATAAATTAAGGCATATTCAATGTGCCAATTGTCCTGTAATTACTACTTGTGGCCACAGTGGTCGCTGCTGAGCAGAATCTACCAAATCTAGTTTTGTTTCAAAAGTCCAGTTTGACTGAGTTAAGCTTGCAGTGATTGAGTAGAGTGTTATGTAAAGAGGCTAACGTTGAAGGCTGTGTAATAAAGTGAGTAAAGAGCTGGGAGCCTTGTGTTGTTGTGGGGCATTTTGGAGCAGGCATAATGAGCACTGAGCACAAGAGAAGAGGCAAATGAATGTCTCATAACTTAGGTTTCCTGGAGCATCTCGTCTAATGCCAACCTTTTAGTTGTGAGCAGCAGAGTGTCTTATTTGGAGAGAAGCTTGTCCTTAACCGTCCTTCACTTGGCTGCTGCAGATGTGACTCGAGGTGAATTATATAAAATGCTCGAGTATAAAAGTATAAAAGGCTCTGACGACAACAACTTTCTCTTTCAGTTCAGTTTTAAAAGAGGCAGATATGAAAAACTTGTGAAAGATTGCATAAGATTATCTCATCTATGGCACTTTAACCTTTTTTTTTTTTTACTGCCACAACAATGATGTGATGATAATGCTGTCAATAAGAAAGATGTTGTATAAGGACTATATTCTTAAAATACGGCTGTAGGGGGGATTCATGGTACACCTGTTATACCTAATACTTGTGTTATGTACCTATAGGCATGTTTTCTATGTCTTCAGCAGTGATGGATTGTAAATTTAACTACCTTTACTCAAGTGCTTTGAATATTCCCATTCCCCAGAGGGAAATATTGCACTTTTTATTCCTTTTTATATACAGCAATCTGACTGCTAGAGTTACTCTGCAGATTCTGATCTTACACACAAAAAGTTGTGGTGATCTTATGAAATAAGATGCATGATAAGTGTCTGAAAATGGACAAACTACTTTAACTCTGCAGTAAAACACACATGAATGCACCAGTAGGAATAAAACAAAAATATAATATACAATACTAAAAAGAATCTGTCATATGAATACTTTTATTTTTGATACTTTTACTTGTAATTGTGCATTTTAGACTGCACTATTGCTAATTTAAGTAAATATGCAAATTCTTAATATTACAATATGTCACTTCACTTCAACCAAGTTTATGAATATCCTTAAATAATAACTTTATTCTAAGCCTCCTGTGTGGTACCTGCTAACGCAGCTAAAGCTTCAGATTAATCAGAAGATGATGTATAATCCAGCATATCAACTTTTTCCCCCCCTCAGTAGAATAAAAGTCAAAGTTTCCAGAGATCATCTCTCTCTTACCTATGGTCGTGATCACAGTGATGGCGAAGTAAAACGAGCCGGCGAATTTCCACTGCACCCCGGCTTTGTGCGGCTTCAGCTGGAGCACCATCTTCTCCAGCTCGTCAAACTGCTCCGTGGTCAAGTTGAACGTCGTGCGCAGCCCCTTCCTCCTCTCGATCAGCTTCCCCAAGTCGTCCTTCTCCGTCTGGGATTCCAGCACGTCAAAGATCGCCGCGCCGACTAACAGGTAGGTGAAGGTGCAGATGATGAGGGCGAGGGTCCTCACGTTTTGCCTCTTCATGGTTGGTGTGTGTCAGGGGGACGGGCGGAGAGTGAGCGCGGGTCTGGAGGACGGGGAGCTCGGCTGGCTCATGGCTGTGCTGCTCTGACGGAGCAGAGAAGCTCTCTGATTACTTTATGAGCCGAGGAGCTGTTCATTCAGCACCACCCCTCCCTCCCACCACAGGAATCCTCCCCCTCCGTCCATCCATCCACCCCTACCTCTCTCCCTTCTCCTCCCATCTCCATCACAAAACGTTGTGCGTATCCCAGTGCAACCCTCAAAGCAAAATACTGAATACTACTACTTTACTGTGTCATATTTTAGCTGACTGAGGAAGTATTTATTTATATATACTGAAGTATAAAACAATGTAGAAATACTCCACTACAAGTAAAAGTCTCTCTTAGTCCTACATGCAACAAGTATTATCAGCAAAATGTACTTAATGCAAAACAAGTAGTGTATATTCTGATCCTTTACTCAAGTAAAAGTACTATAAAATACTCCACTACAAGTAAATGTCCCTCTTAGTCCTACAAGCAACAAGTGTTATCAGCAAAATACACTTAAAGTGTGTAAGAAGTACTCAGATCCTTTACTCAAGTAAAAGTACTAATACCTGGAAAATACTCACTGCACTCCAACAAGTGTTATCAGCAAAAGTATTCAGATATTTTATTGAAGTGTAAAACAATGTAGAAATACTCCACCACAACTAAAAATGTAACAAGTACTATCAGAAAAATGCACTTAAAGTGTATCAGTGGTGTAAGAAGTACTCAGATCCTTTACTCAAGTAAAAGTACTCCTGAAAAATACTCCACCGTATGTCCTTGCGTTACAGACTTGAAGCTCTGCTCCATTTAAACGTCAGCGTATACAAATGATGTCCTGACTATAGGAAAAATGAATTAACTCTGAGCTGAAACAATTAATTGATGGATCCATTAGTTGATTGACAGAAAATCAATCAGCAACTACATATTTAATCAGTTAATCATTTTACATTTAAGTATATTTTCCTCTGATTTCTTTAACTATAAACTAAATATCTATCATAACAAGCCATTTGAATCACTACTTTATGATTCAAACGACTGACTCAGTTTACTTTTAATGAACTTTAACTTGTGCCACATAGCAGGGTCACTTTACGCAGCTATAACATAAAACCTTTTGGAGGAAATCATAAGAATTCCTCTGAGACGATGTGAAAGACAGCAGTCGTGCTGACCACCGAGCAGCTTTAGTACAGCAGCTGGGGGGGGTAAAACGCTTCGTTATTCATTCACATTCAATGCTGTGAGAGGTTTTTATTTTATTTTTATTCTCAACATGACTCATCACAAAGCCTCTACAAAACCCAGCTGTTACTTTGGCTCCAAGGAAAACTCAAATGTGTGCTCTTTGACCTTAACTTTCCCCTGTACGACAAACTTAAGAATAAATAAACCTCACATGAAACTTTCCAATCTTGTTAAAATAATTCTATGTTTACGTTGACCGGCAATTTAGCTGCAAGAGCGGATCGAATTTATTGTGTGTTTAAGCTGAAAGAGAAACACGCCGTGATGATGATTTGACACGGAGAGGCAAAATGTCAAGTGAAAGTCTAACTGGGGCCAGATTTGATGACCTCCAGTGTCACCGGTTTCCAGTGAGTGGTTCCCTAAAGTGCTGTACGTCAGTGGAAGACGGAGACTCTGTTTGGCGACGAAGCTATGAAGAGGTCAAGGCAATCCTGATCAGATTTCATTGGACTTGTTTAAATTTCTACTGATAAAATTTCCAATCACAGAGAATTACGACTTAAAACACACGGCAGACGGCGACATCTGTACTGCTCCTCACCTGCTTTATCATTAACTGATAGATCCTGGTCAATCTTAAGTTCCACACTGTGAGCTGAGCCACAAATAGCTCTGGCTTCAATAACCAGGTCAGTCAAGTCAACCATGACTGAGCCTGCATAAATCCTCCCTTCACAAACTGAAGTGCCGCATGCCTCGGCCCGATCAATACGTCAATTAATCCATGACACTTTGATCAAAAATGTGGCCTTTCAAAAGATGCTCTTTGGAGGGTAAAGACTGAGGACGTGCAGTGATAAATAGCATCTATCCTCCTTTTCATGTCTGTAAAGGCTTTTTTAAATGTGTACAGGAGATATAAAAGAAATCATATCATCTGTGGAATATGATTGGTTGGATTAGTCAATTTCTCAGTACTTTCTGATTTCTGTAGTCCCAAACCTGTTGGCTCCAACTGAACACACAAGTCTCTAAAAACAGGTCAGAATATGTACTTTAAATTTTAACCAGATTCAGTGATTCTTTTTTTTTATGAATTACAGTTTTTAGCACTTCAGCATTGCCTTAATTTCTCAGCCGCGGAGGTTTTTCTTGGTTTTCCCCATGTGTGCCTTGCTTTGTGCAGCCAGTGAATCATCTAAACTCCACCTGTGATGCCAGCCACCATCACTTTTTTGCCTTTTGCATTGATTCCTGTAATAGACTCCTTAAAACTGCCCTGGCCTCCGTTCTCTGCATTTTGGGTTCCAAAAACAAAACCAAAAACGTAAAAGAAGACATAAATCAAGTACTAGAAGATAAAAATATATGCACAACATGTTTTTAAAATGAAAAGAGTTATACAAAGCTGACAGAGAAAGAGATAAATGAATTGTGGTGTTCCCCAAGGCTCAATTTTAGGACCTTCTCTTTTTAACCTTTACATGCTGCCGCTTGGGGACGTCATCAGGAGACACAGCCTTTACATTGCAGTGTGGCCAATAGATTCCCCTTTTAGTTATGGATTTTTTTACAGCTTAACCAGGATAATTAACTAATTATTCATTTTTAACCAGCATACATAGTCAGCACTTTGATTTTCACCCCCTAACCCAGGTGTGAGAGCCAACCTGTGAAGGTGGTCAGAGGCAAATAAGAAACCACTCAAGCTGACAGACCAACAGAAACAAAAACAAATGTATTTAATATGATGCACAATGTTTGTGTGTGTGTGTGTGTTATTTATTCCTCAGGTTGTGACCGCATCAGAAATAAAATATTTGGTCTCAGCTGTAGAGTCCTGCAGACCTGCAGGGCTTCAGCTGCAGGACACTCAGCTCCCTGTGTATCCTCCACTGCGTAATCACCAATACATCCTCATGAGTCCAAGCGTTTCCTGCAGCCACTGACCCATCAGACAAAATTTTCCGGTAGCAGGCTCTGACCCCCGGCGGTTTGAGCAGGGGATCGAGTCTGGACCCTCATTACTGCGATTTTGGAGAGGCTGCAAAGTACACATTGAAGTCAGTGCTTTGATGTACTTTGAACCATCTTCAGAACAGAAAGCTCAAAAAAAAAAGTTCCACAGTGAGTATCCACAGAGCAAAAATAATAAATAAGTAGGTTAGATATTAATTTTGTTGTTTTATTTATACTCTGAGTGTCTGGAAACTGAACATCAATTTTCAATGACTCACTCTGTATCATGTACTGCTGCAAAATGGCATTTACTAATTGTAAAAGTAAACCTCTGTGCAATATTTATTTGATCTCCAAAGCTATAAATCAAGTCAACAGGAAAACCTAGCAGACGTAATAAGTGTCACTGTGTATTTGCTGCACTTCTCTAAACTGTGATTTAGCTGTGATTCATCCCCTCGCACATGAACGGGCCTTTGGTTTGATGACACACTTTTTGAAATGTGTCCTCGGTGATATGCAGAGACACTCAGATAATCAGGCACCCAGGGGAAAGTTTAGGAGGAGAAACAATAGATACAGGCAGGTCACCGGGCACCACATGTGAGCTGAAAGAAGAAGTGCGACCTCGCAGCAAAGTTAGCAAACCTTATCTTTACTTTATAAGACATTTCCCTCCCGGTGTGTGACGGATGTACGGATGCTGAGGGTCAAAAGACATTAGCTTTACATCAATACAGCATCATTAACCTGCCTGATGGTCCTATTCAATATGCATAGATTAGCCTTACCCCCCATCTTCCCTGTGTGTTGTGTATCCTGCAACCTCCAAAGCAACATTTTCTCCCATTAGAAGTACGTAACACTTTACAGCAACTACTTCATTGATTTCGGTGAAACAGGATGATATTTTATGGAGAAAATGTTTTCTGGTTTTCCCTCTGATGTCCTCCGGCTGCTCAGCATCAACTCACGAACTGCAGCTGCTGTTAGCTCAGCTTTGTTAGCAGGGTTGCCCAGACTGTGAGCTCAGAGCCACAGGTGTCTTGGAGGTGGTTTTCAGGCCCGGGGTGTCGACGAATGCTGATGGGAGCGGAGCTGGTGTCGTGCCAGAGCCAAAGCAGGACAAGGGCGATGTAACTGGGCGCAGCAGCCTCTATGGACATAAACAATGAGGATGTTGATGGAAGAAGCTGAGAAGAGAAAAGCAGAGAGTGGCCGCCAGACAAGATTAAATCTGGGACAACCGTCCATATTTATGACAGCGGTGCAGTATTTCTGTGCATGTTATTCCTGTATTAGACAGCTGAGAGTAGAAAGGCAACGAGGGGAGAGAAAGGTCTCCAGATCAGCACCTTTACCCCCTAGGCCACTAAGATGCAACACAAATAAACAAAGTTACACAAATGTATTCATTAATTTGTGGTTTTGAAATTATTACTTGTTAAACGGTCTGTTGATCAACAGAAAATTGACAAAAATTGAGAGATTTTCTGATTTAAATTATTACATTTTTCACAATTTTCAGGCAGTACACTTTATCAGTTGTTTACAAAATCTATTAACAGATTAATATGTAAATGAATTTGCAGTCAATTAATATGTATAACTAGATTTTGACACAGGGCAAGTGTATCCAAGATTAATTTAGTGTTGCCGGCCCTGAAAGAGGTTATTCCCAAGCAGAAACCTCCGTGGCTGTGAAGTGAAGCCAATGTCCAATGACCAAAAACTGCAGTTCCTCAAATGTCCACTTGAGGCTGGCTCCAAAACGAGTCAGTCTCCTTAAGTCCCCATGTTAAAATGTCCAACTTCACAGCAGAAATAAACATGTTTACAGCCTGGTACAAAAAACAGTTTTGGTCTCTATAGCTAATTTCCCCGTTCATGACAACTGTACTGAGGGTGAATTTTTATACCCTCAGTGTTCAAAGCGGCTCTTCAGAAACCTGAAAACCTGAAAGCTGTCCATGTTCATAATGTCAGTGGTTATTCCTCTTCCAAACAGGACAGATAGCATCATATGTTGTGTGTTCTGCAGAACAAATTCAGCATCTTTAAACTGCTCACTGACAACTGATCTGTCCTTTGGTGACACTCTCTGTCATGAATGTCCCGTTTGCAAAATTCCCAGGTTGCTTTCTTTATTTTAAAACTCAGGTAAAAGAAAAATCTATACCGCATGTACAAAAGATGCACACTGATTTTGAGACAATCCAGGCAGAAACAAATCTATAACCAGCGTTTGTGCACATGTACACACATATGCACATAAAGTCCTGGCATGTTAGCCACACATGTTCGCTCTGACTAAGCCTGACTAAACATCAGTGGAGAGCACGTTACGTAATGCCATGATACGAGGACATCATTAAGGCAATGCCAGGGAGACAGGAGCCATCCCAAACACCCCCAAGTCTGCACCCTCGTCTCTTCCCTACCAGCAACACATCGTGGGAGGGGTGCCCTTCAGCTGCCTACATCTCATTATACGAGGTTCAACGTGGCCTGCAGCTTCCCGCTGACATTCAATTACAGTCTTTCATTTTCCCATCATTTGCTCTGCCTCCGTGACTCCGCCGCTGCTCCTGCTGTCATTTGATAATTATTCCAAACACCCCTCCAATTAGAGGTGAATCTATTTATTAGCCTTGGCACCCCAGTGAGTGCAATACACCTGCGCTGCTCTTCAGGATGAGAGGGACAGCAGAGAGCAGTGGATTTTGGAAGTAGGCGAGCCGTACGAGTGGTTCTGATTCATGAGTCTTCACCTCTGACCCGAAGACCTCTGGGTGTTTAGCTATGGGTGAGTTGTTATACCTTAAATCATTACGCATGAAATTGGTTCATTTCAGAATTGATTACTTTATCTGATTACTCAAACTCTACATCACAATATCGCTTTCCCCATTCCATACGATATACTAATAATGACGCCTATTCTTGAAGGTAATGCACAAGAATATTTCTATTGTTCTAATGAGAAACCTGATGGACCGATGTCCACAGGGCTATTTCCAATTAAAAATCTGAAGACCCAAAAAGTAGTTGGTCCACCGCTTTGGTCCAGACTGAAATATTAAGTTAGAAATCTTCCATTTCCCAATCACTCTGTTGATCCTCTGACTTTTTTAACGCCACCAGCACATCAAAATGTTCACAGCAGTGAGAATCTCTCTAAGCAACTCACGATTACACTGTAAAACTAACGGCCAACAAAGCTGCTGGAGCTGAAATGATTGTGGTAAAAACCACATTATACAAATATAAGATGTGCACATGTTTTATATTTATAATTTGGCACTCAAATGTTGACACTAATGCTTCATCCGGTTGTGTTTTGGCAAAGAGGAAGCCGTACTCCAATTGAAACAACACTACCCTAACGAGATTAGTGCATTACATCAGGAAGTACAGAGTATACACGGTGTACTAATGCAAGAATTGAGACACAGCACTGGTCTTCATTTTACAAATTTGCACTCAAACTATGGTTGGTGTTTATATCTGCATTTTTTTGCATACAACTAAGAAATTGTACAGTTGGTACAGCTGCACAGTGTGTACAAAACGTTCAGATATCTCCAGGATTAACCAACATACTGTATGCAAGCGTGCAAATGACTTACAAGACTCACCTAAAAGTCGATCAGTCTTTTGTCTCAAAACACTCAGAAAACTGTGAAAAATAAACTCTTTAATTCTCCTTTCTGCTTTTAAATATGAGTAATTGATTATAAGATTAGTTTCTGATTAATTGTCCCTGTGCTGCTCTGAGGATACACGTGTTTTACATCCAGTTAGAAGGACACATTTCGTACAAACGCTGACCCGTCATTTCACAGTCTGTCTCAGTCTCCCGAACAAGTCATCCCTGCTGCTGCCTGCATTACCACCATCCACTCTAATGAACACTGTCACATGTTATTACATAACACTTGTCTCTCTATATGAATATTTCAGCGGTGATTATCCACCCTGTCACCAGCTTTTCTTCCCATAGATCCACGATAAATATTGACAGCGTGACCCTCATTAAATCTAAAAAGTGAAAGGTCACGTATCGACCCTGAGTTATTGATATAGCTCCAAACGGATCCATAGTGCACAAAACAAAAGGAATATATAAATTAGAAACCAGGAGCTGTTCAGGAAGGATAAATCCTTTTGTTTGCTTTACATGTCATGGAATTAAAAATATATATATCTTGTTGAAAGTACAAATTATTAGCAATATTTGATCTTTTCATAGCCATCTTTTATTAATTTCCCTCATTAAACTTTTAAGGATACAGTTTAGATCTCAATCGAGACGCGGCTCTTGATGTTTAAATCTAATATATCTCAATTTAATAATAAAAAAAGGGAATCAGTGCACGAGAGACTGGGTGACAACCTTGTTGTTTGAGGCACTAGCCCTCCTGTGATATTGACGGATGCTAATGATTAAGAGAGTAAACTCTGGGTTCTTGCTGCAGTTCGGCGTCCCGCTGAGTGACACATCTGACACACGGTAATGAGAGACTTAACAGCTCCTTAGATTTCCAGCTGTGCTTTCCATCGACTGGACATGGAGACTGTCTGGCTGCCTGTCAGGGCGTCTCTCAGGTCATTTATCTTTCAAACTAACACAAATGTTTATTCCCTTTTAGACATTTCTTGTTCAGAGTTTACCAACACATTTTTTTATAAATAAATGAGCAAGAATTCAGATTAATTAAAGTGATAACAGACCAGATGACTGCACTGCAAGAGCTTGTCTTTTATCCAGCTACTGGCTCAAATTACTTGTTTAAAAACCTGGTATGTTTCCTCAAAAAGTTGACCAGGAATTTGCATATTTTTGTATTTGAATTATGTATTTATTTACTTAAGAGTTAAGAACAATAATGAACTGTAACAGATTACATAATAGAAACTGCTGCAGATGTGTCAGTTGCTGACAAAGCCTGTTGTTTCATCTGCAGTACCTGGGCTATAGATTACTGTAAATCAGTGATTTTTTAATAACGTTATCGCTTTTTTAGTCTTCATCGACATTTCTCCGACTGAAATTTCTCTGAAACTGAGACTATCCAGGTGAATTCACGGACTAAACGCTCGCAATTTACGCTGCAAAATAGTGACGCGAGGTAGTTTAATTTGGTTTATGTCCGACGGTTTGAGATAGAAAGAGAGCGAGCATTGGTTGAGAGACAAAGTTAGTGAATGAGTGTGAGCGAGCACTGCCGTGGCTAAAGTCAATTAATCGATTAATCGGTGCCGTTAGTTCAGTAGGTAGAGTGTGCAGCCCATGTACGAAGGATCAGTCTCTTCCTGTCACTCTTCAGCTGTCCCTATCCAATAAAGCTTGAAAACCCTGTGAGGCGTTGGAGTGCAAAGCCTGATCCTGCCTGCATGGACCCTAACACTCAAAACTTGCCTTGTCATCTTACTCTAGAGATGAGTCCAAACCTGACGTTTAAAAACTCCACTAGTTTTTCACTGCTTCATTTGAAGCTGAGGGTTATTTCATAGTTTGTTCCCTGTATAAAAACAAAAAGCTCCAGGCTATGCTGTTTACTCACAGCGCCTTGCATGAGTGCACACCTGTCCTGCTGCAGTGACCATGCTGTGTCTATCTATTTGTGAGCCCGCATAGTCAGGTGCCGCTCAGATAATGATGTTGAACATATGGTTGAGTTTCAGCTGCTCAGCCTGAGTTGTACTGGCAACAGGCCCACCTTCTTGAACTCCTACATGCATTCTGGAGGTACAATCTTGGAGATAACGAATAATGTTATTTTACATAACCGGCATCGTGCACTGTCTGTCAAACCACTGCGCCACGGAGAGGAGGCGTAATGAAAGTGACACTGTATTCGTGTCGTAACAAGTTTTTTTTTTATTGCAGTGTCAAACTGTCTTGTTCTTCAGTGCAGGAACTTGATTTTACAGGCACTCTTGGATACTTCCTCAGCAACAGCTTCACCGCAGAGTGACTGATCCAGGCTGATGACGAGGTATGTGACACAAGCCTGCAATAAGATTTTGTCAACATAACGTGACCTTTATCCTGTCTGCCTTCTGCAGCCTACAGTACATCGAGTGCCAAACCAAACTGACTGACCAAATTTGCCCAAAAGTAATGACAGTTTGTTGTCTATGAGCCACTCCCTAACATTTTGTAACTCTCTGCTAGGAGATGTTGACTGTGGAGTCCTGCTGATGTGTTCGGATAGTTTATGACAGCTTTTGCATTTCTTGAAGAAGAGGATGAGATTATATGTCATATTTCACTATTTATTCATGTAATATTTTATTTATGTTCGCTCATATTGTAATTCTGGTAGTGTTTGTTGACTTAAAGACATATTTCTTGAAGTGTTTCCTTATCTAGACTGAAGGTCTAAGAATAGATGGTGCTGTTTTGTATACATTTTAAAGGCCTGACTAATGATTTAGGGTTAGGGTTATTACATTTAGTGGGTTTATTTGTGGTTATATAAATGTAAAGTTTTATCTTTAAAGTCTGTGTAAAGGCAATTCTTTCAAAATACATTAAATATGTTGGAAAATAGTTGCAGAAAACACATGAAAAGACTTTATACTATATACTAAATACTACTATATATATTACTGAAATGTGGAGTTAGAGGTTAAAACAGTTTTTCACCAGTTTTCAGTCTCAGGATTTTGTGGGCGGACCTTAAAGGGTGGCTCGATGACACGCTGAGGCCACTCTTTGGCTGAGTTTCTTCTTTGGTCTGACAAACTCAGAACACAAATTTATTACTTCACACAGACTTCGACATTTTTACATTTTTATTAGTTCAAATATTTCTATCAGCAACTTTAAAGCGGGTCCATTAACTAGCTGAATCATGTTTATGTTAGTTCACTCTCAACAGACGTCAAAAGCTGCTTTAAGAAAGTTATTATCTCCATCCTGCTGTTTATTCTCATTAAAGACACATTGAAAAAAACATTTTCCAATTAATCCTCTTCCTTGTGTTAATTGCTCAGTTACATCTTCAATAAAGCAGATATATAAAAAAAAGTTTGGTGTAGCAAATACTTATTTCTCTTTCTGCATTAAACATAATTTCTGATGACTCATCTTTAACCCACCACATATATTAACTGAGCTGTGATCTCTAAGGATACTAGAAGACAACTTCCACACAGCAGCAAATCATTTTTCCATTGTTGAATGCTGAATTTCACAAAACACTGTACAGTCAGCTGTTTTCGTTGTGGTATCCATTTCCACATTCTTCTGAAAGACATTTGAACTTCTCTTTCAGTGGTTGCTTTTCATGCACGAAGACAATGACGTACAGACAGAAAAAAAAAGTCACAACTTGTTTGATTCTTTTAGTTTTACCAATGGCAGCTAAGACCAACCTGAAATGAATAAAATGGTAACTGCAAGTGAAGGAAATAAAGCCTAAACTGCAGTTCCTCGAACGTCCACTTGAGGCTGGCTCCAGAAGTGAGTCAGTCTCCATAAGTCCCCATGTTAAAATGTCCAACTTCACAGCAGAAATAAACATGTTTACAGTTTTGGTCTCTATAGCTAATTTGCCCCGTTCATGACAACTGTACCGAGGGTGAATTTATACTGTCAGTGAGTAAGTGCAGAGCAGAAACACTTTAGATGTCATCAAACCAAAGTTTCTGTGGTAAAATCTGTATAAATCTGTGTGTGTGTGATACCTGCTTTGTGTTTAGAAGCTGTTTTTTTTTCTGACTGACTTCTGTTCCCACAATCTTTCTGTCCATCTTCTGACACGTTCTTTACTTTTTAATATCTCACCATGCACAGGTCATAAGGGAGCACGAGTGAGTCACACTTTTCTTTGCTATCTTTGCAACTGATTGCACCTCTGTCCTGTTCCCCCTCATGGCAAACAAGTTCAACGTGTCACATTAAAAAAAAACACACCAGATTCTTTCTTCTTTATTTCAACAACAATCTTGTAGCTACACTCAGTCGGGTCTTTTTTATTTGTGTACCTTCGTGTGACCTTAAACAGCCACTGTTGCCTTCTGACGGCTGATGGGATGGAAGAAGTTGCTTTAAGTCAGGTTCAGGTTCAGAGGATAGAGGACTGAAGAAGCTGTACCAAGAAAAGGAACACTGAGTTTGACTGCACGATGTAAAAAAAAAAACTGTTACTGATCAGGGTTGGCAGGCTGCGTGATAGAATTTAATCCTGGGCTGAAAATGTTTGCCGCTGCAGACGCTGGCCGTAACTCCTCCACAGAGATGTGGGCGCACCATTGTCTGTTAGCATGTGTACTGTCACTGTGCACCGTATGGACGCGGTGTCCTGCTGTTCTGTCTGCACTCGGGTACATTTCCCAAAATATACTGACATTCACCTCTCAGGATTTATTTTAGTTTTATTCTGCCATAAAACAGTATATGTGTTTTTAATCATGCACCCATGATAACAAAGACTTTTTAACTTTTTGACCTTTTCAAAGCAGCTTGAGAAGTCTTTATCTTTTTTGTCTACTTGTGTATCAGGATGAGCAGCTTTGTGTTTCATCACTGTCATATCTGACGAGAGCTTGCCCTTCCTCTGTGGTTTTCAGCCACGCTGGCGGCATTGGCTCTTGGGATGGCGATGTCAGACCGGCCTGTCAGTCCAGGTCTTTGGTTCAGACAGAAATATCTCAGCAACAAAACTAATCTTGCAAAACTAATGATCAGCTGCAGCCTCAGTGTTACTTTATACTTAAAACTTCCTCTACTTAAACTAAATAAATCATTTTGGATTATCTGGAAAATATGTGGTCATGAAAGATTGACTTGGTGAAATGGACAGCAACGCAACAAACATTTGATGATCTAATATGATATGATGCATCGATAGCTCAAATTAGCACAACCTCAAACACCCACAGCAGTAAAATGTGACACACACATTAAAGCAACATTACGTAGAAGTTTGTATTTTAACGATTTAGCGTATAATATCACTGTGGTAAATATGGACAGCTGTACGTGTGTAATTATTTATTTATGATTAAAAACTAGCAGGTCGACAACTTTGCTAACAGCCAAACATCAAGCAAGGCCAAAAACACAAGACATAGCACCAGTTCTTAGCTTGTTGAGCTCCATTGCCCACTTACCCAGCTCCTGTTCTGGCATGACACTCCCACTCCTTGTCTTTCCCCCGTGCCCCAGGCCTCCAAACCTCCTTGTCCCAGTGGTTTATAACATCTGTGGTAAAAACACAGTGCTCTGAGCTCACAGTCTGGACAGCCCAGCTGACAAAGTGAGCTAATATTAGCCAACAGCAGCTACAGCTTACTTCACTGTCCATCAGGAAACTCTGTAAAACACCAAGTCACTTCAGGTACATTTTAATGACAATACCTACTTTTACTTCAGTAAGGTTTTGCAGGACTTTTACTGTAGCTCAGTACACGTGTGCAGCCTCACAGAGCAGCTAGCACGACTCTTTGTCTTATTATGAAATATGTCAGCAAACCTCTGACTAACATGAAACACAAACAAAGACGTTTCCCATGAAACAAAAAGTCCATTGGAGGCAAACTTTTAACGGACACCTGAGGAAAACTGTCACAGTTATAAAAGACAACTTTGTCGTCTGTCAAATGCCACCTCAGCATATTCGCAGCATCGTTAGTAAGAATAATGTTTCATCGTGAAGCTGTAAGCTGCATGCACCAGAATTCACTCCCCCATTATGTTCTTGAACAGACTGATGTAGGCGTGAAAAATCTTTTTTTGGGACTTATTCTCCCATTATACAGTCCAGTAACTAGATGGGATATATTTATAAAACATACTGCATAGGTTAGTTTTTTGTTTTGGTTTTTAGAAATATGAAAAAACTATTTGTGCGTGTCAAAAACATGTAGGGCTTGTGTTTTACTGTCATGTCCTGTCAGTCCTTAGATCAAGAGTGAAATGAATTTGGCATATACATACATGTCAGCAGGTGGGCAGCACTATTTTATTTCCCAGCTGTGGGTGAGTGTATATCAAAAGCTTTGAAAGATGCTCATTATTTCAGGACAACAACAAAAAGCAAACAGCAGACCAAAGACGTTCAGCTCGACTGTAAATCCTGGTTGACAGGTAGTCAGCGACAAATATGTCTGCGATGACAGGAGCTTTCAATATAATGCGCCGAGGGGTTGTGCTGTGTTGCATTAATATTTCATGGCAGATTTACCAGCGCCTACAGAAAATCTCATGGGGAAGATCTGCCTATAACTGTCAGCTGATGAATTCTTTAAGCACACCTACCGCTGCTCTTCCTCAATGTGTTATTCATAAGTCAAGGCTCGGTCTGAGTTCAAGACACTGCCCTTCACTTCAAGTGTTGCCAGGGGGTTTGAATTGTTTCAACAGTGACACCAAATTGATTTTAGAGTACCGCACTCAGACAGCTCAGAGACTGTAAACCTGATAAAACTACTCACTTGTTGATATCACTTGTTGCTGAGGAAAGAAAGGCCCAACTTTATGTGTTTGTTATGGGTTCTCTGAATAAAAAAAACCGAGCAGCAACCTCCGTGGCTGTGAAGTGAAGCCGGTGCAGAAGTGTCAAAAACTGCAGTTCCTCAAACGTCCACTTGAGGCTGGCTCCAGAAGTGAGTCAGTCTCCATAAGTCCCCATGTTCAAATGTCACAACTTCACAGCAGAAATAAACATGTTTACAGCCTGGTACAAAAAACAGTTTTGGTCTCTATAGCTAATTTCCTCGTTCATGACAACTGTACTGAGGGTGAATTTATATACAACTCACCTGTTCAAATTATATTAAGGCTTAAAGTTATGCAGGATTAAGAGCGTGGACGCTTTGATTGACAGGTGAGTGCTGCTACAGGCGGCTTGTTTGAGCACAATTTTTAGATTAGCCAAGAGGCTGTCAGTGATAATAACAGACTTATTCTGGGATACATCTGGAATATACAGCAAATAAATAAACATATGCAGTAGTGCAATAGAAAATGTAAACGCATATGCTTTAAGAATAACAAAACAACAGCTGTCAGTGTAGGAATGCAGTAACAATCGAGTCCAAGTGTGTTAAACATTCCTTTGAGATTTTATTTAACCTCTTAACATTTAATGTTCTCAATTATTCAAATTGCACAAATGTTTTCTTAAACTTTTCAACCCCAGCAGACTCATTAATGTTTTCTTTTTTCAGCCTAGCATCGTTCAAACAGCCTTAATATGAGTTTAGTATGCTAGTTTTAATGAAGTGTTGGAACGACCATATGAATTATGTAATCTATATATGACATTGTCGGAAATAAATGTTTTTCTGACTCTGAAGCTCCTCAGGGCAAACATTATAAAAACATTTTGTCCTCTGTATCGTACACACTAATATGTTCCTTTTCTACCTTCTCTGAAGCAATAAAACGCACGTATTGAGTTACATTTTTCAAAACCTGAGAGGACCAGAGTGGAATGTTTTTCTAAATATCATGATTTGGACTCAGTTTTTAAAATAAAGTTCTGTTGGATTGAGACGTGCTTTGAAGCTCAACATGCCTCTGGTGCATTTCCAATGATTTAACCAGAGCGAGGAATCAGGGGAAGACTCGTGAAAAAAGAGTTTCTTCACTATAAGAAGTCAGGAGGAACACGTGATGAGGACAGTAAGTGCTACATGTGTAGGTCACCATTAAAGGTCATGCTGTAAAGTCCAGCTGGGTTGGGGGACAGCTGTAGGGAGACAATCTGCTGAGAGACATGCAGTTCACTGAGCAGGACACGCAGTTACAGTATCCATCCCACACAGACGTGCACGGACACCCATGTGGCTTAAAATAAAACACAAAATCAGGTTTGCTTTCATATTGAGGCACTCGCATACACACACATACAGTATTCACAGAAATGCAAACACACACACACACACATTCACAGGGAGACGATAAGATAAACAAGCAGTGTGAACAGTTAACACTGCTTGTTTGAGTGCAGGGCAAGGCAGAGAGGTGAGAGGTCAGAGGTCGGGGTGGGGGGTGTACCAGCCACATGTGATCTCCATTATCACACCGCAGGACACAACTGGATGTGACGGAAACCTGGAGCTCACAGGACTGAAACACGCCTGTGTTAGATTAGAGCTCTCAGAGATCAGGAGCAGTATTAGGTTATATTAATAGCAACTCTTTGAGCTTCATGAAAATATCTCTACCAGAGAAAGGAAGGCAGTCAGGCAGTGTCACTTTAACAGTGTAGCAACATCACCATCTTGTGGGTGCTTTTATCCAGTATGACTGAGTTCCTTTTCCTAGAAAGTGTTAAATGTTTTATGATTTATGGATCTGTTGCTAAGAGAGGAACAGCAGCCTGCAGAATACAATAGAGATTCATGCAAAGGTTCGGCATATCTCATCACATAATACAAATGTAACGTGCTTTAAAAAGGCCGGACAAAGGCAAAACAGATCAAATGCATGGAAGGAGAAGGTGAAAATTGATTGGTATGCTACAAGGCTAATTAGGAAATGGGAAGCAGGTGGCTGCAGGAGTCAGATGACTGGAACTGGAGGCCAGTGCTGGTGGGATAGAGGTTGGATAAAGAGAGGTGGGATACAAATAAACAGGGAGAAAAAGGTGCAAGAAGTACACCATGTCATTGGGTAAAGTGACTTCCTGGGAGGGTTTGTACTTAAAATTTCACATTTCACTCACATCTAAGTAGCTGGAGGAGACACAGAAATCTGAGTAATTTATTTAATAAAATGACTCCATGAAGAGCAACAAACTATCAGGAACAAGTCAAGCAGAGCTCAGTTTGATCTAACTGAACACTGGCACAACTGCTCAGGAAGCTGGTAGGCTCTAATTTTAACTGGTTGAGGTCAAACTCAAGTTTGTGTGTGTGTGTGTGTGGAGCATGATAACACACTCCATACACACTGAGTCCTCCTCCTCCTCCTCTTCCCTATATGATGTTTGTACAACAGCAACGTTTCATTTAGAGCTAAGTGTGTATTATTACGTCATATCACTTCCATGGTAACTGACAGGAAAGGAAGCAAACCTCAAAACCTCAACCTCAAAAAAATATTTATGACATTGACGTTGTCGTTAAGTGTCATCTTCAGTGCTCTGCTTTCTTATGGCGTAATCTCTCCATGTTGACGTTCACCAAGGGAACAAACTTGTCGTAAATATGACACGGAGATCAAACGATGCTTACGGTCGTGTGATTGATATGTTCAGCAGCAGTGGTAAAACAACTATCTGCATCAAATTCATAAAGTCTAATAAAGCAATAATGCAAAACATTCAGTGGTTCTTACTTCTCGGATTTGGTGATCTTTTTTTCTTATATGATGGTAAACTAAATATCTTTGAGCTCTGCACAGTGGGTGAGACAAAACAAGCAACTGGAAGACGTCACCGTTGGTCATTATCACATTCTTGCAGACATTTTCACTGCATCAGTGTATCATTTATGGCCTGCTAGGATTGTCAGATACTGTATGGCTGCCAGATTTGGCTTTTCTAGTTGACATAATGAAGCATTTGAACCTCTAAGGACATGACTGCTGGTGTTACAGTATGTACCTGTGATGTGACGCAAAATGTTACTTTCTCAAAGACAAGAGCGAGAGTGACACGTTTTAAACTTAAGACTTTGCATTACTCATAATAAGTCATGTTTAGAATGAACACGAGGTTCAGATTTGTATCAACTTCATGCAAGTTTAACGTGTCCCGTACAATTTATTCTGTTATCTGACTCCAGATGTAAAAGAAAGGAAGAACTGCTTTTTAGATTTGTTCACGCCTGATTGGCTTAGATTTAAATGGTATTTAAAATATATATATATATAATTGTGACAATGAAAACAAAATGATTACAGAACATTGCATTTGTATGTAACTTTTATTGTTTCTCAAAATGTTAGTATTGGCGCCGGGGGCATCTTCACATTGTCAAATCTGGACACTCCTGGATTAAAGCGTTTGGTCCTGCGCACCACTCGAGTCTGACCACACGATGGCGGCAGTCCGCATCCCCCTCATGTTAAACTTGTTCATGTTAAAGTTCCTCAACAGCTGTTTGGCTGTTGGTTTATTCTTGTTTTACAGTTGAGAAATTAGATGTGGTGAACACCTTCCGGGCGCGTATAAACATCCTGAGCGTTTTGTTGTTGTTGTTTTTTTAATGAACTCCAACTTCTTTCTGAAGTTTGAGATTTACTGCTGAATTTGTTGGGGGGAAAGAAAATGACACTTGAGTTAAAATAACGGACTTTTGTTGAGGTCTGCTCTGTTTTCTTTAATCAGCAGCCTCCAGCTCTGTGAGATCAATCACATGCTGCTTCGCCTCGTAAACTTGGAGACGCCAAGAAACGAGGCGGTGCTACACGAGCAGAGGGGTCATGTCTGAACTCTCAGTATATACTGCTCACCCTCCTCACTCTGCCTGACACTCTGCCGGTCCCTCCTGGACGCACACACACACACACACACACAAACACACACACACTGGCAGGAGTTTGTCAGCGCTCAGCAGCATGGAAGTAACCAAAGGAGAGGACGACGCCGCTGAACAGGCTGCGTCTTTATTTGCATCAGAGGTGGAGAGTCAAAGAGGAACCGGTGGACGTGGAAAGAAGAGGAATAAATGTAAAATCATTACAGGGGTACGTCCAATGCAACGCATACCTACTTACCTACATCTCTGTCTGACCACCTAACTCTTCTCTAACACTGCAAACAACAGCTGAAGGCCACATGGTGTTATTTATGTTTTTTTAAAGTGTGCACTTATAACCATATTATCAAAAACAACTCATAGTCCTGTAAAATTCGACTTTATAGCCACTCTATGCATTACTCAGTAGACTTTATATATAGTCCTTATATAGTCCTGCAGGACCATGAAATGTGTTTGTAAAGTCCCCCAGTTGCTGGATTTTTAGTGAGTGTTTGAATTTGAATGATTAATGGATAGACAACAATCATTTCAGTCATTTCTCCAAGCAAAACTAGTAGATGCCAAGCATTCTCTGGATACAGCTACACAAACTAGTAAAGTCTGGCTTTTCTTGGTCAAATGTGACTATAAACTGCATATCTTTGGGTTTTGGTCTTTGGGTCGTGCAAAATAACACATTTAAATGCGAGACTTTGACATTTCATACGCTAAATGATCAATTGGTTAATCGTCAAAGTGGTTTGCAAATGAATCAATGACGAGAAGCCATCACCCACCAGGAATGAAATACCACAGCGTCTATACGCTGTTTACCCTTAGTGTGATTATTCCCGCAGCTGTCAAACAGTCGAGACAGTCAGCGTGAGTGTGAAAGTGGAAACAAAATGTTTTCACTCCGGTGCAAAAAAGGACCAGAGGCCAGAAGTAACACTACATGTGGAGATGATCTACAGCAAAGCAGGACTGGGCCTTTAAGACCACAGTGCTGCTGATTGTGATCCAAAAGAGTTAAGTTTCAGCTGAAAAGTCTGCTGCAGTCAGAGTCAAGAGGGTAAGGTCTTTACGGCTATGGATCCTATTTCAGATGTTTAAAATGGATGTTTGAAGTGTTGCAGGGACGCAAGGCAGAAGGTGGAAAAAGTGAGTTTTGTCAATGAAACATGGCGTGCACAAGGTGGAACCATGCAATAAAAAGCTTGTTTTTGTGCAACCAACAATCCAAAAAAAAAACAAAAAAAAAACACGAAATTTACAATTTACTTTGATGCAAGATCAAGAAAAGCAGCTAAATTTCACATCTGTAAAAACTGAACCATTCAACTTTTTCTGTGCACAAGTTCATGGAATCAGTTCCCATTGTGTACATATATGTGGCGCTGTAACGTGGGTAAACATGTCCAGTGTAGAGCATGTGTGATGGCAATCAAGCTTTAATTAAAAACATGTGCTGAGGGGCATAGTCATATAGAGGACACATCCTGTTTATCTAGCTCTTGTAGTCGGATTTCAAAGACAAATACTTGATTTAAATTAGATGATAGTCAGTCTTCTTGTCCTCCGAACAATCTTCCAACTGTCTTCTGATGTTGATGGGAATCTGCTCGGACATTGGAATGTCTGTTTTGTTTGTTATCCCCAAGAATCTTTGACCTTGTCGCGGAAGACGGAGACCCAGAAACAATGGCATCTTTTATTGCTCGCTACCCCACGAGGCATTGAGATAAGCCACACATATTCCACAGAGAAACACATTACATTTTGGGGCTTTATATGAAGACCATAATTGAAAAAATTGCAAAGAAATATGTGTATTCAACACTGTGTGGTTGGTGCTATATCAAATTTTTACAGTAAAATAATAAAATACTTTGACATATTACGCTAGCGGCACATTTTAAGTGAAATACTGTACATACCCACCAATCTATCTCCTCACTTAAGTATGAACTGCACAGTAAACACACCTTTCACTATTTACTAGCAAACTCCAGCTAAAACCTCAAGAACCGGCGATTTGAGTCGCTGTCTGCTGCATGCTGATTAAATACACATGTGGCGAAGTCTAGACAACAATATGCTCTGTCCTGTCATACATCAGCCACCGTACATCTGTAAGTAATTGCAGTATTTGTACTGGTTAAACTACAGTGTTATTTAAGAAGTTGCATGAGGTTGATTGCAACATCTTGGGAGCGAAAACACAAAGCAGGGCTATTTTTACTCTAACATGCAGGTTACTTGTTAGTTTTTCAAACAAATTATGACATTCATTTTTCACGTGTGGTTTGATTCGGACTCCCAACAGTCTAATCAGATCTTTACTGTGTAGACAATAGAGACAAAACGTGAAATCGGTTGTGTGTTTTGGAGTCAGACGTGTAGGTTTCCACCAGACAGACAGTTTACTTTCACAGCCCACAAAGACCACATCTTTCCCAAGGAGCCCCATCCAATCCAGGGCTCTCTCTTCCTGTCTCCGTCTTCACCTATAGCTGGAGAAAATAAGTGCACATACCCAGACACCGCACACACACAGCAGCATATTTTCATACCTGTCTAGGAATTCTTGTGTATGTGAAATGCACTAAATGGATTACTTGTGGGTGATGGTTCCCACAGTCCTGCTTTTTTGAGACTTAACTCCACACAGCTACAGCCTTTAGATGTAATGTAGTGTTTAGTTGGGTTGTCTTAAAACAAGAAACAATATCAGCCACAACTTGAATGAATGAGGACAGAAAATTTCATCTTGAAATTAATAAAACTTTAATTATTCTTGTGACTTGTTGAGACACAGAGAGACAAGTTTAAAATGTTATGACCCCTGTGAGGAAACTAGGATTATTTCAGCACTAAACAGTCACAACTAACAAAAGAAACAATGCAATATTTTTTGCAGAGTACATAAATATTTTTGTAGAGACTCAATTTCCATGAAGATGTTGACGTCATGTGATAAGTAAGCACTTATAGTTCCCCCTTCCAGCACTGGTTCCATCTATCAAATCAAGTCAAATCAAATTTTATTTGTATAGCCCAAAGTCACAAAGTACATTTGCCTCGGAGGGCTTTACAATCTGTACAGGGAGTGACACCCTCTGTCCTTAGACCCTCGGTTCGAGTGAGGAAAAACTTGCCCACAAAAAACCCTTTTAACAGGGAAAAAAGGTGGAAGAAACCTCAGGAAGAGCCACAGAGGAGGGATCCCTCTCCCAGGACGGACAGACGTGCAATAGATGTCACGTGTACAGAACAAATCAACACAAACATATTGTACAATTACAATGACTGATAAAATGATTACAGTAGCAGTGGAACCTGTGATAGAGATAGAGAGACACAGATGCACAGCAGCAGCAAATCATTAACTAACTATAAACTGTAATGGAGATATGGTAGCAATAATGACAGTAATAATATATGTAGTGGACGTCGTCGAGAGAGAGAGAGAGAGAGAGTTTTCAGTAAAGGGAGATGTGACTGCATCTTCAACCAATACCGTGCCTGACTAGGCATAACCCTGAAAGTGACAGACAGAGACAGACAGAGAGAGAGAGAGGCGGGAGGAGTCCCCAGCAGTCTAGTCCTATGGTAGCATAACTAAGGGATGACCTGAGCCAGCCCTAACTATAAGCTCTATCAAAAAGGAAAGTCTTAAGTCTACTCTTAAAGGTGTTGACCATGTCTGCCTACCGAACCCAGAATGGTAGTTTGTTCCACAGAAGAGGAGCTTG
This sequence comes from Miichthys miiuy, assembly GCA_036365135.1. Lineage (NCBI taxonomy): Eukaryota > Metazoa > Chordata > Actinopteri > Sciaenidae > Miichthys > Miichthys miiuy. The sequence goes on from CM071620.1 coordinate 18,990,665, forward strand.
ATAGCTGAAAGCTCTGGCTCCCAATCTACTTTTGGAAACTATAGGAATCATAAGGAACCCAGCATCCTGAGAGCGCAGTGTTCTAGAGGGGTAGTAAGGTACTATGAGCTCTTTTAGATATGATGGTGCCTGACCATGAAGAGCTTTGTATGTAAGGAGAAGAATTTTAAATTCTATTCTAGATTTAACAGGTAGCCAGTGCAAGGAAGCCAAAATGGGAGAGATGTGACCTCTGATCTTGGTTCCTGTCAGAACACGTGCAGCAGCATTCTGAATTAGCTGCAAAGTCCTAAGAAACTTATTGGAGCAGCCTGATAACAAAGAGTTACAATAGTCCAGCCTAGAAGTAACAAATGTGTGGACTAGTTTTTCTGCATCTACTTGAGACACGATGCATCTGATTTTGGCAATGTTACGTAAGTGGAAGAATGCAGTCCTCGAAATTTGGTTTATGTGGACGTTAAAGGACAAATCCTGATAAAAACAACTCCAAGATTCTTTACGGTGGAGCTGGAGGTCATCCAACTTTTTATATCCTTAAGGCATGCTTGGAGTTTAGTTAACTGAATGGTTTCATCAGGCTTGATCGATAAATATAATTGGGTCTTCAGCATAACAATGAAATTTAATGGAGTGATTCCTAATAATGTTCCCTAGAGGAAGCATATATAAACTGAATAGAAGTGATCCTAGTACAGAACCTTGTGGAACTCCATGACAAACTTTGGTATGCATGGAGGATTCATCATTGACGTGAACAAACTGAGATCGATCTAAGAAATACGACTTAAACCAGCTTAGGGCGGTTCCTTTGATGCCAATTTGATGTTCCAGTCTCTGTAAAAGAATTTGATGGTCAATGGTGTCAAATGCAGCACTAAGATCTAACAGTACAAGTACAGAGATGAGTCCTTTGTCTGATGCCATTAGGAGGTCATTTGTCACTTTGACTAATGCGGTCTCTGTGCTATGATGCACTCTAAATCCTGACTGAAAATCCTCAAATAGACTATTGTTATGGAGAAAGTCACACAGCTGATTAGCTACAGCTTTCTCAAGTATCTTAGAGAGAAAGGGAAGGTTTGATATCGGTCTGTAATTGGCTAAAACCTCTGGATATAGAGTTGGCTTTTTAAGAAGAGGTTTAATTACAGCTACCTTAAAGGACTGTGGTACATATCCTGATAATAAAGACAGATTAATCATATCCAATAAAGAAGGGCTAACTAGAGGTAAAACATCCTTGAGCAGCCTGGTTGGGATGGGGTCTAAGAGACAAGTTGACGGCTTAGATGAAGAAATTATTAAAGTTATTTGATGAAGGTCGATGGGAGAAAAACAGTCTAAATATATATCAGGTTTTACAGCTGTTTCCAAACTTGCTGTATCAGAATGCAGATCAGTGCCTGTTGAGGGCAAGAGATGATGGATTTTGTTTCTAATAGTTTTAATTTTGTCATTAAAGAAGCTCATGAAGTCATTACTACTTAGACCTAAAGGAATAGATGGCTCCGTAGAGCTGTGATTCTCTGTTAGCCTGGCTACAGTGCTGAAGAGAAACCTGGGGTTGTTCTTATTTTCCTCTATTAATGAAGAGAAATAGGCTGCTCTGGCATTATGGAGAGCCTTCCTGTATGTTTTGAGATTATCTTGCCAGACTAAACGAGATTCTTCCAGTTTAGTGGCACGCCATTTGCGTTCAGATTTACGTGCCTCTTGCTTTAAGTTACGAGTCTGCTGGCTATACCATGGTGCTAACCTCCTATGTTTAATTGTCTTCTTTTTCAGAGGTGCAATAGAGTCTAGAGTTGTCCATAAAGAGCCTGTAGTACTACCAACAAGATAATCTATTTGTGAGGGGCTAAAGGAAGCAGACATGTCCTCTGCTGCATTGAGAAATGGCATTGAATTCAATACTGAAGGAATCACTTCCTTAAATTTGGCTACAGCACTATCAGATAAACATCTGCTGTAGGAGTTTCTGCAAAAAGGCTTGTAGTCCAGTAATATGAACTCAAAGGTTATTAAAGAATGGTCAGATAGAAGAGGATTCTGTGGAAAGACTATTAGATGATCAATTTCGTTGCCATATGAGAGAACAAGATCAAGAGTGTGGTTCAGACAATGAGTCGGTTTATTTACACTCTGACAGAAGCCGATTGAATCTAATAAAGAGATAAACGCAGTACTAAGACTATCATTGTGGTTGTCCACATGAATATTAAAATCACCTACAATAATTACTTTGGGGTTATTATTGTAGTATGGGTTGAGTCCCAAGATAAATCTGAGAGGTCACAAGATGGTTACAGGGGAAAAGAAAAGAAAAGAAACTCACATCAAATCATGGACCATGAACCTTCATTGACATGTTATAATTCTGTTAGACTGTTAGTCATGAGGTAGCACAAGTAGGCATCTTTTAACTTACAGCTGCTAATTAAGCAACCATGATAACCTCTGCAGGGCCTGGTGTGGGTGTTGCAGAGGCTTCCAAAGAAGTAGCAATCGTAATACTTCTGAAGACAACCTTCTCCAAACATACTGATCCAGACTTCTTTGAAATGCCCCTATAATTACAACCAGATAGGACAACCAGGCAAGCCAAGCAGCTTATCAAGGATCAGCCAGGCCTTTCCCCCTTTGACTTTTCAATTACAAAAGGGCCAAGACCAACATTTGGACAGTTGGAGATGGTGTATGTAGGAAGGTGGATATGATTAAATTACACAGGACAGGGGTTACGGAAATAAATACGAGGCCTCCTTCGCACTGCAGGGCCTTCATCCCATCTCGAATAAAGATCGAAATCTCACAAAAAAATAATAAATAAGATAAGCAATGAGTAAATCAAAGGGCGGGCAAATGAAAATTTGCAACCACGTTCAGCGTGCAGCTCTATGAGCTTGTAAATGCTCTGTTAAGCGGACTCGAGAGTAAATCTCGTTAAAACAGTTTATTAAAGACACAAAGGGAATGTGCATGGTGGTGATGATGACAGGAATCCCAGAGTGCAGACGTCTAGGCAAACTGAGGTGGATGGCAGACAGGGGTTTTCCTGAAGCACAGGAAAAAACATGATTAATCAAAAGTCAAAAATCTCAAAAGAGTGTGTTGAGGTATTTCAGTCTGGACCAAAGAGTCTGACCAAATAAGCTACATTGCCATCACCAGAGCCAAGACCACTAGCATGCATAAAGAAAAACAGTGTTTCTGTTGCACATTATCTGTTGTAGTGATGGAAGGAGGTGTTTATGAACTGCAGAATGTCCTGATTTATGTCTTCTCTCAAAGGGCCAGAAATCTGCTACAATATGTTTATAGCATGGTTACAAGGCATGTAGCTGACAGTCAAGTATGTCTGGAGGGCCAGTAGAACAGCCAAGGTCATTTTCACCACAGCATCATTCAAAATACCAAAGTTTTTAAGTTTGATTCTTTTTTGTTCAGGCTTCACATACATCAAGTCTGAAGCTAGTTACTAACAGGTAAAATGATTTAAAGAGCACGGGCGAGAACATTGTTGATCATTACTCAACAGACTGTTTAACTTTGTTGAGTTTTACCTCTTGTTTTTTTTATCTTGTCACCGAGAGCTCAATCTAAACATCCTCAGACGTGTTTGAACTTCCTGACATTTGTTATCTTTATTTCAGGTTCTGCTGCTGTGTTTACTGGTGGTCATCTTGGCTGTGGTGTTTTTCCTGAGAAAGAGCAGCAATAATAACGGTAAGCACTGGTGGCCATTTCACTGTCTTGATTGTGTCGCAGGCTGCAGTCTAAAGACCACCTGTGGAGTCTTTGACCCGTTTTTTGATCAGTGGGTCTTCATCTTGTTTTATGTCTCGAGCACGTACACAAGGACGCCCATGAACAATCTGCCCTCAAGCATGAGGGTGACACAATACATGTTACTGCCAAAGGGTTTCACGCTGTTGATTGACAGTTGGTGCAAATCTGCCAAGAAAAGTTGCACCATGCCAACGGAAGGAAGAAGAGAGGAAGAAGGCTGCAACCTAGCAAGCTTGGATATGACCAATGAAGGCTTCAATGTTTATGGTCTAACAAATGTTTTATGAGTCAAGAAATGCCACAAAGATTTATGATGAGAAACACTAAAAGTAAAGGAAATTGAAAGGAAATTGTTTTATAGGCAAAATGTTTGACAGAGAGTATATTACTGCACCCTGTGGTGGACAGCAGTGCACTTTGCTACAACCCATCTTGCTCACACTTAATGGATCTGATCAGAGCACACTGGACTGAATGGGCTGAAAGCAATTTCCGATGTGCTAATCTTATTTTTCCGGCAACAAAATACATATGCCGTGGGAATTTTCGGAAAGATTTTCACATGAAAATGCGCAAATGTGGGTTTTTAGTCGGAAGTCTGCACAGTGATACTCCAAAACAATGTCATAGATTTAAAACAGACGCCGAATGAAGATACTTTGGCCGCAACAGAGAGGCAGATAGAGTGAAATAACCATGTCAGGCTACATTTTAGAGCACTTATTGAGTAAAAGCTGTTGGAAATAGCCTTTTACATGTTGTCAATGGGCAGAGGCTGTTTGGGCTACCAGAGAGTGTAGCTATTATAGAGCCTGCTAACCTCCCACTGTAGATCCCTCAGAAACTGTCTGCTTGGTAACTTGACCCTCCTCCACTTCTGCTCTAAATACTGGCATTCAAAGACAGATGCGGAGGTGAACGTTAACTCCTGCATACAACTTGCTCGCAGGATATCTTTCTGTCGGGGGTGGTGCGATCGTGCTTTTTTAGCCCACTTTTACAAAACACATCGTAAACACACATTCAAGCAAGGCAGGAATGTTCACCCGGGGCTGGCATGTTTTCTGCAGCTATAGATTTCCTCTGGTTAGCGGTGGGCAGCGGCGTCAGTATGCTCTTTGTTGCAAACCGCCTTGCCAAAACACCCCTCTTCCATTTCAGGGCCAGCGGTGGTGACTGTGGGCAACTGTCCCCAGTTTGGGTGGGGTGCTCTCTCTCTGCTGTGGCATTTCCCTTTTAACTTATACTTCCTTCCCAGCTTACATGAAAGCCATATGGGGAGAATAAATTTTGACTTTTTACTCACCCAAACTCATATTTAGTTTTTTCACATCTATGCAGCTTTGTTGGAACTTCTACATCTTTCATAAAGCTGCTTTCTTGGTAAGGCCTTTGGAAACTGATGAAAAAGAAGTAAAAATAACCCATGACTTCTTCCTAGAGGCTCACAGTATGGAGTATAAAATGCTGAAAGTGGGTTTTCCCGTGAATTACAGACCACAGCAACTTGTCTCCTGAGACGGAGCATCCCCGTGTTCCCTCCAAACCACACTGCTGGCCTCGAGAGGCAGTGAGGAGGGGCTTTCTCACCGCCATGCTAAGACTCCATCTGTCATGTGTCCAGCCAGCAGCAGCAGCAGCAGCAGCAGCAGTGGCAGCAGGCTTGGCAGATGCATTCGGGAAGGGAGTTGTTTGAAAGGTGAAAGAGGTGGCTTCCTGTTTAGAGTCACCTTTTTCACGGGAAGTGTTTTCTTTCCAAATGCTCGGGGGGCTGCTCAGGATTTACCAGTAGAAGATACGTTGTAGTGTTACAGTGCTCGACAAATACTGTTACGTACACTGTATGTGACCCCCTTTGCCTGTTTTTCCTCCCCAAAAACTCAGCATTGTCCTCTGTTTACGTATTTTTTGAACACACTGAAGATGAAGTCAGGGATCCTTGACATTTGATTGGACGGGAGGGGTTAGGCTATTGACCCCAAATCACTACAGTAAGAGAGAAGAATGTTTTTGTTACATAAATATTCCCAAAATGTTGCCACGAGTCATTTATCAAGATCAAACAACACAGGGGTGTTGAATTATAAGTTGGAAAATGTGTTTTTCATTTCATCATGTCTTTAAAGCTGGATTATATTAACGTGTGATGTGGAAAAGGTGACGACCAAAGAGAGATTTATCTCCTGGCTCTGCACGTAAGCTTAGCACTACAGCATTTTGGTATCTTCTGCGACTTTACTGTTTTGGTTCATCGTCACAGCGCTCATCACATCATATCCAGATGCAGCAGGCAGCTGTTTTCAGTGAAAAAAAGCTCCGCTAGCTGGTGAACGTAGCGGAGCATTTAGCAGCTGAAGAGGCAGAGAGCTGGAAGAAGAGCAAATATCGGACTTTCATTTGTTATGTGGTCAGAAATACGACCTCAAATGCAAATGTTGCTCTGTGTCTGCTGCTAAAGCGTTCACCATATGATTCTGCCCCCCAGAGTACAAAAACATCTGTACACGTGGGAGGCTGTTCTCTATATTTGACTTATGTTGTGTCACATTAATGCAATTATGTATGTCTAAGGTAGCGATGTCACTTGTTTTGAGAGACAGTCACTAGTTACAGAAGAAGCGCTGTTTGTTCATACCCTGTTTTGTTTCCATGAGAACAAAGTCCAGATGGATTGCATGTGAACACATACCGTCAAGCCCAAGGTCTGGCTTAAAAATGTGACGGTAGGGTATTCTGTCTTTGTCCACGGAGTCCTTCTATGCTATTATAACATATTCATGTGGTCCACAGAGAGCTGCTCTCTTCCAGTTGCAGAAAACAGTGGAAAGATTTAGTTGGCCAAGAAGCACAGGAAATCTTCAGTCTCCTACTATCTTAAATTATCTCATGAGTATGTGCATGACACAGATGTAGCACTCTCACTTCCTGCTGTGCGCCAGTGAAATGACTCAATAATCCCCAGAAGCTAATTTCTCAATCAGCTACTTGGATTGAGCGATAGGATCCAAGAAGATTTCCTGGCAGCAGCGTTTGTCTTTCTCTGTTTGCTTTCCTCACTGGTTCCATGGAGTTCATTGAAAAAAGGTGATGACAAATGTTGACAGTGTTGTTCGCTTAAGTTGCCAGCGCTGTCAGTCAGCCAGATCTGATCGAACCACGACCACAATACATCATAACTGAAGTGTTTTTTTTTCTTCACACTAAATACTGTTTGCACTGTACACATACAGTAATCACATAGATTTTATATGTTAATACAGGTGATTTTTTTCCCAACAAAACACACGTTTTGTGTAAAAACTGCTTAGTCTGCTCAGCCGAACTCCCTCGTCCCTCCCTAACAGCAGGGCCGCTGCCAGCTCATTTGGTGCCCTAAGCGTAATTGCTTGGCACCAGACTCCTGTTTCCTTTTTGTTGCCACGTATGCATTGCTTTAGGGCTGATGTCAGGTGTTCGTCTCAGTGTCAGTGGTGTAGCCTAATCGAACAAACCACTGGGTGATGTTGGGAGCTAGGGCACCAAACCATGATGTATTATTCTGAGAAAATGTTGCCTATAGTAGACTGATGACGCACATTACATTAGCACAGGGGAGATGACATCTTCTGGGGCTGAACTGCGCATCAACTTCGGGGTTAACTCCCTTCACTTTCTTCAGCAGTGGAATAACACACACGAGCTCCGGCGTTTTGAGACACCGTTATTTTATTTGATCGCACACTGTAGCCTTAACCTAACTCCTACCGCTAAACTGCAGCTCCTCCATCCATCCACACGCACTCACTCACTCGTCTACTCTTATAAAATGATGATAATTGGGCCATTTCGGTTCCCCCTCCAGCACATGGGGCCGTACGCAGAGTGCAGGTACTGCTTAACGGTAAAGAAATCTGCAATAATGTGACGTTTATCAAATACGCTGACCTCTCTGACCGATGATGAGAGGGAGGAGGGGTGAAGCAGAAGTTGCCCTTTTAAAGTTGTTTATGAGCAGAAGTTGAGGATGTAGTTGCCCTTTTAAAGTTGTTTATGATTTAGTCATTAATATTTACTCTTAGAGTCTTTTGTTAGCCTTCATAACACTTCTTCTTCTTCTTCTTCTTTTAAATTAAGCCCGGTTCTCGTCTTCTTTTAAGATATTTGGTGATATTTTGATGTGTTACGGTTACATTAGCTCAGAACGAACACGTTGTTTCGCTGTGTCTCAATTCAGATTCATCCGTTAGGACACTTCTATGTAGTAAACCGTGTACACTATGTACTTCCTTGGGTAGGGCGCTGATTTTTGGCAGGATGGTGTCAGTATCAGTTCATGTGTTGTGAAATGTGTTGCAAAATTTTACTACTTGTTTTTCTTTGCAAAATTTCAATCAGGCTGAGCATTGGTGCCAACATTTGACCGCCAAACAATACGTATAAAACATATGTACAACTTGCATTTATGTTCACTGCAACTGCTTCAGCTCCAGCCGACATTTTCACAACGCCGGTGCGGTCCCTCTGCTTTCACTACGTAGTCATAATAGCGTCCAGTCAACAGTGTCCATCATTCCACACTCAACTTTTTTGGCTGCTATGAGTGCACCATGACGGCACTCACAGTACGCTACATACTTAAAATAGCGAGTGTAAGTATGGAAATGCATGTAAACTGGAACTAACAGCACTCTTCTTTTCCAGCAGAAGAAGTCCACTGGCTGCAGGCCGGCGATGAAGACATACAACAGCCACAGTGTCCAGATGGGTAATGCTATACTCTTATTCTTGAGGGATCTGATGTTGTTTTTAATAGAAAATCACACCTCAAATCTCAGCTGGCCTAGTTTGCATCGCACCACCTCCTCCTCCTCCTTCAACGCTTTGCTAAATATCTTTCATCATGAAGCTTTTCAGCTGTATCGCCCACAGTTATCTTGAGTTGTTCAGTTGAGCTCATTGTTCCCGTTAAAAACAGTCTGTCACTGTCATCGTTTTTTTTTTTTTTTTTGCAGTGTGTAAATAATCCAAACACATGACCCTTGTGTTTTCACTGAGATTGTGTTTCCATGGAAACTAAGCTAATGACTAATCAGGCATGTGTTGGTAAATGGTGATGAATGTGCGTGTGTGTGTGTGGTCACATGTGTGTGTGTTTCTGCTTTGGTAAGGGAGTAACCCCAGACAGACTCATTAGACGATGGAAAAGAAAACCTGTGGCTCCAAATGAAGCTATTCTTGGTTTGAAAACATCTTTAAATAAATGAAAGCTGTCTGTATTTCTTTTTATATCAAAGTTACTAACTCGTTCCCTCTGGTTTGTTTATATTGTTTGTGTTTGCAAACTGAACTTTTTATTTGAATGTGTGGTGTGGTGTGGTTCTGTACATGCAGAGGAAGAAGCCGTTGAAGAAAACGCGGGTTGCAAAACCAACCAATCTTTAAAATATTCAGATTATTTTGTGAGGACCAAAGTATCACATTAGATGGTAAATGAAAAAGAAGAAGGCAAAGCTAGTCAAGACCACCTAAACCATGACCAAGTCAAGACCAGACTGTATTGAAACAAACACAAGACTAAGACATGGATGGGTTGAGACTGAGTCAAGACTAAGACCAGACTGTATCAAGACACAAGCAAGACTTAGATGGGTTGAAGGGTCCCACATTTAGCCCTCTGTGGTGCTATCAATGGCTCTTTTGCAATCATGGGTGATTGCCTCGACCCAATCAGTTAATGAAATTAATTCCTTTGCTTGCTGCTTGCTAGTATGTTACCCAGAACAACTTTGTAAGGTGATCAAATGTCTGTGTTAGTGTTTACAGCTTGTTCTGCCGTCCCCGTGCAGCCAGAAAATAAACCTTTTAATAGTTTTATCTTTAAGTACTTCAATAAAATATCATTTGGCTTGAGGGTTGGGTATTGTTTATTGTTGGGTATTGTTTATATAATACCTGAGTTTCAGTGGTGAGACCACAACAATACTTTACTTTGATGCCTTTATTTAGGGAAAGTGAAAACCTTTTTTATTTAACACCCACTGAGATGGGAGGGGACTGTGCCTCACTGTGGGGAACAAAGAAATCTGTAGAGACTAACAGACCTCTGTCTTTGATTCATCGCCAATCGAGCCACATTTCTCTTCCTCTTTGTATTTGAGTTTGTAATTTGAACTTCGATTCTCCTCTTTGCCTGCTTATTTAAAGAGCTGCTTTGTCTTCTCTCTTCACCGACTTACTGTACAACACTATTGCTCCACTACTGGTGCCAAAGATATCCATGTATCCTGCTGAGTAATTATTCCATTTCCCCTTCACAAACCCACCTCGGTATCCATTTAAAGCATCGCTCGTCTTCTTTTCTGTCTTCCCGCCCAGTTTTTCCAGGCCGCCCCTCATCCTGGTGTCCTTGGACGGTTTCAGGGCCGAATACCTGAAAGATCACAGCAGCCACCTTCCCGTCATCAACAAGTTACGTAAGTCACCAACATCGTTGTTTCCACAGCTTTTCATGGTTTATATACATCCTGGTGTGACTGAACATAAGTGTTTTACAGGAAACGCTGGAACAACAACGCCATACATGAGGCCTGTCTATCCCACAAAGACCTTTCCCAACCACTACAGCATTGTGACTGTAAGTGTTTTCTGGTCAGGGGTTGATTTATTGGACGCATTTGGTCAGATTGTTGGTCTGACTTGTTTTGTCAGTGGTGGAAGAAGAATATTTGTTTAAAGGTCCAGTGTCTAAGATTTGGTGGGCTCTATTTACAGAATATGGCAGACATGGAATATGATACGCAGAACTACTGACTCTAGATAGGAGTTGCGTTTCACTGTTGTAGCGGGGGGAGCTAGTTTGAACTACTTTATGCCAAGTTTAGTGGTTTTGTCCAGAGGCTACCAACCTAAGGGTTAAGCCCCAACCAAAGGTCCCAAGAAAAATCTAAGGGGTCACAAGACGATTAACGCAGTGGTTCTCAAACTGGTGGGGCATAAATGATGACCAGGAGGCAAATATGTAGAGATACTAAGATACTAAAAATCTTAATGCTATCCTGCTGACCTTATTTCACTAAAATTCAACTTGAATCCTTTTTTAACAAGTAGTTGTTTTCTGCTGGGGCATGTCAGAAAAGGTTAGAAACCCAGTGGATTAATGGGAGAGGAAAGAAGAAACAACAATGTTGAGGCTTTGGAACCAGTTCACGGGGTCAAAAGATAAAGCTGAAGGGTTGTGAGAAAATTACTGGGTCAGAGAAGAAGAAAAACAAAACTCTGTTAAACAAATATGTGATTGTGATTTTTGTGATATTTTCAAATCTTTGTTTTTGAGTTTTACATCACTGATGAGAAATGTTGTTTTTTTTTTTTGGTTGGTGGAACTACTAACAACTTATAAATTAGTTTACGACAAGACAAAAAATAACCTGAAAAATAACCACTAACTACACCCTGAGAGAGCGCTCTGGAGCACTTGCCAAAAAAAATAGTTCTTTAAGTCACATTTAGCAGCACTTTTGGTGCTTTTGCAGCAACTGGTTCTTTGAAGAACCAATAGGTGAAAAGTTTCTTGCAGAACTAAAAAATGTTCCCCTCTGGCATCACCATGAACCACTTTAGGTTCTGACTCAAACCTTTACTTCTAAGGGTATATGGCTTTCAGATAAATTGTAGCAGAGTTAAAAGTACTACATATCCCACTGAAATGTAGAGAACTAGAAGTATAATGTTGCATAAAACCAAAGCACAAATACAAATGCCTCAAAATTCAACTTAAGTACAGTACTTGAGTAAATGTACTTACTTTCCACCACTGCTGTTAGTCTACCACAGTTCAACAGTGAATTCGGGGCTTTTCCCTGCAATTGAAGAGTCACGGCCTCTTCACTGTAGCGTAGAGGTCGAGGCCTAATGGCTTACATGTGGAGAGGAACAGCAGCAGAAGTGGGGGGCTCACTGCTTGGTTGAATCCAGATCCTGCAATTAAGATAAACTGAGGCACTTACCAGTAATATTTAGGTTAGAAAAATGGGCGAAAAGGAGGTAATCACTTTAAATCTCTGCAGCCTCAGTATCAAAACAACTCACTTTGATTGTGTGTTTTTATCTCTCTGTTCCTGCAGGGTCTTTATCCGGAGTCTCATGGGATTGTGGACAACAAGATGTACGATGTGACCCGAAACGCTCTCTTCAGCTTGAAAACTAATGAGAAATTTGAAAAGAAATGGTACCAAGGAGAGCCAGTAAGTGAATCTGTGGATTCTAGAGGATTGAATTTTTGCTGAGCAAGGTGATAGCAGGGTAGCAATGTTTTTGTAAAAATATGTGGGAGTCTGAGCCAGACAGCATTGTGAGAGCTTAACACACCCTGACTCTAGGGGAAAACCTGACATGAATCAAGAGAAGACACTTGTCTTGTGTGAGAAATATGCAGCATTGTTCTCAGATCATACTGTAATTTGCTGTCTGTGAGCGGCACGAGACACTTGTTGTGTTTTGTTTTCGACAGCGCTGAGTTTCACTGCTCAGGATCAGCTCTCTCAGTAACGAGCCTCTCGATATAATTATGGATTGTGCTCGTGCTAAATGACAGCTTGTGAGGGCAGCGAGTTGTGCTTGTTTAGACGCTTTGTGGTTTCCATTTTAAATGGGATGCCTCTTAAATCTCGACTGTGTGACAGGCTGCTCGCGAAAACACACCACGCAGCTTCAGTGTGACTTTCCAGGAGGAGGGAGAAACGCATGAACGATGACCCCTCGAGTGCATTCTTCTGTAATGAACCAATACAACTGAGTGCATCTGCCAAAACATGCTTACACACCTGCTGCATAAATAAGACACTAGGTATCGATTCAGTATAAAAATATGCAGTTAGATTTCCATCAGTCCTGACTGGCTGTGAGGGATTACACTTTTATCCTAATGGACTGATCACTGCTGCTGTTATGTGCTGAGATGAATGCATAACGTATCAGTCTATTACAGCTTAATGTGTCTGAATTAATCATGAACCGAGATGACACTCTCAACTCCTCCTTTCTTTTCCTTTCCTTTCCTTTCCTTACCACTTTCCTTTCATCTCATTTCCTTCTTCTCCTTTCCTCTCATCTCCTCTTCTTTCTCCTCTTCTCCTCTCATTTTGTCTCCTTTATTTTCCTTTTCTTTCCCTTTGTTTCCTTTGCTTTCCTTTTGTTTCCTTTTCCTTTTCTTGGCTTTTGTCTCATTTGCTTTTTTCTCCTCTCCTCTCCTCTCCTCTCCTCTCCTCTCCTCTCCTCTCCTCTCCTCTCCTCTCCTCCTCTCCTCTCCTCTCCTCTCCTCCTCTCCTGTCCTCTCCTCCTCTCCTCTCCTCTCTCCTCTCCTCTCCTCTCCTCTCCTCTCCTCCTCTCTCTCTCTCTCTCCTCTCCTCTCCTCTCTCTCTCCTCTCCTCTCCTCTCCTCTCCTCTCCTCTCCTCAGGTCTGGCTCACCGCCATGCGTCACAAGCTGAAAGCAGGGACTTTCTTCTGGCCTGGCTCAGATGTCGCCATCGGTGGCACCTATCCAAACTTGTACAAGATGTATGACAAGTAAGAGTGAGGCCGTCACGTGACATACTTTTAAATTCAGATAGCACGATATAGCGTTGTACTGATGTGTTTAATACATAATACATGAAGTCTTTTTGGTGCACAGGAGCATTACATTTGAGGCGAGAGTGTCAACCGTCCTTGAATGGCTCAGTTTACCTGAGGATGAACGGTATGACACGTCACACACGTCGTGAGTCACCATCAGAAAACACTGCACGTCTCGCCTAACTGTTGTCTTTGTGATTTTAGACCTGACTTCTACACTCTGTACCTGGATGAACCGGACTCAGCAGGACATCGCTATGGGCCAAAGAGCAGTCAGGTCAGTCAGTCACTAAACATTAAACCTGTGATTATAAGATGGTTGTTCATTACAGAAAAGTTTGTCAGGCTAGACAGAACAAGTAAAATATCTTCCACTAAGGTCCAGTAACTGAGCTTTTAGGTGCTTCCTCAGTGGTTCATTTGTCATCACATGACTGATAAATGTGTGAGTCAAGTGATGAATGACAAATGGTCACTGCTGTGATATAGTGCAACCTCATTATTTTTCCTTCCTGAATATTCTGCTGATTGTTGCTTTTATTCGAACAAAGTCCAGAACGGTGGTGGTTTGGTAGTTAGTGTCAAGATGCTGAAATCAGCAATCAAGTTTTGGGCATTCCTGCTTGAAAAATATGTTTTGGTTATCAAACTAGTTGCCAATTAATTTTCTGGTGAATAAATGATCAAATAATCCCAGCTCTATACATCAGTGTAAGCATTCAAAGACTAACACAAACTAATGTGTGATTTCTCTAATCTGATGAGTACGATTCATCTTGAATGATACGTGTTTATTATCTAACATTTAATCTTGTCAAAGTGTCAGAATGAACACTGGAACTGGAGTTCATTATATTTGCTAATTATTTATCTGCTGAACATTGTTCTCTCCCGTCACAGTGACACATTCATTCATCTCATTAGTTTTAAATGCCGTTGTGCCTCCAGGTCGCTGAGGCTTTGGAAAATGTGGACAGGATTTTGGGCATGCTGATGGATGGCCTGATGAAGAAAGGCCTGCAGAACTGTGTCAACCTGATAGTCATATCAGACCACGGTAAGATAACCACAAGAGTCATTTATACAGAAAGAAAAGTGAACAAAACAATCAGAAATACGTTCTTTAAACTGTACAATGAGAATGAAATGTACATTTTTTTAAGCAATTCAGAGGATTTCTTTTGGTCATTTCTTCCCCTTTTTTGACTTTCATTTGAAAGCTGTGCATTTGCTTACCAACAAACTCGGCACATCCTTTTAAAATCTCTGTGGTTTCACAGGAACGAGTCAGTAGCATCGTTTTAGAGCTTGTGCGCCACTGAGGGCGACTTTAGAGGCTTAGTGTCATCTTCAAATGTTTGACTTGGTTGAGTCACTGCACCTGTTGCAGGAAAAACTACACGGCAGAGAGAAACTCAATGAAAAATGAGTCTGTTATGTAGGAGTAAACTGGGAAAAACTGTTCTCATTGGCATGCTAGGAGGATATTTTGTGACGAGAAGTTTCTCTGGGCATCTGGAGACCATATGTTTAGTCTTGTAATTAAACATATTGAGGAGCAAATGTGGCTCAGGGCGATGCCCGGTTATCCTCATCAAAGGCATCGTCTTCAGATATTCGTTTTGACGTACTGGGATAGTTATTAGTTTGCAGATTCATCAGCGTTCACATGTCACACCCAAAACGGTGCCAACAAATGTTACACTGTAGATATAAGCCTGCAACTGTGCAGTGTCAGTTTTAAGTGCTCGTATCTTCAGGCACATTTCTGTCAAGATAAACATTTGTGGCCTTGAAACAGAGCACAAGTCTCCACCATTTATGATAAAAAAACTGAGTACATATTAATATTTTCTCTTTTTTTTCACAGGCATGGACGAGGCTTCATGTGAAAAAGCTGCATATGTGTCAAACTACTTGAACAATACAGATGATTTTTTTGTCATCCAAGGCCCGGCTGCTCGCATCAGACCCACCGGACTCCCAGACAATTTCTTTTCCTGTGAGTTTCCTGTCGAAAACACTCGACGATCAGTCAGTGTCAGTTTGTTTAATTTGTAACCAGTGTGGCTGACCTGGTCCTGTGTTTCTCTCCTCAGTCGACTATGAGGGCCTGGTGAAGAACTTGTCGGTATGCGAAGTATTCCAAATGTGACTTTTTGTATTGATAAGAAGAATGAAAAATTATCTGCCTGCTTAGCTTCTTGTCAAACAATCTCATTCTCCCTTCTGCTGTGTGTTGATTCTCCTCTTCTGTGTCTGTTCTGAAGTGCAGGACCTCTGACCAGCCAATGAGGCCGTACCTCAAAGAAAACCTCCCCAAAAGGATGCACTTTGCCAACAACATACGCATAGAGAGAGCACATCTGTATATGAAGGAGGGGTGGCAGGCTGCGCTGTAAGTCACCGATCAGTCTTTAAGTTTTCGCTGTGTTAAGAAGCTGGAAAGACTCGTCTCCAAAAACTCAACTCAGACTTGCACATCAAGCAAGCAAAAAAAGAAGTACAGAAAACAATAATTTAATTTAATAGCAGTGTTATACGTGTATAAAAGAAACAGCCAAACAGACGTCTTCAGACAACCCTCGTATATAGATAAACATAGAAATATAGATATACAATTAGCAGCCCAAAGAGGCATGTTTCAACTCCATTTACTGAAGAGGACCTGTGGTGGAAAACTCAAAAATCAAAATTGAAGTAAGGTAAAGTGAAACAAGGTAAAATAAAGCGAAACGATGTGGAGTGAAGCGGGATAAAATGAAGCAAGATAAAGTTAGATCATGATAACGTAAAGTGAGGCGTGATAACATAAATGCCAATGAAGCAGGTCAGTCAGGTAGGAGGTGTATAAGGAGGAGGATTGGATGGGAGCCATTGGAGGTTCTGGAGGATGGGGGTGATATGGTCATGGGTTAGGGTGAGCATGCGAGCTGCAGAGTCTTATTCAGTGTTTTTTGGATGCTTTGCCGTAGAGGATGCTGTTGCAGCAGTCAATTCTGGAGGTGGTGAAGGCGTGAATGAGGGTTTCTGCAGCAGAGGAGAGTGATGGGCTGTGTGTGTTTATGTTTTTGAGAATGGAAGAAGGCAGTTCTGGTGATTTGATTTGTGTGTTGTTCAAAGGAAAGGTTGTTGTCAAAGACGACTGTTTGGAGAGGAGGGTAGGGTGGAGTTGTCAACGGTTGTGAGTGGTTTTTGGTGAGGGCCAATGATTATCATATCTGATTTGTCACAGTTCAGAGGAAGTTGGTGTGCATCCAGAATTTGATGCCAGTGAGGCAGACGGAGAGAGTGGAGTGAGTGGTGATGGATTCGGTGGAGATGTAGAGCTGAATGTCGTCGGCGTAGCGGCGGATTTGGAGACCATGACGAAGCATGTTCTTATATATAATATATATTAGTGTATATTCATCTGACAGTATGAACTGTTATGTCACTGTTACCTTAGAATGAGCCCTTTATATCTACGTGTCCACCATGTTTCTACAGTAGTCCATAACAGACTCATAACACTGGCTGTAAGAGTGCTTTCTGCGTTTTTCGCACATTTCACCGCCACCCTAGTTTCTCCTTTACGCTAGAAAAGAAAGGGGGTTGCAATTTGCAACTACACTGCTAGATTCCTCTGAATCCACGATTCTCAAACTGGGGTCCCCGGACTTCCGGGGGTCCGTGAGCCATAGGTTGGGGGTCCGCAAAAAAAATAGGAATAAATTAATAAAGTTATGGTGCATCGTTTAAAAAGTGCATAACTATGCATGGAAAAAAGCCAATGACGCTCACTTACATGAGGTTTAGGACAGTAAAAACTCCTGAAATGATTGTGACGCACCATGAAAATCTGTTACATTGCTCAGGACTTGCAGCTCCCACTGATCTAATTAACACATTTAATTAGGTATACAAATATTTAGGTTAAAAAGTTTAAAATATAAATTATTCCTATGGCATCTACTAGTACAAATGGCAGTAAAGTATTTTTTAATCTGCGTGAGGATTATGAGGGGGTTTTCTCATCTGTAAGCGGTCCCTGGCCCCAAAAAGATTGAGAACCCCTGCTCTAAATCCCACACATTGCTCCTTTAAGGACAAAGAGACTGTGTTCCTAATAACACTTAGCTTGGAAAAAGACTTAAATGTTGTTAAATGTAGCACTTATGTTTCCATAGTGCTGTTTTATTGGGACCAGATGTCTCTCTGTGTTTTACCAGCTGCATTTCACAGATTTTAAAGAGCACGCCTGAAAGACCGATTCACAGAACAAAGCATATGCAGTGTACGCTGTTGCAGTAATTAATCTGGAATTAGCGAGTATTATGTAAAGCACACAGGGTGTCGTGGCAATGGATATGAATGTATGACGAGAATTTAAAAAAAAAAAGATTCTTTCGGCCACACAGAAGTTGAAGCATTTACAGTAATTAGCGTTAGCAATCATTCATAATGAATGAAGCATGGTATGTTGGAGCAGGGTTGTACAACCCCTTTGATGGATAGCAAACATATAATCAAGGAAAATTGCTTCAGGCTGAAGAATTCAATCAGTCCACTTGAACGTAGTTGCAGTGTGATGTGACTCGCTGTTTAGGTTATATAGAATTAAATTTGCCCCTCAAATTGAGATAATTTGGCATGAACTGTTCCTTCAAGTGACTTCTTCCTGTTTTTGTTTTTTTCCTTATCTTCCTGTGTTTATTTTAGCTCTTCAGGCAAAATGTTTTTTATTCTCGTTTGACAGTAACCGCAAGGAAATCAAGTACTGCACCGGAGGATTCCACGGCTCAGATAACCTCTTCACCAACATGCAGGTCAGAGGAAGGAAAGATGTGTTTGTTTATCCGCCACGATAAGAAGTGTGATTAAATATTTACAGAAAATTTCAAACTGACGTCACTTCACTCATTGTTCTTCTGATTTTTAAAACCGATAAACTGTGAGATGACAAACCAGCCGTACGGCAACAAAATCATGCTTCGTTTTATATCGTATATAGTAGTTATTTTCAAGGGTGGGCGTGAGAACGCCTGATAACTCCAACAATGGACTATCACTTGGCTACAATTCAGCTAAGAACACAGCGAGCAGCTCAGATGTGAAGGGAATTTTGGCAGAAATTTTGACCCGCCAGATGCTGATGCTCAGTTTTTAAAAAATAGATATTCTTAGCCAAAAAACGTCTTACAAGAGAGAATCGAGGTAGTACTGCCAGTGCCAGGCATGTTGAAACACTTTTGAAACACTAGACGAGATTTAACTTGTTTCCAGCTTTCTAAAGGGCGACAAGAGTTCAGAGAATCGTCACTAACCCTAACCACCACTGCCCTATAAAGGGTCAAATCCCAACCCTAGGTGCACCCACGACCCCTACTCACCACTACGTGTCCAACTAACCCACCACCAGCCCTCTACCAGCTACCTACACAAGGCTCAGCAAATATCCACTAAACAAAAGAAATTACAAAGTGGTATGTTTCTCTATTATCCAGAGCCATACCTTGAAATACTGCTTAAGTTCCAAAACTTGTTTTGATTTTCAGGAAGTTAGGGTTAGGCTGAGAGTTAGGGAGAAACAGATTCCAGTAGGGGTACTGGACTTTGAACAAAAGGTCGTAGAGCATCAGGAGTTGTTGCGTTGGACATGTGGTGGCAGACACTTACACACGGACACTAATAAAAAGTTAAAGAACCACTCTACCCACATCTACACGCTGCTACGAGTCCAGTGCACCAACTCTTGACGCTCCACAACCTTCTGTTCAAAAGTCCAGTACCCCTACTGGAATCTGTTTTATGTATTTATAATCATAATTATCACTAACACATCTGCGAGCTGACAGGTTCAACGACAGTCCTCCCCCCACTTTTGGCTGTGAGGTTCAGTAGCTTTCCTTCGGGTCAAACGATTTATGCAAAGCGGCTCCACAACAGCTGCTTACGCAAAAGGAGACGCAGATCAGTGAACCAGGATGCGTGTCAGTGATCGCGCAGCACGCATCTGGGAAATTAAGATATGTAAAAGGAAAATGTTTTCCTCAACGAGTGTTTGCTTCGGTTACTCTCGGCTCAAGAAAGAAGAAGATATATTCAAGATTTATTTCTTTTATTTCTGTGAATGAAAAATGACAGACACAAAAATACTACAGAGCTCTAAAACTCTACTCAAAGTACAGTAATTACACTTGTTGTGAGAGGTTGCTCTCCACCTACACGTCCTCTGCTTTAAGTTTGTTTGTCTGCCACCTTCGTAGCTAGTCGTCACAATACCTCTGTGTTTGTTACCCGACATGGTTTACACTGGAATTTGACTTGGTATAATTAGCGTACAAGGTTGCTGACTGAGTCTAAAAAATAAAGTGTGTGGGTCAAGAAAAGTAAATTATTCTACAAATACACTGAGCAAAGAGAGAGAGAGAGAGAGAGAGCAAAGAGTGCCTGGAATAGACTCAGCTACAAATATCCCACCAGCCGACATCTCTCCTAGAAATACCTGACTCACATTTTCAAGGTTATACAAGGTCATTTTACTAATTTGGTTCATGTTCAAATATTTACACGTAATTAAGGCCTCCCTTTCTGTTCTTTGTACAGTTCACTGCGCTCACTTGTTTGTATCTACGAATAAATGAATGCCAGTCGGTTAATGTGTAATCTACTTCTTTCAGGCCATCTTTATCGGATACGGCCCAGGATTTAAACACAACACTGTCGTGCCCCCTTTTGAAAACATTGAAGTATACAACCTCATGTGTGGTAAGTAGCGTAGCGCACACTGTCGCTGTGACTGTGTCTTTTATTCTTTCAATACCTAAAGTGATGGTTCAACATTTTGAGAATTGAGCTTATTGACTTTCTCGTGTTCTGACGTCTTGTCGTCATGTGAGGTTGCCAGGCAACTAGAGGGGATAGGAAGTACTGCTTGCAGCCAATGAATAGCCCTGCGCAGAAATGCAAACACCCCACATAAAGCGACAATGTGTTGGTTTTACACTTTGGACTAAACAAACGGGATATAATGTGTTGAATACGTGGATCATCAGTGGACCTGAGGCAGACTGAATGACATCTATAACGGCACCTACCTGTCAATGAAAGCATCCACAATGTTAATTCTGCATAACTTTGAGCCTTAATATAATTTGAACAAGTGAGTTCTATAAAATTCACCCTCAGTACAGTTGTCATGAACGAGGAAATTAGCTATAGAGACCAAAACTGTTTTTTGTACCAGGCTTTTTAATGAGATCACTGATTGTTTCCAGTCGACTTTCAATTCAAAGTATTTTGCAACAAAGTGAACGATTCATACGCCAATTCCTGTGCACATGGTTTCCCTTAAGTACCGCTGTCCACCACTCCTCTTACTGACATCGCTGAAAATGAGGCCCAGGTTGTAAAAAAAAAAAAAAGGTTGACTGCAGGTTAATCGTATAAGACAGAGCAACAGGTAACAGTTCAGAAGAGGAAACAGGTGTGCACTTAAGTAATGAATTTCAGTTTGTTACAGCAACCACATCAGAAAGAAGTAATCATGGAAAAGTTCTAAAAAGAAATCGTTCTTCTAAAACATCAGGAAGTCAAAATTGATAGAAACACCCAAAATATGTGACATTGCATTGAGTTCATCAGACTTTCAGTTCAGTTCATATCAAATGTTACTGATGCGATGTGTTACGTCCATTTTCTGTAGTGTCAAAATAAACGTCCCACCATCTCGTTTTCTCCTCCAGATCTTCTCCGAGTTCGTCCCGCTCCAAACAACGGCACTCACGGCAGTCTGAACCACCTCCTGAAGAAACCCGTACACCAGCCGGGTTACCCACCGCAGCTCTCACATGGCGACACCTGTGATGCCGGAAACCCCTTCCCGACCAACGATCTGCAGTGCACTTGTAGCACGCAAACAAAGGCAATGGTATGTGTAGCAGGTTCTTTAATTCATGCATTTGTTTTTAGCCATTCTGGCATCATAGTGTCTGTCGGTCGGTCGGTCGGCTCACCGGTTTGGTCTAGACTATCGAATTGATGGTTATGAAATTGCGTGCAGACTTCCGTGGTTCCCAGAGGATGAAACCTCATGACTTTAGTGATACCCTGATGCATCCATTGTCATTGCAAGTCAAAGTACTCACTTATCCAATGTAACTATCTCAACATGTCTCATAGCTCCCCAAACTTTCCCTTTGGCATCACCATGAGTTTGGCATTTGCTTGTTTTCAGTGAAAAGTCTCGACAACCTTAGAATGAGATTGCAAAGAAATTTGTGGCAAACATTCATGCCCCCATGAGGATGAACTGTAATTATGTTGATGATCCTTTAACTTTTCCAGTTGGTGTCAAAGTCTTCATCTTCAACACTTTGTTTTGTGACAAAAAACACCTCAGAAACTGAGCCTCAGCTCACTTTGGTGCATTTTGTATTGAGTGTTAGTGAGTAAATTCCTCCACGTGTTCGAGCAAGTTTGATGAAACTTAGTGAAATAAAACACTTAACACATCACAAGATGGTCAAAAAGTACAGTTATACTCCTAGGCAGGCTGTGGCTCAGGAGGTAGAGCGGGTCGTCTACTAAGATCGGCGGATCGATCCCCGGCTCCTCCAGTCTGCATGTCGCAGTGTCCTTGGAAAAGATACTGAACTTGATACTTGCTACCAAACACTGTGAGCCACCGACGAGCTCTTGGCACCTTGCATGGTAGCCGATGGTGTCAGCTTTTAATAGTAACATGATGACGTGTGAATTTTTTAGGAGACAGAGATGAACAGACCTCTCATCAGAACTAATTCCAGTGAGTTTCATTCCATTTTTATTTTTACTTTTATTATTTTAACGTTCAGGACGTTCAGGACGACTCACACATTTTCCGTTTCAGGCTCCAGTTTACGTCGCCTTCACCAACCCTTCGGCACCCCTCAAGTCGTCCAACCGGACGCCAAATTTTGCGTTCTCTATCACTCCAGCTACGCCAACGGGTACAGCAAAGATCGCCTCATGCCTCTCTGGGTTGCGTACACCATCCAGCCTCTGGTGAGTCCGAAGTTTGGAGCTGTCTTTTATCTCTAAACATAGCCTGTACAGTTGAGTTGTCCTGGCTGTATTTCTTCCGTGGTCAGGGTTTGGCAGGAGATCGTAAGAGGTTGTTTAGTATCTGAATCCCTTCTCTATGCAGCTGTTACTCATCTTCTGTGCTCATGTTGGCTCAAACGCTTCTTGTCTTTCTTATTATGCGGCTGAGCTTTAGTGTAAATCATGACCTCAGGCAGAGTGATACATTCTGTAGAGTTTACACTGTTGTGTAATGTCTGAATAATGGAGCAAGTGAGGATATAGATTTGTTTTTTCTAAATGAGCTAAATATGGCTCGCGCCGTACTCTGTGTTCATTTTGGCTTCAAAAATTCTGTGGTTAAGATTGAGGTTTGTTTCATCTGTGTCACAGCTTAGCTCACTGTATGGTACTCAACCCATTTGTACGCCCACAGAAAACTTAGATTTTACAGCTTGTCAGAGTTAACAACTCCATATAAAGCTAGCTTCAAGCTCCTAAAATATCAATTAATGGCTGGAAAGTGTGAGGAGATGCCCCTAAACGAGCTTACATTTCTATTCTTGCACACACAGGATGTTGAAAATATGCAAAGCCTTTGATGCTTTATATTTCTGCCTGTAAACGGACACAGAAAATGCAGAAACACATATTTTTACAAGTCCATAAATGTCTAATAATTTCATATAAGATTCCTGTAAATAGCCATATAAACTAGGATAAAACAGTTCTCTTTATATCCACCATTCATTGACTGTAAACAACGAATATCTCAACAGCTATTCGACGGTTTGCCATGGCATTATTTACAGACATTCGTGGACCCCAGAGGATGAACCATAATGACCTTGGTGATCCTGTGATTTTTCCTCTAGCACCGCCATGAGGTTGACTTTTTTAGCTTTTAGTTACTCAACAGCTGTTTAATGGAGTGAAATTTGGTACAGATGTTCTGGATGAATTCAAATGTTCATGTTGCGCCATCAGCTTTTTGCATATTTAGCTAAATTAGTTTACAGATTAGACCAATGTCTGTTGTTCCTTTTGATAAGAACCAGACTTCTTTGTCCTTACAAACTTCGTGGAAATTACAAGCCTGCAAATAAAGTGTTAACCAACATTCAAAAGTAGCATTTTGCTCTGACAGCACAGGGATGTGACATGAGGTTATGTTTTTTCTGGGGGGGGGGGAGCTCTGCAAACAGAAACACTGCACTGCGCTTACCCATATACACAAGCAAAACCAAGCTAGTCATCTTACACAATACTCAGAGTGCTGGCCCGGAGTCCTGCTCCACACAGTCCACCAAGCCTCTCTCTCTCTCTCTCTCTTAGACCAGAGTCCAGCCTCTGAGTCCAGAGTCGGAGGAGTGTGTTCGTGCTGACGTACGCATCCCACCAGCCGCCAGCCAGCTGTGTGGGCGCTACAGAGAAGACCCCAGTTTGTCCTATGGCCTGCTGCATCCCCCCAGTGAGTTTGTGTGTGTGTGTGTCAGCGAGTGTGTATGTATGCGGGTGGAGGGGGGGTCATAACAGTCCATCCCCAGCCGGGTGTTGAATTCAAGTTGACGTGTTTCAGAGCCACATTCTCATGTAAAGATGCACACACACACACACACACACACACACACTGTATTTTTTAATGAAATTCAGGTTTCAGGTAGCTCCACAAAAGGAAGTGAGAGGCTGAAAGAGTGAAGTAAAAGCTTGTGAACAGCTGTGAGGAAGTTAGACTTTTTATTTTTGCTCATGGCTGCGGTAGAACGTGATACCAGACATGTGATATGTGACTATAGAGCTGCTATGACTTATCGATTAATTGATTTATTAATCATTTAAGTCATTTTCCAGGTCAAAATTCTAAATATTTGTTTTCTTCCGGCCTGTTTGATGTAAGGATTTTGCAGAATGAGGTTTTATATCGCTGTAAGTTGGGGTGTTTTTGTCGATTGTGCAAAATAAGACATCACTTAGGACTTTTTGGAGAGAATCCATTAATAAATCAAATGATGGGCAGATCAATCATTAGTTGCAGCTATAAACGACTTTACCTCTTTGAATGTAGCTGCACCAACATCTGAAGTTCAATCTCAATTCCTTTATTTTGACTTTTACAACGTGCATTTTGTGTTTTTTACCCAAATTGCGAACGCATTAAAATTTTTCTTCACCTCTCATTTACTCTCTATAGATCTGAGTGCCAACGGACCTGAGACAGACTCTCTAATCACGAGCAACATGGCACCGATGTTCCCTGCATTTAAAAGTGAGTCAGTCTTTCAAGTATTTATTGGTTCCTGGTTTGCGCTCTAGCTGCACCCACAGATGGAGTCACGGTGATGCACGAGTTAAAAAAATGAATGCCGGGGTTCATTTGCAGACTGAATGGGGAACTTTTGAGCCGAACAATTTAATTAACAAGTGAACCGATGAGATATAATAGATCAACACTAGACTGTTACGTCACGCTCTGTTTTGTTAAATTGTTCAACACTCCAGTTTTCCGAGAGAGCAGGTATCGTGGTTTGCCAATTCTCATCAGCCATTTTTATTCAATATTATACTTCTCAAAGCAGATAGTCTAAAAACAGGCTATACTTTTGGTTCTTAAATATACATAATAGGAGTCCAAAGATCCAACCGCTGTGATTATATGGGTCTAGTGTGCTTTCATTTAGTTAAGCTCTTTCTGTAAAGCACAATTAAAGGTTTAGTCAGACGATCTTTTCCAGACTTAATCTTCCTGCCATCCTACGTGAGACGCCGCAGCTTTCTCTGCACACAAACAAGAAGACTCGCTCTAAAGGTGGTTTAGTTTGCGCTCTGCAAACACGGCAGATGATCCAAGTTACACATTAACTGGCCTGGAATGAAAGCTCGTTCACACCCTTCACTTCTGATACGGATAAAGTTGCTTAATTCTGCTGTAAGTCCCCCGTGGATTACGTCTGTACCTGCACTACGGTGACACGTGTGTGAGAGTATGTGAGGGGGAGGTTTGGCGATTGAATGCGGAGCTTTTGTTGAGACTTGTTGATCGTGTCAGCTGACTAATGTATCGATGTATCAGATTTCCTCTTGAGGCCACCCGTACTGTAGATGGAAACTCTCTCACTCGCATGAGGTCCCACTGGAAGGAAAACCCTGCTGAAATACTGCCGCTTGTGTCTGCTGGGAGTATAAATATAACCGCTAACAGGCGCTGACCCCTAGTGGCACATCACTGTGTCTACACAGTCATGAAAGCATGACAACAGGCTGGTTTCTTGACATACAATACACTTATTTATTGTTTTTACATTACAAAATCTCAGCAGTTATATGCAAATGTACAGAGAATATCTCTGCTGTCCACGTTCTTTCCCTCCCGCAAACCCGTCCTCCATCTCGTCAACCAGCCCCCTTGAACTCTCAAGGGTGTTTCTACTCTGTGTGGTCCACAAGCTTATCATACTGATGACACATTATAACATCATGCACTGAAAACACAAACTGTACAGACTCAACCGAGAGAAATAAATAAATAAGTAAATAAAGGGCGTGGGTGGGGTAAGAGTTGAAGATGAATGAGGTTAGGGTTGAACCATCATGAGACTATCATTATGCTCTCGGCCTTCTTCAATAAGAGGCGTGTGCATGCCATTTTAGTTTCGTATAAAAGGTTTTCCAGATCTTCATGAGTGTGTATTTACTGTTTTCTAACTTTAGGAAATACGTAGTGTCACTCGTCCATCCTGTGAAACTTCTTCTAAGTGTTTAAAGATGTGAAGGCAATAACTTCTCGAGCCTTTAATGAGGCATGATTCTGGTATATTTCCAAAGACAGAAGCATGTGAATAATGATCTGCATTTCAACTTATTCCTTCCAGGTTGTAATAATGTAATCGCTTTCTACAGACCACAGTGTCATTAGTTGTGGCGTGTCGTTGGAGAACTGAAAGGTTTGTGTGTGTTTTCTCTAACTGCAGATGTTTGGACGTACGTCCACGATGGGCTGCTTCCAAAATATTCACAACAGCTGAACGGAGTCAACGTCATGAGCGGGCCGATATTCGACGAAGACTATGACGGACACGTTGATGCACTCAGAGCAATCTCAGGGTAAGTCAGCAGCACACACACTCCAGGCAACCGATTAGTTACATCATCAGTTAATCTGCCTGTTGTTGTTTTCTCGATGAACAGTTCATTGTTTTTTTTTTAAGAAAGTGTCCTGTAGCAAAACGTTATCTAATAAACAGCTTGAATAAATTACAGTATTTTTTCACGATGCAAACAAAATAGATCATCATCTGTAAACATGTTATATTTTTAACAATTAAGCGTCCAAATATTAAATCTGGCGTCACGAAAACAGCAACAAGATCAGCTGTTTATCATCTTATCAATGCAGCCAAACTCAGGGACTTCAAGTCAAAAGCCGACCTGAAAAAACACATTCAGACTTCTATTTCAGGCATGATTGACGACTGAAATTATCTTTTGATCGAGCTCCCCCCCAAAAAGTTCTTCAAAAAGCTTCATCTTCAGTTCTGAAGTCACTGCACGGGGCTACCTCTCAGTAATAACAACGATAAATAATCAAAAGTGCGGCGAAAATACATTACAGACCTGTCTGAAGGAGTCTCGGGTCCATCTAAAAAAATAACCTTACTTTATTTCTTTTGATCAGGACCACAAGAAGCCTGGATCCTTTTATTTAAAGTTCAGTTCTTTAAAAAATATATTTTATTTGTTCTTATCTACACCACACACAACTATGAATTCATTGTTCTTAATTTAATGTCTGGAAATTGAATTGCAACTGTATGAAACGTGTTGCAAGGGGGAGAATAAGTTGTAATGTTTATCACCGACCACTAGTTGGCCAAAAAAAAAAGAAAAATCTCCTCTGCTTCACTCGTTGAAAAGCAAAATGTTGAGAAGTATGAAGGAGGGGAAAGTTATTTTATCGTGTCTGTGAGAAGAGTTGAAGTTAACTGAAGGAGCCTCGTGAAACGTCTTCATGGATCTACAACCAAGTCCAGTTACCTCAGATTTAACCCTTCTCAAAAAGATCGCGTGTTCTATCATTGATTTGATCATTGATTGATTGACACTAACTAATAGTTATTAGTTATTAGTCAGACTCCATGCTGTGGTTGTTTTTAACTTGATTACTTAAATATCAGTGACAGATGATCGTTAATACGCTCTTTACCTAAAACAAAACATTTAAATTAACTGTCACTGTTACATGTGAGTCTTTTGCAATCTTCTCTCTGTTTGTGCTCTGATTGCTTAATGGATGTGTGTGTGTGTGTGTCCATATTGTGGTCAGTGTGACAATATGTGTCTCAATATTTTTGGCTCATGTCTCTGTTAAACCACAAACGCTGCTGAACTAACTATCTACTGAACTAACTTTATCTTTTTTTTTAAATGAATTTAAAACATGTTTAATTCACCGTATTAATAAACTTTCATTAAAAACATTCCCACATTTTGTAACTCCCTCTGCAATAAGAGAAATTTATTACGAGTCTTACATTCAGGCTGTTTTTATTACAAACACAGCAGGTGTTCTTACATAAATAAGTGAAAATATATGATATTACATAATGCAGTGTTGCCTTTATATCGTTCCTGAGCTCAAAGTTTCTAAAGTTTACTGTCGTATGTGACAAACATTCAGATTTAAGAAGCTTAAAAAAAAAACTAAAACAATTTAAAATAATTCATCTATTAATCAACGACTCGAGCCAGAGAACGTCCTCATGATCATCACTGATCAGCAGCGAAGGCGGCCTTCGGATATGTGTTCACAGCAGTAAAACGAAGGTGATGAAGGTGAAGGAGGAGGGCGCCGAGACTCTGAGTGGGGGAGCGTCTCTTTATCGCTGAATGAATCAAAGTGTTTCTGAACCTCGTTAGAAAACTTCATTTATAGATCAATGTCTCCATCGCTCTCTGTGGTTGTGGTTGCTCGCTCAGCTTCCTCTCACGGTTTCAGGTTCACATGAAAACTAAAAATACAGTTATGACAAATTAATGAAGTTTTTGGTCTTCAGGATGATGACTTAAGGAAAATATGTGTGAAGAGTTGTAGTCATGGTTACTGTGGTCCAAATATAGCTCCACAGATATGATGTAGATTAAACACAGAGGATATTGAAACACAGTGTGCAATGAATGTCTCAAGATTTGAGGCCTTGCCCTTTGAATTGCGTCATGAGCGCTGCTTTTGCATCCGCCACGTTGACTGATTTCACATGCCTTACCTGATAGGACCTGAAGATAAGTTTATTTTTAGAGGAGGCAGCAGTGTTTTAAACCCTATCATCTCATTTGTCTCCAGGAACAGGGCTCCCATCCCGACACATTTCTTCCTGATCCTGACCAGTTGTGGGAACTCGACCTTGAGCCCCGTTGACTGCAAGGGTCCCCTCCAGGCCAAGTCCTTCATCCTGCCGCACAAGCCTGACTACACAGAGAGCTGCGCTGTGAGTAACACCACCGACTCCTCTGCTACTCGTTTCTACACGTCAGAGCAGCTCTGTGGAAACAGCCTACAGTGGAGAAAATGATCACTCACTGATATTTGTTCATCCTCTCTGTGTTTCCTCAGAACGGGGCAGACTTGGCATGGGTGGAGGATTGGCTGCAGTTTCACGCGGCGCGAGTCCGAGACGTCGAGCTCCTCACTGGACTCAGCTTCTATCACGACAGGTTATCGGTGGAAGAGACGCTACAGCTCAAGACTCTTCTACAGACTGCTTAAAATCAGAGACATTATCGAGTGAAGCTTTAATGTCCAAAAGAAGCCATACTGGTCTGTGCAACAGGCCTCTGTCCACCGACCGTCAGCGGGTTTAACCGGTGCCTCAACCTGAAAAAGTTTCCTGTGTTTGAACCAAATTGATCCCAACAAGTTCCATCCAGGTGTTTTTGTGATATGTCTGAGTCCCAAGAAATGTTTTTATAATGATTTAGTGTGTGAAAGCAGTACATATATATATATCTATATATATATTTGTTTTGATCATGTTTTTATAAAGAGTAACCAAAGATCCCGTCACGTCTGCTGAGTGGCTCCAAAGATGACGACAGTTTGGCAGGAACAAAATAAAAGGGAAAAAGATTTATTGATGGGAGAAGAATCTATTTATACTGTTGTTTTATTGGCACTTTGAGGAACACATGACAATCCGGAAACAGTCGTACCTGCCTCCACACAGGCTCAACATGAAAATTAATCTGCCAGCCGTCATTTCATGTTCACTGTTGTTATTTTTGTAATTTCTCTTTTTTCAGCACCAGTGTTGTTTTTGAGTATTTTGTACATTTTTTGGTTTGATTAATGCCATTTTGAGATGATTATTCGATTTTTGAGTGTGCGTGCATGTGTGTGAATGAATGTACTGTATGCATGGATGGATTATAAGGAATCCTACATAGGAGCGAGACACTGACCAGACTGAAAGAGACAAAATGAAATGTTGTATTGTGCCTCTTTGTGGTCGTTTTACATCTTTTTTATGGCTATTTTGCATCTCTTTGTAGTTGTTTTGTCTGTTTGTAGTTGTTTTATGTTGTTTTGTAGTTGTTTGATGTCGTTTTGTAGTTGTTTGATGTCTTTTTGTAGTTGTTTTAAGTTTCTTTGTAGTTGTTTTGTCTATTCGTAGTTGTTTGATGTCGTTTTAGTTGTTTGATGTCTTTTCGTAGTTGTTTTAAGTTTCTTTGTAGTTGTTTTGTGCTTCTTTATGGTTGTATTTTCTCATGTGGTCGTTTTTCATCTCTTTCTTATAATTATTCATCTCTTTGTGCTCTTGCATGTCCTTCTTTTGTTGTCATTTTGCATCCCTTCATAGTCATTTTGCGTCAGTAGTTGTTTGGCGTCTTTCTGTAGTTATTAAGCACATTTTGAGGTTGTTTTGCACCATTTCAAGGTCATTTAGCGTCTCTGTAGGCATTTTCCATGTCCTAACGACTCGTTAGTAGTTGTATCGTGTCTCATGTGGTCATTTTGCATCTCTTTGTTGTCATTTTGTGTCTCTTTTTTTGTCATTTTGCGTCTCTTTGTTGTCATTTTGAATCTCTTTCTTGTCATTTTTTGTCTCTCTCAGTGACATTCTGCAGGTGAGGCAGATCTCTGTGGTGCAGCTGTCGCTGGAGATGAAGACAAGGCTGTCTGTTTTTAGTTTTCCTATTCAGTCATCCATCCATTTGTGTAAATCTGTGTGTGTGCATGCGTGTGTGTGTGTGTGGGTAGCTGAAATGATTTCTCTATCAACAGCTCCTGTTCAGTCATTTCATGTTTGTTCTTCACAGCGTCTGTCTGGAAGTTGAGGACGGTAGGCCATTTGTGGAAAATAAAAAGTAAAGTTTCATTATGTGTTACATCTTTTTCAGCTGTCAGAAATGGTTCAAATACACAATTTCATTAAAAAAAACACTTTTCTACACTCACCTTGTGACCTTTTGTATTCTTTATTCCTTACCTATTACACACAGATCAGGGCTGCACACGCACACTGTCTGCACACTGTATCACACCCTAGGAGGAAACAAAGTTGTAACATACGACCAAAAGGCTGTTGCTCTGTTGGCCATCTCCACTTTGCAACAGTATGTGTGAACACAAGGAAGGAAAGGAAGGAAACCGAGCTCTGTATATTTGACTTAGTATATATAATCTTCCACTTCCTCGGGCTGACCACTCTGCAGTGAGTGTGGCAGCGCTTTGAACCTGAGGGTAAGATCTTGCTGCTTTCTTTGCAACTCTTCACTCTGCAAGTAACCTAGTTCTCATGTCACAAACCGGAGCTCACTTTCCTTTGAACGCTGATGTAAAATGCAACTTTGTCTCAGTGGCTTTTTCCCACGAGTTAAAGTGATGATCTTAGTTGAGATTTAGCAAGAAAAAGGGCGTGCTGAGTTTGTGTTTTGTAACTACGACACACATTTTAGTCATCAAAGGGAAATCTAAAATGATTGCATCTTGACTCTGTGAATGTGTGAGCTTCCTGTTCTCTACGCAGGTTAGTGTTTATTTGCACTTTTTCTCCTGGCATTGTGCTCGCTGCATGAGGTGTACACGTAGGCCTACAAGAAAAGTTTTTTTTTTCTGTTTCATAACTTCTGTTTTGGTTCATCTGGTTTTATATTTTTCGTATGAATGTTTGCAAAAGCAGGTGCGGCAATGGAGAGTTGCAAATGTCTAAATAAAGAGAGTTTTCTGCTTATTTTTTACATAACATTTTAAATAACAGCATAAATAGCTGTTGAGTTGAATGCATGTATTTTTTTTTTAAATACACAGATGTCGACACGATGCAGATGAATTCCTGCAAAGTATTTTAAGTATGTTTTGGCTCTTGCAGAGTTTGTTTGTCCTGGTTTTGGAAGAACAGGTCAATTTTTCTCAAATAAAGCAGCCACAGTTCGTGTGTCAGAGTTTTTGTGGCCGTCGATGACAGCTGATTGGATTTGATTTGGAATTTTCTTGTGGTAGTCGCTCTGGCTGTATGCGTTGACATGCAGCCCGGGGGCCTGATCTGAGTTATGCAGCCACTCATACAGGTCTTCCAGGAAACTGTGCTCCGGTTGTCAGAGAGCACGTGATCCGTTTGTTTCGTTCTCACGGTGTTCAGACTCCATATTTGGGTCCTAATGTATTCAGTCAGGTGTCTTTCCTGTCACTGCTGTGGTGGGCTGACACAGTCTCCCACCCTTGCTTCTCGGATATTCAGTCAGAGTCGCCACTAAACCACAGACAGCTTGAATCATTAAAGCCGTCTGCACAGTAGAGGCGAGTGTGAAATGAGTGCGCTTGTGTTGACGTCATATACCAGTACAAGCCTCCTATCAAACTGGGAACTGTTGGTCAAATGAGGACTCAGATCAGACAAGCCTGAAGTAATGTCCACTGTGTCACAATCCTCCTTTGGTAACATGTTTCACAGCTTGCCTCACTGATATATTTACAACCTGAGAGATTCCCTCCAGGCGTGGTGCACATCAGCAAGGGGCTGATAACAGCTGTGTCGCCCTGTGGACCATCAGGACTAATTACAGCTGACGCTGAATGTTTTCTCCAGCCTCCTGGCAGCTCTGGATAGTAACAGGGACAGGCTCTTATCTTACCAACACAGGCTGGCACTTAACTGTTCAACATGACTTCCTCTCGAATCCCCACGCTTCACTCGTCTACTACTGAGGAGGAAAATGGTTTTATTCCAAATTGAGAGGCACAAAATGAGACCTTATTATTGGATAAATACATTTCCATAACTCCAAACTTTATTATGTTTGCGGGGGATTGGAAAGAGGCAGGCGGGGTCGCCAGTTCATCACAGGCCTGAAACATGGAGACAAACAAACATTCACGCTCACAGAAAGGTCCCCCACCACTGCTGTAAATATGAAGCTACAATTAGCCTAGCTTAGCATAAAGACTGGACAAAGGGGGAAACAGTTAGCCTAGCACCTCTTCCTGTGAGAGGCGAAGTTTGGAGTCAGCATCATTGCACAAAAAGTCAACGCTGTGAACAACTGCAAGCCAAGAATGTCCAAACTCATCTCAGAGCTTTATGAATCCTTTTCTGGCGATAAACTGGCGATACCCAGCTTTGTATCAAACTGATACAATTCAATCTGTCTCCAAATGAGGCCTGACGTAACGTCCACTGTGTCACAGTCCTTCTTTTAGTAATATAATTCACACCTTGCTTCATTGATGTTCACAACTTGAGAGAAACCCTTTAGGTGTGGTGCATATCAGCAACAGGCAGTGTCGAT
This sequence comes from Miichthys miiuy, assembly GCA_036365135.1. Taxonomy (NCBI): domain Eukaryota; kingdom Metazoa; phylum Chordata; class Actinopteri; family Sciaenidae; genus Miichthys; species Miichthys miiuy. The sequence goes on from CM071620.1 coordinate 19,023,873, forward strand.
TTAACTGATCCAGAAAGTCACTGCACCCGGACAAATCCTGTAAAACCCCAGCTTGTCTCATTTCCACACCATTTTCAAGATATAAGATGCTTTTCAGTGAGGGTTAGAGGTGCTCCTTCGGACAGAGCCATGCTAGCTGTTTCCTCCTTTTTCCAGTCTTTATGCTAAGCTAAGCTAATTAGCTGCTGGCTGTAGGTAGCGGTCTCTTCGTCTAACTATTGGCAAGATCATAAACAGGCATAAACGAGTCAACAGACCTCTAATCCTCATTTACAAACGTGAATCTAATCTTATGTTTATGAGCTGGATATTTGGCTGTTTAAATAAGATTTGAATAAATCTACTGACCTGCAAAAAAAATGTTTTAAAAAGAATCTAGAACAGAGACGCACGTCCGCCATCAATAATGCAAGGGTTGGCATTTAGTTTGTGCTATCAGTGAAGCATCACTGCTCTTCCTGCAGCTGAGGAAGCGGCGTCGGTTGGCCAGGAGAGAGGTTGAATACAGTGACACGGACACAGGAGGGGAAGATGAGGACGCGAGCAGTTTGAGGGGGAGCAAATGTAGTAGTGTCTAATCTCATGAGATGCTGAGCTGTGACGAGGAACTCCGTCAGAGTAGATAGACTTTGGTGAAGTTAAATCATCCGAGTGGGAGCACTACAACCTGCTATATCTGGCTCTGACGTGGATGGAGACTCTGTGGAGATCAGAATCAGGAGAAGGGGGATCTTAGCAGAACACAGAAAACCCCGTTACTATCTCTCTATTTTTTTTTTTTACTCTCTCAGCTTCAGAAGACTAAAGAGGAGGCCTGGCCCTGAATCCAGTAAAGGGGAGGGTTAAAGAGAAGAGGAGGAGGAGACAGCAACAAAAATAAAACAGTGAGGCAGAGAGGAAGAGAGGCAGATAGAAGACAGAGGACCGGTGAGAGTGGCAGATGATCTGAGACTGTTGCTTAAAGATGGATTTAAGTTTGCTTCAAGCTCTGGAGAGAGAAAGAGTCCTGGAGGTTCTACGGAGAGACAAACAGCTGCGAAGCATCGAAGAAGACAGAATAAGGTGAGTCATTTAGAGAAATACTTATTACTGATGCTGAAAGGAGGCTGCACTGCCTTCTTTCAGCAGACCAGCAACCAACAAGGATAACAGAGACACCTTTTCTGCTACCAGAAGCTTCATTTTGGTTCCTACTGTGTCGTCTTGTAATCAAATTAGTCAGTTTAACTAATTAACTAAAGTGATTTTTACCTCAGGAGGATGAAATATGAGCTCCAGGAGCTTCGAAGGAGAGGCGCAAAGAGTTTTGCCCGGCAGTACGGCGAGCGGACCTGCGCCCGCTGCCAGAGGCCGCTGGGAAAGTTCTGGAACGCAGGCGCAGTCTGTCACGGCTGCAGCCACCGCATCTGCAGCCGGTGCCGCGTGGGCGTGGGAACGGCGGGCTGGAAGTGCACGGTCTGCCACGCCTCCAGGTACAGTGCAGCATACACCACCAGCTACACCATCATACAGTGAAATATTTGACTCAAATCACAGCGCAAAGTGACGTGTACGTGTTTCGAGCTCACTTTTCTGGGCTTTAAAAAAACTATTTTATGTCAGCCATTGTTTTGCACCTTTAATCTTTAAGTTTTAACTTTTAAAAAAAGCAGCTACAATCAACATTTTGAGAATCACAACACAAGCAAGTGACAAATGTGTGAAGGAGGTCACTCCATCAAGCTTCCTCGTTGTTTAGCTGTCAAACCACAACTTCATTGTATTCATTCACCCTCACCACTCTCATAGTATCGTTTTAGGTCACAGCAGGCAGAGTACACTACCTGCTGGACGGTTTAAAGGGCCAGAGCTCCACGTCAGGATCTGGTGGAGACCAAAAACAGAGCTAAAAATTAGATATTGGATTTATATTCATCAGACTCAACTCTAAATAAATGATAATATTATAAATTCTCAGTGTGTAAATAAGCAACTGTGTGCCATGACAAAGTTGTTTCTGCTGCCTTCACATGGCAAAAAAAGTGAGATTTAAAATATATATAATGAATCTAAACACAAAACTAGACTAGCTGTGCGTGCTGCCTCTTGAGTACAGTTTGCTTAATTCGGTTCAGTTTTATTTCTAAAGCACCAAATCATAACAGATGTTATCTCATGACACTTTCCATACAGAGCTTTTTATAATATCACGTACAGAGACCCACCATGAGCGAGCCTACTTGTGATGTGTTTGTGCATGACTTCCTGTGCTGATTTTATGACTTTTACTTTGTCCTGTAATGTAAAATATCAAAAAAATAATAATGTAATCAGATACAGTAATTCGAATATGTGCTCCCTCTTCTTTTCCAGTATGAGTGCTTTTGTAATGTAATAATGTAATCGTCGGCTCATCACTGTGTTTGTCTTCCTCACAGGGAGGTGAAGATCAGATCAGGAGAGTGGTTCTTGGACCAGAGGGCTCGTAAATTTCAAGTCACCTCAGGTTTGTTTACTATATTGGGATGGTTTCTTTTTAAATCCACCTTTATTAATTATTGACACACACCCGTGATATCGTCCATTAAAGCTATAACGATCAATAAAATATGGATGATCTGAGCCGTGTTTGTTTGTACGGGGGGTTTAAAAAGTTACTGAATTATTCAGTCTTGTCAGTGCGGTGAAGTCCCGTCATGAGAGGCTGAACGGTGTCTGACGGTCTTGAAATGAGGATATTTAAAATGCTGTATGTCTCCAACTGTGTCACACTTGTGTCATTCATCACGTTTATGTTTTTTTTTTTTGCAGACAAATATGAGACTGTTGGAGAGAAACTCTTAAAAACCTACAACGTGCTGAGGTAGGAGGAATCTTAAAATGTTTATTTTGAATGTTTGTCGCTGCTTTGATTCTTAAAATATGTCATAAGACTCAAATTAAAATGTTATTTTCTTTCTATTTGTTTTTACAGTAATATCTCAATTATACCTCCGACTCCTCCACCCAACATGGATTATCACTTTCTGAGCAGATCAGGGGTAAAATACCAACATATTCCCAGCATTATTTCACAGGAGAAGTGTAAAATTATATAACCCGAGTGGCAATTAATGTTGTTTTTTTTGTTTTTTTTTATCTGCAGGATTTTAAAAACTCAAAACCTTTCACCAAATCTATGGAAGATCTGATGCTTTCCTTCACCAGCCACATTAAAAGTAAGTTAAACCCTTATTAAAAACATGTTTTCTTCACACGTTAAATGTTGCCTGTGAGCATATTAACTGTCTTACAGCATCACTTCCCCGTGCGTATTATCAGGACATTATCTGATAAACCGAGTTTAACCACAGAGGAAATTAACCTGAAATACTGCGACGCAGCAAACACCCGTCTTACCTCATCGCCCTATAACTGCATCAGCAGAAGTTGCACAGGATGATGAGAATAGATAGCAAAGACGTGTTGCATGCAATGTAAAAAAAAATCCCCTCTGATACCACACAGCTTCTCTAGATCATTAGAAATGTGTCTATGCTGTTGCAATCGTCTGAATACGTCTTTGTGTGTTTCTCTGTAAGTAAACATTCAAGTTCTCCTTTTTTTTTTCTCTCCCGAGATTTAAAGTTCTGTTTTTTTTTTTTTCCCAACGCAGAGATTTCCAGTTCGCAGAACGACGTGCGAGAAGACTTGCTGAGTGTTGAGAACAACCGAAGACTGTCAAGGTTCAACTACACCACCCAGAAGAGCCTGTCTGACACCGACATCAACAAAGCCAGCTATGTAAGTCTGCTGCAGCACTTCATACATTCAGCACGGGTGCACATGAGCCTCAGAGATACCACTTTAAGATACAAAACCAATATTTACGGGCCAACAAATCACTCTCCTGCACACTTGTTTAGACTGAATTGGCTTAGTAATTTAAGACCTTTACTGGTCCCTGCTGGTGATAAGAAGGAATAACTATCAGTCTGTGAAAGCACAGTAAAGATGTGATCTTCCTTCTTCTTTCTCCAGCTCTTTAAAGGCCCCAGTCTACCAAACCTGTTCAAGAGAAGCAAAGACAGCGACCAGGAAGGTTCCTCCACCGGGGCAGAGGAAGAAACTTCCTTCGGTTCCGAGTACTCCTACGGAAAGAGAGTAAGTACAAGCTGATGATAAGAGCAAAAAAAAAAAAAAACCAACAACATCCTGTTACTCAACTGTGATTTTAGCCTCCTAGCTCATCTACAAAATCTCTTTCTCTGCAACTCCACAGGGGAGTAACAGCAGCATCAGCACAGAGTGCGGCCTCTTCGAGAGCGTCGCCGTGGCGGGAGAGCTCGAGATGGCTTTGGCCTACAACGCTGACACCACGTGTCTGGAGATCACGGTGGGCGCCTGCAGAAATCTCAACTACGGGGATGAAAAGAAGAAGAAGTGTCACCCGTAAGGATAATTACTCTGCTCCGTGCACAGCGTGACCCCGGTTTGTTGTCTGGTTCTCCATCAAAACCTCAGCATCCTGTATGTGTTGTTTTTCTCTGTGCAGGTACGTCAAACTCAACGTGCTGCCGGAAAAGAGCGGCAAAATGAAGACGGCAGTGAAGAAAAACACGACTGACCCGATTTTTAATGAAGTTTTGAAGGTAAAAAAAAAAAACTTCTATAGCTTCTCTATTTTGTGTCTATCATGACAGAATTAATGAATTTCCTCGTCTGCTTATTAACAGTACCACGTGGAGCGCCACCTGCTGTTTGGAAAGAGACTGCAGGCCTCTGTGTGGCACTCACGCACCCTGAAGAGGAAGACATTTCTTGGCGAGGTCCTCATCCCTCTGGACGGCTGGAGATTTGAGGACAAGGAGTCCCAGTACTTCAACTGGTACCCGCTGTGCCCGAAGGTAAAAACAGAGACGAGGAAGGTTCAGACATCCAGATGTGATGAGGAGAAAGGTTTCTGTCGAGTGTTTAAGATGACAGAAATAAACTTTCTTGTTGAGAGACAGATGAAAAGATACTGGCGTCTTGTTATCATCATGAAGTTGCCAGGCAACCAACAGAGACGACAGAAAACTCCCATGCCTCGCTAAGAAAAAGTCCAATTTGTTGGAATTAAACAAACAAGATGTAATGTGCTTTTTTTACTGAAGTTTAGATCTGCTGGTGTGTGACTTTTGTTACATCTGGACACAGTGCTAGGCTAGCAGTTTCCCTCTGTTTCCAGTCTTTGTGCTAAGCTAAGCTGCCGGCTGTAGCTTCATGTTTACCGTGCAAAGGCGACACAGGTGTCAATCTTCTCACCTAACTCTCAGCATGAAAGCAAAGAAGTACAGATAAACATGGAAACAGATGGAGAGAAAACACGCAATGTAACCATGACGTGTGAAAAAGTACTCAGCTCATCTGTATAAAGTTATTTTTTCCTTCTTCTTGTCACCACTTGTGACCCTTTAATGCTATTTTTCCTCGTATACACAGGGTAGAATTAGTCATTTCACTCGTGTTACTGGTCATAAAAACTGTCTGCAGGCAGCTCGTGAACTTATTTCTCTCTCTCTTTCTTGTGTTTCATTCAGGTCGAGGGTCCAGGCGGAGGCGCTGTGGATCAGGACGGATCAGATCACATGTTCAAAGTCAAGTTGAGCTCCAGCAATCAGGGTGAGCTCCTGAGGCTCAGCTCCCTTAAACATCTGCGAGAAAAAGAAACACGACTGTCTGTCCGCCGGATAATTTAATATTAATTTATTGTAATATTTAATGATGACATACCTGCATTTTCACCCGACGAAACGCCCATTAGATATGAATCTCGGGTGATGTTGCGGTTGTCAGTAGCACAAAAACACTACACAATGTCGGATTTTTTTGGAAAGAGATGAAAGCAGCCTTGTGTATAACATGACTTTTTGTTATTTATTATTTATTTGCTTTTTCTAATCACTCTTTAACCTTATTTCTCAAAACTTACAGGATTAAATCTTTTAATTTAAAATAAAATATAAATATCACCAAAGGCTACTTTTGATTGTCTTTTTCAGGGAGGCTGGGCTGAGTTTGATATACATGAATATACAATATTATTATAATATTATTTATAAAAACAATAATAATTCACTTCCACAGCTCATGATACACCAGCTAATACATAAAATAAGTGTACTGTGGGTTCTAGTTTTAAATACATGACTTACTTACCTTCCAGTTTAATGTGTCACAGACAGGCTACATGTGATAACCAAGATTAGGCATTCAACACTCAGATAAAATAAGCCCACAGCCAATAAATAAAAGAGCTACTGTACAAAAAGTGTTTAAAAGTGATAAAACACAGCACGCTCCAGCCTCCAGCAGGTCTTTGTTCCCACATTTCAGCACTAGGGGTCAGGAGAACTCCTCTTTTGGACACTTCTCGCTCCTTGCAGAGGTTTAACGCTGTGCTACACGGCAATGATCGACTAACTGTCCTTATCAAAGGTGCCAAACACCTTCCCATTAAAGCAAACACTGGTCAGAACACCTGCGTCAGAGTGTAAATACGCCTCATTGTGACTCTCTTTGTGTGTGTGCATTTCAGTGTGTGCAGGCGCCGAGGTGTGTTGTGTGTGTTCTGGTGTGTGTTTATGAAACATTAGAGAGTGGAAAGTGTTTTTATGTAGCTATTTGTGTGTGTTGTGTTCAGGCGTCTGACTCTGGGAGCAGGCAGACAGCTCATCCAGATGACATCCATTATTTGAGGGTGAGACCAGGGGCGGCTCTCTGAACCTGAACCTGGAGCTGTGGGACCAAAAGCCCCTCCTGCCCCTCTGAGGGACCCCTGTGAGGGGGGCAAAGACTTCCTTTATCACATCCTAAATAAAAAAGCTCTCTGGTAACCCCCCTATGTCACATAAGTAAGCATATAAATAATTAATAAATGGTTTATAACATGCTATAACTGAGTTGTAAAGACATCTTTAAGTGACTATCAATGTATTTGCCAACAGCTCCTCCTGTGATGCATTTGTATCAGTTAATGAATGAATGACAACATAACATGAAAATACTGTAATGTAATGTATGTATTTATTTTATTGTAATTATATTTATTAATAAAGTATTTATTGATAAACTCTTGACTCTCCGTGACTCATAATTTATTGACATGACAGATGGCAGATTTTTTTAAATTAAATTAGAGGCGACAGAAAAAGCTGCAAACAAGTTAATGAAGAGAACGTGTTAGCAAACAGCTGCCTAATTACCACTGATGGTATAAAGAATGGGCGGCGTGGACTGACAGCCACCTGTCAATCAAAGCGTCCACGCACTTAATCCTGCATAACTTTAAGCCTTAATATAATCTGAACAGGTGAGTTGTATATAAATTCACCCTCAGTACAGTTGTCATGAACGGGGAAATTAGCTATAGAGACCAAAACTGTTTTTGTACCAGGCTGTAAACATGTTTATTTCTGCTGTGAAGTTGGACATTTTAACATGGGGACTTATGGAGACTGACTCACTTCTGGAGCCAGCCTCAAGTGGACATTTGAGGAACTGCAGTTTTTGGCACTTCTGCAACCAAGGTTGCCGCTTGATGACAACATACAGTATGAAACTAATGATATTCCCATCAGCCTCTGCTGTATGTCATGTTTGGGGCTAATTAACCACTGTCAGCACGCTTAACTAATATTCTGTCTCAATTCAGATACTGCAATATACAAATGTAAGTTGTACACATGTTTTATATTTATATTTTGGCAGTCAAATGTGGTTGCAATTCGGCGGAGATGAAGAAAGAGACAAAATGTTGTGAGCGCACAGTACTCAAAGTACATCATCGTGGGTTCTCTCCGGATACTTTGGCTTCCTCCCACAGTCCAAAGACGTGCACTTCACAGGTTAACTGGTGACTCTAAATCAGTGGCGGGCCATGCATTTCACACCTAGGCCTTCAGTGATGTCCTACTTAGTCCGACTTCAATAAATACCTCTCATAATATCATCATTTAGTACACCACATGACCACGGCTGGAGAAATTGTATACAGAAACTCACATCCACACCTTCGGCCAATTTAACTGGCCATAGGTGTGGATGTGAGTGTGAATGATTGATTGTCTCCATGTGCCCTGTGATGAGCTGGCAACCTGAGTCAGCTGGGATAGGCTCCAGCCGCACCATGACCCTGATGAGGATGTAAGTCAAAGTAATTAAGTCACGCTGGTGTTAAAGAGTAAAGAATAGAGTAGTAATTAGTCTTATTAGTGAATAAAATATTAATTAAGAAATGTTTGTTTTAGTTAAATGAAACAAACGTATTGCATGTTAGAGTGCTGACTCTGCCACGCTTGAATGACGTCACGTCCTCCTGACGCTGACGTCGGCGAGGCAGGGCGAGCTGACGTCACAGACACTTGTTGTTAGGCATCGAACGCCGGTTGCCACGGCGACCGCGCGCGCTCCAGAGAGAATTCCAGGTCAGTGACATCATCACTCGTTCTTCTTCTTCTCCTCCTCCTCCTCCTCCTCTCTGAAACCAGAGACGACTGAAGCACGTCTTTCACACACTGAGACTAGAAAGGCTTCATTGTACATGAAGGAAATGTTAAAAGGAGTGTGTGTGTGTGTGTGCGTGTGTGTGTGTGTGTGTGTGTGTTAGAGAAAGTGAGGCCTGGACAGCTCACTCTGAAATAACTCAAAACCAACTTCCTGTGACCGGAGCAAGGCGTGGCTCCAAATTTCATTTGTGAGAAATATCATCCCGGTGTCTGTGTCCACTAATTTCATTTGCATGGATGTTCAGCTGCCTCGCTCCTCTGACAGAGCTCCACATTGAGGAGGAAATTTCATCTGAAAGATTGCTTGAATGATGAGATTGAGTTAAAAACCACACTGCTCACACACTTATTTTACATTTACAGACTAATCTACTGTTTTCAGAGTATTAGTAGTTTCATTCCAGATTCAAGATCCAAGAAATTAATTATGATGTTAGCATGTGAATAAGACTTTATTTATGCATTAGTGCTGCTACTTTTTGTACTTTTATTCGATGCTTATACTCCCGACTGTTTAAATGCAAAAGTTTTACTTGTAAGAGAATATTCCCGCACTGTGGTACTGCTACTTTTACTCGAGTAAAAGAGCGAGTACTTCTTCCAACACACTATAATGTAGCTGTAAGAATATACAGGACATCTGTATGTTTACTTAAGCTGAAAAAGGCTAATTGAAGCATTCATAACAGGTGTATGAAGAGCTAATAAATGGTTCACATAGCTGTAATCATATCACAGTGTGTCAGATTTGCAACAGAGTTGGAATATAATATACATAATTATATTTTCATTCGTTTATAATCACCTGAAACTAAGAATTCTTGTTCTTTTGACCTTAAAATGAACTTTTTCTGTAGTTTCTTATTCACACTAGGAAGGGGATGGTGAAGCGAGGGGGTCGCCTTGCTACACTGCTAGAGAGATAGTTTGATATTTTGTGAATTAAGACGATAAGATTGATACCGCTCCTGTGTTTGTACGTTAAATATGGAGCTAGCTGCCGGTTAGTTTAGCTTAAATAAGACAGAAAGTGAAAAAATTGTTTGAACAACAGCGTGTTATATATAAGATTTATTGTTTGTTTGTACATAATCATTCAAAGAGACGTGAGGAGCTTTAAGGTTGAAGCAGCTGTGTTTTGTATTTTAAGGATCAAATAACTGCATGTAATGTTGAAGTTTATTCATCATCTGACTCTGTTTTACCACCGTGGAGCTTTTCCAGTAGCTTTCAGTTTATTGTTTTGGTTTTATTGCCTGCAGCTTTAATGTTTTGGTTCACTCTCTCAGCTCTCATTAGCGTCTTTTACAGGCACAGCAGGCAGATGAAACCAACAACGCGCTACCTGCTCAGGCTGACGCAGTTTACGACTAGCTGGTGGACACAGCGGAGCGTTTAGCCGCTGAAGAGAGATGGATATTTCCCTCAGGGGTTGATAGAGAGAGGCAAATATATTGGACTTACATTCATCACGTTGTTTTGTGTGTGATGCATGTTATACATAATTAACGGGCGGGCCACGTGGCCACTTTGATCGACACGTATGAACCATTACAGGTGGCTTGTTTGTTTCGTGGCTGACAGTGAGCCACGACACAGTGAGCTTCACAAACCTGTTGTATACAGTCTATGGTTGTCCTGATGGTGGCGCTAGACGAAAAGTTAAAGGATCAACTTTATAATTCATCGGACGGCAACATGAATATCTGTACCAAATTTCATAGTAATGCATCCAATAGTTTAACACATTTTACTCCATGAATGTCAAGCTCCGGGTGGTAACACAGAAAAGGTTCATCCTCTGGGGAGCGTGAACGTCTTAAACAACTCCTCGTCGATTCATCGAGTAGATGTTGAGACAGCTCACAGGAACAGTGAAAACTCTGATCTGCTGGTGATGCTACAGGGTAAGTCAGGGGATCACCCAGCATTAGGGTTCATCCTCGGGGGACCGTGAATGTGGCAAGCACCACAACTTTCCCCAACAGAGGCAGACGTATTCACACACAATAAAAACACACTGACGTGTAATGATAGATTTTTCTTTATTGCCAATATGTTGAACATCTCATTATAAAATCCTGCTCTTATACAAAGGCCAGCAGAGCTGTGTGTTTCCATTACAGTGTCAGTAGATGCTACTCTAGTCCATGTCCAGAGAGAGGAGAGTGAGACGTTGGTGTTATACTGTCTGGGTCGGTCCATCCTGACCGAGCTGCAAAACCTCAGAGGAGGTCTAACACTAAAAGAAGTTTGTTTTTTTGGACTGTGCACCTTGGCTAAGAAGTGAGGACCAACTGTCTGGGACTGAACCCAGAGAGAAAGGCCACTTGGGAGGGTAAAAAGCACACAAACACATGCTCATCTCTCACCCAACAGCGACATGACACAGAACAGAGCAATAAAATATATTAAACCTAAGTGTCCCAGTCGACAGCGCTCTGAGGACAAAGACATTCCTCGGCATGCTGTGAACTGCACGGCAAAAAAACAAAACAAAAAAAAAAAAATGAATCAAAAGTACCTAGAAAGACAGCAATCTCATTTACTGATTTAATGGCATGCAGCTGTTTATTTCCTATGGTAAAAAATAATAATAATTTACAATTAAATCTCTTTAATTTAGTGATCTAAAGTATTGGAACATAAGACTGCTATTATATTGGTCAATATATAAAACCTTTTCAAACATTTTAAATGTTTTTTTTAATTAGTAGACAGTAACATAGAATAAAAAATATACAAACCAAGATGAAATACCCTTTTTTTTATGTCCCATATACAGTATAAATATCAAACTAAGCATGATTTCAAACTACTGTATAAGCAGTATTAAAACATAAATGGAAGTGTTCAAATATAAATGGAAAACAAAAACAAACATACATCTTCCTGCTTATACTGTTTCCCCCCTTTCTGAGTGGTCGCCATGAACGACAAGCTGTCCTTCTACTTCCTACACAACACATCAAAAACAAGCGAGGCTTTGATTACATATTTGTATGTGCACGTTCGTGAAATAATAATTTTTCTTTCTTTTTTTTTTTTTGCTAGTCCCACTACTTCATCACACCTCTGGATAAAAACAATAATGATTTGGTCTGCAGTGATCAAATTACACACATTCAAATACACAAAGATGTGAAACACTAAGGAGAGGAGAGAGGAGGAGAAAGGTTTTGGCACTAAGTTTTCTTCAAAGGATTTGCAAAGCCCTGCATACCGTCAGACACACTCACAACAGGAGCTCGTCTCTCTGTAAGCGATGCTTCTGCTGTGCTTATACTGCTCCAGTTTAGTCTGCAACTGATGTGTGTTATACGTGAGTTTGTGTGCGGAGCGAGATGTAGTGACCATTCAGAAAAGGGTGAGTTGGCTGAGAGGAGGAGGAGGGAGGAGGGAGGGAGGCGAAGGCTTTTTATAAGGCCTCGAACTCGTCGATCCTCTGCTTGGTGTTGCCCTGCCTGATCTGTCGCAGGGTCTTGTATTTGTCTCGGCCGGCCCGCACGTTCTCGCTGTGAAGGAGGTCGTTCTGGGTGTTCTTGGAATCGTCACGTGCCTGCGCCAGCTCTGAGGTCAAGGCCTGAGAGCAGAGAAGGAAGAGGAAATATAAGACACGGTTCAGGCGTTTGAAGAGTGTGTCCGTGCTCTGATGCTTCATTTAGCGTGTAAAAGTGAAGCAGCTCAAGCACACACACACACAGGATGTTGTTATCATAGATATTTTCAAGAAATAATAGATTTCTAGCTAAGTTAAGCTAGTGTTAAATTTCAATTTGCTGATTGTGAACTGCCGTGGTGAGGATTGGGCTTAGTGGTCTGATCTGTGTAAGCGATGCACAGCGTATATTTATGCGAGAGCATTTGGTAACCGTGGTAACGCATCAGTATAAAGGAGCTCTGGCCCGTCGCATCTGTGACTGCTGGATATGACCTTAAAGCTCAGTTATGTGCTGCACTGCATCTCTTAACCAACCTACAGGTAGGTGTGTGTTAAGCTGAATAATCTGTCCTGTATTAAATTAATTTTCAATACATCTGCATCTCGGGGATGACTGTCCGTGCGTGGTGCTTCGTTTTCTGTCCTCTCACCTTCAGCTGTTTCTGGACGCGCTCGTTCTTCTCGGCCTCGGTGAGGCGATCCTCCTCGTTGCGGTGGTCGTTGATGCCTTCGGTCTGCAGGTCGGCGCTGTGCGTGCTGGTGTTCTCCTCGCTGTCGCTGTTGTCGTCCACGTGGTCGTACATGGGGGGAGGTGGAGGGGGCGGGGGCACCGTCATCACCATGTGCAGCTCCTCCCTGGTCTTTACCAGATCGTTCTGAGCCTCCTTGGCCTGGCGAGGTATCAGTAACACAGGAGGACAGTCAGTCAACAAAAACAAACCACTACCATGTTTTTTTGGGACAGGTTTGACTGCTTAGAGAATTTGGAATAGCAGACTAAACTAATCTAATTCCAGTCCTTGTAGTTTCTGCAGACTGTGCAGCCTCCGACTTTGATGACAAACAGTTGAATGAGCATGAATCAGTATTCTGCACACTGCACTTCGCCCTCGGTTAGAGCTCTCACCCTGAGCTGCCATGTGTCGGCCTCCTCCTCCTTGCGTTTCTTGGCCTCCTCCAGCTGGGTGATCCTGGATGTGTGCTCTGCCAGCTCTGCAGCCTGACACGAAACAAAAAGAGAAACACTCGTTTAGTCTCGGCAGAATAATTCTTCATGTCTGTGTGTATTATGTTTGTTTTGAAGGCAGCACATCTGCAGACCTCCATCAGCAGCTGAGTGAAACAACACAAGAGTTTATTATTAAAACTAATCAACAAAACCTGTTTCCACACATGAATATAATAATGAGCTTCTACTAATCAACTATTAATACAATTGTGTTCATGTTATTAAACCTGGCTGCATCCAGGTTTAGTGCAAATTTCAACCGAACGTTCAGAAAACTGATGAAAGAAAATGCAGATTAATGCTCCGTGGTGTGCAAACTTATAAAAGTTGATCGATATATATCACTATACAGACTTTATCGGGTGATTAACGCGGATATATATCGGTATCGGCGTGCATGTTGTCCGATATTTTCAGAGGAGATAAACATGTTTATTTGTGTTTTTTATGTTTGGTTATTTATAAATAAATTTAAAATATAAAAATACTTCTAATTAAGTTTACTGTTTCAAATCAAGTTTATTGTTAAATTGTAAACAGCCTGTTACATATATATATCTGTCACAGGTGTTTGATAACCACATCAAATGTGTCTTTATTATTTATATATAAAGAATACCGGCTGACATATTATTATCAGATTCTTTTTGGCAGCCTCAGCCGGGCTCTCAAAAAACTTACTGCGACTTCCTGACAGCTCAAAGCAAGCATCAAGTCAAATATTAATGAGCACACTGCACCCTTAGTGTTAACGTGTTAATGAATCACTATTAAAAAGCATTCAGAGCTCTCAGTACCATCTGAAAATGGAATAACATGCACATAGTAGAGTAACCACTCGCACTGAGTGAAGTGTTTGTGGCTGTTGTGGTACATTCCTTCTCATCGCCACAACAATGTGAGCAGCTTGTGTTTCAGCAGACTGAACTAACCGGAGCCTCAGTATTAAACGGTACACCTGCTTTAGTTGCAAGCTGTGAACAGACTGCACACGTCAGTGGTTGTGAAATTGTGATATGAAAGTTAATCAGCTGGTCATTTAGTGAAAACACGGACACATAGATGTCTTCAAATGTTTGAAACGACGACGATAACGACGTCAGTCAGTCAGAAGAAGCTGCAGGAGGCTTAAGCGTCTTAATAGGGTTTAAGTATAAAGAGCGTCGCAGCCGGTGTCTGTGCTGGTCTCTCTGGTTTGAAAGTGGACACAGATTTACTGTCCAGGCTGTTAAAGTGAACGAGGGTGCCGTACAGAGTCCTGTGGGTGGTCCACAGCCGAGCGGCTGAGGGGTGAGGGTGGGCGGTTAGTCTGAAGTAACGGGGTGCGGTCCAGCTGCAGAGTCTGGCACTGCTGAGAAACACCACCCTGCGATGTGCCTGGTACAGACCTGCACATAGCAGCTGAGTGCAGTGAGGACGTGGAGAAAATGTTTTAATGTATCTTATCTTGGTAACAAGGTGCCAACTTTGGAGATTTCATTGATTGGCCTGTGAGGCTTTTTCCAGAAAGCTGCTGACGACTGTTTTGTGTTAAAGTTTAAATCCTGTGAAGGTTCTCACTCAGATTCATGAAGACGTGGTTAAACTAAAGGTATTTAGCCTGGGTGGGATCGTTGTTTAACGATCGCAGCAGTCACAACAGTTGGTAAATTTCTGAATGTCGGAAATAAAATACTGACCAGCTGCTCCTGACTCTTCTTCTGGTTCTCGGCCTGGCGGGCCAGTTCCTCTTTAGCCAGCAGGGCAGCCTGACGCTCGGCCTCCAGACGAGCCGCCTCCTCCTCGGCTCTCCTCCGCTCCTGCTCCAGCATCATGGCTCTCTGGAGCTGGTCCTGCAGATCTGAAATAAAAGACGAGAGGGAGAGGAAAAGAAGCATGAGACAAATACAACGCTGCTGCACACTGGAAAAAAAAACAGAAAACGAAAAAAAGAAAAGATTGATATCATCTTTCTTTTTTTAAACAGCTTTCAGCTGTGACAGTTCGATACTAAAACTACTCTAGAATGAACACTAAGAACCAGAATTACAGAAATATTATCTAAGTCCAAACACAGAGGATGTAGAATTCTAATAAATAAAACATAAGTACGTCCAGTTTTGCTTAGACTGGAACCATGAAGCATTAATAGAGATACTGTAGAGGATAGAGACGAGGTCTAATTAGCTGTAAGTACTGAAAGTCCTGGGCAGTGAATCTTTCCATGACTGCAGTCAACAGACATTTGGCACTAATTTATGAGCAGGAAACATGTTAATCATAATAAAGAGGAAGCCACAGAATCGCTTAATTATCAATCTTGGTAGCTTAGTGTATTTAATTTTGTTAACACTAAGTTCTTAGGGCTGGATTAAAAGAAGAAAACACTGCTGCTCTCTGCTTGCTCGAGATGTGACGAGTACAAACAGGTAAAACTAGAAGTTAAGAGTCAAATGCCACCAACAGATTGTGTGTTTATGGTTTGGATGCTGGACAAAACACAAAAATACACGATTACTCATCATGAGGCATCTGTCTGGACTTCCATTCAACCCTACTGCGGCATTCATTATTCATGTTGTATCCTGCACACATAACCTGTTAGCCTTACCCGCATAATCACATGCACACTCACAGATGAACTATTTTTTTACCCACACACATCCTCAGAGTTAAGTGACGTCTGAAAGTCCCTCAGTGCAGCGCCTCCACCTCACCTTTCTCCGCCTTCTTGGTCTTCTCCTCAAACTGGTACAGCCTCAGCATCAGATCCTGCTTCTCCCGCTCCATCTGCTCCTTCTCTTTCTCGATGGCCTCCCTCTTCTTCTTCTCGTTCTCCAGCTGGGCCCTGCAGATAAGACACAGCCGGTCGTGAGCCAACAAAGAGAGCTGACATATTTGATGCATAGTTACGGCTGACAAACAACAGTCGGTAAAACCTCCACACACGCACACACACACACACACACACACACACACACACACACACATTTACAAGCATTCGGCAGCACAATTCCTTAAATACGATCCTGTGTAAGGCGGCATGAAAAGAGCTGTATCTAATATATTTTTAATTATCAATTAATTGACAAACCATTTAGTGAAAAATACCCTTAAAAATTTCCAATTTGAAATATTTAAATTGCTTATTTTGTTCTTTAATTCATGTTTTTTTTTGGCATTTTACTTTTTCTTTACTAACTCTTTGTTAGTTTTGTCCCTGAACATATTCTGGTTCAACTACTGACGATTTTCATAATCAGTTATGTTTCTGATCAGCTGTTTAGTCTATAAAACACAAAACAACAGTCCAAAATACAAAAAATATTCAGTTTACAAAGTCGAGATGCAGCTAACTGTTATTTTCATTCATCGTGTGGTCTACTGAATGTGAGCCAACGACAAAGAAAACGCTCAATACAAACTTCACAGAAACGCCCTCTTTTGTTTGACCAACAATCCAAAACCTAAAGAGAATTAAGATAATCAGAAGTTTCATATTTGAGAAGCTAAAAAGTCAATAAAATTGCTCTTTGATTCATTTTCAATCAATTAGCTAATCGATTAATTGATTAATCATTTCAGCTCCAGAGAAAATCAACACATTCTCACGTTAGAGAACACTGTCGGAGCAAAATATCAATAAATCAATAAATGTATTTAAAGATCGACCGTCAAAGCTATTTTTCAGTTTTACAACTGATCCATTAAAAACACCCACAGTAAGCAACAAAGCTCATTAAAAATTAACAATACTGCAGTCAAAATTCAGTCCTCATGAATAATTCAAAGAGTTTTCTCTTATTTACCGTACACACTACAAATGAGTCACAGGCTTTGTTGTTTTACTTACAGTCTCTTGTTTTATACGGCATGCACACTAAGCGATAGTTTAGAGCTGCAACGAGTAAAAAGTTTTAACGTGAGGGAAAACTTTTATCAGGAGGCCAAATGTTTCTGATACTGTTCGTCCCTCTGGGTTTAATTAAGTTTAAATGAACAATCTTAAAGGACTTCAGATTTGTGACAGTGTTTGGACACGAGCCCAGCCTCTCCCTCACACACACTGACCACTGAGAGCTACTGTGTGTGTGAACCCTAACTCCCGTCTGCTGAGGCCCGGTGATCTCATGGTTCTCCTACTGGTATTTACTGTGTTGTCTGCTCGCTGTTACATCACCGTGTTTGAACAGCTGTACGGAGCAGACAGTGGGACGACAGCTGTAGCTGAGATCAACGTCCATTTACTTTCAGCTCAGCCAAACTCAGGAAGCAGATTTCCCTTTTAAAGAAATGCTGCATTATTACACAAGTGAATGGTTTCACTGAACGGCATCAATTAAAAGTGGCTGTGAACACTATCTGCTGTGGTAACGCTGGTCCAGACATAGAGAAGGAGGTGAAAGTAGCTCAACTTAATGGACTTATGGAGTAATTTCTTTCGATCATTTGCAGGTTCTAGCATCTTAACTGTCCAAATTTCTGTTTTATACGACTATAAACTGAATATCTTTGGATTTTAGGCTGTTGGACAAAACAAGACGTTTGAAGATGCCTAACTGATGAAACCAAATAAATTCATAAAAAATCTGGACATCCAGAGATATTTCTGTTGATGTCTTCTGATCTTTTACTCATTATTTTATAGAGTTTTATGTATCTACTCAGGTGCATTACTGTTTTAATTAATCAATAACCTTCTTCTTTTGCTTAACGACTGAAATAATGATCAGTTTAATGTTACAAGTGTCTAACTTTAATCCTGTAAGTCGTTAATAAAAAACTTAGACTTCACTAATATCAGCTCAGAATCATTAGTTTAACTATAGTACTTAGTACAATAATATAAAAAGTCCTCATCATCATAGAAGGTTTTCATCCATGTCAGACATCATTTTGGGATTGTGAACTGATTTCAGATGGAAACTATGTATCACATACTGGACAAGCTTGTTTCCACTTGTCTACGTACCTCTCCATCTGTTTCTGCTGCTTCTCCTCTCTGGCCTGGGCCTTCATCTGCTGCACCTCAATCGTGTCGGGCTTGCGGCGACGCATGTACAGCTCGTGGTTGCCCATGCACAGCTGCAGGATGCGCTTGTTTATGCGCAGTCTCGGTGCGTAAAACACAAAGTCCTGAAAAATGTGGAGGAGAAGAAACAGACAGAAAGGAGGGAACGTGAACATAAAGCAGGCTGAATAATAAAGTGCTCTGCTGCCTGCTCATTGTGCTTTGCTGATAAAGGACAAAGACTCCAGTCGTGGCTCCAAGCAGGTGCAGGGAAACTTTTAATACAGATTACAAACAGTACCATAGGGACTGCTCCACGCATAGTAAAAGGTAAAATAGCCTGACCCACACAGATAAGGTGTGTACTTTTGTGACTGTTTTGGGTCCATCACTAATAGCACTGCCTGGGAAGTAGCCCTGGCTATTCTGTATGCTAGATCTAGATCTATGTCTAATGGTTTTTCTCTACTCTACAGAGAAACATGATGCCACCGGTAAAACGGAAGCAGGGAGCTTAAGTATGGACACACTCTGCAACTTAATAGACTCTGAAAGCTTAATTTTGTCAAAGACGGATGTAAAGACTTTTTAAAAGAGACTTTTCAGGTTCAAATACATCATACATCATGTGTTAAATCTAAATGGTGACTGATGCTACTGAGGCATTACTCACCGGTGACTTTTTGTCGATGGGCTTGATGATGAACTTCTTATCATTGAAGGAAATGTTTCTTATCTCGCTCCAGGGGAAGCCAATCTTTGGGGTCAATCTGAGGAAGTGAGCACATGAGCATGAACATTAATCTGTGATGCTAAATTATAACAACTCGTCATCTTTTGATCTATTCTGACATCATCTGTAACAGCTACACAATCAGTCAAATGATACATGAACAGCACAATGTTCGCCGCTATGTGGACGACTCACAACTGTACATTGACAGAACACTGACATTGTACTGTAGCTGTTAGTGCTGATTTTAAAAGTACCAAAAGTAACAGATTCACTCTGAGGCATAAAGCTTGTGTCATAGACGGTTCATGCCTGCGCTATTGCAATGCTTCAGCTTATCCAAAAATCAGTACAAAGATATCAGCTTGAAAAAAATTTGGCCGCAAACAAGTGAAAAAGAGAGCCATTACATCCATTTTAGTATCTCTGCATGGGCTTCCTGTGTCTTTTAGAACTGATTTTAAAATAGTGTTAATACTTAACAAGGCTCTAAATGGTTTAGCACTTCATACTTGACCCTTATAAGCCAATAAAATTCAACATTAGAGGATTATATAACAGTTAAGACAAAGAAGAAAAACATCTTACGGTGAGTCTTCTGAAATATCAAGACTCAACTTTTTAATCTTGATTTTAAGTAGTCTGTATTCTTGCTTTAAGTAAATCTTACTGACCTTTTAATCTTCATATTTTAAATGTGTTACAGTCATGTAAAGCACTTTGAGCTGCATGTATGAAAGGTGCTAAACAAATAAGGACTAAATGTCGAATGTTCTCTGGTTTAAGCTTCTCAATTGAGAGGATTTGCTGCTTTTCATCGTCATATGTGCCAGTAACTTTAATATAATTGGCTTTTGGACGACAAAACAAGACTTTTGAAGGCTACAGTATCAGAATAAAGCTCTCTATCAGGTTGGATTTCTATATCCACTGTTCGAGTATGAGGGATGAATCCGGGGTGTGGCTCGCCATTCCATTGTGCCAGACAAACTGAACAGATGCCAATCTCATTCAGCACAATACAAAGTAGCACTGTAAACATTGACAAGCCGATAGTGTTGTAATCTAGAAAGGCAGCCATGAGTCTCGCAGCGAAACTGTGCTGTGAAACTGTACTGCCTGAACTGGAATTTCACTCAGTTACCGTCTCTGACACATGCTTGAGGAATTGAGAAAACTATGTGGAAGTTATCTCAGTGATTGAATATTTGGTTCAGAGTCTTGTGGTGTATTGAGCTGTGCTTTATCAATGGTTTCATGTTAGTATAAACTATTGTTGCAGTGATGGGGTTTGTCAAATTACGCTGACAGTTCATGAGTTGGAAAAGGAGAAAATGTAGCTGGATTTCATTAGTAAGTCTGGCTTTCTGTGACAAACATTAGTAATGTATGAGACGTGCAGGAAATATTAGCATTTGATAGCAATGGCTAATTGAAGCAGCATGTCAAAAAACATGAGTAATAAAAGGTATTTTCCATCTACATAAAGACTGCAATTACACAAAAATAAAGTATTTATTGGTAATATTTGAT
Organism: Miichthys miiuy; assembly: GCA_036365135.1. NCBI lineage: Eukaryota > Metazoa > Chordata > Actinopteri > Sciaenidae > Miichthys > Miichthys miiuy. The sequence continues at coordinate 19,044,306 of CM071620.1, forward strand.
ATATTGATATATACACTAAGAGCTTCAACGTGATGTCTTCAAATTGATTGTTTTGTCAGACTAACAGTTAAAAACTATCACGTTAGACAAATAAAAGAGCCAGTCCTCACATTGGAAAAAAGCTAAAACCTATGACAGTTTGGCATTTTTGCTACAAAAAAATGACTTGAATCAGTGATTCTCAAATCACTGTACACCTGAAAAAACATTAGGTTGTCCAAACACCACCAATTTCAGAATACAGCAGTGTACGATGACCCTGTTCAGCTACGGACAGTTTACAGGAGGCAGGTTTATTCCTAAAAGCAGATTATTATTATTTATTGTTGACTGTTGAATCCTGAACGAATCAGAGCTAATTTGAAAGGAGATGCTCCCGATTTACATTTCTCTTCCTAAAATGTGTTTTTTAAAAGTTAATTTTACTTTCACTTACTATCTTGCCATCACATTTTAGCTCTTATCTAATCTTGTGATTTGATGAAATTTTGGATAATATTTTTTTAGATTTCAGAGATTCCTTCAAGTACCACTAGAAGGAAGTCGAGTACCACCAGTGGTACATGTACCACAGCTTGAGACTTAACGTCAGTGACTTAAATAAATAATAAATAGTTCCCACTGTGTCCAAAAACGCAAGTAAAACTGATTTTTTTGGTTCAGATACTGTTGCAACCTGATACCTGATAACTATGGCAGCTAAATAACAAAGTTACAACTAAGCCAGTGTAAAATAGTGAAAGGAAAAGTAAAAGAGTTGGTAACACATTTCCAATGAATTCATTCAGTGGTAATCTGTTGTCTGAGTCAACAGTGAATCTGATGTCTGCCTGGTTTTACTCTGTGTGTATGTGTTTGACCAGGGCGGTTGCTAAGACGAATCCTTGGCTCAGGAAAAACCTCTAAAAATGAGCAGCGGCGTGGTTCAACAGAGCAGCAGAGCATAAGGAGTTAAAACCAGCACCAGACTGTGCCTCGGTGAAGCCTTGGCTGCACTGCTGCATTGTGGGCCGGCTGCCCTCATTGGAGAGACAGCGTCGTAGGTTAGCCTCACATTCTTAAGTGCCGCACAGCTTGAAAAACCAGTCGGCGTAGCCATGGTTACAGCAGAGGGCACCGTGGAGGAGAGGCATTTCTTTGCTGATCCCAGGGAGCACATAAAGAGACAGACTCACACAAGGACACAAGGACCTGGAATGTTCTTTAACAATGTGCTTCTCCCTCTTGTTGGAGGTTTCATACCACAGTTAAGATACAAAAAAGTTGAATGAGGTGGACTTTAACACAATAGCAGTTACAGTAATTTAATCATTTAGACTTGAGAAGAAACTCTTGAGCTGATACAAGACAAAGAATTAGCCGGTGAAGGTTCAATTAGAGGCCTCATGGGGCAGCTGATTCGCTAAACTTTGTTGTTAACCCATCGCCAGCTTTGCTGTAAGCAGTAAGCACACTGCTTTCAACAGTGCAGCCAGTTTAATACAGGAACACAGAGCAACAATCTGGCAGTGAACAACAAAATTCGGGGTCAGTGACTGAAAGGGAAGTCACCTGGGATGAAGTATTCACTCCAGTAACCTCACAGACGAGGGCCTCAAAGCTCATTTCACCAAATAGAGGGTGATTACTACAAAACTGTCCTGCCCTACAAACATTCACAACCGAGACCAGGCTGGATTTTGTCAACCCTTGTACCCTTGACGCACAATGCCAAAAAAAAAACAATCATCAGAACAAATAAACACAAAAGAGGAAGATCTTTTTCTGTCATACTGTCTGCACGCCAAGAGGAGTAACAGGACTCTCAGGACAAAAATGGAAAAATAAGGTCTGCAAATGTATAGCAGGGACTTCACATCTTCATTATAAATGGCACACAAACATGTGCTTTGTCCTTCAGGAGGTTTCATTAATCATTCAGCAGCATGAAGAGTAGTAATTGCAGCTCTATAAGCAGACGCAGGAACAAAAGAAGTACTATGTGTCTATATATATATATATATATACCCACTTATATGCAGCAGAAGCACATATTTTAAACCATATTATGTGTCTGAAAATATGTCAAGATAAAAACTCATTTCAGCTCAGAGAATTTGCAAATGTTTTTTTACTACCAGAGAGACGTGAACGATTAAAGCAAACTGCTGAGCAAACCGCTTTGTCTTTGGAGATACTCCTCCCAAACACTGTATCCATTTGGCCCTCATTGTTATTCCTGTCATACTGTCTGCAGAGGAACAGGAAGAGTGATTAAGTACAGACGTAGACCTGGCCCAGCCAGTTTAACACAGGGCTGCAGCTACTGTTGCAGCAGGCACAAAACAAGAGCCAGAACACACACACTAACAGCAGGTCTGTTTCCATCAAAATACAGTGCTTACTTATCATCCTTCTCGTAAATGTTGAGTCCCAGGGCGTCCACTCCCAGCCACAGCTCTGTTCCCTTCTTGTTCTTGATGTCAAAGTAGTTGACTCCGTACATTTCCAGGTCCTGGGCGATCTTCAGGTACTCCAGCATGGCGTCCTCCCTGCACAAATGGACAGGAGACAATGTTTAAGTTATTATTTAAATGTATTCTTAATTGACTCTGCGAGTAAGTACGAAACACACACACTCACTTTAACATCCCACGGTGCTCCTCGTGCCACACCTGAATCCTCTCCTCCCACTGTTCTCTGGATAACTTGTGCTGCTCCAGGACTCTACAAAACAGAGAAGAAGAACGTGAGAAAGAGCAGATACGTACAAACAGACACCACTAACACGCAACATAATCTGATATTTGTGGATATATTGACCTGATAAATAACATTATGGGCTCTATTTCCAATGTGATCTGTTTCTGTGCACCACATACCCCCTTTCTAAAATCCCATAACTTCCTCTTATTCGTGTTTTGTGTGTTTAATTCTCAAAAGAACAGATCTTAATATTAAAAGTAAAACAGACTTTTCCGTGTCTGATTCTTCAAAGAATCTCTTCACCAAAACAACTACATATGAATGGCATATTAAAGCCTCATTTTTCAGTTGATTTATTCCCTATACAATCATCGAAAGTCTACAATAATCATATACTTATGGAAGCTAGCGTGTGCAGCGCAAATCAACAACAATGCCACAACTTGTGACAACTTCAGGATGTGCTTTTCACACATATTACTGATGGTATGATAGTTTGATCTTTGAAAAAGCTGCTGCATCATGATGGGAAAGTGCTTCTTTTACACGGGACTGAAGATGCTCCACCTGCTATCAAACATGAAAATACCAAGCGAAAGCCACCGCTTTCTTGGCACAGCGTTCATGTTGCACTTGACTCTCGCTTTGTGGCCTGTGTCGTGATTAATGCTGTAACAAATCTTTGATCGTCCTCTTGAACGCTGCTCTGTTATCTATCTGCTCTTTAATCTGAATACACAAAGAAATGAATAGATGGCACAAAAACACCCACACAAATAACTCAAATATTTCATGATTGTTACATTTACTATATCCTGTTAGATTCTCCAGGTGGAGAAGATTTCCATTGTGGCAGATTCAACCAGTGAAGCGTTTTTTAGTTCCTTCTTCTTTTCAAATTTCTCTAATCATTCAATCATTTCCTTGTGCAACTAAATTATTTTTTGACATTTATGTCACTACATAACATCTTGGCGTTAAATACAACAACAAAAGCTGGATTCACTGTTCATTCACTGAATCTTCCGACAAATCTCACCTGTGTGGCAGCAGGCGTTCAGACAGCAGGTATCCAGGCCTGTGAACTTCCTTGTTGTAGTCTCCAAACTTAGCCTGGACGGAGTAGGAGGCCAGCAGCACGGCCGTTTCTGGTGGACAGTAAACCTCGTCGCTCAGGATGCCCTCCTTTATCTGCAGGAAGAAAAGCTTCTGGGTGATGTCCTGGATCAGCTCCTCAGACACATCCTCAGGGAAGAATTTGGCCCGAAACTTGAATTGCAGCGGGTTCTCCTTTTTCACTTCCTGGGACGACACCTGGAGATGAATTACAACATAGTTAACATCCAGTATCATGTGTGCATTTGAGGATGAGAGATGACGTACCAAAATCCGCCTCTAAAGCTCACTAAATAACACGTTTGAGCATCTTGTTGGTGCAAAGCGAAGTTTTTATGGGGTGGTTACATGCTGGACTTTTTGTTGGCCAGGAGCAGTGACTCTCCTGGTTGCAAGAGGCAAGCTGTTTACTGCTGTTTCCACTGTAAATACAAAGCTAAGCTAAGATAGACGGCAACATATTTACTGCTGACATGACAGTGACATCAATCAATCATCAATCGCTCTCATCTCTCAACTTATGGCAAGTTAATAAGTTCCTGTAAACGGTGACAGAATGTCAACCAGCTGGAAAAGCTGTCGGTTGTATGACTTAAGACTCGTGATTCTGGGAATCAGGATGGCTGAATTTAAAAAATAACTCGATAGTTTTAAATTTTACTCTTTCAAAACTGTAAACATCAGCACCGTACATAAATACATCGGAAACAGCTCTGGAGTTTCATGGGCACACCTATGCTCACTCTCACTTAGTGAACTGTAATAACTGTGAACTATAGTACGTGTTTACACAATGTGGCTCTTCCTCTAATTTCAAAACAGGAACCAAGCAGTCTTGATGGAGAGAATGGTGCCGGGAATATTCCAGCTTGAGCGAGGCATTGTGCTGATGAGCTGCAGCGCACTGTCAGCACCCCGTGTTACAGTTTACTGCTGCTGACTGAGGCAGGCAGAACCCCTTTCTCTCTCTCTCACGGTGACCCGTGTTTATGATCATAAAGTGCAGAGAGGCAACTTTCTCTTGATGGAGTAGATTGGTTTCCGACATTTGTTTCAGTCAGGAAGGTATTAGTTCAATAGAAACTTAATCTATTCACCATATTTTTTTACAGCGCATGGTCAATGCTGCACTATTAAAAGTCCAGTGTGTAATATTTAGGAGGAACTGAATATCATCTTCAGAACTCTGTTTTCATTCGTGTATAATCAGCTGAAAATAAGAGTCCAAAATGAGTCCTTTATATCTACAGTGAGAGCAGGTCCTCTTCGATGGAGTCAGCCATGTTGAACCACCATTTTTCTACAGTAGCCCAGAACGGACAAACTACAACTGATCTGGATATGAACTTTTGCTTTTAATGTGAATTTCAAAGCCAGAGTTTTTCCTACATGCTTGGAAGGAGAGAGTGAGGCATGGGAGAGTATTTATTTGGTTGAAATCTGCAACTTCACTACTAGGTGCCACTAAATCCTCCACACTGGACCTTTAAGTATAAGAGCCTGTAGTCAGGTGTGTAGTTTAAAGAGTGCTCCACACAGTTCTGCCAGAGATGTGATTGTGTTATGCTAGTAGCAGCTACAGAGATGAGTAGAGGGCTACAGAGGTCTGGTAAAATCTTTCTTTTGTAGTTTTTAGTCTTAACCGACGCTGACTCGAGTGACATCACTTGAGACAATTTATCAGACTTTGTGCAGCTCCCTCTGGAGCCACAAAAGGTTTCAAATATGGAGAAATACTCCCAGAGACTCGTAATCAGACTTTCTCTGAGAGATTACGCACAACCAGCTGGTCTAAAAGGTTTCATACAGATACAATCTTTACCATCTGGACTTCATTTGGCTCTGGCTGATTTGCTTTTTGAATAACGGATTAGACCAGTTAGATTGTGAGCAGCTTTGGGAATAACAACAATAATAATAATAATACAGTAACCTGTATTTACACGGAAACAACAAAGAAACCTGTTCTGGTTCACAAAAGTTCACGCTCTTGTCAAATAATCCACATCCTGATAAATACATGCGCTGCTCTGACCCGTCAGCACAGACGGGAACCCAGACAAAATTAGCTGCCATATCGGAAGTGGAACCACAATACAGCATGCAAATACATACGTACTGTAATACAGTGGCTACTGATTGACCAGAAGGTAAACACTGCAGCTCTGATTGTATCGCCCGTTCAAAAGAATGCATTCTTCCTCTATTGTTTATAGAGTTTGACTCCATAGGGAGAGGCGGGCAGTTGGGACATACTTGAAACACAGACTGAAATAACCATGTAGGTATGTAGGTGGTACGTGTCTATATATATATATACTATATATGATATGTAACAATAGTGGGATTTCACTCTTTTGAAAGGGAAATGATGACCTCAACACCTTTAAAAACAAGTTAAACAAATAAAAACAACTTCATAAATATCACAAATAACTATGTGTGGTCTAATTCTTAACACTATTTATAATTATAATGATTTATGATACATAATAACATTTTAATGTACTGTACATGATTTTCCTTCAACCCTCTTGACCTTAATAATTTAAACATCAAAGATTATGATGAGATAAAATCAAATATGTATTCTTAAAGCTGGATCTTACCTTTTTGTCTAGTTTTAGCCAAGTGTAGTAACCTTTGCCGTCCATGTACTGAAGTCCGAAGTACCAGACCTCACGTAGGCCGATGGTTTTCACCACCTGCACGGAGAAGAGGAAGTCTTAAAATACAACAGGGCTGTAACAAACAAGATTATTTTCAGTATCAACTGATCTGAAATGTAAAAAACAGAGCCAAAGGTGGTCTTCAAATGTTTAGTTCTGGGTGACCTAAAGTCCAAAGCTAAGAGGTATTGGTAGCTGACTATGGCACATCCTCACATTTGAGAGGCTAGAACCTGAGAAATTGAGGCATTTTCCTGCTATTTTTGCTTAATAAATGACTGAAATGATTATTTGCTGATTATTTTTTTATCAACTCTGCTTTAAAACAAAAATTTGCTGTATTGAATGTTTATTTCTGTGGATACGTTTTGGTGTTTCTGTGTTTCTAGGTATCTGTGCATCCATTTATGTATGTGAGCCTTTATACAGACTGCAGCAACAAATTTCCTTGTAAGGACAATAAAGTATCGAAATCTATATCTAAAACAGCCTTAGTATCAGTGCTTTCATAACAAGCTCTCCCAGGGGGAAAGAAAACAACAGATTATGAGCTGAGGATGTGAATGAAGTCATCAATGGGAAGAGGTGGCGCCTTCACAAAAATCAATGAGGTCGTTTTTACAATAAACATCAATGAGTCACTGACGGTTTCTTCCTGCAGAGCGAGGAGTTGTGAAAAGGCCTTTGAAGACTTTACTGGCAAGGCATGAAGAATCTAACCTTAAGGTGACATACTCAGGTACCAGACTAATCTGGCCCTTATAGTATTACACATTCCCAGGTCTGAGTATGGACTTGGCTGAGGCTAATGATACAAACTGCAGTGGAAAAAAGAGTACACTCAAAACACTACATGCTTGTTGTCTGAAGCAGTTTAGCAAATATATGAAGATATGATTCCGGCCCCAGAAATGGACGTTAACACCATCACTGAGACTATATCTGTATATTTTTCTATTATCAATCAATCTGCTGATTGTTTTCTCGATTAACCGATTAAAAGTTCTAGAAAACGTCAGAAACTGGTGACAAATATCTTGCTAATCTAGTGAGTAAAGAATATCAGCACATTCACAAGAGTGTTTTCTCATCTTGCGTTTGAAGCAACGCTCTCTCTGCCTGTTGCAATATGCCACGGCACATAAGGGCACAATGGGGAGCTGATCTCGAACAAAGTGGTCCTATTGTTTGACCAGTGAGGAGGAGTGATAGTGTTTAACGAGGGCGTGCTGCATGACCAGCATCCTGTCTCCGACTCCAGGAACAGACTGCGAAGCCCGGAGCAGAGGCGGTGACGGCTGGGCAGAGAGGAGAGGCGGAGGGGCTACGCCTGCTCCGGCTTACAACGAGAAATTGCAACAGCAAAAAAAAAAAAAAAAACGTCTAAAAGGCAGATTATGCACCCAGTTTTAATTTCAACCACACTGGAACCACTTTTTCACATCAACTGTGCAGCTGAGGCAGAAAGTGAAAACACAGTTGCAGGTCTGGAATAATCACTTGTGCTGCAGGAGGAGCGACCATTTTCCACTGGCTTCTGAGGAAAAACCTCAGCGACCAGAGGCTCTTTATGGCCTCTTCAGAGAGGCAGAGCAATTTTTCCAACAGCATCGTGTAGGAATTTGTGTGTTTTTTTGTGTGTGTGTTTGTGTGCGCCGTTAACGTCGGGGCAATCTCTGTGCCGGGCCCCCCCCTTTTTTTTTTTTTTGAATGCATCGCTGCCAAATTCCCCACCCAGTCACCAGGTGAAGTGTCAAGTTGCCTGGGTGAAGTTTGAATCAACACGAGGGGCAAGCCCATTCCCAATGATTAGCTTAAGCCTGAGGTTAAAATTAAATTCAAACTCCCTCCCTCTCTCGCTGGACGACACAAAGTACAGGGCAGGCCGACCTGTGGGAGTAAAAATGAACGGCTTTGATTCAGGAAGCTTTTCTGATGGACTGTACTTAGAGCAACAACAACAAGCCACTAAAGGGGGGCTTGAAATGAGAGAGCACTAAATCCTAACCCCGCATCTCACCTGTAATGAAACTCACAAGGCCTCAGAAAACAATCAGCCCTTTCATGGTGCTTTTGCTTTGGGGTCTACGGAAACAGAGTGGGCTACAGATACCTAAATGAACCATTCTCTCAGGGGGGGGGATAAGCGACCGTGGAAAGGCTCGGCACAACCAACGGAGCTGTCATAACAAGCTTACCGACCTTTCACAACACTAGACAGATGGATAAATAACTAGCTTTAAAAACATGTCGTACTCCTGCTGCCAAAGGGAAATAATACAGCTCATTAGAGGAGGATTAAATCTGAATGTGGGGACACAGGTTTAGTAAACTGACATCGCAGCAGGTCGGTTTGGCGGCCTGCCTTGACTCTAAAGGGTTGCTACGTCGCTGCGGTGAACGTCCAGAGCTCCTGACGCGTCAGATATTCGCTCCTTAGAAGGCAGTTTGACACTTGCTCCACAGTGCGACAGACAAGTAATCATAACTATAAAATATCCATAAAATACACGGTAAAAATATTTGGTATGACAGAACACCAGCAGTGAGAATGAAGCTCGTAATTGTAACTGAATTATCCAATCACATTTTTGCAACATTTCCCAGCCGTACCGATCATTTCCTAATGACATAATAAATCACATTTACAGAGCTGGACCCAGTAAGCATCAGAAAATGAACTGAATTGAATAACCAACTGAAATGACTGATTCATCTGAGTTCATCTAAGTTTTGAACACTTGCTCATTGTGAGTCCATAGCTCGGGTTGTAGCTACAATGCTGCCGACTGAAACGCCACAAAAAAGGATTTAACAGCCTCCTGAGGGAAAAAATCACCATCTAAACAATCCTACTATTAGTTTATAGGCGTATAACACCTCCTGACAGCCACATGTGAAAGTACAGATATCCTTTAAGACTCTTCCAGACCTGCTCATACTCTGTGTAGATGTGTATGAAACCTAGTGGCCAAACTTCTTTTTGCAAGACGTTATAACAGGAGGTTTGACATTATTCTGGCAATCATTAAAAAAAAACGGTCATCTCAGTGAAACATTTGCAGTCAGGTTGAAGCGGCGAAACCTTTTCTGCCTCCTCGCCTTCAGACTCGCGTCGGTTTGCCACACGAGAACAGTTAGCGAGCCTGCAGCCTCGTTTCTTTTACGGCGTTCTGACAGCGAGTGAAAGTTTCTCTGCCTGGTTTATGGGAGCTCGGGCCTTGTGGTGAGAGAGAGAGAGGAATGCCGCTAGGGCTGAAACTGCATTACGCACTGCATCCTCCGGGCTGAATAACGAGGCTGAAGTCCTCCAGTGACTGAGGAGGGGAAGGGAGGTGGTTCACCCAGTTGGGCCCCAACAGGCACCAGCACAAAGACCGTGTTTCGTGGTGGTGGCTCAAAGGAAATGTGTCCATTACTGTCAGACCACACATTAATTGTGTGGAGTATTACAAAACCAGCATTTTAAAGCTTTATATCTAAGATTAGCTCTGCTATAACACTACAGTAGAGACCTGAAGCCATCGTGCAACACGTTGGAGCAGCTTAGCCATTTTTGCATGCGGCTTTGACATGCAATTGGGCGTGTAAGTGAACTAGTCTCATATTTTGCTCCTGACACCTGTCAGCCAGATTATTCGGACTTGGATCGAGTTCAAGACATTGTTGAACTGTTTCAAATGTTGCAATGTTTTCAGCTGTTTAACATCAATCCAAACCAGTTCTCAGAGCCACAACTTAAAGCCTTTCAAAGCAACGTTAATACACCAAAGTGAGCATGTGGACACACACTGAGGACAGGCACTTACTAACCAATAGATCTACTGTAAACTTTCTAATCGTGGCTCAAGGCAGAATGAAATGAGCAGCCGTGTGCAGTCATATGGAAGTGAAACTGTACATGGGTGTGTAGGGGAGTGGCAGAAGTTTCTAGCAGCAGAGTTTAAGAGCAGCATGACAGGGACTAAGGCTATGATCAACGCTGACCACAAGGGCCACACCAGGCCTCACACTCACCCTGGAAATGAGCTCACTGCTGTTAGTCAGCATTTCCACAGGACCTGTTTAACACTCTGTGAGTGTCCTTCTGTGTCTTTACAGCTGATTACTGCCAAAGCAACCGTTTAAAACTAAATCAGGCCGCTGACAGACTTCGGGGACACGACCACCGAAGCTAAATGTCAGCCAGGACGGCTGCTCGGGCTTTTTGGATGAGGAGCGAAAGCTGCGCGGAGCGTTTTCCCATGCTCAAATTAGCCAATTGTGTCTTCGCACTGAAATAGAGCACTGAACTGTCTCTGACACTATCATGGGGAGTGAGTGATTATCTGTGGCACACCCCGCTGAGAGCCATTCTAACAAGTAGGCGGGAGAATTCGCCAGCACTTATAAATAGAGATGTCAAAGGCAAACAGACTGTCCTTAAACAAATCCGCACATCAAGGGCTTTAGATCCGCGGCCACGCTGCTTTGTTTGTCAAAAAAAGTGTCACACGTGCTGACACCGTCCACATGCCGTGACATCGGGCCAGCTGTTACTGTTAGGGATATTTTGCTCAACATGTTTGTATTCCTGCATGTGTTTTGGACTGAAATGTTCGCTGACATGAAGGGTGAATCCCCTGACACATTGTTGGCTACACTTGCCATTGAAAAACGAGTTCTACAGGAAGTGGCTAAAACAATGCCACCCCCACCCCCTCACCCCGGTGCTGTCATAGAGCCTCAGAGGAGCTCACGTTAATGACATGTCATCCACATTTGGATTTCGAGTACTGAGCTTCACAATAGAGTTTCACAACTAGAGGAAAAGTCAAAGACAGTTTCTCGCTCAACAATTCCTCAGGTGACCGGTTCAAGGGTCGAAAACAAAATACCTCATACTACCACTTATAGTTATTACATAACTGCATCTGCTGTAATGGACAAACATTAAAGGCGCAGTGCGTAAGGTCGGGGGCCTCAGACGGGGAATACAATATTCATGCTTCAAATCTGACAACATTCTTTTAATAAATAATAACATATAATAACAATGAGAAGAAAATGTGAGTGAGATTTCCTAAAAACAGTGACACCAATCATGTCAGTAATTAATAAATAATTAATAAAAACAACTACAAGAAGAGATTCTGCTTAATTTCCTCACAGACTTCTATTTAATCATGACTTTAATAAATGCCTCAAGTTCTCCCTCACTTGTTTCATCACAGGAAGCCGTTCACAATAACCCCTGAACCACACAAGGGATGACAGAGACTGATAAGGGCACTTGAAGCCAGAAGCTCCTGTAATCTCGCCTCCTTAGGAGATAACTTTTCAGGCCTGGATGTAAGAGCTTTGGGAAGGGACGATAATGAGGGCAGACACTTTCTCCTGACACGGATGTCTCTCGGTGACGTCAATCCAGTTAGCGGACATGATGTTGAAGGTTGTAACAGTAAATTTTATTGTATAAAATCTTAAAAATGATTTTACAGTGAGACACTTTGCTTTCTGTTAAAATAACATACTGATCTGCTTCTTTGCTGGAAGTTAAATAAAAAGTTCGATACCACTTTTTTTTTTATCCGTGCATTTAATATTTAGCAAGAGCCACCAGCTGCTTAGCTTATCTTAGCATAAAGACGGGAAACAGCTAGCCCGGCTCTCTCCAAAGCTAACAACATCAACTGACCAGCACCTCTACGGCTCACTGATTAACACGTTACATCTTGTTTGCTCAATCTGTACAAAAACACGTGTAAAAAAAAATGATGCTGTTTGTCGTTTAATGGAGGGTTATGCGCCAGACTATTTCTTGGCAGGGAGACGTAACTTCCTGGAGTCTACGCTCATTGCTGGGCTGCTGCCCCTTGCTGAGAAACAGTCCCTCACATAACCCCGGTTCATTTTCACACTTAGGTTGTTGTGCTGTTTAAACGATCTGGACGTGTTAATTAGTTTTGGAGGTGCTGGTAGGTAGATGTATTTACCTTTGGACAGAGACAGGAAGGCTTCATACTTCATACTAAACTTCATTTAACTCTACAAGTAACTTGATTTGCATATGTATATCTGCTTTAATCAACGTGACTAGACCACCATTGGCTGACTTGTATTGACCTTTTCTATAAAAATGACTTAATTCATTCATAAAAGTGATATTGACAACATATTTATAGGTCAGTGCTGACGCTAGAGATCTCATGTGCACCGTACCTGATCAAACAGCTGCTTGCCGGTGGTGCTGGGCTGGATGGCAAATTCCAGCTCAGCGTCCATGGTGGTGACACGTACATTGACCTGTTGGAAAAAAAACATGAGAGAACAAGAGTTCAAAAGCTGACCCAGAGCAACAGAGAGGTTCTCAAAAGGTAAGGACCGATATGTGGTTAAAGCACGCTAAACTACACTGCTTTGGTGTGAGGGTGTGTGTGTGTGTGTGTGTGTGTGTTTGGTAAGGAGGTGTATTTGCAGAGTAAACACACAGGGCTGTGTGTTTATCTCTGCTTTCTCAGAGCAGACGGGCTGATTCACGGGAATAGTGCTGCAAAATCTTTAGGTGTTTTTGGTAAAAGTCCTCAGGGATTTTAAAGGAACGCATGAGTGTTAACACGTCGCACATCTACGGCTAATTCCACTTCTAGTTCACCAAGCTAAACAGAGGTGCAGTGGATGTTAGTCTGCATGAGCAGACTGAAGAGAGGGGGAGTGAAATACAGCAGCTCCTTCAGTCATTCACTCCCATTCACAGAAAAAAAAAGCATGTCTTTGAGTTCTCGGGTTAATGATTAATCAGACTGGCCTGTGCATACAAAAAGAGGTGGTCCGTCTGGCTGAAACCTGCTTCGTGAGCTCTAAATTTTAATGTCCACTCACGGGGATCCACCCCGGTGATTAATGTGTGATTTCAAAACCATTACAAATAGTCTGACAGGGCAGCTGGACGGAATAATGAGGACTGACGTCAACCGTCTCCCATAATGGAGAGAAACAATATTCTGTATTGTAAAAGTTTGGTTAGTAATCAGTTAATGGCATCTGAATTTTTCCGCACAAAGGCCACGCAACAATGCAACAAATATTTACAATAGCTGCTTTGAGGTAATGCACATGCTGACTCTCTTTTCTGTGGGTATAATGTCAAATATCTGGTATTTGCGGGGGTTATGGAAACATGCAGGCCCTCAAAGTATTGACTGAACATGTTAATGCTGCGTGAAAAAGATACAAAGAGGTCAGTGGACACAGAGTGTGGACAGAGAAGGCCCGCTAACAGAGCCCTCCAGTGACATCTTTCATCTCCAGACCATTGTGAGCCTCGGCAGTGAACAAATTCAATGACGCCTACTGGAAAAGGGGAATGTCTGGACCATAGTGGTGACTATCTGGTGACTCAGAGCTTTGCCGATTCCTAGGAAGCGACAACCAACTAACTGACAAGCTTAAATCCTGACAGAGGCAAATCCAATCACGGCATTTGATGGGAAGAGCCTCACCATGGCGCTGTCCGGGATATTGTAAGAGCACAGTACAGTAGTCTAGACGGTGGATATTAAAGGGTGACCCACTTCTATCATCCGTGTGTCTGCTGTCGCTTTCAAGCGAGGTTAGCAGAGTTGACTCACTTGGACCCGTGGCAAAACAAACTTTGCTCTGAGCCACGTAGAGTTCGTAGCTCTGTCCTGTGATGCCACATGTGCACACGATTTGTAACTTTTAGAGTCAAACCGTCCAACAGGGTGACTTACACCAGCTTCGAGTCACAGCTAAAAAGCACAGGAGGGGGGGTAGGAAGGGGAAACACTGCATTTACTTCACACAGCAAAACAAAGATCCCCTTTCAGCTGCAGTGCCGCAGCAGTCCCTCGCTATCATCATCTACATTCAGCTGGAGCCAAAAAAACGACCACAAGACTGCAGCAGGAGCGATCAGAAACTGCACGAATAAGTGATATTTGGAGACTTCCCTTGTTTAAAGGCGACTGTAAGATCTGGTAGTAGCAGCTCTCAACGATTCTCTCAACATCACGGTCTTTATTTACAGCAAGTTAAGAGAGGGAACACCTAAAAAAACACACCCTAACCATCAGAGAATGGAATATGTGAATGTGTGGAGCAGACGAGCCAACTGAAACAACTGAGTGAGTGATATCTGATCTCAAAGTAGGTCCTACAACGGTAACTCACAATAAACTGAGGCCGTTCAGAGCGGTAAAGAAAACATGACACATATGCTAAAAATATACCGGGCAAAGACCCAGAGTTCCACAATGAGCAACTTCAGTCAGAGGAAAGTACAGGCGTTCATATTAACCATATAAAGCCCGCTTCTCGACTCACTCGCTGCAGGAGCTTCGGTTCCCAAACCTAACTTTTCTGTAATGACGCAGAGTACATGCAGAATTTTGCAGTCTCGGTGGAAGGTACACGACTTTGGTGACCAAGAAACAACAACAAGTAACATGAGCTCTGTGGTAACGTAGGCGACACAGTAGAAAAACCTGATTACAGTACTAAGAACTGAAGTACACACATGTGTCAGTACAACTGCAGGATTTTTTTTTGCTTTTTCCATGATAAAAACTCCAAAATACTTCCTGGTACCAAATATAAATGAACAAATACGAGAATATGCAAGAAATAAACAAACAATTAAAGATCGGCGGCCTCTAATAATCGCTCTAATATATCCAAAATCTGCCGACCTGAGATGATCCACAGAACAACTACAGCTAGAGACGATTAAAAGATTCACGATAATAGAGAGAAAAGGGTGCTATTCTGTGAATTAATCAATTAATCCATTACTCGGGAATGTCAAATATTTCCTCATTCCAAGCCCTAAAGTGTGAGGACACACCGCCCTTCCCTGTCCCATATAATCATGAACTAAATATCCCTCCTTCAGATTTTATAACGTGGAGGTCAAAAGCTGCTCCGGGTCGGGTTAAATAAATGTGCTGGTCATCACCTCCGTAGTTAAACTGTGAATAGGCTGCACTACATTCTTCAGTGAGGTCCATTCAATATTTAACCCTCAGCATAGTCTGCGTGACTTTACAAGAGTCTTTCGCAATGGGTGTCACCATGGGGACTGGCAGTGAAATGGCCGGAGAGTTATACAGCCGATAGTCAAAATGACTGGCTACTGTTTGAGTCCAGAGCAGTAACACAGCTTGGATGGAGAGGACAGGAAGTGTTACTGAAGTTTGGTTTTTTTTTTTTTAGAAGGTGACGTTGATCCTGTGAGTGTATTCCCTCAGGTTTTGTCAATTGAAGAATGAGAGTTAAAAAGGTGCTGTAACCATTTTTGGATTTGTGAATCAGTCCTCGAGGGTGTTACAGCCATGATTGAGTAATTAATTATTTAAAAGGAACAAACGCTAACAATAGGACTGGACACAAAAAGGAAACACCCATCCATGTTGGTCGTGGCCACGCCTTGTTGGGCTGTGACCGAGAGGAAACGGGATTCTGGCCGCTATAGAGCCACTATCGTTTACTTCTGACAATGTGTCATTCAGATAGGTGAAACATGAGTCACGCAGGCATCGATACAGGAGCCTTCGCTACTCCTTAAATCTGGTCCAACGTCCTGCTGCTCGGTCCTCCGTCTGAATTTGGATGTTGGAATGTGATATTACGTCGAGTATCTGCGCTGAAATAATTCACACTGCCTGTAGGGTCCTGTGCCAGTTAGTATCAAATTTAAATCAGTGTTTACCCTCTTTGATCTCTGCTTTCTAGGCACTACAGCTATTTTATGAATCAAGTAATAAAACTTGTCGATTAGTTTGAAAAAGCTTTTCATGACAGCTCAAACTCATGACGGAAGTTTAGTTTTAATGTCAGGACAACTCAAATCATGACACGATATGTATATGGCAGGTATCTCACAGGAGGTAATGTTGAACATCACTTGCTTAGAACTTACAGTATACCAATTTTTGATGCATTTTAATGTTTTTTTCAGGATTTTTATGATTGTGTGAACCCTGTTTCATTATTTTATTTCTGTTTCTTTGGCATTAGAATGTATTTATACTGTATATACAGACAAACTGAGGAGATAGAGTATCTTCTGTACAAAATCCTGAATTTATATATAGAATATCTCTATTCCACCTTAGAAAAATGTGTAGGGAATTAAGCTAGAACTCAACGATTATTACAGTAATCGATTAGTCATTCAGGACGGAATAAATCAGCAACTATTCTGATAACCGATTCAGTCTGGTTTCAGCTTCAAGAACTGCTGCTATCTTTGTCATATATGACAGAAAATTTAATCATTTTGGGGTTTTGGACAGTTGATGAAACAAAAAAACAAATTACTCTATACACTGAATGATTAATGAATAACTCCAGAAAACAGTCAGCAGCATTATGTTAAATTAAACATATTTTATGTACATCTATCTGTAGCGTTTGGTGCCACTGTCTGCATCCTCCACTTATACTATATCTTTGGCTACGAGTCCTTCAAACCAGTAATCTTATTACACACTTTTCACAGAACTCACAATATGAACTCTCATTTATGTATCTCACCGGTGCTGAAAGTGTAACTCAGCATTTGCAGGATTAATTTGAGAGTACGAAGCTTTCTGGAGGAAAATGCATCAAAGGGGCGACTTCATTAAAACAGCATTAGTGTTGATGTGTTATTGATATTTTGTCATGAGAGGCCACGTATTAAAACTGTCAGAGGATCAAATTAAAACTTGTATTCTTCTCTTGATATCATGGAAAAGAAAACAGTCTGACATTATCGTCCCAAAAAGAAAAAAAAGGCTGTTTTGTGGCGACTGGACTCGGCAGGCTGCTGCTATCAGACGGTAATGATGTCATTTCCACGGAGACGCTCATGACAACCATGAGGCCGTTCTAAACAAACCAACAACACACTTTATGACACGGACCGAGGTTTTAGTCACTGTCATCACAAATGTGTCATCACTTTTTGCTGATCTGAGCAATTGTCTTTTTTTTTTTACTAAAGTCTTCCTAATTTTGAAATTTTCATTAAAGTGTCGCGTGCACTTTCTACTTTTTAAAACAAAGAACAGAGGAAAGAGAAAAGTTTCATGTGTTCGGCACATCTAACACATTTGCATTACATTTCTGTGAAACACACACGCACAGGCTGTTACACTAGAAATTTCCATTCATCAGTGAGCCGAGGGAGGAACGTGCCATGTGCGAACATAAAGTATGTAATAGCTGGGGTGGGGCAAAAATTGAAGGCAACAACCTGTTCACATATTTAGGACAGCTTCTTCATATAATGTCTTTAAACCATTTGTTTTCCTTTTTTATGACGAGGACTGTAAATACTGCAGGTCATTTTACAGACTCCAACACGACTACCAGAACCCAACATTAAAGTGGGGGAGTGAGCTCCAAATTTCAGCCTGGAAAAATAACTTCAAAACACCCGAGAGAGAAAGAGAGAACCCTGTATTCATGACAAACTCCTCAGGATATAAACAAGACATTTTCCACCCCCGTTTGTTTATGGCGTTGCACAAGTGGGGATGATTTCTAAGATATAGATCCTGTGACCACCTCCACCCATGAAACAGTGCAGTTCCTGTTCATAGATATGGAGCAGAGCTTTGGATGATGATGATGATGCTGCTCGCTGAAACATATGGGACACCCCCAGGATATGAGAGGAGCATGTGATTTCCCCCCTTTAACACAGAGCCTACTGATGAATTAAGCTTATATAACACACATGTTCGACACAGTGAAAGTTGTCTATAAATGTTTATAGAAGTTTAAAGGAAGTTACATGTTAATACGTGTAAATAAAGGGATAAATCAGCTCGGAAGTTGAGTAAACTGCTCTGAAAGCATCATTTTAACATCACCATGAAGTGATTTCATTATTTCTTACTCCAAATGAATAACAAACACCTTTCACACCTCTAGAAATCCACTCAAAGCTTCATTATAAAGCACAAACTTCATCATGAGTATCAGTTAACGCTCACTGATTTAACAGGTTACCAAAATAAAAGCACTGTTAATTAGTGTTAATTAGATTAACGTATGAAAAGGTGTGTTTTAAGTCTTTCAGCTCACCTGTCATGTTTCAGTGATACAACAAACAGTGTGTTAAAGTATAAATAAATTAAAAATAAAAAAGGTTACTCACCGCTTTCGGCATTTTCCTGTCCTTTTCCCTGCTGTGCGCGAGGAGGAGCCGTTAAGATTTAAACAAACAAACGGTTAAAAAAACAACAAACAAACAAACAGATACGTGTGGTCCGCGAGGCTGTCCGTACGTCTGAACTGTGCCTTCCTGGAAGGAGAGAAAGAGGAGAAACGGGTTTCAGCCACTTCGTCGTTACTTAAAGCCGAGTGAGCGAGTGAGAGAGCAGCTCGGCACTCCTGAAGAGGGGACAGTCATCGGGATGAATCACCGCGACTGGCCGAGCAAGCTAACGGCAGCTAGCTGCGACAACACAGGAAGTCACGGCGTCTGAGCTTCAAAATAAGAGCACGCTGCTAACCACAGCAAAAAATGCATGTAACATGAATGTAGACAGGAACTACAACTACATTTCTATAAACACAAAAACAACTAATTAATCAGTTAATTATATTTTCTTTTCAATTAATCATTATGACACAGTGGAAAAACTTGATAATGTTTGTTGTGTCCAATAAACACTCCAAAATGTAATTAGTATGATGATATATAAAACAGAGAAAAATGGATAATCCTATCATTTTAGAAGCTGAAACCGGGAAGGTTTGGCTTTTTTTGGCAGCGGCAAACAATTATTTTAATTTTTGATCAACATTTAGTCATTTAGCTGATGCTTACATCTGAAGAGACTTACAAAAAAGGGGAAACAATCAAGGTCGAGTGCGACTAGGACATGTTAGACCAGCAATAAGTGTGACCGTTCTAGAAGGTTATTCATATTTAATAAAACCAATACTCATTTAGTCTATAAAACATCTAACTGTAGTAAAAAGTATCTAAAACTTCTCAGAGCCCATGATGACATTATCATGTATCTTGTTTGGTCTGACCAAAAATCCAAAACTCAAAGATCCATCCATGCATCCATTTTCTAACTGACTTATCCTCATCTGGGTCGCAGGTCGCTGGAGTCTATCCCAGCTAACTTAGGGCAGGAGGCAGGGTTACGCCTGGCAGAAGTCCAAATATGCTCATTTTACCAAAATATTTAACAGAAAGAAGCAGCAAAAGGTCACGTCAGAAAATGTTTAGTTTAGGTTTAGTTTACAAATTAAAAATCTACAAATCTTCAAAAAAATAATGTGGTAACAGTATAAATTCATATTTAAGGACCTGCTGTGTATCTGTCTGATTAAACTAACCATCATTTATTGATCATCACTTTTAAACACTGCATATTCCAGCCTGCACTTGTTACTTTAAACGGTTTTATTCTGAAAAAAAAAATCACCGGAAGTCCTACATTTCTATTTTACCTTGACACGTTGAATCATCGGGCAGCAGGCAGGTTAAATACGGTACTCAACATGCCTCACCCACAAGCCAAACTCCCCACCCTGCTCTGTTTTCACCTTTTATTTTGATTTGCCAACAAACCCACACCCCAATTCAGATTAACGGCAGCCATTGGCAACAGGACTGCTGTGTGTGGCCTCATTAAAAGTCGCTTTGAGAGGCAAACAAACCATACTGCATCACACTAAAGAGAACCTTTAAAGGTCAGAGCCACTAACACAACCGTATGCAACATGTTGAGTTAGTGACAACAGTGTGAGAAAATGTGACAAAGTGTTTGATTTCCACGGCATATTTCCACGTCTGTGTTTTGGGAGTGAAATGTGTACACACCCACAGCGACAGGGAAACGATCCGAGCCCAGCAAAACGAGAAAATCCACCTCTGTGATCGGCACAGATGGAGGACAATTATTTCATAATAAAGGCACGTCGTACATCTGTAGGAAGATTCAAACCTATTTGAACTACGTGACGCTGTTTCCCCTTCAATGCAGGAGCTTCATCTGTGCTGCAGGCACATCTTCACTATAATCCCCAGCAGACACCTGTTGTGAGATTTGCCTCCTTTGTGCAGCGCAAAGTGCGCGCCGGGGGTGGAAAAAAAAAAGTGACAAAAGTGTGTTTTTCCTCCGATGCATGAAGCTCTCTGATCTGCAGGCTTCACCCAATAAAGCACACGGACTTGTCCCTACTTATTCCGGTGGTCTTACCGACAGGTTTGAAGGGTGCGATGGTGATCCGGAGCTCGCAGCCGCAGATTTGTAACCCTCCCTCTGCTCACCCGAGCGCAATATGGCGCTCATCCATCCCGCTGTGTGTGGAGCCTCGGTCCTGTTCCTGCTGTCACCGGTAGGCTGGAGGAGCGCTGGTTTACAACAACACATGGGACCTGTTGGGGGCGGGGACTCTGAGGGCTCCCCCGCGTAAAATCTAGGGAGGCTTCGTTATTACCGAGGGGCATTTTAACTGCAGATGGTATTTCCCCACCTACAGAGAGCTGCTCTGTTCTTTTGAATGTAAAACCACAGAAATCATGGGGGACGTTTGAGATGCAAACTTAAAAGTCTTGCACCATTAGAAAATGGCTCAGAGGCCAGATATGAAAACACACTGTGCAATGGCTTTGACCTCAAGTCAACCAAAGCTGTGGTTAATCTCTGGTAATACATCTGGACTCAGTCATCAAAATCAACAATATGTGTCCCAGTTATATACTTTTATTATTATATAAAACATCATCTCCAGTCTTAGATTTACCCAAACTCAAAAACTTTAAATATTACCAACTAAAATACATCATACTGTCTTTTTTTAAATGTTAATATTGTTGTATTTGTTGTTATTTTGGAGTTTATTTACAGGTTTTATTGTTTTAATGACACTTTTTTTAATGGTTTTCTGATTTTCAGAGTGATAGACTATAGCACACACACACACACACACATATAGGCCTACAACAACACATCCATATCACCAAACACTCACACTTTTGTGTGGTGTTATACGGTGATTTGTTTAATGAAGTAACTAATGAGAATATAATTATCTGATCTCAATGAATGTGGATAAACAGATTAAACCTCATCTGTCAGCTAGTGTGTCACCTGTCCTGCGCTTTTGTTGCCTCCCCCCCGGCACCAAAGTTTTTCTGTCACGCGGGACTTCACAGGGGAAGTGCGGCGTCATCCGCCCCGCACTGAACCGAGGAAGCGCAGTCAAGTGAGAGCAGAGAGGGGAGGCGTCATAGGTGAGCCGACCAATGAGACGACGGGGATTAAAATAGAGCCGTATATATCGGAGGTTTAGTCCTACTTTGTACCATAACACGAAACCAAACGGTGATGTGACAGTCCTGCCCCACCGCTTTGCACTACTTTCAACCATCACAGCTTTTGTCTCACTATCACCATGACAACGTCCTTATAAATACAGTACAGTTTGTGAACCTATAGAATAAAAGTATGTAAAAAAAAATGTGATGCATCATGTGGTCAGTTTTGGATTTTAATATGCTGAAGCCAACACAAAGTTTTTGTTTGGGTGGGTGAGATAAATTTAGCAGTTTGTTTAAGCGATGCAAAACATGCCCGAGTTTGCCTGAATGAACAGTTTGAAGAGCAAAGTCGGATGCAAATAAGTGACAGGATGACACTTCACCCGCTGCCCGTGACTCATCCCCCACGTCTCGTTCTTTCTTTTTAAAGATAAAACTTTGGGGAAAAATCCACTCAACAGGCAGGTACTTTCTTCTGATAGGAGGAAAAATACACTGAATGCCTGAAAGACAAAGGGCTTGTTTTGACTGGTTATCACAAAAATGAGGTAAATGATAAGAAAATATGACTTTTTTCCCCCCAAAGCACAAACAGACAGACAAACATTGAGGAATAGCAACGTTTTAGTGTTTAGGAGTGTTTAGGAGTGTTTAGATCTTCCATTGGCAGTCAAATAGGAGGTCAATAATTTGGCAGAGTTATAGATTTACTACAGATCCCTGCATGCATTGCTAACCAAGTCTTTTCATACCGGTTCTTTTGGTTTGTAATGATGAAACTGAAACATGACTCTGTTTTTCTTCGATGTTTAGAATGATCCAGGACCTCAAACATGGCCACAACTGATGGACTTTTGTGGGTTTTACACTGTTTGACTAAACTAGCCATGAAATATCCTCATACGGATGTTTTTTTTCTAAAGGTTTCATCCACGACATGTGAAGAAAAAACTGCTTTCCAAAGCCGATAATGAACCTTAAAGCTAAACGAATGTATATCTCAGAATGCTTCATTCATTATCAGCAGCAAAACTCTGACTTACAGTAACAATCTCAGGATAACGCTGAAAAAACACTGAACAAACATCTAAAGTAAACTGTATTTCAGTTTCCCACTATTTCACAGATGTACTACTAATCATAATGCTGATTTTTAAATGAAAAACGTGACTTGTGATCGCAGAATAATCATTATTACACTGGTATTAGTAATGTGTGATGTGTCACTGTCTCTGCAGAGATGCACCCTGAACCACATGTTCTTCTTTTAAAATAACAAACGTGGTTTTTAGTCAGTGAAAAAACATTTTATTCTTGAGAACACACTCATCTCTTTGACCTTTCTCTGTGACTCACTGAGTCTCTGGTCTAGCTGGCTGTGTCTCCGGCTCTTTGAACCCCTCCAGTCTCTTCTGGGCGACATCGTGGATGATAGCTGAAAGACAGAAATTAAGATGTTTCAGTCACCATGAGCAACATGTTTGACATGAATCACATCTGTAATGCTTAAACAGAGCCACTAGATGGCGCTCCAACAATGCCTATGACCTGATGACCCCTGGAGGAGTACTCGAGAAATACCTTTTGTCAGTGACAACACCGGCCTCTAGAACATGTTGATTAAACTCCAACAACTTAGCAGATGGTTCTCTTTATTCATTTAATGTTTGGACTTTAGCACGAATGCTCAAACAGGTTCGGCTGAGTTTGTTGTTTAGAGATTGTGGTGATCTGAATCTGGGATTTCTGACAATTTCTAGTTTTTATCTGAGCTTGTTATAAACTAATTTGTCATAAAATCAAACCTGGAGAAAAAAAAATGCCAAACAAACATGAAGCACAAGAGAAAGTAAGAGATTAAACAGAGGAATGTATAATAAAGAGCTGATGAAATGATATTGTATTCACTTACTGTCCAGCATCGCTCTTGCTGTGTATCTCCTCTCCAAACTGTTGTTAACCTCAACCATCAGCCACGGGAGGAAATTAGTCTCGATATCTGGAAAATCGGAACCACAAATATGATAAAAACACTCATATCGAAATGTCCTCTCATCTTCCACGAGTCACAGATCACTCAGCGATGCCCTCCTGTGTCAGAAAGGAGGAAAGCTGAGTTGAATTTGGAGTTGATGCTGGAGAGAAACAAAGCGAATGAAGGCTGACCTTTCTCCACGGGGTCGTAAAAGTAGCCGTGGTTTCTCAGCGAGGTGAAGACAGTCGGTAGGAGGTCGGCCAAGTACTGCTGGGTGTACGCCCGGGCGGCAATCTTCTCTGCAACCTCTCTCTCTTTCTTCAGAACCTCCCTCTGCTGGGCAATTCTGTGGCCCTGAGGCGAGCAAACACAACACAAGCTCTGGTTCTGATATTGACAGCAGTGATTCACAGAAGAAGAACAAAACAGCTGGACACAGAACCAGAGGCTTTTTTTTTTTAGCATCCACATGTTTGGAATAATTAGAGGAAGAACTGAGTGAACAAAGAACAGATAAAGAACACACTGTGCTATGCAGAGCAAAAAACACATAACTGAGCACTTAGATAAAAAATTAGATACTTCACTGCGAGCGCCAAAAACTTTTTTTCAAATCCAGTATTATCTCTAACATCTAACATATGCGACTAAAAAAAGCAAAGATGTCATTTAGAGTCAGGAAATATGCACAATAAACTATATATTTATATAATCTGCCTACTTTCTCCTCAGTGCGCCGCCTCTCCTGCTCCTGAAGCTGATGCACCTCTGCCAGCTCCTTTTTCCGGAGCTCTCTGAAGGCCCTCTGCTGGGCCCGCAGAGAGGCCAGCTCCTCTTCCTCCATCACCTCCTCCAGGGACTGTTCAATTGTCTTACCCACCAGGACCTCCAACAATGGCTGCACCTCCACGTCGAAGTCAAACAGCTGCAGAGGATACGAGTAGCAAGTGGTGTCGCATGTATTTTTAAACATTAGGTTTAATTTGACCACATTTATAATTTTAAAAAGGGGAATCAAGAAATTTTGCATTGTTTTTCTATGAATTGGGAGACTTGCTGGAGACAGAACAATAGCAGAGGCTGCCAACGTACAAAGAATCGCCGGACCCTACATTTCCTACAATGCAACCAATAACATCTTTGTATGACATAATGTAGCACTGTTACCTTTTCCTCTCCCTATAATTATATTTGCTTTGCTGTGCAATTATTTTTTTTCCAGCGATTTCATCCATCCATTATCTGTAACCGCTTGCTGCTCGTCGGGGTCACGGTGCAGCTGAGAGGCGAGAGGCCGGAGACACCCGGGACAAGTCACCAGTTCATCACAGGGCACATAGAGACAAACAACCATTCACACTCAGATTCACACCTACGCACTAGACACTGTGTCCCACTGGGATCACCTACCTCTCCCTCCTCTATCTGTGTTTCGACGTCTTTGCCAGATTTGGCAGGTATGAAGAGCGGGGTTGCTGGTTTGTCCAGGAAAGCATCAGTCTGGCACTCAATGTCTGTAGCCACTATGACGTCACTCAATTCTTCGAGATAAAGCTCTGAAAATAGAGGTCAGAATACTACAAACTGTTGATTTCCAACAACATTCAACACATTATTAGTGAACTGAATATACTAGAAATGTAGAGGTTGTGAAGCTGTCCAGAGAAATGCCTGACCTGTTTGTACGTCAATGTGTTTTCTGCCCTGCAGGGCCTCTGGAGTCCCCGATCGGAACTGCTCCCTGGCTCGTTTTCGAGCGATGGCTCTCCTCCTGATCTCCTGTTGTCTCTGTGTCTCAGCAGGGTCTGGCTGAACCATCTGTCACGGGTGGGTGATCACACACATTTTGATGAGAAGGCAAACCTAGCACAGTGAAATGGATGGTTCGTACTTACAGTCGGTATGATGTGCTGGGCGTAAGTGTTTCCTCTGACGACACGACGGTCATACATAATGTTTCCATAATTCTGCATCCTGCATAGTCAAGGGAAACACATGCAGGCAGCTCATTGGTAGCTGGCTTGAGGGTAGTTGTTGAAGGTAATAAAGGTGTTTCACTTGTTCTACTTTTTTGTCCATCAGGTAAAAAGGTGATCTTTGACAGTTCAATAAGGTGACATTTATATTTTTTTCAGTAATTTTCTTTCTGTCAAGTGATGGAGGAGGCCCTGAATATGTACTTAAGTAAAAGTAGTGACACCACAGCGTTACAATTCAAACAACTGAAAGTCCTGCGTTCAAGATTTTTAAATAAAAGTCAGAAAAATGTAGCATAAAAGGTAGAAGTACTCACTGTAATGTCCATGTCACAGGTTTGTGATTGGACTTTTATGTGTACGGAGCATTTTAAAGCTACACTGTGTCACTTTCCTACCGGAAAATAACAGATTCAAAATCATTTTTATGCTACACGGTCTTCCCACTCTGCATCCTGTACGCCTCTTCTTGCACACTGGATTTTTTTTGAGACATTCTTTCCAATATTTCCTGCTACGTATTGTGATGTAAAGTATATTAGTTGTGGTAGCTAGGCCTCAATTCTTATTATTTAACCATGAAAGGTCAAGGAGAGTCCGGGCCATGACAGGCAGAAGCACAAACTAAGAACAAGTAAATGCAAACAGATACAAGACAAAACAAAAAAAGCAGTAAGCAACAAAACCTCAATTATTCTGTCTCCAAAGTGGACTTAACTTAAGTTTTATAACTTACTCTAACACAGTTCACTTTCATGAACACGTAGCAACGTTGGCACTCTGTACAAACCACAACAAACGTACTGTTCAGGCGGAGGCTCTCTGTATTTGGAGCGGTTCTCTACAGGTCTGGGTCGACTCGAGAAGGTGTAACTTCCGTTTGCATCTCTCTGGCTGTGTGAATCAAACGCCATTTTATTATTATTTTTTTTAAAACTATCGGTAAACTGTCAGACACCGTGAGATGTAAAACTGTTATCTAACGTCAACGGGCTGACTACTAAACACTAACCAACAGGAGAGAGGAGGCAACGGACTGTCGTAGCAACCGTCTCCAGGAAGTGTAGTCTAACGGCCGTTACGTCACGTCCTATAAAAACAGACGTTAAAAACTTAATTTATTTTTTAACAGTCTATTTTACTGCTACTAGTGTTTACAGTACTACGTCTGTCGTCTAATGCTAGTATTACTACTTCTACCACTACTAGCTAAGCTTTCACCACTGTTGTTGCTATGCTACTAACTTACCGTTGCTACTACTAGCTACTTCCGGGATGTCCAAAGTATGGACCTGGGGCCAATCACGGCCGCGGTCAGATTTCATGCGGTCCTCAGCTTTGTTTTTATAATATATTATTTATGGCCTGCTAGGATTGGCTGGAAGATTTGTTTTTTTGTTTGTTTTTTGGTTGATATAATGAAGCATTTGAACCTTTAAGGACATAACTGTTGGTGTTATATATCTGTAGATGTGACAAAATATTACTTTCTGAATGATTTTTGTTAAAGACACCAGCAAGAGCGATGTTATCTGACTCCAGATGTGAAAGAAAGGAAGAACTGGTTTTTAGATTTGGTGACATTGTTATAGAACAGTGCATTTGTATGGAACTTTTATTGGTGATTTTGTCATTTTTAAAATGTTAGTATTGGCCCCCGGACATTTTCACATTGTCAAATCTGGCCCTCTTTAAAAGAAGTTTGGACACTCCTGACATAGCTGGTAGTAGTACTGTAAAATACTACCAATTACTACCACTACTACTGCTGCTGCTGCTATTTACTACACCTACTACTCTCCTACTACTACGTCGACCAATAATATTTCTACTAGCACTCAGACTTCATCATCCATAAGATACGACTCTGCAATCGTGGAGTGTATCAGTGATGGGGAGGTATAGGGATCTGGTTGATCGCTTTATGGCTTGGTGTGGGAGCAACCACCCCACCTTGAATGTGGCGAAACCAGAAGAGATGGTCCTGGACTTCACTAGGACTAGGTCTAACCTGAGCATGAATTTCCAACCAGGGTGAAGAGGTGGAGGACTACACCAGGACAACGGACTGGGCAGAGTTCTTGAGGAAGATCAGATCCTTTAATGTGTGCAGCAGAATGTTGCAGACTCTGCGCTGGGGACTGCTCTGGAACTGGCTTTCGAGAGAAGGATGCTCCATAATCTTCCCAACATAATGGATCATCATAATCTGATGAAGAAGCAGAGCAGATTCAGTCACTGTAGAAAGGACCACTACAGAAAGACATTCCTGCCCTCTGCCAATGCACTTTATGATGACTCTAAGTAATGACCTCTGTGCAGGGAGAAGAGACTCATTCTCCGGAAGGTAAATAATAGATTATTGTCTCTCTGAATGAGAAAGAAAGAATGCACAATTTGTCTTACACTGCAGTTACTGATCGAAAAGCTCATTCCTGACCTTGAATTCTCAGTAGCTGATCAATAGCTGAATGGAGCTTGAGGTGAGATTATTTTGTTAACTGTGATCAAGAATGAGCTGATGAAAAAAAAAATACATAAACAAATAGATAAACATACTGTATTTCATAACAGCCTGAAAGCTAGCGGCTGTTCTGTTTCGGCATATCTCAGAAGTGCAATATGTTCACACAGAGATCACTTCCTGCACTAAGAAGTCAAAAGGTGACAAACAAAGTCAGCCTTGCACTGCATTCTAAGCACTAACTTATGAGTAGCATAAGAAGTTGGAAAAGGCTTTTAAAACGTAGTGCTTAGATAGTTAGAAGTCAAAATATTATTGTGAGTTGCGATGCTGGCTCAACATCTGTCGACACCTCTACTTTTTTTTTTTTTTTTTGCATACTTAAACAGTGTACAAGCAAAACAAAACTGTGCACGGCTTTGATATGTGGGCGACGTGAGGCGTTCGGTAAAGGAAAGCAGAGACTCAAACTCAGGATGATGTTAACCACAAAGAGCAGCTTTACAAAAAGACTGAAAGTGTAAAAGAAAACTGGGCCACCAAAATATAGACTTAACTGTATCACAAGTACAAAGGTGAAAGCTCTGTGGTCAGAGAGATGACTGCTCTGGCACATTTGTGTTTTTTTTTATGTCAGAGATTTGATGGCAAAGATGCTCGTGACAAAGATTTGCACATTTGATCTGTGATATAACAGGTCACAGTAATTATTTCAAAAACAAAAACAAAGGATCATCATCAAACTTGCTACTAGTACTATAGCACCTATAAATACTATTAGTACTATTATGCCATGTTTGATTTTTGAACAGGCAACTCTTTAAATAACCAAAGGATCATTATGTAACATTTCCATGAAAACATGAAACTGTGTACAACACAAACAGCCAAACAAAGCTGGAGGAGGGAACCTTGCTGGAGCCACGTCACGTGTTTTTGATCTTTTTAGACAGCATCTGTTCAGACGAGTGGAGAAGTTACTGTGTCGTAATTGGCTCTCCTCTCTGCATGTTATATTGCTTTATGCTTCGTCTGTCACGAATCATTGCACATTATTAAAGCTTAAACTGTTCAGCTTGCCACTGCGTTGGCCTTTTCTCATTAGTGTTGACCCTCAGCTATGAGATTACGCAACTAGCAGGGCGCAGTGTACTCGCAACGTCGTGTTTTTGGGTTTATTCCAGCCACGTAGGCTTGATGCACTTTTACAAATCAATAAAGGTAATTAATATATCTCTAACACCTTGTAATTAAAGTCTTTGACAGGAAGCAATTAGGAATCGAGGAGGCAATTAAACATTCAAGTGGGAAAAGGAGTCATTAGTGACACGGTTATGAGGCTAACTGATAAAGTATGCAAATATGCAATTAATGAAGGCAAAAAGCAGCAAATTTGTAAATTAATAAATCAATCTCAGTGCGAAATAACTACCATTGTGAAGCTTATAATGCTTTTCTTTGAGGTAATAGGTTATCTCAAGATCAAGAGTCCTCAGTGCAAGTCTGTACCAAACTCCCATATTCATAGATCATGTGATAACAACTCCATGACAACTGAGCGAACTCCATCCGCTGAGGAAGTCGCTGTGGCTGGTGATCGATGTAATCAGTTTTTCTATCAAACAACACGAAGACTGAACTTTCAGTCTAAATCACAGACGCCTCTAAACAGGCGTATGAAGTTCACACCTACACGGGATGTTTAAAGGTTCATAATTTTTCAAGTCTCAAAGCAACATTGTGTAACGGATTTCATTATGTTGATGTTACACTGACCTATAATCAGGTGAATGCACCCCGTATGCCTGTCCTGGCACTCTGTAACTTTGTGCTCCGGGTACGATAACCCACAAGAGATAAACGTTTCTAAATCTTCCCTCTGATGTGAAAAATCACGCACCAAGCCCATCATCAATCAAGTCCACCAGAAGGTCTATCATATAGGGTCGAGTTGTGCTGCTCTGGAGTGCCTCCAGAGAGGGATCTCTGTAGCACACATGTTCTTGACCACGTCCGAAGGTATGGATATATGCTTGGAAGCTTGCATCTCAAATGAGAGTCTCGGCGTGGAGAAATCAAGAGAGCTGCACCTGCAAGAGAGTTCTTGTTGCTCACAAGAGTCCAAAGGCCAGTGGACTATAGTGGAAAATAAAGCTCAGCAGACATTTTTGTGAGGCCAAGTCTGAAAGTGTCTCTGCAACCTCGTCGGCTTAATCATCCTGACATTGCACACATTGCTGAGGGATTGAGTCAGTGGACGCAGCGACCCGAATACAATCAAAGAATGACACTGACATAACAATGACACTGAGAACCAGTATGTAGAAGTTACAACAGACAACTGAAGTATGACGAAATACATTTATTTGTCTTGCATTGTAGAAAGTTTTTCAGAGATACAGTCAAATATTTATTTACACACTTACTAGAAATGAACGGTTCTGACAGAATCAAAGATGAATCTTTACAGATCAACATTGCAACGCTCAACAGGTTAAACATGTGCGTTCTTCATCATTCCGAAGTATTGCCGCTTGGTGACCGCTTCCTCTTTGCTTGGGTCCGCCTCGTCAATCATTTCCTAAAAGGGTAAGATGCAAAATGTTCAAACTGAAAGCTGTGCTTCATAACCGACGACGTGGGAAAACCCTCATTCTCACTTGGGCTTGGCAACGTGTGTCGTACGAGGCGGTGCCCACGTTCCCTGTAGCCGCGTTGAGTTATTCGCATGTTATAACTTAACAACACGAGAGGAACTACAAGACGTGAGAAGAGAAACGGGTGTGTGGTGGCAAAAACTCAACATCTATAAAGGTTCTTTTTTTTAAATAGAAGTATTTTAGAGACCTGTCACCAGACTCGTGACATTTTGACATACAAAAAACAAACATCTTTTTGAGTAGGGGGGAGTCGTCGGAGATAAGAATACCTGTATTTCTTCATCTGTGAGGTTTTCGCCCAGCTCCTCAGCGGCTCTCTTGAGATCGTCAAATATGATTACTCCTGTGCAGCTGTCCTCGAAGAGCTGGAAAGACTTCATTATTTCGTCATCTGAGTCCCGTTCGGCCTGTCAACAATGGTGACATAACAAACACATGATGACTGACGCATTGCAACTTCAGTTTACACTTTTTCATGTCATCCTACCGACCGGCAGACATCTCACAGGTTCTTTATTAAAAACTGGAATGATAGCAATTTAAAATTTTCATGGCTTTCTGTTTTAATTAGTGCTTCTTCTGCCCTTAACTCAAAAGTACCCAGTTTGACCTATGCAGCTTTAATTAATGTAACTTTTATTCTTATATTTTAGGGTTAGGGGCACTCCAACAGTCACTTTGAAGGAGACAGACACAGATTTCTTTATGTGCTCTGACAAAAACTCCAAATCGTGTTAGGCAATGTTCAAAAACAGAAATACAACACACACAGACACAAACATTTTGTCATCAAATATTCTTTCATATATGATAAAACAGTAAAATAGTGCGTCGTGCACATGATTGACAGGGTGAGAGTGGGAAAAAAACACAAATGTAATGTAATTTTTGAGGCCGCATAGGAAGATAACAATAACAATCTGTTTTGTTGTTGTTTTTTGTTACTTAATTTATTAACATTAATTACATTAAGATAACATTTTGCTAAGATTGTTGTTTCTTTGACTAGTTTATTCTTGGGGTCCCGTCAGGGTCTGCAGTTCTTGTATTTTAAGTATGTTGGTACATCGATTTAGAATAAATTTGTTGCTGCTTTAAAGCAACTGCAAACAAATGGAGGTGAGATAAAAGACCTTCATGAACTGGTTAACAGTGTCTTTGTGTCAGTGTGTTGTGTGTTTCCAGGTGTAACGGCTGCACGACACTCACCATTTTAAACGCCATTATAGTGAGAAAGCCATTGAAGTCAATTCTTCCGGTGCCGTCTTTATCAACGGTTGCAAGTATTCTACTGATTTCTTCTTTGCTCGGTTCATACCCGAGAGCTTTTATGACAACCTGCGGCACAGATACACAACATCCATCCATCCATTTATCTGCTGCCACTTATCCTCACAAGGTCAATGAGAGAGAGGAATATGTGGATGTATACATGAACTTAACATCTGATCCAAGGCACACTTAACCATGAAATGACCTTAATCGCCCAGACATCTATTTCTCCAG
Organism: Miichthys miiuy; assembly: GCA_036365135.1. Taxonomy (NCBI): domain Eukaryota; kingdom Metazoa; phylum Chordata; class Actinopteri; family Sciaenidae; genus Miichthys; species Miichthys miiuy. The sequence continues at coordinate 19,076,634 of CM071620.1, forward strand.
TTGTGTCTTTGTCAAAGAGATTAAATGCCTCCATCAGCTGTTGCCTTTGCTCCTCAGTCAGCTTGATGTGGGGAACTGCATTTTTCCTCTGGCTATCTGAAGAGGCTGGTGTGTGACCTGAAGCCTGAAAACAAACAAACAAACAAGCAAACAAACAAACAGCTTAACTACAGCATGCATTTCATCTCATACCACACATTTATATGAAAGTTTACCATTTCAGTGAGCGACCAGCCACAGCACGGAGAACTCCAACGTTGTCTGACAATCAGATGTCAACAAACAGGCAGCAAACGGCTGTACTCGAGTGACGTGACAGACAGCCAATAGGAACGACGATATCACCGTGACGCGAGCGTGTTAACCAATTGCAAAAAAGAAATGGGCGGGTTATAATAGCGCCCACCAATGGTGGAGATCGTTTCTTGTCTCCCAGCAACAAGGTAACAAAAGCGCATGCGCAGACCGTAGATATAATATATACAACAAGTAGTTCCCACCAAGCAATCTGATTGGTCAACTGGACATTTAAAATGTTAATAATATTACACACACACTCACATCCTGCAAATATATAACATGTAAATAAATATGAATAAATAGTCAACTTTTAATAAGTAATACATCTGAATTTTAAATTTAAACTTTCTTTAATGAATATTCTGTATTTTATGGAGCGGTTAGAGCGCCTCATTAATACAGGTGTGTACCTCATTAATACAGGAGTGTACCTCATTAATACAGGTGTGTACCTCGTTAATACAGGTGTGTACCTCATTAATACAGGAGTGTACCTCATTAATACAGGTGTGTACCTCATTAATACAGGTGTGTACCTCGTTAATACAGGTGTGTACCTCGTTAATACAGGTGTGTACCTCGTTAATACAGGTGTGTACCTCATTAATACAGGTGTGTACCTCATTAATACAGGTGTGTACCTCATTAATACAGGAGTGTACCTCATTAATACAGGTGTGTACCTCGTTAATACAGGTGTGTACCTCGTTAATACAGGTGTGTACCTCATTAATACAGGTGTGTACCTCGTTAATACAGGTGTGTACCTCGTTAATACAGGTGTGTACCTCGTTAATACAGGAGTGTACCTCATTAATACAGGTGTGTACCTCGTTAATAGATTAATTCTGACTGATGCTGTGAGTTTTCAGAAATGTTTCGATCACATCCTCCATCAGCTGTGCGGTGAATCGCAAATACAGAACTATTACCTTAAAAATACATGTGACGTTCATGTGTCTACGAGCTAAATCTGTCCAAGGAGAAATATCCTTTTCAGAAGATATCTTAGTCACTACAAAACTGAGCTAGTTTAGTTTAGCAGTTTAGTGTTTATATATATATTATATATTCTGATTATATATTTTACTTTAGTACTTTAGTACTTTACTTTAGTTGGTAATTGTTGCATAATCACAATGCTCCATTAGAGAGTGAGCTTTAACTTATATCTCCGGTGTTATATCTTATGCCAATAATGACGATACAGCACACCCTCTCATGTAATATTGCTTAAATCACCCGTTTTTTAAAATGAGGTAACATTATTCTCTGTATAGAAAGATAACGTTTGGTTTGCACAAGCATCTTTTTAAGACACAGATGCAAAAACAAAATTAAATATCATCTCTATCGTGGAATCTGAACATGATTATGAGTATCCTGCAGTGAATAAGGACTTCTTCTATGTCCTGAAATTCTCTTGGACATCATTAGGAGATATAAATTTAACCCGTTAAGGCCTGAATTTATATATATTGTATGTGTGTTTTGCCTTTAAGTAGATGGTAAATAATGTTGAAATTATTAATTTCACTTTTGTACAAAAAATAAATAGAAATTTTGGTATGTTGCAAATTTGCAACAACAGGCATAATGGTTAATAATAAGATAACAATAACACAGTAATATAACAGTAAAAACTTACTTACTTATTTATATAAATCTGCAAAAGCAAGTTTTCAATAATAAGAATTATGACCACTTTCATGTCACCAACACAATATGCACAAACATTACTGTTAAGGATTTAGGAAACAGTTAGGGTGTTGTAGCGGTTTGTTGCATACTTGTGACAGCAGGCGTTAAGGGGTTAAAGAAACCACAGCTTTCTCAAGTGCAGTGCACTACATCGTACAGCGATGTCCTTCAATCATTCGGTATATACTCTCAACTCTTTGTTATTGAAATACACCGTACACGTGAGCGTTATTATCATCATATTGTACTGTGGCATCAGTTCAACTGTAGCACATCCTATTAAATACACATTCAATTAACTGAGCAGTAACAATGTCCGCTGATGATCGCTGTGTGTTCATCGTGAGCTCAGAAATGAAACAGTCTTTTGTTACTGACTACATGCTCTGCTGAAAAAAAAGGGTATGTGGTTAGTTCAAATGGATGTAAAGTGGACGTGGCAATTTGACAGATGCAGAAAACTGAATAAATGTGCCTTTAGCATGTTTTATTATCCATGTAAGGGCCGTGGTTATGGATGGATTAGCATGTTATTTTGACACTTGGCATTCATATTTCCCATTGGATAAACCCCTCTGACTTTTGTGGTAAATGCAAAGAAGTTTGAGAAATCAGTTCATATCTGTTATCAGTCTGTTGAAGGACCCTTTTGCCCAAACATGGCGGTTGTATTGCAAGTAATTTCGAAACTTCTACTTAAAAACCGACAAAATCAGTTAAAAAATGTTTTATTTATCATGAAACGGCCTGAAACGGTCTCTTAAAGGTCACTGAAGAAAGTCATACCATGACTGATGACAAACACCGGTGAAAGCAATGCCAGTTAAGATTGAGAGTCTTTCTGTGAAATTTACATTCAGCCACAGATCTACTTTGTGGCTAGTGCTAATTAGCGAGCAATAAAAAAAGATGGTAAACATTATGCCTGCTAAGAACAAGCATGTAAGCATTGTCATTCTGATCCATGCTGTCGTTGGCTTTGAGTTCAAAGCACCAATGTGCATTGATTGTGTGTACATTGCCAGGTCCGCTTCTGGGATGACACCCGACTCTGCTCCTGGCAGCCTGGCTAACAAACTGAGCTAAGATTAGCTAACAGCAGTAAAAGCTCACAGCAGTTTACTTTTCTGTTCTTCAGGAAGCTCTGTAAATCAGAGAGGATGTCAACATTTTCTCCATAAAATATGATCCGGTTTCATCAAAATCAGTGGAAGTTTGTGGTGTGTGCTGTAAAGTGTTACCTGCTTCTCACAGGTGATCGTATCCGGAGCACAAAGTTACATAGTGTAAGTACAGACGTACGGGGTGCAGAGTGGGAATCAATGTCAGTGTAGCATCTAACTTTTAAACCTGTTATTTTATAATAGAAAAGTCACACAATGTTGTTTTGAGAGACGTTCAGAGACTGAATTGGAACTTTGAGTCAGTGTTCGAAATAACCTGCAACGCAACCACAATTTGGATACACATGAACCTGACAGATTGATAACTGAGATGCACTGATACCTCAGACGTCTTCACATTTAAAAAGTCATCTTTGACCTAGTTGGAGCATTAAATCAGGTCACACAGTGACTTTATGGAGCTTGTGATAATCGATTTTCTGCTGACAGTGTCAGATGTGCTAATTAATGCATCTTTCTGTTCTTTGTCTCCCCGTACATACAAATGAGTGTGCACAGAGCATATCAAATGCTTCTGTATGCACGATATGCTTCACAAACGTAGTTGGTCTTGCGTCTTGACTTTTGACTGATTTAGATTGACTTGTCGGGGGGGAAGGAAACTGCGTTAAAGAACTTTAGAAAGGAAGGAAGAGGTGGCATCAGCCCATTATGCCGTCAGAGAGCACGAGGAACAGCAATTCAGAGAAAAACCAAATCCGCCCATGTGACCGTGTCTGGTTTCCTTCTGTTTTAGCACATGTGCCAGAACATGCTGTTCTCTCAATGAAGCCTGTTATGCAACGCATCTAGCAAAGAGAAGTTGAGCCAAAGTCTTCACTCACCCCCCATTTTGTCAATCAGGACCACAACAGCCATTTGCAACGAGAACTTTTCTTAAAAGGTGTTATAGAAACAGACAAATGCATCTTTTTACTTTGTCATTTTCTTTTATTGTGAAACTTTCCTTATGTTATTACCTAAAAGGTTGAATTGCATGACAAAGATTACCCACCTGTATCTATTGCATTGTCATTTTATTTACATTTTAGCATACAAAGCATAGAGCATCATCAAGAAAGTGTTTTAATGTAGTGGAAGAAAGGCCAAGGATTTACAGAAAGCTAAAAAAAAAAACCCTTGTGCTTAACTTGCTATACTGTAAATACAAACTCTTCAAACAAAACATAGAAAATCAAAAGGCATAGCATATTTTATCCACAGTTAACTGTGTTTTCATAGCTTCATTGTGGTAGACTAGATATCTATCATGATAACTACGTATTTAATTAATGGTGTACTCTAAATAGTACTACTGAGAAAGTGCAACCATCGAGGCGGCACATACGTGACATTCATTCAAAGTGAAGCAGTGAAATATGAACAGACTTTATGTACAAGCATTTCTCTAACAGAGCTGAACAGTGGACAAAGCCTTAAAAAAACTCAGTTTCTCTGACTAACAAAAGGACAGTGATAAGTGAAGGAGTAATGGAAGAAGTAGGTGGTACCATGAAGCCAAGCTCTGTAACTATTTAAAAAAAATGTACAATCCAGCCGTATTAGATTCTCTATGTTAGAAAGAGCCAGGCTCAGACAAAAGAAGCTTACAAGGCTGTTAACTTGCAGTCTGAAAATGGGTTCTTTGGCTTTGTCCACTGATATACAACTCAGATAAATGCTTGTATATCTAAAATCCGATCAGTGCAACAGTCCCAAAGTCAATCAAACGTAAGACTCCTTGGCATAAGAAAATTCCTCAAACACGGGCTGGCTGCATCTCCGTGACACGGCCTCACGATGACCTGCAGACACAGACTCGGACATAGCTCTCTGGCGGAAAGGCTGCCTCCGCTCCACAATGTTGGCTTCGTCCTGCGCCGCTTGAGAAAAACAGTCTGTGTATTGATTTACAGGACACGTAGATGGAAAGTCATAATTTACAGAGGATGGACGGGATCTTCTCTCCAGCACTATGGCATCGCGTACAGTCATTGATCCATACTGCAGTGGAAGACTCGTGTTCTGCACTGAGTGCTCGTATGACGGAGGCCTGCAGGGCAGCTTGCTGTCCACGTGCTTAAACACTTCACTGGTCGACAGAGGCCGTGATTTGTGCGGAGGCTCGGCTGGTGAATCTGCTTCATTCTGAGAGTCCTCCTGCAGAGTTTCACATGGGAAGGAGTTTTCCTTCTGAGAGTCTTTCTTTAGGCTGCTCCTGCCAAAGGCACCTAAGCTCCTTGTCCTCATTAGGACTTTACTGGGGACTCTCAAGGACTGTGAACGCCTCTTCTCATCTGTAATCGGTCTGGTGATTTCCTGCTGAACCTTTGCAGTCATCGGAGGCTGATTGGTGTTTGCTCTCCTGGTGCAGGCTGGCGACCCCATAGGGGAGCTGGTGAAAACAGAGCCATCTGACTGGTTAGAGGCAGCACTCTCGAGGGAAGAGCATGAGCAGTCTTTGATACGACTGCTTGACATGTAGGGCAGTGGATCCATGTTGGAGCTGCTGCTGCTCAGTCTCGGAAAAGACATCACCGGCCTCGCTTCTCCTCGTCTTAGCAAGAAGGAATCATCCGAGATCTGCTTTTTCAGAGGCTGCTCCTCAAAGTCCCGCCTCTCCACCGAGCAGTCATCATGGCTTCTGGCATGACTGCAGACACTCTCCAGATCAGGTGTGAGGAGGATGATGGGCTCAGAGCAGCGACGGTTGAACCCTGGCTTTGTGTCGAAGATAGCTTCAGCTGACCAGGAGGAGTTGGTGAAGCTGGGACTGAGGGAGGAAGATGACCCAATCTCTCCATGTGTGGAGCTGGCACTCTCTCCTGCCTCTCCATCTCCATCTGGGTCGGTGCTGTCATACGCAGAGTCATGATGCTGAGAGGACAGTGAGTCTGCAGAGAGGGAACAGGAAGACATGATTAGGATCTCTAAATATTTACAGCAATTAGTCAGTTGAATTCAACTTGAGTGAAGGACTGAATAGGGGGGAAGTGGAGTCAGAAAATCGTGAGTCAGAAAATAGGGGTTATGTATTTATTGCTGAATTTTTGGAGAGCAGATAAGTTCTTGCAGGATTTACTGAGTAATTATGTCAAATGTCATGTTTCACAATATGCAGATGACACTAATGTCTCCGTAAAAGTTGTTTTATTTTCTAGTTTCTTGTAAGAGCATTATTTAAACAGGGATTGAACATTATCTCTCTAAAGAGTCTTTTCTTCCACTAGCCAAGAGTTACCTTCACTTTATTCTGCATTAACATAAATACAGATGCATTACCCAGAGTTTAATCTGTTGTTCAAAACAACCTGCAACCTGTGCTACTAGTCAAGGAGAGCGTCCAAATCAAATATCATTAAAATGGTCTTTAAAAGTCAAACATTAAGTTCAGGCCACCACCCCTCACAAATATTTTTGTACAGTCCCTAAAAACAGAGATCTGAATGATGTATACCTTCATCTGTATCCAGCAGATTTAGGATATTGTCTCCAAGAATCTCACAATTCTCAATCAGGAACTGAGTTAGCTCTGTGATCTACAGAAAATAAGAAAAAAGAAACATGTTGAGTGAAATTATTGATTTTCCAAACTAAAACCGAACATCAGATAACAATAAACTCTATAAATCAAAGCTGACGTTCATAACAGATACAGTCCCCACAGTGCAGTGCATCACATGGTCAAGATAAGGTTTTTTTTTCATTTGCATTTAACTAAACAAACATCTAACAAGAGTCTGTACAAGTGTAACATTTATTGTGAAACCTTTTGAGGTTTTCTGCACTGTGAACCGCAAAGCTTCAAAGCGCCAAAAGTGAAAAAGTATAATCATAACAAGACTTTCTACCTTTTCATTTTTTTCCTTCTGCTCATCCAGCTGAATGCCATCCAGCTGCAGCAGTGTAGGGGCGATGCACACCGCCAGGTTGCAGGCGTCCATCTTGTTGATGTCAGCTTTTTCGATGATGTGATGGAGGATGCAGACTAGATGCTGCAGGAGGAGTTTGTTCGCCCCCGGAAGTGCATCTACCACCCTGATGGCAGATAGCAAAAAACGGAAGAGAGAACAAAAAGAGAAGAGGGAGAAGACATTAGCTTGGCGCTCTTTTTTTCTGTTTAAAGTTTCTTCCTTCTTTAAAACAGAAGGCAGACTAAAAAAAGAGAAGTGGTTTGTGTTCAGCCTACAGACAGATGACAGTTGGAGTGCTCTACAAAACTCCAAAATAACATCTATTTACTTTTTGACCGCAGAACCAGTCGTGAATATACCAAATGTCACATATATTTAGGAGCAGAGTGGCAGGGGGAATTACACCGTCTAGACTCTTTGCTTACTTTTTGACTTCCACAGCTCTCTGCTGGTTGTCTTCATTGTCCAGAGCTGTCATCCAGTTGTCATAAAGTTCGGCTACCAGCAGGCTGCCAGGAATTTCCTTCAGAAAATTCTGCAACAAACAAGAGAAGGGACGGTGATGAGACGCAGTACTTATCAATGGAAATGATCTGGTGTGACACTCAACCAAACTAAACCGGTGTTAATCTTTAGGATTTGAGGATGAACCAAGATAACTCACAGGTATCAAGGACTGCATTCATGGCGGCTTTAATTAATAGTAACTTTGCAGATCTAGCAGTATAAAAATGAACCCTAAAATGAACCCCATCTTTACAAGCTGCAATGCACACACCTTAATGCAGTACTTTTAATCCTTGCTGTGGTATTACTGCTTTTACTCATGCAAAAGATTTGAGTATTTCTTCTGCCACTGTGGTAATAGTAGCTGTAGCTGCAGCTGTAGTATGGTATGACAGTGGTAGTTGTGGTCGTGGTAGTGATGGTTGAAGTAGGGCCATCAGTAGTAGTTTAATTAATACTAATAGCGTAAGAAGGACTGAAGCAGTAGTAGTAGTATATGGGGACGTACTTTGAGTAGGGCGACGAGCATAACGACCGGCTGACTCTCCATGTCCACCTCCAGGCCGCTGTTGAGCTGCTCCCTGATGTCCTTCATGTTCTTGCTGTTGCCGGGTTTCCGAAACACTCCCTCAGTGGACGGACCTCTCTTCCTGAGCAACATCAGAATCTCCTGGTGAAAGGACGGGACAGAGAGGGAGCGCAGAAGAGGTGAGATTATCATAGTAACAACAGGTTCTGTGTGAGTGTGAGTGATGCATTTTGAGCTGATACTAATCCAATGCACAGCTCGTGCACTTGCATGGTTTCCTGCCCTGGTTAAGAAATTCTTAGAACTACTGTCAAAGGTCAGCTTGTTTATTATTCATACTCACTGAACGACAGGAAATAATTTATTCTGCAAACCTGACTGGCAAGTGATGACATGAAACATCTGACATTTAACATAGAAAGTCAACTTACTGCGATCGGTTTGGGAAGTGAGCTGTTGTCTGGGCAGATCTTGCAGAGGGGCTGTCCAAACAGCTGTGTCTTGGTTTCGTTATCGGATCGGCGTGCTTTGCTGGAGAAGCTGTAGGTCGTTTTCAACCTCCTGACCAGCTTCCACTTGGAATCTGATGAGAGCAGAAATGTTTTCTCCATCAGATTTTTCACATTATATTAATTTATCTCATGCTTATAGATTTCGTGCAACACAACAACAAAAATGGGCGTGCAACAACAGCCTTTTCTCCACTTGTGAACTCTTATCAGTAGTTAGATTTCCTCTGTGGATGTTCTCTTTGCTCTCATGGCATAAAAAACGCGCCCCTCCCTCCATCAAAACTGCCACTTTTGAACTCACCAATGGGCTGCGGCTGCTTGTCCTCTTGGTTATGTAACTGCTTTGGCAGAGCAGAGGTCTTTGCATCGCCCTGGCAACAAAATATAGGAAAGAAAAGTTAATGCGGTGACGAGTGCGCAAGAGGAACATGAGCTTGCAAGAGGAAGAAGGGAGCGCTTGTGTTTTATCCCTCGCCCTTCATGCCTGCTAACACGTGAATGCTACAAAAGGCGCTCGTAGAAGACCAAAAATCTAAATCACACGTATCTTTATTGATCATCTTCAAGTGTAAAATATTTGCTTATTTCTTCTCTTTGTGCAGCTGTATGTATTTCAGGAGCTGTATATATCTCGCCTCCTTTCAGCATGAGAGGATAGGCGCAGGTGTCTTTCACAAACTGTTGTTTCGCTTGAACGTCTTTAATGAAGATGGGGATTTTACTTACATCATGTGGAAACTCAATGAATGGTTCCATGCCGCCTCCTGTTAGAGTTTTAGTCTAGAAGAAGACGGGGGCAGAGAGAAGAGGTTATTTAGTACAAGCTCTTTTATTTATATATATATATACTGGTTTCTATTGGGCATGGCAAAGTGGGCAGTGAGACACTTACCGTGATGCTGCTACTCAACACCTTCATGAGGACGTCTGGAGGTGAAGAAGCACAACCAACCCTGTCTTTTGCTTCTTTAATTTTCCTACGATGACAAAAACATACATGTAACACATCCACTCGTACGCGTACGACTTGTCTTCAAACTTCTTACAACCCTCTGCGCGAGTTTCCACATTTCTTAGTCTGCACTTTGCTTTTAAAATAACCGCACAAAACGTCTGTTATTTAAAGTTTTGGCGTATCAAACAGTGCATCGATATAATGCTATGAGGCATATTTTTAGTCAGACCGGCACATCTTGCCAGACTCGACTCCATGTTATCTAAAACATTCACTATTAAAGCATCAGTTGAAACCAACACTGATGATACGTACTGTATTTATTGATGTAGCTGATAATTATATACTCCCTGCAGCAATACTCAAAAATCAAAGATCAAAATGACTCTACGATCTCAAGCTCAAGTGGTGTCCAACTCTGAGAATATGAGAATATGTATGGCTTGTTGTTGATAACACATAGTTTATTAAATGTGAGAATGATAGTCGTTTAATGCTGAATAATGCTGTTTCTTACCTGTGAAGTGTATCTAACCAGCGTTCTTTAACCTCAGGCGAGCTGTGGGCAAAATAACAGCATGGTATGAGTTACTAATCCACAGAGAGAACCAAACAGGCCAGCAGATACAGTGGGAGGACTGAGACAGACTGCGCACCCACGGCCTTTTAACAACTCCGCTGGAAACTGTCACTCAGTCATGGGAACAGGAAGCAGCGTCACGGCGGCCCCCAAGCAAACACGTTCCACTTCCTCCTAGTCTAGGTTTGTTGCTGTGGTTTAGCGTCCATCAGTGGAAACATGACGACAAAACAGATATGCGTACCTACATCTACACCTGAAGGGCTTCACCTTTTGTGAACCTGTGCTCGATAATGCCAGAGCGGTGCCCAACGAGTGAGCATGTTTTCTCGCAGGCTCCGTGGTCAGCTTCATGCGAGTGATAAGGAATGAAACTTTCACACGCTGAATCATTACAAGAGACAAATCGTGCAATCAGAAATCTCGTTTTCAAACAAAACAGCTCAAAGCTCACCAGGGGATTCATCATCTTGGAAGACAAGAGTCAAAAACAGCTTTATGTTTTTTTATTAATTACTTTGCGAGAAACGTGGGAGTCAATGAATAACACAGATGACTGCATTAGTCAACTGGGGCCCATTTAGTGTCTCTGATGAGGCGTTTTCTGAGAAAACTTTTATTTCTTTGTATTGTCTAGAAAAACAAAAAGCATGAGGCAGTGTTTCTCCTGCGCTTCATATTTATTGTAAAGGCCAGTGTTACTAAATAAAGTCAGCTGATGTTAATTCCCTAACATGGAGATTGGCTTGTCGGCCTCCACCGCACTTCCTATTTTGCAATCCACCTTGTGATGCTGCGGGGAGGGCTTTCTCTTTGCTACTTCTCTGTTTTAATGATCGCAAATCATATGATCATTTACTACATTTGTGAATATTCCACGAACAGCCTCAGACGTGACTGGCAAGAAAAGCCGGTCAAATAAGAAACTGAAAAAATGTTTGTGCTTCTCTATTCATGTGAAGACCACAAGACCTTTAAAGCTATAGGTCAACAGGTCAACAGTCTTGGAAAATACACTTGTCAGCTTTACTGCAGACACTTTGATGATTTGATACCAATCTCTTATCTTATCTTAGCTTAGCACAAAGACTGGAAATGTTGTGCTAAGCTATATCCAACAGTAACATCAATAGCAACAGCAATCTCTTCAGGTTTTGCACAGATTAAACAAACAAGATTTTGTTACGCTCGATCAAATCCAGGCTAGCTGTTTGCATCTGTTTCCAGTCTTTGTGCTAAGCTAAGCTATTCTTCTGGCTGTATCTTCGTATTTAGACGAAGGGACATGAGTGTTAATGAATCTTCTCAGCTCTTACAAGAAAGATAATAAGTAAGGCTTGAACTAATCTGATTAATTCAGGGTACAACGGACACACTGATCCATGCTCTCTGTGTTTGCTGACGAAACTTGAAGCCACGAGACTCGACTGAACCGTACATGTAGATCCTTCTTTGTTGAGTCCGTAATGTCAAGGATAATGTCAGAAATGTGTCTGCTCTTCTACGATATCACTCCTGAATCTGTTCATTGAAGTGGATGTACTAAGTGGATGACAGTACGTAGCTGTATGGGTCATCTCCAATCTTTAAAAACATCAAGGCTGCATGTTTTTTTAATATCACCCCGTTGATATGCATATTTGCCAAAAATGTCAACTGATTCCTTTGAGGTGAAATCTCCTCACGTTTACATCTTTGAGAGGCATTAAGATCAGGATTAGGGCGTAAGAGAGGAGGATCAAGGTCCTCAGAGACTTTATATGCACGATCATGCTTGTATCGTGCATTCAGGCGTGTGAGTCAAAACACTTAATGCGCTGTTGTTTGTCATCAAATGTGCATCAAGCGTGTCTGCTCACCGAAAACACACCAAACAAAAAGTGAGAGCCCAGGCCAAGACAGCGGTCACCCTGAGGTCAATATCCCCCGTCGGTCCCTCCTCGTCTTCCGGTTCATCTTCAAAACCGTAAAGCCAGATGTCCTCGAGGTTCACTCTGTGCTTCAGACGGTAGCCGGCATTTGGCCTGTTGAAACAAGAAGAAAGAAAGGCAATAGTCACCTAAACAGTCAAGATTGAAATGCAGTTTTCAGTTCCATAAATTTTCAGCCTCAGTGATTGTTTCTTTCACTGCCCTTCCTATTTGTGAACATGTTGAAGCTAGGCACAGAAATAAAAGGTGCCATTATGATGATGTAAGTGAATCTATAGAAATCGGCGACAAACACACATGATACGTGATAATGAGAAACAATAATGCGTGACACGCATGGGGTACTCATGCACACACAGATTTTTTTAGCTTTAATGGCTCTTGGACAGGTGTGAAATCTGATCATCTACAATAGGGAAATCAAAGCAGGCTGAACCGAAGCCTGCACACTGGAACGCCTTCGTAAATGACACTGAAAGGTAGGTGGGAGTGTTGAGAGAGGCGGAGGTGTCTTCTGAACGTGCTTTTATAAGTGGCTTCCACAAAAACCTCATTTAATTAGAAACCAGCTGACAGCTGCGTGTTTGCAGCAGAGGCCTGCCAGTTTGTAATGTGGTGCTTATTAATAATTTGAAAGATCACATGGGCCTTTTTAAGGCCCCTGTGGGTCTGTTTGATAATATATGCTTGGTAAAAAAAGATATAAAATGACATAATAAAGCTTCTTTTTACAGATTTAAGACAAAGCTAACCTCATGAAAGAAAAAGAAGTACTCCACCATGACTGGTAAACTGAACCTGATGAGTAAACTACCAGGAACAATCATCTCTAACGGGAGTGAATGCTCATATGTGTACATATATATATAGACTCAAAAGAGTCCAAAGTCTGTTTATTGTATCATACTGTAGCCTCAGCTGTGCTGCACCTACTGGAACAGTGGGCAGGTTGTGGTAAAGAGATGACTGTTATTGTCCTCCCACTCAAAAGCTATAAAACTTCCACCACCACGTCTCTGAAAAACAGCTTTAATGTGACTACGATGAGCAACCAGCAGCTTGAAGATCTAAAGACAGTGGAATCCAGAAAAGCAAGATAATAATATCTCGTAGTAACAACGGAAAGAGAGACTTCCGATAACTACTAATAATGATAATAATAGTCATTTAGGTTGCTGGCATGATTGACTTGTGAGACGAATGACCCAGCATTTCTAAGTGAAAGTATCTGACTGACCTATTTAGTTTCAGGCAACTGAATTTCAGTTGAAAACGTGTTGAAATAACTCTATTTTCTACCTCATGTGACTTCGCCCAAAGGGAAGCACCTTGCTTTTTTTATTCTAGTCAGGGTGACTAAACACAAACAGTCCAGGCACTTGGAGATTCCCCAACAGTCCGAGAGTACGCCAGCCGAAAAAAAATACACATTTTGTTTTAACTTCCTCTTTCACTCTCCCGGTTTAACTCTATGAATGTGTGACGCTTCTCAACAGAAAGTTTCTGAAATAACACTTCAGCTTTACTGCAGTGTTTCCTATATTTGTTTTTTATTGTCTCTCTGTACTTTCCAGGTGTTATATCTTTGTTCCATTGACATTTATTTTAGTCACATATTAGTAAAAAAAATAACCTATAATCACTATCTATATGTATATATGTCTATATATACACTTCTTACTTGAGCTTAGCGAAGACAATGACATCACTGAAGAGGAACAGGTGTCTCTCGTTAGTCTTCGAGCCCTCGGTGACCTGGACGCACTCGTCCAAAAGCAGCTCCCCGTTCTCGCTGGTAAGGCCGAGGACGAATGGACTCTGCTCCACGGAGACCCAACAAGAAGCCTCCTCCCTGAGAGGACACACGTACAAGAAAACCCAAAAATGGGTGGATGACATGGACAACCCACAGCCAGACCCAGCCTAATTTTTTTTGCTTATGTTTGCTGTTATTAATGGGGAAATCACCACAACAAGAGGCCTGTGCTTGGATGAGGAGGATGTGAAAACATAAAAGAAAAAGTCCCTAAGTTAATAACTTAGTCTTTAGATACACTGTACACGTAAAGACTTCAACATTTTCGGAAATTTGGCTTTCTTACTGAGAGTTAGAGAGAAGATTGATACTGCTTTTATGTAAAATGAAGCTGGAGCCAAAACTGTTATAAAACGGCTAGTCCAGGATGGATTAAATGGATTAAACATACTCAATATAATGTGTTAATTAGTGTGCTGGACACTCCATTGATGACTGATTTTTCTTTACCTATCAGACAGAACCAGGCTCCGTCTGTTTTCAGTCTTTATGCTAAGCTAACAAGCAACAAGTGGGAAAAAAAACAAGTTGTAGATTTTCTGGTGCCAGACATATGAATAGTGACTTTTTAAACACATTGTACAGGTAGAACATTCAACATTACGGGAAATATGGTTATTGATACCACTTTTATGTTTGTACGGTAAAAATAAAGCTGGAGCCAAAACCGTTAAACTCGTTAGCTTGTTAGCATAAAGAAACATAAAGCAGCTAGCCACAACTTTTAATTTTTACACTTAGTTTTCTGTACAGATTAAACATACTGGAAATAACGTGTTAATTAGTGAGCTTTAGCGACACTTTAGTGAGCTACATCCGTTAGCTGATTATTTCCATCGGTTTTAAGTCTTTATGCTAAGCTAACAAGTACAAAGAGAGAGTACAAGAAATTGTAGATTTTGGGGTGTTATGTGCCTGACACTTCCCCTAACCCTTGTTATTTTTAGACTATTTGTTTTCACATTTTTGTTAATTTGGACAAAGCAAGGCTAGCTAGTGAGCTAAGCTAACGATAACTATCTCCTGGGGTCAGCTTCATATTTATCCTATAAATATGGGAGTGGTATGGATCTTCTCTAATGTTTTTTTGTCTTTTGGGGTCAAAATTCTGCCTGTCAAAGCTGACATATGATATCTGAAGTGAGAACAGCTTCGTAATGTAGTTTCACAGTTAACCACACCAGCTGTTTTTCCATTGAAATGCATATTAACTATTTCCTGAGATACATTCACTACATTTTTACGGTATCGCATTGCGTAAGTTTTGCCTGAGTTCCTTATGACAAAAAAAAAAAGACATTTAAGAACTGAATTAGTATTCGTGAAGCTGCTGTTACAAAAGACATTATAACTCATTTGAATTCAAAGCGACGATATCATCAATGCCCATGAATTTGTATTAGTACAGATTGAGCTATAGATTAATGATTCGCAATCAGTTTTACACTGAAATCATTAATGAAGCAGACTTTTCGCCCCTCATATTTAAGAAATTATGAATTATTTCAACTCTAAAACTCATGATTTAATGTTAAACACAGGTAAAATGATCTAGTATTTAACAAAGATTAGAAATATGAATTCATATTTGTGCAGCAGAACATTGTTTTTCTTCTTTCTTATCCCATTAGTCGTCTCATAAATCCATCAGAAGGGTTTCAACCTTCTTTCAGGGACCGCACATCACTCATAGGTTTATTTATACTGAACTAGAGCCCCGACAGGTCACAAGTAGACGCCGCAGTTAGTTTATCAGGACAAACAGCTCTCAAATCTGCATCTGTGTGGTTGACATCGCTTAGTCATCTTCATGAAGGTGTGATATTGGAAGCATTAGCAAATGATATAGAGCGTTGATAGTGTGCAACGACACAAAAGGCACAAGTTACTGTTGTTGTACTTCGTTGGCTGAATGATACACAACAGAACAGAGAGTAGTGTGGATTCATTTTTTAATATGAAGACAAATGTCAGATCTGTGTGCGAAGGCATGGCCTACCCTAAAGGATCAATATCATGTAAATAAGCTGATGTGTTTTTATTGTCAGCATCACAGAGGAACACACTAATATGATCTGACTTATGTTTGTTTTATCGTAAAGCTGAAAACTAATAAAAACTGACTTTTTTTTAATTAGATTTTATCTTGATCTAATAAGTAAATAAACACTCATAGATCAATATGTACACAAGAAGTAAGAGTTGTTTATTGTCAGTCATTTTGAAACCAGCTTTGGTCATTGTTCCTCCCACTGACTGTGAGTTCAGGGCAACATATTCAAATTGCTGCAGTAGAGGTACTTTCCCTGTTAGCCTTTATGGCCTACTGAAGATGACACATAAAATGCCGGCAAATAAAACAGTGGGAGATGTACACACCAACTGGTGGTTATCACTATATGTGCAAACAACATGAACAGAGTCTAAGGAGTACTCAGAACAGCCCATTTCAGTCATCACTGGATTATAATTTGTGATGATGCATGTATGTGTGTGTGTTTTGTTCTATTAATCTGAATCTACAAAGTAACTAAAGTCTTCATATAAATGTAGGGGACTCTTAATAAGTGGCACAAATTTAAAATACTTAAGTACAAGCGAATCAAGATTGTACTTAAAGGTCCAGTGTGTCAGATTTAGGGGTGCTTTATTTACAGAATATGGCAGAAATAATATGCATAAGTATGTTTTCATTAGTGTATAATCATGTTTTTGTTAACTTCGAGTCTTTACTCTGCAGACAGAGTCCACCCTGTTGCACTACCATGTTTCTACAGTAGCCCAGAAAGGACAGAAGGCTCTGTATAGGGTTTTTTTTCTCACATTTTGCAGCTGCTAGTAGTTTCCCCTTCACAGTAGAAAGAAGAAGGTGAGGCGAGGTGGTTTCAGTCAGCAACTGTACTACTAGATGCTACTAGATCGCTCTGTTCAAAGGTAACAAAGATCAACATGGGTTCTAAGGTCTCTGGTACAAAACCATCCACATAATCTCCACAGGGAGAGAGATGCGGATTCATGGTGAGCACCAGGATGGTAAACATAACTAGTAACAGTGTTACTGGCAGCATGTCATGAAGTTCATTATTACAAAGTGTGTCCTGGACAAGAAAGGGTGAGGGTCCTGAGGTGTCTGTCTCTCTTTGGATTATTGTGATCCTGTATAATAACCGGTATAATGAAGACTGATGATTTCCAGCTTGTTACAAAACTGCAAAATAATCAGAGGTAATGAGATGAGGTGACTGAAAATCAGTTACATGGATAATTAAGCTAAATGTAAAGAGTATAATCACACAGCTATAACAATAAGACGCTTTAGAAATACAAAGATTGAGTGGATGTCCTTGGCTACATTATATCTTTAATATAAGAGGAAGAACATCAGTTCATCTTTTGGTCTTTACAAGTTGTCACATTATTGCGGACTCTGGAGGACTGTAGGAGTTTGCCCTTGTGAAAGGTGTGATGTGGGATGTGCCTAACGTTTCTTCTGTTTGTTCTGAGTACCCTCCTACTCCGAACGGTCAGGCGGCGTCCAGAGTAGGCGGGTACTACCACAACATGACGTCTTCACATTTATCGTTACCTTTGGACGGAACAAGTCCAGCTGTTGAGCTGATGTCAGCCATCTCGTGGCTGCAACCATGTTGTCAACAATCAAGACGCCTGAGAGCGGTGTGTAGTATTCATAATCAAAATCTCATTATAATGTTGCAGTTTTGGAATATTTAGATTGAGTTAAATACCTATATAGCTAATTATCTTCACCGCAAATGTTTCTGGGGTGCTGAGACAGACTCTGCGTCAGCTGCAGTCCCACTGCAGTGAAACTTACACCCACAAAGTCCCAGACCTCATGGAAATGAACGTGTGTGTGTGTTTGTCTGAGCGCAGAAGAGGTGGAGGTGTGATAGTGGGATGTGTCTGACATTTTCGTTCGATTGCTTTGATTACCCGCCCACTCCAGACGCTCTGGTGGTCTTTATGTGAGAAGTACGATAATCTAAAAAAAAAGGTTAAAGGGTTAAAACGTCACATATCCAAGAGGAGGTGATGAAGAGCCCACACAGCAAGAGTCTGACATTACTGACTTTAGGTGTGTGGTGACATTACAGAGCTGCGGATCACAGGATTACCTTTATTTCTGTTTATTTATTATATTTTCTAGTGATGTGTAGTGATGAATAACTTCTAGATCAGACCACTAAATCTGTGTTAAACCCTTGAAAATATGAAATTTATGGAGTCAGGATTTTCTCTCTACTACTCACTACTTAACAACAGAAATCCCAGAGACCGTACATCAGTCTTAAGTTAATCGTACTTTTCTGCTGTTATTTATTAAGTCACCTGTTTTATTACACTGAAAATTTTAAACCAAATTACTTCAAGCTGGCAAAAGAAAACAGATCCGCAGACGACTTGACCTCAGCGTCCTCGATGCCCTGAACTTTCCTACTTTTGCGATGAGCTCCAAAAAAGTCACACGATACAGAGCATGATTTAAAATGCAGAACAAAACATTAAAGACTAGATTTGGCTCATGTGAGGCTGAAGAGAAAAGCGCTGTAAACCTGGAAAAGGAAACACGCTTCATAAGTCGCAGACTGACATTTCCCTGGAGGTTAGTGTTGCCTTTATGGCACAGATAAAAAGAACCTCAGAGGGGGGAAGCTAAAGACTGAGACGTTTATATTTTGTCTGCCTTAATAAAAGTAGACCAAAACAAGATATAGGAAAGATGCAGCTACTTTAATACAAGTAAATAGCTCACCTTACAACCAGCACTACTAGCTTATACAAGGACTGGCACATCTTATAGTATTTGGCATATAGAGTTTGACCGTGTTTGATAAATTACTTGTGAAGTGCCACAGAAATGCATCCCATCTGATGATCAAAAAAAAGGTTTATCTTATCTAAGTTTATGTTTTTCTTGTGTAATGCTGTATACTTTCAAATGTTTCTTATAATCCTAAAAGAGATGATTGAACATGTGACGTGTGTAACACTTTGAAGCTGCTGGTGTACCGTACGTGTCTCTCTGCCACACTGAATGCAGATATAAGATCTCGTCTGCCGCTTCAGTCCCGTTATCATTAAAAGTTTTGAGTCTGGTCCATGTCGCGTTGTGGTTGTGAGTGAGATTCAAGGAGTCTGATCTATGTGAAGGTCGCTCTTTCAAAACCCCACTCTGTAAATCCCCCACTGGGACATCTGTGTTTGTGGCCTGAACAGAGTGGGCTATGTGACCTGAACACAGCAGGGGTGATATGAAGCTGACATCACTACGCTGTTCAAAGTGAGGTGGCATCATGGCGAGGTGAAGAAAACACTTTTTTCTTCTTTGTGTGGTTTGTCAGGTGTTGCTCTGTGACGACAATGAGGTCGCATTCCTGTGTGCTGCCACCTGTAGGCTGCAGGCTGCGGCAAAAGAGAGTCTTTAAAACTACTATTTCCTCCGCTGTAGCTGTGGCTGCACAGAAATGTGGGTAATTTGCAGGCTATATTTTCTTTGAATCGTGGCTTCCACTAACACTTCTTCTGCCTGTTCTTGCATGAAATGTCAGTAAATGGTGAAAAGGGCATGTCACAATCTCCTTAAGTCCAAGGTGACATTTCCAAATGTCACAAATCATCTCAATCCAGCAGAGAGTGTGTGATGGTATTTTAGCTGGTATTTCAGCTTTTGTTTGAATAATCTTCTTTAATGAACAAATAAACTCTTATTATCATTTATTGATTCATTGGAGCAATAAGGCATGACTTTTATACCATTAAATTACCGATTTTAAATCATTTTGATGTAATTTGCAGCTGCTTTTAGCTAATGTCAGCTCAGTTTGTTAGCCGGGCTGCCTGGACTGTGAGCTCAGAGCACCGAGGGAGTGTTAGTGTTTGTACCACAGGCGTTTTTGAGTGGTGTTGTGCCAGAACAGGAGCTGGGCAAGCGGGCAATGTAACCAGGCTCAGCAGCCTCTATGGACATAATGACCGACGGTGATGTTGATTGAGGAAGCTGAGAAGAGAAAGGACAGAGTGACTTACTCTCAGAGTAAATCTGGGACTGGCTTTTAGTCGCTGGCGAGAGCTTTGTGGAATAAAAGGCTGAAAGACAGACGCCGAGCTGTTGGACTACTGTAGTAAGTAAATTTAGCTGGCTGCTTTGTCTTGTGTTGCACTTGTTTTGCTGTTAGCAATAGAGGTTTAAATTCTCGACAACCTCTGCAACGTCTCTGCAAATTACTGCCAGATACTTACAAACAAGACACGCTGTGAAAGAAAACAACTCATCAAAAATACATCATGACAGACAGAAACCTGCTGCACCTGTTTGAGTTTCAGATTAAATTTACTGTGTCTGTGTAACCACAGACTGCGCTGTCAGGTTATTAGGTCTGCCGGTTAGAAGAAAAACCAAAATGTGGTGACAGCTGAATACAAAAGATGAAACAACCTGCAGCTATCGGGGGGGGGGAGATTGATTTTTATGTTACATCACTGACACTGCGTCATCTTGGGGAAACTTATCAACGTGTTCATGTTGAACTTTGACCTTTCTGATGTTCCTAAAGCTCAACATTTTGATTTCACCCGGAAAAAAAAAGTGATTATTTTAAAAATCATTTTTCCTGCTGTGCTTCTCTTCAACCCATCTCCGTCCTGTGTTATTTGTGCAAGTGCAATGTTGACTGCAGCTACAAATTTGATCAAAATTGGTTCAATGTGAATAAAATTATAAAAAGAAATTGTTTGGGACTGGAAAATCAATCAGTGAAATTGTACCTGCAGAAAATTCAGAGGTAGGTTCCAGTTATATAACACTGCTTTGTATCTCCAGATGATCAGACTGCTTCAGGAAAAAAAACACAACATCCTTCCCGCCTCACAACTCCTGATAACTCTGAATGCCTCTCTGATACATCCACGTGGATGAAGGCGCACCATCTGCAGCTGAACCTCCCAGCCAAACCTACTATACACCACGACATTAGCATCAAAATCGACTCCCTATGTCTCGCCCAAATCAGTGTAGCGAGAAACTTAAGAGCCATGATTGATGACCAATGAACTTTCGCAGTCGTGCCGCTTCGCACTTCAGACCATATGATGACCAGAATGCGTCGGCGTGCGTGGTCTTCAATCAACCCAAAAGGTCACATGTTACTCATCGAGCTGTACTGGCTACATGTAATTCAGTACGCACCTGATTGGAGACCATGACATCCCCAACGCCTTCCCAAAGACCAGTGACGGGGCAGAGCGTCGTCTATGAGCCAAGTGTCTGAGGTGCTGTGAGAAAACAGAGGTGAAACAACAGATTAACGAAATATATATCTACTTATAGGGCATTTCATTTAATTATTTTTTTAACGAGATGTCAAGTCAGGTCAAATTTTATGCATACGGTCCACGTCAGTGTGTTTTTTTCACCACATCATGTCCCATTCTATCATTTTCACACTTGCACTAGCTGTAAATTAGCAGCTGTTGCTTATGAACAATTTCGTTCATCCAGTTGTCTCTATGTTATAAATAAAACATCGTAGTCACGGCGTGGACGCCTAACACTAAACTCTAAAGTGTAGAAATGACATGATGAGGAGCAGTCAAGGCCAGAATCATAAAAAAAAATCATAAAGGTATCATAATGTAACAGTACACATAAAGCTTGATAAAGCCAGACCTCTATTTTCAGGGAGAGGTTTAAGTCCATCCTGTATTAAAGCTCGCTGAGACGATAACATGGCTTTTTTTTTATCGATCGATCTGACAATTATCTTCTCGATTCATTTTTTTGTCTATAAAATGTCAGAAAATGCTAAAATATATATATCCATAACAGGGTCCTAGAGGACACAGTGTTCTGTGTCATCAGATATCTTGTTTTATCCAAACATTCTTCATGTAACAGAGGACACAGAGTTCCTGAACTACCCTAGCGAACACAAAACATTGGATTAATAAAAAACAACAACAATACATTAGTCAGAGATAGTCAGAAAGCTACTCGTACTCTGGTACACACAGAACTTTATTGTTTTTGTCCTGTTTTGTTGCTTTCATTCAACAAATCCGGCACATTTTCACTGACCTCTTCATCGACCTCTTCACTGACCTCTTCATTGACCTTTTTTTACCTCGGTGAAGCGCTACCACTTTGAGCACGTTGCGTGTTATTCTCTAGATTTAAAGCCCTTCCTCGTGTTGTTTGTCTGACCAAATGGAGCAGAACAACACAGAGGATTTTTAGTCAGGGAGGAAAGTACCAAACAACAGAACAGATGGTTCGCTGTGGAGCATCATGGACACCAGAATTATCAGTGTGACTCTTCTCGAGTCTGTTTCGGGTTATTTTTGAACAGCAAAGACGAGGAAGTGTGTAAAAATAGAAGGAACTATCAGTCTAAAAATCCAGCAAGAAACCTGCCTCACAAGACCAAACCCCTCAGACTGAAATTAGTCAGTGCCGTGTCTTCAAAGTCACAATTTCCCTTCTCTAAAAATAATCACGTAGTGGAGGCACATCAAGAATCTGAACATAGTTTTGAGCGCAGCGGAAACTGAACGCTGACGGCGGTGGATGTGCAAAACATCCACGACTATACAGATGTTTTTTTTTTAGAAGGGAGATCCAAGCTTCAGTTCACTTCATTTACCAAAACAGATTGCCTCGGAAATTGTTCCTGTTCACCCAGTGGAGAAAACAGTCGCAACAACGGCAACATCATCATGGGAAAATATTTGAATCTCACAGAAGCTACCCGTCAATGACAACAACATATAGAGTCCAACCAGTGTGTGATTTTTAAAATGTTGTCTGCCGCTGATTGCTGATGTAGCCTTTTAACCTACCAGTGCAATTATGATTTACATCTGCATGTTGCATAGCAACAAGGCCTGCAAAATGTGAGTAATCAACAGTTTTAGTCGGATCGGAGCTTCAGATTGAGTCATATCAAATTCTAAGCAGAAAAAAAGCTTCTCTTCGTCTGTCATCAGTGTGTCTGTGTTTGTAATTTGACAACACTAATGAACCAAAATGTTCACGTGCATTATGATTCTCGGCGTTTAATCACAGGTTTGGTCAAGTTAGATGGGTTTTATTGTCACATCATCAAACACTTTCCCATCCTGGAAGTTTATGGATCTTAAACTGCAGAAACCTCTTCCAGAAGGTAGCAGGAAGAAGCGTGCATGGGGGATGGATGTGTTGGGTCGACCTTGTGGTTCAGTTTCCGCTGTGATGCTCTGAATAGTCACAATATAGAAATGACAATCGATGGCGGAAGGTGAGCGATCCGCAGCCTCCACGGGAGCAGACACGCTGTTGAGTTTTGTTCAATTCAAAAATCAAGTGATCCTAAAGTTGTTGCAATTCATCATACAGGAGGACCACAGAATAAGATTGATGACCTGATGATTTATGATCCAACAGTCAAGAGACATTTTACCCAAAACCACACGGCTCCTGGTTGCACTGAGTATCTGTGCAGGATTTTCTGATAATGACATGTTTCAGTCTGGCTAAAAGCCACATTTTCTTTGAATTTCCCCAGCAGGAACGGCCTTCCACACATCGACTCTGTTCTGTTAATCTGGGCGAAAGAAAACAAACAAGATTTTCCGTCTCGTTGTGGCTGCTTTTGTGCTCTAATTGCCGGACAAACTGAGAAATTGATTTAAGCAGAACTGAAGACAAAGAGAGAGAAACAGCAAAACAAAACAAACAAAAGCAGGAACACTTGACAAAGAATCTCTTTCTGCCCTCTGTCTCGGCTCCACGCTGGCACATGCAAATCCACTGACTCGTGACGTAACAGAAAAAGAAATGAAGCAACATTAGCACCACCACAATCATCTATCATAAATCCAAACACGTCATCCCAATCTGGCGGTAAGACAATTGCTTATGAGGTCAGAGCCTAGATGCCAAACTTGAGTTGTCTGACTGGGCTTAAAATAATGAGGCGGAAGTCATTATTGCCGTTGAGACGTCACTACGTGCGGCAGCTTTCCCGTGGCACGGTAAGTTTAGCCAGTGTTGCTGTATAAAAACTGATTATAGCAACTTTAATGTTCCGTTTTATGTAATTACCCTTCAACAAAGTTGAAAAGCCTATTTACCCTCCAAGTCCCCAACTAGTGAATAGGTCCTTTGTCGTTTCCACAATTACTTAATTGGGCACCCCAATTAGCAAGATGACCCTTACAGAAGTGCCAATATAAACACGGTGGAAACCTTCAGTTAAGGGTTAGTTACTGAAACTAGTTGGTTAATGTTAGGGAAAGAAACTAGTGTTTCCCATTCAAACTGTGTTCTGAGTAGAGATAACTAGTTGGGGTTCAACTAAACAGACTTCGACACAACACCAGGACATCAGATGGATATTTCTGGGGCCGACAATTTCCACGATCAGTTTGCTCTTACAACTAACAAACCACCGTTTGCAATTACAACCCGGTAGATACAGGTTTGCTTCTCCCTCAACATCTCCAGATATTCTTCACCCTTGACCTGTTTCGTATCACCAAACGACAGCGAGCCAGCAGTAAAAGAACATGAGCAGCGTCTTACGTAACACAGCATTCAAACCTCACTTCATTACAGACAGCAACTGATGAACAAGAAGTTTCAGCATGTTGTTGTAAGCGTTGCATTCATGAGCCTGGAACAGCTGGAAGATCATCATCTCACGCTCAGCCGAGGATCTTTTTCACCTTTGACTTTGGTCAATACTCACAGGGCGCAGAGAAGCTTCAGCATCATCATAGCTTCCTCTCCGTATTGCTGCAATTCCACTATCTGGAGAGTCCATGCTGGTGTTTTCCAAGTAAGCCCTCAACCCCTTGCTGTCCTGCACTCTAGTTTGTGTTTTCAGTTGGCAGTTTTCACTCTGGGAAGTAGAGAGGAAGTAGTTTGCATCCCAGTTTGAGGGCTCTGCTGTGAGCGAGTGCCAGGGAGCGGCTGCAGAATGACGCCCACTGTCCTGCAGAATAGCTTCTTCTTCTAACTGGTGCTAATGAGGGTTGTAACAATGGAAGCTCGGCTGGCACGCAAAACAGAGAGGAGGAGGAGAGGGGGTGTTTTTGTGCCTGACCTGGACCTACAGTGCCAGCCTGATCCAAGTCACCAACCTCCCCCCTCCCTCCGCCTCAAACTGTACCCATCCATGTCTCCATCACAGCCTGTCCTGTTCCGCTCCAGTGGGGCAGCTTCCTCCCATAATGAGATCGCTGTGCATCCTATCAGGGCCTGCTGCCTCGTCCCCATTTCCAGACTAACGAGGGTGAGATGCCGTGACAGCCA
This sequence comes from Miichthys miiuy, assembly GCA_036365135.1. Classification (NCBI taxonomy): domain Eukaryota; kingdom Metazoa; phylum Chordata; class Actinopteri; family Sciaenidae; genus Miichthys; species Miichthys miiuy. The sequence continues at coordinate 19,101,853 of CM071620.1, forward strand.
ATGCCTCCGAAAAACAGGGTCTCACGGATTCTCCCCATCCCCCCCTTTGGCATACATGATTAGGTGCACGCACACACGGTACAGATGTACTTTTAGTGTTTGAAGCGTATTTCTCTCTGCTTAACTGAGCATTTGTGGCAATATTGGACACTAGACAGCGTCAGGGAGCAGCAGTTTGTCTAAAGGAGTAAAAGTGGCACACTGCGATAAAAGAATCTTTGACCCAGCACGACCAATCACAACCGACTCTCGGGCGCACCTCCTCATCGACTTCACACGATATGAGCAGATCCAAAACACAGAAAAGAAGTGACATGCTCTGTACCGCAATGTTAAAATCCTCAAGTAAAAAAAAAAAGAAAAATATAAAGGTAAGAGGCAAGAAACAAAGTTTACAAAAACAAAAATTTAAATAGATTTTGTGGACTTTTATCTGCTCGTTACTTTTTCGTGCCACATTGGATACTCTAGACTTAACAAGTAAACAACTTTACAAAAAAAAAACTTTGTTTTCATCGGTATATAATCACCTGAAAATAACAATTATTACCTTATAATGATCCTGGACAAACCAAACACTGGCTCTACATGGGGCCTTTCCTGTTTTTCCTCCTTCTCCTTAACGCTAGGAAGCAGAGGGTGATGTGAGGGCACTGCAATCAGCAACCACACCGGTAGATGCTGCTAAATAGTACGCAATATGTTTAGTTTGTTTTTGTCAAATCTGGAAAATGACTGGTAACTGTTCCTCAAAATTGTGCTCAAGTACTGTACTTGAGGGTGAAAGCGGCAAAATGTTTGCACATCACAGTGTGTGTACAGTCACGAGTTCTTCTGCATATGTGTGAGATGTTATATGGGGACTTTTGTGGCTCCGGGCAGAGAGGTGTTAAATGTGACAACCGAAACGTCACATGAAGATCATGTGGCATCGTCACAAGCTTCAGAGCTGCTGTTAAATAAAAACCTCATGGTGAGATTATTTTTCGGATCTATTGCACAGCTCAACAGATATTTTATATATCGGTTATTTTTTTTGCTATAAGGAGCTTCAATTGAAGAATATACAGCACTGTATGAATCAGTTTGAATAAAACAGCGGTGGGTATACTGCAACATCAAAGGTCATTGTCTCAGCAACTTGTCACGTGTCCTTGAGCATCGATTACAGCTTGACTAGACGTCTCAAGTCGACTTATTGCAACTTGCTGATGTGACACTCTGACCTCAGTGGTACTGATGATGGATTGTTAGGTGTCGTCTTGATCTCATGATGAAGAGGACTGTTTAAATACAAACTGTCATTGAACAGTTGGACGTGCGCATTCAGAAGTTTAGAGACGGTGAAATGAAGTTCACCTGTGAAGGTTATCGCTGCACTCGCCGAGATTTCATCCCTAACTTTTTGTGAAACAGATGTGGAGTCATTTAAACGACTGATGAAAACTTTAAACAGATGTTTTATGTGGCAGAAACTGAATGGCTTTAAAGAGCTGATCGTCGTAGTTAGTGTTCTCGATCTGAGCATCTGGAAGTGGAAGATAAATCAAAACGGTCTGCGGATGATTAATAAACAGGAGAGAAATGTTGATTATTTCTGCTGTTCTCATTAAATGCAAACACGTGAGGAGGAAAACTGACTCTTTGTTTGAACACAACAAAAGAGTCATGATCTAATTTACTTTTTTAAATGATGTTAGATAAGTGAAGAACGTATACGTCAGAAGTGGCACACGTAATCGCCACCGTTGGTGACTGTCTGTTCGCATTGTTGTTGTCCTTTATGTCTTTTCATTACACGTCAGCCCAAGAGGAATGTCAGAGCAAGCTCACACCTTCAGTCTCCTGTGTTCAGATCATTTCACAAATCCACTTTCCTGTTCTGACACGTTGATTAAGTGATGTAGACCACAGGGGGCCCAATCTCAGGATAATGAGGCATCACTAAGGCCAGCAGCAACAGCAGAAGAACACAAAGGGAACCATGTTCTTACTGTAATAGCTATATAATCATGAATGGAAGGGAAAGTATAGAAAATGACAGAGCTAAAAGGAAACAATCAAAACTCCCTTAAAGAACTGATGATTTTTTCAAACCACGCCTTTCTATTAAACATATAAATGCTTGCTTCCAATAACTGGATGGAAACAAGTACCAATAATAAAAGATAATAAGTCGCTAGAAGTTATTTTCCCCAACGGCCTAACAGGAAAGTAATATGTTTATATATACTGATGAGGATAAGCAGTTACAGACAATAGATGGATGGATGGATGTTTACAGTGTGTTCCACTGCTCCCCATTAGCCAGAAAAATCTACTAATACTGTCAGTTTGAAGTTTTATGGTTTAACACGTCATGGCTAAGCGGCAATCGTCAGCGCTGGGAATACTAAAAAGCCAATCACGTCTTTGCTGATGTTTATATGAACCGGGAGGTGGAAGAAGTAGCAGTACAGCCAACATGGCAGCGTTTCCCGCTTTGGAAACCTACAGGTGACGTCATTGGTCATGGCTTAAACTCGTATGTTCCAGCATGTAAGCTTTGCAGCACCTTTCTAGGGTCTTTGACGTCAAGACTCATTCAACTTTTTGCTTTCTTTGCTTTGTTCGGCCGGTGAATCCTCCTCCAATGATTATGTCACTAATGGGAAGTTCAATGTCTCTGTTTCATCTATTTGGACTAACCACACCAACTCCAGTGACGGCTTATCAGCGAGGAACATTCAAACCATCAGACAGCACTTTGGTCTTCTTTAGAAAAGTTAATGGTTTCCATCCAGTTGTCTCAGCCAATTCTGAGTGGCGTGATGTTTTCAGTAATGGTTTGATCTCGGCTGTCAGATGCCAACGAAGAGCACCGCCCTTATTAAGGTGAAATTACAGATGAAACCGTGCAGAAAATTCATACAGCGAGGCGCATTTGAGTGTTTTTTTTTTTTTTGTTTTGTTTTTTTCAGCTGCGCTCATCAACGCGGCCCATTGTCAAGAGGTTACATAATCTTAAGTTACATAAACAAAACCTCACTGCAACATGGCACTGCTCATTTCAGGAACAGTCTCAATCATCGCTGAGATATTGTCACTTTATAGAATTGTTATGTTAACCAATTATTTACATGTAAAGCAGACACAGAGAAACATAATCAAGCAAGCCTTTCAGCCATATTTCTCAGTGCCTGTTATTTGTGTTTGACCCGGACAGATATGCTCCGGATTTGCATCATAATGACAACAGAGGCAGCTCAGCAGCTCGCATCTCATTTGTGATATACAAAAATATACACATGTAAACATGCAGATTTTTCCACCTCGAGTCTGTTTACATCTGTAAACACAGTTGGGGGCTCTGTGCTGGAACCCATCATGTCAACTGTAAGTTCCCTGCAAGCTGTTTAAGATTTACACAGTTCACACCTGATCTGTCATGATAGCTGTCGTGATGCTCTCCACCTCCTCCTGATGCCACGCTGGGGAGATTTGCATCACCATGCACAAGGTGGCTAAAAAAATAATAATAATAATAATAAATAATAAAATAAATAGACCAGAAAAAGAAAGAAAATAAAAGTTATATTCACCTTTCAAGTGTAAGTGTGCATGATGGATCATTTCACAGCAGCAATCGTGCAACATTTTACTTACATGCACAGATACACCACTTCTACAATCTAGTGTGATCCACTAGTGTCACTTTTGATGCCATTTGCACTCCTCTGCTAAATGCTGTGACTTGCATTCATTGTCTGCAGCCTAATTTAATTGTATATAGTTTTTTTTTTTTATCTCTATTTCTAGTTCTATTTCTTATTTCTTTAAATTAAAACGTTATGACTATTTTTTTTTAACTTTTACGTAGTTTTCTATTGTGTAAAGATCTTCTACGCAGCACAGGTTTAATTTCTCTCGTTTAATCTCTCTGTACATGCTTAATTTCTTTGCACACATTAAATTTATCTGCACATGTTTAACTTCTTAGCACGGGTTTAATTTAAATGCTGATTTATATTATAGGTTAATCATATAGGTTTATTGAGGTTGCACTGCACACACCGTTTACATACACGAGAGGGCCAGAATCTCTCAATATAATGCACTCCTGTACAAAAACAGCACACGCTAAGACCTCAATAATGTAACATAAAGTACAAATATTACCTCTAAAAACAAAAACTGAAACATTATAAGCTTCTTAAGAGTTGAATTCATGGCAGACGTGTTGTTTTATATCTGTGTCGTCGTGAAAAGATGGTTGAGGTTGTCCAGAATTCAGCAGGAGGTTATTCTGCAGTGGAAATAAATAAACGACTGCACAGGAAAAAGAAGTTGCACAGCGGAGTGTAATTTAAGTGAGATGGAAGAATGCATGTATGGAGTGCTACATTATGTCATGCTGGTGTTAAAGCGTCCGACAGCCGCCGACCTCCTCCTTACATGGCGGGTGTAGCAGCTGAAGCACTCCTTCAACAGCACTATTGCAATGAATGACACCTTTAATATACATTTTAATTAAAGCCGATTGAATGACAAATGAAAACATATTCATAAACCAAGCTGTCAGGAGTAAATGACATGTAGCATTACTCAGTGACCCTCGTTCATCCACTCACACAAACACTAATTGCTGCAGCAGTGGAGCACGAGGAGCTCGTTAAACAGCAAGAGTGAGGAGCAAATTAATCGTTCATTCATGAACATGCATGAAGCTGTCAAATCATTCAGACTGAGGACTGAGAAATGAAGCTGATTCGGTTCTGTGAGAGAATTTTATTAAATACCATTTATCACACGAGAGTTAGACTGTGGACTGAATAGAAAAAAGAAAATCGTTGAACCTTTAAATCTATAAATGATCAGAAATCCTGTGAACCGTTTATCATTTTCAGTTAAATCGGACCGATTTTTAATTATATATACGTCTTCTGCTTTAGTTTCTGCACATTATAAAAACACATTTCGATATCAGAAGAGACGAAGTGTGAAAAATAAAGTTTCTCGAGCTGCTTCGAGAAAAAAACACTCAGAATATTTAAACTCACGGTGGGTATTTACAACGAAGAATCCAAAATATCGTGAAAATACAGGTGAATACATTCAGATCAAAACATCAGACAAAATATTATATGTCTATGTTTGATATTAATATATCAATGTCTGTGTCTATGTATCAATAATATAAATACAAACATAAACAGAGAAGTAGAGAAGGCAACCGGAGGCTAAAATCACAACAAGTAGAAAGAAATTCACAAAAAAAAAAAAAACATGACAGAATTTAGAGCGATGTTTCCATACCTTCACATTTTAGAGCGTTTTAAAAAAAAAGTAGAACTTTTAAAAATGACTGCATCAGTGACTTCAAAGTCGGTATGAATAATGCATAAACCTGGTGAAAATATTGCCATACAGGTGTTTGTCTGAGCAGGACGAAGCAGACTAGAGTCTGTCGTTCACATCATCAGGGATAGATGGCACAGATGGCACAGATTGCAATGTCTGTGACGTTGTCGAGATGGTTGTATAGTTACAGAGGTGTTATACTGTGTTTATAATGTACCACCATCCATCTATCCATTTTCTAAATGCTGACACCAGCATGCAAATAAGCTCATAACAGCAACGCTGAGTGATTTTTACCTGAAACCAGAGGATCACCAGAGTGGGTAAGATTCATCCTGAGGGGAAGATAAGTGTCTGAATCAGTTGTTAAGACACTGAAAAACCATAGACGTGAACCATGATGGTGCTCGAGGAAAAGTCACCAGATCACCAGAGTGGTGTTGCATTTAACAGTGACCCAGCATGCTGAATACCAGAGCGAGAACGAGCAGACCTTAATGAAATTCAGCCGTTACTGACTTAATTACCGCCTGTGTTTGACAAACACAAACATCCTCTGAGAGAAAGGTCGGTGTGATCTTGCTGCGGCACCTGTAATATGTAGTACAAGTGGAATATTTATAGATATAACACAGATTATATTTATATTCTGACGATGTTTGCATGTATAGTCACTGACACAGAACGGACCATTTAAAAATGTTCCTCAAGTAAATTCGTGAGAACAAAGGACAAGCTTTGCAGGTGCTGAGCTACCCTGCTGGGAGGTGAGTGTTGCTACACTCATATACCCAATGCATGATCTTCTGGAATCTGTCTTGCTTCAAACTGTGTCTGAACATTGTTTACACATCGATCAGCATCCTATGAGGAGCTACTGGCAACTACGGCATGAGCTGCAGGTGTGGTTTAACGCTAAAAGAAGGGCAAAAAAAAACAGCACTGAAGGTTTTTCTCGATGTTTGACTGCTAACTTATAAGCATCTTTTGGTTGTTGGCTGCCTTGAATCATACGTCTGACCTGTCCGTGTATTAACAGTGATAGACAGAGTTCATATAGACACAGGTTGGGAGGTTTTGGCGGGTTTCTTCACCGAGAGGGTGGGTGTACGCGATGAGGACCCCCAGCAGTTGTACACTGGCCTGACTTGGACGCGGTTGCTGTTGGCGTGCGTTGCTTTGTCTTTGCTCTTGCTCTTGCTGTTGCTGGTAGTTTTGTCCTGATACAAAACAGCGTTCCTCTTTTGGATGCAGCCTCTCTCCTGGAGCTGGATGTGGATGGGATACGGGGCTTGGCGGCCCGAGGCGATGTGGATGCCCACTCGATTTCCTCCCAGCTTGGGCCATAAAGACGAAAGCAGGCAGCGAAGCTCCTGCTGAAAAGTCTTGTTGAAGTAGAAGTAGATGAACGGGTTGTAGATGTGGGAGCTTTTGGCGAAGAGGGCAGGAAAGACAAAGCCCTCAGGAGCCATGTACCAGCTCCCCTTGTGGAAAATGAAGAGGAAGGACACGACAGAGTACGGAGCCCAGGCGATCACAAAACCAAGGCTGATGCAGAAAAACATCTGGAAGAGGAAGTAAGAAATTATAGATTAGCACACAAAACGACAAAGTTGCAGGCTCAGACAAAAGTTGGCAAGAGAAGGGGATTTATTCGTGACGTGGGAAGAAAGGGAAAGGAGAGGGTCCGACGATGGAGGTGGAAGGAATGGCTGAGGTGAAGCAGTGGGTGGAATAGACGGTGGAGCCACTGAATGTGGGCTGTCCGGAGATGGTTGGTGGAGAGCAGGCAAGCGGGAATATGGCAGGAGGTGATGATGGTGGTGGACCTGAGCACAAGAGGATCAGAGGTTAGAAACGGGCTAGAAACCATCGGGCTAAGGAAACAAGCTGGTGACAAACACAAAGGAATAGTGTTCAATCAGATTGTTATGGAGGTCCGTAGGACTACCACCATGCCAAGTGCAGTCTTTGTCTTCAACAAAGTCTCCCATCAAAGTCTTTTTATCAACGTTTTCAAGGTAAAAACTTGAGACCACCTTGAGTGACCATAACAGAAACACCAAGCTCACCATGGAGAGTCTTCTTTCAGCGTGCCGCAGGTTGTTGCGGATACCCCTTGCAGACAGCGAGTAGGTGAAGCGGGACACCTTGTGTAGAATCAGACACTGGGACACCACGATGAGGACGACAGGGACCAGTGTGAAGCAGGCGAAGGAGCAGATGACGTAGAAGGCGTCCTTGGCCGAGGTATGATAACCCCTCCAGGCAATGGTGCAGGACAATCCATAAGGCTCGGGGACGTACTCACCCCAGCCAAACAGCGGGAAACTGGACCACACTGCAGCCACGAGCCAGATGGCACAGCAGGCTATCCGGATGTTTGCTCCCTCCAGCCACATAGCTGTAACGAGAAACATTAGTGCAGAGGCGGTGTCGTGCCAGAACAGGAGCTGGACATAATGACAGATCATACAAATACATGCGTACAGCTGAAACTGGTTGATCTAAATCACAAAAATATCCATTTCTGTGCAGTGTTTCTCTAATTTAGGACCCTGTTATATGTCTTGTCCCTTGTCCTCACCGTAAGCCAAACTGTAGCACGTCTTCAGGTAGCGGGTGACGCTGATGGCGGCGATGGTGAACATGCCGCACAGGCCGAAGATGTAGCAGCCGAGGCCGTAGTAAACGCAGGTGATGTTTTCTCCCAGCCAGGCGTGGTTAAAGGAGGACAGGATGGAGAGCGGGTAGAAGCAGATGCAGCAGAGAAGGTCGACCACGGCCAGGTTGACGCACAGCAGCTCAGAGCCCATCATCTTCTTCCTCCTGCGGTAACAGATCACCAGAACCAGCCCATTGCCCAGGACGGAGAGCACAACTGGACGGCGGGGCAGAAGATATATTAGTCATTAAAACACAAGAGAATTATCACCTGATCTGCAGCTCATGTTGGCTCGCTGCTGCATTTTAGCATCTTTCAGCTCACTGCAACATGTTTTGGTGCTGTTACACCACATGTTAATTAATTTGTTTGCAAACACGGTAAAGTCACTGTACAGTGTCTGCAAGCAGACAGACAAATTTATCAGCTATGGAGACAGATATTTCCCTCAGAAACACAACCAACAACAAACAGCATCTGCATTAACGATGGAAACAAAACAAACTGGCTGTCGGAGGCACAACGAGCACAGTTACTGTGATGCTGCAAAATTACATCACGTAAAAAACTCAAGTGTAATTACCAGCTAGGAAGTCTAACAAGCAGAAGTGTATTCATGTTTAGTTTTAGCTTGTAAAGGACAACCTTTAAGATGTTTAAAGAACACGTGTGGAAGAAGAAGTGCACTTACCGACCAAGAGGATGGTCAGCCCGACACATATGTCAGCAGCAGGGGTCAGTTTGGAGGCGAACACAGAGGTGGTCCGGTTGTCATCAGAGGAGTTCAGAGGCATCGAGTGGAGCTGCTCGTCTCTGCTGGTGCGCTGCTGCTGCTGCTGCTGCTGCTGAGGGTAAAAAAAATAAACCCTCGACTCATCTCACAGAGCGAAAACGTGTGCACCGGCACGAACCGCGGAGGCTGACTTTTATGCAAGGCTGGATGTGTCGCCATGGTAACGAGCGGCAGCATTTTCTGATTCAATGCACACAAGGACTGAAACTGAAAAGGTGTGACTGCCCCTCAGGTAGTCCCAGACTGAGAGCCAACAGACTGAAGCCAACAGTTAATTACACTTTAACTTTTAATCCTGAATCCATGAAGCCCAGGGAGGGATAAGTTTTCATAAATTGTTCCCTAAAATTATAAATCCTGACTTGTACATTCAAGATAAATAAACTGAAACCTCATACTGATGATTGTCCTCGCTCAACCTCAACGATCCCTGACCCTGTGAAAGACACAAGGAGTTTCACAATGAATGAATGAATGAATGGTGACTGGAGTCCAATTAGCTGCTTTCAGTTTCAGGATCCTGGTGATTGTTCGTGGCATCTCGTTGTCATGGTGTTTGTCAGAAACAAGGAGGTGCAACATGGTGGACCTGTCAGTTTGACAAAGGCTAAACTGTGAGATGATTGGGTCAGATCATCTCTAAAAGTACATCTACTGTGGAGCGTTTCCAGTCTGCGGTGGTCAGTTAGGAAAAGCAGTAAAGCAGGGTCATTGATGGGCTTGTCATCTGTTGAACATCTACAGACTTTAACTGTGTAAAATGACAATCCAAGGACCACTGGGGTGTCCCGATAGCTCATCTGGTATAGTGCGCGCCCATGTGTCCTTTGCTGCATGTCATCCCGTCTCCGTAATTGTCAGACAGTCTCATTTTTAAACATCATGTGGAGCAACGGGCACAGAATCTGAGCATAAAAATGGAGTTTGTTTATTCAATCATATTTACTGCTTATTTTTCAAAATAAGAGTCTAAATTAAAAACATAATAAGCTGATAAAATGCAAAAGATTAAACCAGTGGTGTTCAAACTTTTTGGCTTGTATCTGGTTGGAGTCTCGTCACATCACAGATGCCCATGACTCGTTTGATGGAGAATAAAATCTTGCACCACCACCACCTGTTGAGCTCCATGATGTACTACAACGCAACGACAACAAGTGAGAGAGAAAAGAAAGAAAGACACTAATGTTCACGCTTCGAGTAGAAAGATAAAGTCGACTTTATTTGATGGTGAAACCTAAATAAGATCTGCGATTACAAAACAGGTTCCCCACGTGGGATTTTTTTTTTTTTTTTAATTTTATTTTAACGTCACAGAGGTTGGAATGCTGACAGAAAGGCATCAGAAGAGACTGGACCTAAAAAAAACAAAACAAAATGAACTCAAAAGTAAAAGAGAGCAGACACTCGGGGTTCAGAGGGAACACCATTCAATGTTTGTTTTTTAAAAGTTTTTTTAGTTTTTTTAAAGGCTGTTCTTGATGATCTACAGATTCATGAACACATCTATCAACTCCCCAACGTCAGAAAACCGGAAAATAAAAAGCAAATGTGAGGTTATAGTAAAGTCTGGACTCTGCGGGGAGTGAACAGGCATTAATGGTTTAAGATTAAAAACAGGTGAGAGTTTCTCGGTGTTAAGTGTTAATTTTTCTTGATATCACTTGCTTCATAACAAGTGTTTGGATATAAAAAAACTCGCGATACACAAAAGAAATCAGCCTCTTGTTGGTTGTAAAATATCAGATAAGACAAGTCTTCTCAGCTTTGAACCATTTCTGTTCCTCATCACTGGCTGCACTCTCCTGGACCACAGAAACAATGGACTGTACATCAAATCTTTAAATTTGAGTGGCATTTCCCTTTAAGTAGCCTCCAAAACCAACATATACACACTATATATATATATATATATATATATATATATATATATATATATATATATATATCCATCATGCAAAATGAAACATTCAAAAATATTTTTGCCTTCTCGATACTCTGAAAAAATATAGTACTGTAGGGTTTTTTTTTTTAAGCAAGAAATTCGAGAGTTAAATAAGAAGACTGATACCAGCTACATCCAGCAGCTAGTTAGCATAGCTTAGCATAAAGACTGGATACAAAGGGAAACAGCTAGCCTGGCTCCGTCCAAAAGGTAACAAAATCCAACTACAAGCACTTTTTTTTTGTTTGTTTCATCAGTACAAGCATCCGGATGTAGGAACGATTCAGAAATAATGGCGTGTTAGCTCCTCTAAAATTATGACACGACAGTCTTGTGTTGATGTAACTTTTTTAAAAGTTAGTAAAATTAAAATAATTTCATGTTTGGCTGTGAAAGTCGCGAGGTTAACGGAAGAAAAAAAACAGCGTTTGAGTGACAAAATAATCGAGCGGGAATGTGTGCCGTTGACCGACGCGGCACCTCGCTGGATTACGATGAGCGCCGCAGTAAAAGTTGAACCGGGTTGAAATTTAATCTGACAGAAGACAGAGCCAGGCTAGCTGTTTCCCTCTGTTTCCAGTCTTTATGCTAAGCTAAGCTACCCAGCTGCGGGAGGTAGTGTCAAATTTACCGTTAAGATTTTCTCATCCAACTCTCGGCAACTTCCCAAAAAAAGTCGAAGCGCTCCTTTAAGTCATTCTTTGAAAGCCCTGATCTCAACACTTTAGAGTAAATAATCTTTAGAAATGCAGGTGTTGTTGTGTGTTAACAACTATTAGCTTCACGATTTTTTTTTTTTTTTCACCCAGATACAAAAATATTTACCAACACCTGAAAACACAAAAATAATCTCACAAATATGACATTTACTCTTTTACTTTTATCTTCATCGTCCCAACTAGAGTGGCTTACAGAGATATCAGTCCATATCTGGGATTATTTTTTTTTTATTTTATTTTTTTGGCCATGCGCCTCCCCATCCGGGAAGATCGTGTAGCTTCTCCTGCTCCTCATAACAGCCCTTTTCTATACAATGATGAACACTAAACATCTAGTCGTGGATCTGGTCCCATCTGCCGCCCCCTCCCCGCCAAAAAAATACTCCCAAAAGTCTGGATTCCCTTCTTCCTTACGGTTTGCACCCGATGTTGGCAGCAACAAGGAAAAGCACATTAAAAAACAGACATCTTTAAATAGCTATTCAGCTTGTCTAAGTGCAGCACAATCAGAAACATTAAATTCAAGTCATTATTTTCTCCCCTCCCATGTATCATACAATATAACAAAAAAACAACAAAACAATCATTTTCAGTTAAGAAACTAAATGTGAAAGGATACATCTTTGATCAGACAAATAAACATTATACTGCAGCCACACTGTAACATCCAAAAATAGTCTTAAGTTGAAATATATATTTTTTTCTGCCAAAGAAATGCTGGCGTTCTAAGTCACTCTAAGTAGATTTTAATATACTGTTGAGGTGTAATCTGTGTTTTTTTTTTCTGTCTCCGTTAATCCTCTCCTGACAGTCCCGAACACGTCAAACCGTCACGGAATTTAAAAAAAGACTGGCGTCCGGTGTCATTTGGCACATGGGGCGCTCTCAGTGGGCGCCACGCTGACGTCAGGATCGTTGTTGTTTGTGGCGACGGCAGCAGCAGCATCAGCGCTCTTGTCCTGGGCGTCAGTATTATTATTATTACTATTGTTGTTGTTGTTGTTGTTGTTGTTCTGGACACCCGGGAGACCGTGGCTGTTGTTCTGAACCAGAGTACTGTTGCTGAGCCTCAACTCCTCCAACTTCTGCCACAGCTCGTCCCTCTCCTGCTCCATCTTCTTCTCCCTGTGAAGACGGACGAAAATAAACCAACGGCAACACAAACATAAAACAGGAAGTGACACAAATTCTGCTCTGATTGAGGCTGGGAGTGGTAGCGTGTTCTACAAACGGGGTCAAGAGGTTTGATCTGAAAGGAACCGTGGAAAAGCGACGCAAACCTGACAAAGTTTTTAAAAACAGAACCGATCCGAAAGATCTGCGATGTGATGTAGCACGTTCTTGGGCTTCCCTGGCTTCTGTGAACGCCTCCACAGATTTCTCTGGACGTCACAGAGACGCGAATGTAAAAGAAAGCCGCTTATGCGCGTTCACCAAACTGCAATTACTACGAAATCTTATGCACAGACACGCGTCCGTTTCACAAAACGACATTATCGTGTCAGGTTTTCATGCAGACTGTGGAGCCGCGAGTTTGTTTGTGGATACAGTCAGCTGATTTCTGTCTTTAAGCTGCATGTGTCGCTATGTATTTTCTTTTAAAGTGTGTCTTTTTACGTAAGATGTCCTTTCAGAAAAAAGTCAAAAGCAAACATCACATCAGGTGTTACTTCACGTGTGGAGCTCCTCGTAGAGAAAACACAACCTGGGAATGTTTGTGCTCTCTCACACGATGAGTTATACGACCTCCTGTCCTCTGACTACGTCAACAGTGCAGTGAGTGTTTTGTACGCCTGTGAGCCTCCATTCACAGTGTGTGATGCATGCGGTCAATCAGTTTATATGAAACATCAAATTTAACATCACTGATTGCAGCGTCCTCTGGCCGGAGGTCTTCAGGAAGAACAGGGAACATTTTGTGGCTCGTATTGTCGGGTCACTTTGGATGTTTTATTACTTGTAGCTTCAGGAAGCGTTTCAGAAAAAGACGCATTTGTCCACCGGCCGAAAATCCAATTTCAAATTGACTGGACGCGATAAAGAAAGACACACACCTGTTTGAATAATAGCGCTTGTCAGAGTAAGAACCTCTTCCATCTATTCAATCAGACACATCCCGTGTGCGAGGTGAAAGCAGTTATTGAGCTGCCGGCAGCACTTTTTATTCTTTCGCACCGACTGATGAGATGACAAGATCGACGTGGAAGTGTCTGTTGCTCACCGTTGCCGGTCTGCTTTATAGGAGGAGGTCAGCTCGTCGAACAGCGTGCAGTTCATCTCCATCAGCGTCTTCAGCACGTTGTAGACGAGAGCCACGATCGTCCTGCAACACGGGAAACATTTAAAAGTGTAACTAAACAACAAAACACTTACTATCTGCGACAGTTTGGACCTCGTCAGACCGGAGTACTCACGGGTTCCAGTGCTCTTTGGAGATTCTGTACAGGCTGCCGAACATGATGGGAAGGATCTTGTCGATGTTCTCCTCGATTAAGCTGAGAATGTACTCGTTGTTCCAGAAGTACAGCGCTCGCTCTGCTACCTGTGAGGACGGAGACGGAGAAGACTGCAGTGAGGTCGTGCTGATGGATGATAGACACCGCTCTGACTTGACTCACTTGAGTCGTGACAAAGGAAAGTCCACCTAACTCAGACTAACGCTGGGCGCCGGTCGTTCTTACAGTAGCTGCTCAGTGAAGTGATCTTCCACGTATGTTTCTGGATTGTTTGGCACTAGAAGCTTGCCGGCCGAGCCGCTGACTTCCTGTTGAGCCCTCCACTAACTTGATGACGATAATCAAAATGTTAATGGGTTGAATGGATCGTGTTCCGATCCATCACACAGTTTGGCCTCTGTGCATCAGCCACAGTATAAACAGTATATTATAATACTGGCTCATGATTACTGATGCATTACTGTGCAAACAGCATTTTAATGTTGTTGTTGGCAGCAGTCCCTTGGCGCCATCGTTGATGATAAGCTTGACCTTTGATACTCAAAAAAATCTCATCGGCTCATATTCTTTTATAGAAAACGACACTATTTCAATGTCGACGGGACTTTTATGAGAATCTTTCATTGAGACTGTTCTTGTTTTTTCCTTTGTGAGCTGGTACGAGTCTCTCGCTTTTAAAAACAACCCTCAGGCTGCAGATATGGTCTACCGAGATGCAGGACAAACACACAAACACTCCTTTGTCCCTGCTGCCATCGGCCTTCTTAAGAGCGCCATGTGAGGTGTACGCACAGTTGTTTTGTGGCACGTATTTAGTGTTGATTTACTTGTTTGGTTGTTTGTGTTTTTATGTTCATCTGTTTTTGCTTTGTTCCGCTGCTGCACCACAAAATGCCCCTCGGGGATGATAAAGATACCTCGAAATGTGGTGGGATGGAAGAATAAAGCAGAATTAAACGGAGATAATAAAGTACCTTAAAATGACTCGCAGTTCGTTTGTAAATGCTCTTTCCGTTTGATGTATTTATGAATCTTTTGCGTCGTTAGACTTTATTATCTAAGCAGCAGAACGATGAGAAAATGTATCAGGAGGATTCCCCGTGAGAAGCTGCTCGGATTGTTCGAGTGCCAAATATCGAGCGCACACGTGGACGTCCCCATGAAACCCCTGTCATCTCTGAATGAATGAACATTCACGACGTTACTGTTTGCGTCATACCTGAAAGTGCGGATTGGCCACACATCTAGAGATCTGTTTGAAGAGCGGCTCCTGGATTTTCTTGAATTGCGTCGGCTCAATGACATCGAGGATCTCCTCGATTTCACCCAGGAACATGACCTGATTTAGACAAGAGGAGGAGGAGCAAAACATGAAGAGAAAAATCAACGTGAAGATGTCGCTGTTCACTGCTGGTTAAGTGTGAAGTGTATTTATAGACACTGTACCTCTTTCTGGCTGCAGGTTTTAGGCCAAAACTTCAGAAGCCCACGAATCACCTGCACAAATAACACGGAGAGAATTTCATGAGAATTTCTCTCCGATGTCAAAAAGAAACCGTTTGCATGGGTGGTTGCTGGCAAACCGGCTATACATTTCTCTGCAGGGTAGACTAATTTAGCGCTCGGAGCTTTCTGCTTTAAAGTGGGAGGAATGCTTAAAGAGTCATTTTTTATTGGTTTAGATAAAAGTACCGGTTCAGTGAGTGTAGGATCCTTCTCCAGGAACTGGACCACACAGTAGGCCAGCTGAGGGACAGATAACAAAAAACAGTAAATGTACCCAAAAAAATGCATCAAACAAACACTGCATCACACAGAATACACATATAACCATGTGTCTGGTGTGAACATCTATGGTCACTGCAGTTATTACTAGTTTCTGACTGTTATGCACACCCTAATAATCATTTTAACCAGTGCAGTCCCACATCTAAGCCACCAGGAGGTGCTACAGTACAGAGATTACATCATAACAGAGCTCTCCTGCAGAGACAAACATTAATATCTGCTGCTTGTGCAGCCAGTTACACCAGAATAAGATGATGAATAGTTAAGACAGTTTCTCCTACCTGTGCATGGAAAAGGGACAGCGCTTTAGCCGTGTGTAACGGGATGAGCACCTTCATGAGGAACTGCTTGTGCTCTGCCTTCAGAGGCAACGCGAACCCGTTGATGATGCTGTAAACGGGGGGAAAAAACACAACAGGACGGCGTGAGGGCGAGGAAGACGAGACAGCTGCACAGACTGAATACTGAGAGCACGCGGTGAACAATCCTCCACGAGCCTGTTTACAAGCTGCTGCAGAGCTACGACAGACTAGGACCAGGCTTCTGTCATACTGATGATTACGTGTTTTCAAAATCAACCTCAGAAAATGTCAGTGACGCCAAATATCAGTGAAAGAAGTCAAAACGAATGTTAATATCTGGGACTACCTACGACCTGCCGTTCGCCGTCCTCTGCGTGTGTTGCGAGGAAGTTTTGTTTACACGCTAAGCGCTTCCGGCACGTGACCAGACGTTATTACTCACCTTCCCAGGATTTCTAGCAGCTCAGCAACTCCGTTGAAGTGCTCCGTTTCATAAATAAACCTGCAACAGCGACAGAAATTATTATGAAGCGCGTGAGCCCGAAACACATCACAGAAAACAGGCCACACAACTGACTCAAGCTGCTCCCTGATACTCTCTATCATCACTCTGATTTGGGAGCCCTGGTGTCACATGATTCTTGAAACTCTCATGTCATCGGCTTCATATGAAGTCACTGCCACTTTTCTGTCAGAAGGTTGACACTCTTTAATCGATAAAGAGTCGAATTCTTCCCTATCTTAATGATCCATGCATCATTAACCCGCTCTGTTTGCTAACCCATTTTCTTCTAGCTGCGCTCCCGTGGTATGTAGAGACAGAGCCTGACAACTGTAGCACTATTTTTATTCTCAGTGACAGATGGCCAAAGTGGGTGCACCCGTTTTGCCACCTTGCCTGTTGGAAACGACATCAAGTGGCCCCCTGTCTCAATCATCTAGAGCCCATTGTATCGCGGCAACAGGAGGCGGCAGAATCAAAACACTGCTGTCGAGAATATCTGACGTCCTTCTTCTGCTTCTTCTTCTTCGTCTCCGTTTCAGGGCGGTTGGATGAGTCTGTTTGTGCCTCGTGTAATGAGATGGCTAAAGCCTAAAAATCTGAGCCCATCGTGCTCGTAACGGGAATGTAAACAGAGTTAGAAAGTGCTTCAATGCTCCGTCAAAACAGTTCCTGATTTCTCAGTAAAAGCGCTTTTTGAACAAATAGTTCCAGGAATTATTGAGCCGCAGGAGCGAGGTGGAGACTAAAAAGCCTTTAGACCCGTGAAGATTAGACCATCATCATGTTTGTATTTATTGCTGCATGACTTGCAGAGGTAGAAAAGGAAGCATCTGACATGAACACTACACAAACTCCTGAGTTTTGTCGTTCATTTCTTCCTCTTTCGACCACGTCTCACTCTCTCTGTTCATTCACACTTTTTTTTTTTTTTTAAACGGGAAGGAAGCAGACATTGTAACCTTGTTGCAACCCTTTGTCCTGCTTGTTCCTAGTTGTTTGAATGAAGCTGATAGGCGATTGTTCCTGAATCTTTGGAAACTACCTCGCCTGGAGAGAAAGGACTTCTTGGCACCCAGAGCTGTTGGACTAAATTTAGTCTCTGGCCGCTCTGGTTGAAATGCAGGTTTCGTTTCTGAGTTCCTCAAATGGTTTTTCGGCCCCTGGAAAGGTTTCTGTGGGAACTTTCGGTGCCATCCTGAAGACGCTTTATACTCGGATATCTCAGTGAGCTTGTGTGTCTATAAACCAGTGGCTACAAAGCGGCATAACTTTTTCAGTTTCCTATTTAAACGGGCTGTTGACAGGTGAAAAAATGAAAGGAAACAGGTGTTGGGACCTCGAGACTGAGTGGTTACACTGAAGGTCGTTTTCTGATTTGTTTTTCCAATTTTTCCGTGAACAAAACTCAGACGTACTCTTGAAACAGTCGTGTGTTTGTTCGGATGTTTTCTGGCTAAGTCTCTCTTAGCGTTTTCATCTCATTGAGACGTTTACCTGGTTAAATAAAAGGACGAGCATGCGATAGGACATCAGAGCATGACATTTCGCTCACCGCAAGAAAATGTTGTTAATCTGCTTCCTGATGAAAGCCCGCAATCCCAGAAACTTTCCGTAAATCCGATGCAGGATGGTCTTCAGGAAGTCTCTCTCCCTCGGGTCCTCGCTGTCGAACAGCTCCAGCAGCTGGACGGACGAACAGACAACAAGACAGAAGACGTTTGAGGAAAGTGCAGTGAAAATGAGAGCTGACCAGTAGGCCAAGGTGTCACTAACTGATACTGAAATACTGCTGCGTGCTGTGATTATTCATTGTGAATTAATCACTGTAATAATATCATCACTTGAGGCTAACCAGCAAACTACAGAGGCCTCTACTACCAAGCCTGGCAGCCCGTAAGGCCGTAAATTGTGCAAATAAGCATGACTCAAGTCATGCCTTACCAGCTACTAACTCTTATATAACGAATATGAAGTGTGTGCTCCTGAATATACTGTCTTGTAAACAGATTTGAAGACGCTGGCATTTAACAGCTATTTCCAGCAACATACGATGAGTCATCATTACAATACTGTTGAGTGCAGCCGAGCCAGCGCCGTCGAGTTCTGAAGGAACGCTTTTCAGGCTCAAGTCAGCTCGGTTTTTATCTTCCAGCAGCGTACCGGCAGCACCTCGGTGACAGCTGTCTATTTTTAAACCTGTCGTACATCCAGGAAAGGGTTTCATCATGGACACACGTCGTTCTTCTTCTGCACATTTATTCTGCCGCGCACATAAAAACCCCGAGAGCTAAACGCTGCAACTCGTTTATTTCTCTGTGCTGCAATTGAGCAGCGCTAATGTAGCAGCTGGAGGTTTGCCCGAAGGCAGCACGTTGATGGTTTTCAAGGTGTTTCATGTGCAGGTCATCCCAGTTCCCATAGATACTGTAGGACCTCTCAGCCTTTTAGTTGAAGATACATCAGCATACACGTCGCCTGATGAATGACAACAAAACGATGTAAAGGACATGTTTGAACAGTGTCACCTCATTAAAGTTTGTCCATCGGAGAAAAGTTCTAACTGAAATATTAAAGGCAGCCACATCAGAAATATTTACGTTGTGGGTTGCCACTGATGGTACGTGACCTTCCTGTGATGGTGCCACGCCGGCTCTGGTACTTCACCTGGTTTTGTTGAGGATTCAACAACAGTCAACAATAAATAAGAGTCTTAATAAGAATAAACGACTTGTTTTTAAAACTTTTCATGCCGCGTACCACCTCAGAAAATATTCAGCTCTCCAAGTACCACCATCATGACTCGTTAAGATACAGCTGACCCGGTTTGGCTACAGACGGTTCACACAGGAGGTTTATTCTTAATAAGAAGATCATTTATTGTTTAACTGCTGTTGAACAATCAGTTCAAGAACCAGAACCAGGTGTACTCCTGATGCACACTTCTCTTCCTCATATTTCCCGTTTGGAGCCACCGTTGCAGCATTTCATTTCACCTCCGCTCACTATGTTACTGTCACATTTTTAGCTCGTATCTAATCGTGGATGCGCGAGCGCTACATCATCATCAGGCTGATATTGAAACAGAGATTCCTCCAAGTACCACAGTTTGAGAACCAGTGGGATAAAAAGTTGATGTAGGTATCCTGATATAATGATGTAAATTTATTTATCACCTCCATCAAATCAATTAATACACAAATATCAAGAAGACTTAACCGTTTCCACTTTTTTGTTTATAAATGAATTGTTTAAGTTACTTATCGCAGCATAAACGTCAAACACTTTCTGGTCACAGCCTGTAAAATGTGAGGATTAGCTGCTTGTGCCTGTTTTCTATCACTGTAAAATAAATATCTCTGTGTCATGGACTCTTATTCTGACACATAAAGCATTTTGAAGACATCGCCTCCGGTTCTGGGAACTCGTGATGGCCCGACTTTTCACTGTTTTCTGACATCTTACAGTCTAGGGCTCAAACGGATTGCCTCATGAAAGTGATACATACAACGTGGAGGAATGGAGGAAACTGTAAAAAAAAAAAAAAAAAGCGGATTAAAATAAGACTTTTGTACTGATCGGACAGAAAACATGCAGCTGCACTGAAGGTGATCAATGAGGATGGGAGAGGATACAGACGCTGGCTTTGTTAGGAAACAACAGCTGCCAGAGAAACGTCAATATTCAATCACAGTGAGCTACATTAGGACTGGAGTTCAGTGCACGTCCCTGAGTAAACCGGGCGTCACAGTATGACAGAAAAATAATCATTATAAAGGGTACATGTTATGTCATAAAGGCAATTTGATTAAAGATTTAGAGAGCAGGATTCTCCTCCATGACTGATAAAAAGACTTGGAAATCAGAAGAAACCAACCCTTGTCTGTGTTTGCGCCATAGTTATGATAAAAAAAGATCATCCGCTGTGAAACTGTATTAGTAATGCCCTGTGTGACCACGTGAGGCTGTTTAAAAATCCTGACCACACAGTGACGCTCAAGCAAACAGCAGCTTCCTATTTACATATAAAACCTGGGGCTCCATCTGACACTGGCTGCACAGCATCACATCTGTACCGCATGAGGCCTGTTTCCAAACTTTAATCTGCATGATCACGAGCGGATGGAGCAACCTAAAAAACACACACCGAGGACATGCTGCAATCTTTTCGAACACACAGAGTTATGAAGCGGATACGTGATGCACGGATCAGATCAGTCCTGCTATATTCATGCTACAGTTTGTCTCTCACAGCTGCATAAACCGAACAAACAAACAGTTATGGACTTAAATGCATCGAACACTTCATATCGAAGCTCAAACAAACACACACCATAACATCTTAAGATACAAAAATACACTCCGACCATGTGTCTGACCACATGTTCACAAAGCACTAAATCAGCGCTGTCCACACTGAGCTGCTATGTTGGATGTTTGTATTACTCCACACCCATTTCAAAAGAAAAGGGGGGTCTGCAAGAGAACAGTACAACAACAGAAACACCTCAGAATGTCAAATATCAACTAGAAAACTGAATTTCCTGCAGAAAATGCAGCGTGGATGCCTTCTGCTGAAACGCCTGATGCAAAAATGTGAAACAGTAGAATGGTGTAATAAAGTGTGAAATATTGTAGAATACTGTAATAAAGTTTGAATGAAGTCTGTAGCTGAGGTTTGGAGAAAGATCACGTAAAATTTGAACGTGGAAAAAGTTGAATATTTTAGATAGTATGAAAGGTGTGAATGAGTAAAAGAGGAGCCATGATGTCCTAAATGAGCTAAACGTTGTGACGTTTGAACGGTTTCTTTAGGACAAAGTGTCAACTATGCAGGTTCAGCACTAAACCTATAATGAATGTTTTGTCTTTGAGGTATGGTGAGTCTAAAAAAAACAAACACATACCTAACAAGGATTTCCCCCCTTTGAGCCTTCTGGATGCCATACTACCTCGTCTCCAACACAAATGTTTCCTTCCCTGTCGAAATGCCCTTGAGCAAACCACTGAACCTCTGCCTCCTCCAGGGAAGCTTTGCCTGGTTGGCTGCGTTTATGCTTTGACCTCTATGGTGAACGTATGTGTGAACATCTCAGAGGGCTATTTGAAGACCTGCTCTGAGGCTGCGCGTATTATCATAACTGAAATGAACCAAACCACTCCGGCTTCTTCTTTCCCTGCTCCAAATCTCAACCTGAAGGGTAAACAACGAGCGGCTATTTAAAGCTCCCCCCACGACACACTCACATCATGGAAAGTCGGTACAGGCACCTCGGATGTGGCCCCGGCCAACATTCCTAGGCCCTGTGGTACCCCGTTAGCTGCTGCCTCGCTCTAAAGAAATGAAGCATTCCTGCAGTAGGTGGGTAACTGAGTCAGGACAGATGCAGCCTGACTACAAAGCATTAATGGTTTGGCTCAGCCAACTAATCAGACCCTGGGGTTGTCGAGCTCCCATAACACAACACAATGTGTTGGAAATTACTGCCATGGTATTCACCACGTTACAGATTCTGTTCGTGACAGCCAACAGGAGCAGCGCCGATTAAACAGCAAACAGTTTATGTGAACTCTGCTTTGACATGATAGTAGTAAATGATAATAAACTTATTATCTTTGGGTTTCTGGATGAAAACAAGACATTTGAAATCATCACTTTTTATCGTTTATTCTTTTTTTTTAATACTTCTATCTTCTCATCTTTTAATCTTTTATTTAATTTAGTCTTTTTATCACTTATTTTATCATCTTTGAACACGTTTTTTATTTCTCTGGATCCTGCGTGGCCTTCTGTTAGATCTGCTGCTTTGTAAACTCCGTCTTTTAAAAGGTGCTATATAAATAAAGTTATTATTATCATCATCACGGAGGACTCGTGAAAGCTTTTTTTCCTCTCGATTTTCTGATATTTTCTTATTCCAAACAATTGAAAGAGAAAATAATCTGTCGGTTTATAGATGAAAATAATTGTTAGTTGGAGCACTGGAGTTGTCACAACACTCATCTAGTATTGTCCTCAAACATACAATTAGGACACTAATTACCTAAATAGCAAACACAATATTTATTATTATGTATTATAAATTTAAGGGGGACCGTGTGTTCTACTGTCTTCTTGGCCGTCACTGCTGTGACTGATTTCGGTGTTAAAGTATACACACACAAACTATTATATAACTATAATAAATAATAATGTTTATACTTTCCTACCTGCAGAACAAACTTCTGGTCGATGTAGCGCTTTGCAATGCTCGGCTGGAAGTCTGGATTCTCTAGAAAGCGCAGGAGAAACTCGTAGACCAGCTGGAAGATAAAAGAAACATTTTTAAAAATGAAAAGAAATATGCACATTATGACTGCTGCAATGATTATCTCAAGGATGAATGTCTGGACGTTATCTGATCCTTACTTGAATGTGAGGCCAGGAAGCCTCTAGAGTAGGTTCATCCTCCTCTGGGTCGAAATCTGGGTTGTCACTTGGTGGAAGAGTCCGGAATATATTGGTGCAGATCTGGAGGAGGAAGGAAGAGTCTTATTAATAAAAACAATTTAAAAAAAGCTCCAAGGAGAGAGATGGGAGGAGATACAACAAGATAATAGATGGTTAGTCACAGATAATTAACGTGAGCTTTTAGTTAAACACAAATGGAGATGATGAGCAGAATGCTGATGATAATAAAAGAACAAACTGCTAATGAAACCATCTGATTATTACTCTGGTATATTAATAGAACCACTGCATGCCCATGACAAACATTAGTGACTGTTTCTCCCATCGAATGTTGCCCAGTTTCAGCAAATTGTATTCAGTTTCCAGAGGTCCACATCAAGTGGCTGTGAAGCGAAGCTAACGCGGAAGTGCCAAAAACTGCAGTTCCTCAAACGTCCACTTGAGGCTGGCTGCAAAACCAGTCAGTCTCCATAAGTCCCCATGTTAAAATGTCCAACTTCACGGCAGAAATAAACGTTAAAACGCTAATTTCCCCTACTGAGGGTGAATTTATATACAACTCACCTGTTCAAATGATATTAAGGATTAAAGTTATGCAGGATTAAGAGTGTGGCCGCTTTGATTGACAGGTAGGTGCTGTTACAGATGGCTTGTTTGAGCAACCAGGCTTTTATTCCACGTCTTTGCCAACTTTTAGATTAGTCAGGAGGCGTAAGAGGCAGAACTGCCAACATGATTTTAAACTTCAAGGCTGCTCTTCAGAAATCTGTGGGTGATGTCACGCATACGCCGTCCATTCTTTACACTGTCAGCTTGTTTCATTAGACACCACTCTATGTAGCATTACTCAACAACTTCCACTTTTTAATATAGCCACATAGAGCATGCAGCGTACTGTGAATGAGTTTGGACAGTGCGCTTATAGCCTGACAAACCTTGCAATAACTTTGGTTCAAATGAATTTGACAATACGCCAAACAGCAGACAAGGTTAGTGAGTTTGCACTTGAAACAAAGTACCCAACAGACACTGTGGGGACAGGTTTTTATGTGATGAGCAGCTGTTCCCACAGATGTGGGCGGGAAAAGCAAAATTTGATTACAAGCCCGTTACAAGTGGTCGAGATGAGAGTCAAATGGGGCGTGAAATGTAATCCGTCAAAACTGAAAAGTTGGAGGAAATAAGAAGTTCTGATTTGTCCGAGAGCGGCGGCGCAAGCTGACAGGAATCGAATGCAAGGCTGCGTGCTTATTGGAGTGAAGAGCAACTATTCCCGAGCGTGTTTAATTTAACTGTTTGATAACGCCGACAAATCACAGAGAAGCTGGACGGAAAAACCATTAGAGATCCTGCGGCAAACCCCCCCCTGTATTAATTCTGTGCCGAAGACAATCGTAGACAGGTCACCGCCACCTCTATGCCACCTTGTTATTTTTAGCAAGGGTAAATTTGAGAGTGACACACATAGTGGTGGGGAGCTGGAAAAGCTGGCATTATGTGGCTGGGTGCACACTCTCATGCTGAAGCGATAAAGACAACATCAAATTACTTATTGGCAGCTGGAAAATCCAAATGACACTAATGGGAGAGGAAAGGCAGCAAAGGAAGTTTAAACCTGACAGTGTCCCGAAAATCTGACACGCTGCAAAAACTCACAGAAGGGGAGTGTTATTTTCTGAACGAGCTTGCAGAAATGTCATGGACGGAAAGTGTAAAAAGCAAAAAGGACGCTGTTCTACAAGCCTCATTGCTTTCAGTATTCATCATCAAGGAACAGTCCAACTGCAGTTTTATCCCAGATATGTAAAAGCGAGTAGTTTGCATGAGGTAGCAGCACAAAATCATTCAAAGCAGTAAACAAGTTTGCTTCATCTTAATGCAAATGAGTCCAGTGTTATTTTTCTATCCACATATCCTCGTCTTCTCTGCTGCTCTGAGTTTTTATTCATGCGGCAGTCGGATCAGAAAGTTACAGCAACCTTTTTTGACTTGTGTACGCCCCCGAAAACAAAGCTCTTCATGTTTATTCCTCCTTTATTTCTGTTTTAGTGAAATCGTTTTAGAAGACCAGAGGCTTTGAGGAATTTAGTAGTCCTGCTTCTTCCAGGAGGCAGGACTACCAACAGCCACAGATACTGAGCTCCAAAATGACGTCCAAGGTGACGGCACATATATGCTGTCCATTCTTTATACAGTCGGTGGTCGAAACCTCGCTGGATGCTCATTGTAACTGAGATCAAACTTTTATTTTTGTTACACTTTGGCCACAAAGAGTTTCTGAATAACATCATAACACACACTCATTAAGCACACACAAAAAGTATCTCCTCACTTCCTGTTTTACCTCCAATGAAACGGTCATAGATTCAGTCTGAAGAAAAAAAACACTACAGATGAGCATTTTTTTTTGTTTTTAAGCTGTGGTTAATAGTGAAGACCGGTAATGGCCTCCCTGTAACTAAACGGGTGTGTTTGTTCCTTTAAAATTGTGATTACTGACTTGATATCATCACACATTCAGTGCAGGACTTGTTTTGGCTGCAGCTCTCACTGTAATATTCCTGACGAGGGCTCTGCGACGTGGTCAGCAACAACGCTTCGTTGCTGAAACATTCAGATGATGTGGTTTCCGTTTTCACATGACCACGTTAGCCTGATCTTGTTATGAGCTGAGAGGAATGGCAGTGTGGTCTTGTGCTGCTGCTGTAGCCCATCCCCTTCAAGGTTGACCGAGCCGTGCATTCAGAGATACCCTTCAGCTCACCACTGCTGTACTGAGCTGTTATTTGCCTGTTTGTTGTCCTTCCTGTTATTTTAGAGTCAGACGCTCTGTAGTGCAGCTGTTTCTGAGCCGCTCGAACGCCATCTGGAAGGAGCGAGCTCGCTTACACCCAACATCTCAACCATTTCGTAGCCAGAGAACCTGTTGACTCCCCGCGTGTTTTCCTGGGTTTAATTTTCTGCTGCTGTTTGCTTTCAGAGGCACTTTTGACAACTCGTCTATAAAAGTCGCACAAACAAGCATTCACACACCCACAAATACATCTGAAAGTTATTATAATCAGCTATGAGCCCTGTGACTAATCAACGATTCGTCACTTAGCGTCTAAAATACTAGAAAACAATGGATGCCTGTCGTGTTGATGCCTTAAATTGTTTTGTTTTTTAATCATCAGTAAATCTTCACATGAAACAGTGACATGATTCATTGATAATCGAAATTATTGCAGATAAATCTCCTGCTGATTGACTAGTACGTGAATGGTGTCAGCTCCTGCTGTGAATGCAGGTTACTGTAAGAAGACCTCAGTCTGATGATATAAGTTTACAGTTTCTTTGCTCTACATGTATCATAGCAACAGTCCTGATCCCCGCCTGATGTGAGGATGCACCGCAGGTCCCCAACGTTGAAGAGTGACCAGCCTTCTAAACCACAGTAATGGCTTTTACCTCATCATCATCTGCAGAATATGCAGATTTATGCAGATGCTGATAATGAGGCGGATGAATAATAATCAGCGTGCCACCTCTATGAGCTCTCTGTGGCGTAACTGCTTTGCTTTCTCTGGTGTGAGGCACATCATTGGCTGAGCCTGGAATTAGATGAGTCACAGAGCGGGTTGCCAGGCGAGGCGCCTCGGTGGTGGCATCGCCTCGTCCGATGATGCCCGTTTCGCCGGAGGAGTGCGCCGAGGCCGAACGGTGGGGCGGCACTGGGGCAGAATCTGAACCACATAGAGCCTGATAGTGCCAGTAAAGGTGAAAGTATAGTTTAATTATGATCATATTTAATAGCACAGAACTGCTGGCTGGTGTTGACAGTTAGTTATTGTAGGTTGACATGCTGATTTGACTCGCTCATCAGACGGAGCAGCAGCAATGACACAACCCACGAAGGCAATTAAGGTACTTTGAAACGTTTAGTGTCTGATTGTTGCACTTCATCCGTCAAACACTCGTTCTTCAAGTCATAATCTCTGTAAACAGATATCTGCATATGAATACAGAATCAGTAGGCGAGGGACCAAAGGATTTTTTTTTTTTTTGGTATCGAATAGTCTCGATTGATCAGGTCTGAGTGGCTTGGTTGTATGCAGGTAAAGAGTCTGTGCGGCGGCGACAATTTAGCTTTTTTATTTATCTTTTATCTCTATAATTTATGTGCATTCATATGCAGATATCTGAGATTAGCTGAAATGAATCGCACAAATCAAACTGCTAATCCGACTGCAGAGGAAGTCTTGGCCGGGAAGCCCACGGAGGCAACACACGTCTGGGGCGACGACACCATGAAGGACTTGTCAGTTCATCACTCAGCTGACACATCGAGAAAAATTCATTCACACTCACATTCACACCTACGGGCAATTTAGAGTTGCCAATTAACCTGTTAACCTGCATGTCTTAGGACTGTGGGAGGAAACCCACGCAGACACCTTCTTGGTGTGAGGCGACGGCGCTAACCGCTGCACCCATGTGCTGCTTTGCATTGATGATAAGTACCAATTAAAACTGCTGGTGAATTAGATAACTCCACCTCGCATCTGGCACACTTAATTAATTCTCTCAGTCACCAGAAGTTGGACAAAACAGGAGAAAAATATTGTGAGGCCGTAACAAACGCGGGAAGCGCGTGAGAAATTTTCATGCGAGGGGAAACGGTGATTGAGTGTGAAAGCGACGTAGGAGGATCCTGAGTGACTAAGTGAAACCAGTGCACGCTCGCCGATGACAAGGGAGGCTGCAGCTCCGTGCGGGCTCAAACTGAGGGTGACACTAGTAGCAACCAACACCTAGCAACACACGAGGATGAGAGGAGAGGGGTGAGGAGGGGGAGTGAGATAAAGTGCAAGAACTGAGTGCAGCATTAGCGGACAGGATAAAAAAAAAAAAAAAGGTGGGAATTAAAGCAAATAAAAGTGGAATTATAGCTCACGGGTGCTCTCTTCCTCGTGAAGAAGTCAGTCAAAACTGTCTGAGAGAAGTGATTTCCTATCATATCCTCATATGACAGGAGGCAAATCCTCTTTTTTTTGATGAGAAACCTTGTTTTTTTATTTTTATTCCCGTACTCGGTGATCAAAGGAGTCCTCACCGCGGCAGAATAATGGGCCGCACTTTGAACACTCGCCTCTTCATTATCATGTGATGCCAAGCATGGAGTGTCCGGGAGAGCTATTATCAAGGCAGCTTTCTGAACAGTGCAGCTGTTATTTGTCTAACCTCATTCAGAAGCCTGTCTGTGGGTATAGACGCTTCAAAAACTGAACTGGGTTTCCTCCTCGGGTTCGACCCGCGTCCCTCCGTTCTGCCCCCCCGAATACATAAACAAGATTAATAAGAAATACCTGCACCGCACCAGCCATGATTTTAAACTACTCCGGCCTTACAACCCCGTTAGCCCCCCGAGAGGTTACTGATGCACGATGGGCTGCTGAGTTACTACATGTTAAGTAGCTCATTATCCAGTGGACGACCTGTTGCACACGCACTTTTTTGCGTCGGATAAAAGCATATTTTACTCGCACACACACACAGTCGAGATTTTGAAATGAACTGCTGCGCGCGTTCCTTTGTTCCGGATAGCGTGATTTATCGGCAGGATTAAATTAAGTGTGAGTATAACTGATCGCTTATTTTTATGACTTTGGACCGCTGACATCCGAGGATTTGCTGCTCTGTTTACTGTCTGTGTTGGCACGTTGAAAAAATGTAATCATGCTGCCATGTTGCAGACAGAGCACAAAAACCCAGATATCCATCCTGTGTTTACCTCGAGGTCCAATGTTTATATTTAGGAAAAAAATCCACAGACATTAAGAACACGGCGTATCAGAGTGATATAAAGTAAGGTTCTCTTCATAGGAGCCACTTTCGATGGCTATGCTTGTTTATGGAGCTTTACCGACTCCTGACAAAGTGACAGGAGAGAGCTCGTATTAATTTAAATTCTGGTGTTATTAGCAGCCACGGCTGACAACAGCTGTAACTCTTCGGACAGACTCTGTATGAAATCGAAGTGACGTCCTCGCTGTGGGGTTTTTTCTTCTGGTTGCTTTAAAGGGCGGGACCGGCACAATAACAGGGGACAGAATGTTGCTAATGCATACTGTATCTTAAACAGATGTTGCGCCAGTTCAAACATTGACTTTTAATCAAAGTTGTTGACGCTGTTAGCTGTCAACTTCGTATTTGCTCGCCTGTTCCATGTTTGATTTGCCTTCCTGCTGCAAAACTGGAGCTCACAGCAGCAATGAAAACTTTTTTTTTTTTTTTTGCACAAGCTTTTATTTATCCTGCAGCATGCAACATTCGACGTGCAGTTCATCACCACGTTTTATTATTTATTTCTGACATCATTGCAAAAATTAAATCAAACCCCGACACCATCTGCCTTTGGCTGCAGATATGCGGTGCTGTGTTTTCACGGCGTGCCAGACGACAATATGATTTCCCGGGGAAGTAAGTTGTTCATTTGTTGAGCTGCTCCGATTGGCACGGCCGTCTCAGGGCAACGAAACTGACAGGCTGAGACGTTATGCGTCAGTCACCACGCCCTCCCTCGATTTATATTCCACTTCACAGTATTTCACCCACATGAGCGGAAATAGCAAGTTCCCTTGGTGACACCCACGCAGTCCGTGCACTAAGAACTATTGATCTGCACCTGTGTGATAGAGACGAGGCCTCCAGTCTCCAAAACTATGGGGGAAAATGTTTAAACGGAATTATTCGGCAATAATTTGGTGCAAGGACACACAGTCACAACAACTACCTATAAACCCAGCTGTGTTTGTGCTCGTTCGTATCCGTCGTGATGATCTGCGCTTGTGGAGTGAATCACTGCGGCACCGACTTCAGTACTGGACTGTTGCGTTGGTTGTACTGTAGGAGGAAACTAGGCTGCTCAGGGGCAGCTGCTCCATCAACACAAATCTATACCGTGTGGGTCAAAGATGCTTTGTAGTTTCCTGCAGAGTCAACCACCTTCGCTAAGCTGGAGCTTGACTTTTATACTGAGTGCACTCATGGGAGTACTGCATATAATAATGTGTCGCTTTCACATGCAACTAGGTGACTGTCTGATTAGTAACTATTACAGTGTGATGAACCCTAACATGTTTCCATACTTCTAAAAATATACATGTGATTCATGGCGACAGAACTCCGATTACGATCACACCAGACGAGAATGACAACCACAAATAGCACAGATACGCATCGCTTGCGTAGTTATTGCGACATATGCTGCCGTGTCAAGAATATTGACTCATTATCGCCAACGTGACAAGACCCCTGGATATTTAATTCATAATTTGAGATTTGTTGCTGCAACACAGAAGCTTCTTGGAGTTTGGAAGAACAAAATAGTGTGTACGGGGTTTGTTGTGAAACAGCTACAGGACTTGTTGTGTGACAATCACTGGCACAAATGAACTACGTAGCGTATTTACACATGTAGAAGCATATTCAGAAGCACATGTAAACAACAAGTACAGCAAGAAAACAAAGTCTGGTGGGCTAAACGTGACACAGACATGCCCGGTGGGGTTACTGCAGACTTACTGCAGTGAACCTCAAACTTCATTAAGTTTAGCAGCGCTTTTCCCTCTGCTGTAGCTTCGATCATAAAAGAAAATGAAGGGTGGGCGTCATCGTATAGCAGCTAACACGAGACGACGCACAGAAAGTAAATCAAAACATGTTTTGGGGAGAAAGTTGACAAAAATCTCTCCTCCAGTTGTCCTGTGCTCGGTCAGTAACGCAGCAGACAAAACCTCAAACTAAACCGAGAATACCGGGCTCTTGCTTCCTGTGTTTACACTGTGGATTTGGTGCTCAAACAGAACCAGCATTGTGAAAAAGGTTTGGTATGAAGATGCCAACATATTCCTCAAACGCTGCTGACATGACACACCCTGTCTAGACACACAATCAGCCTCCATTTTTTAATCCTGCACAAGTGCACAGGATGTTACACAGTGACACAGTTTAATAATAAACGCTGGTAATGGCACATAACTTGCTGCTGCTGCTGTTGCTGCTGTTGTTGTTGTTCTGGGCTTTGCATGCAGAGTTTTATTTTCAGGTCACAGAAATTTAGAGAAGCACCAACAGATTTGTGTGTCCTCACCATGTCAGTGATCTCTGGGTACGCGGACTCCACCAGCACCCCTCTGTTGGTGGAGACGTAGTCCACGAGCTCGTTGAGCGTGGCCCTCTTGATCTCCTTGCTCTTCAGGTCCGTCACGGAGTCCAGGAAGTCGAAGAGCATGCAGCACTGCTGGAGCTTCTGGGTGAACAGCTCCTGCTGCTCCGTCGACGGGGCATCTGGGATTAGACAAAAGAAGGGAAACACGCTGATTCATTGCTTATATGCACCAGAAAGCACAATCTAACGGTCAGTGGGAACAGATTACAGATGAGACGAGAGGGGATGACGGCTGCAACTGTTCCTCTGACTCAAACCATCAATTAAAGGGATTAAAAGATCGACACATCGGCTGTCAATGTCCTAAACAAACAGACACAGTAAATGCTGTATTCTGCCTCACAGAGACAGCCTCAGTCATTCTGGGCTTTGATTGTAAAGCCTTTTATGGATTAGACTGTGAGTGCGTTCAGGGTTATTAGAGCTGTCAAACTTGACCCAAGCTGAGCTATAAACAGCATTTGGCAGCAGTCCAGAAATACAGTGACACACTGTACAGTGATGTTCTGTTTCCAACACGGCAGCAGCAGCTCATCGCCGCGCACACACAGGACTCTCTCTGTAATGGCAGAGCGGAGACCCGACACTGAGTGGGTCTGATTTACAACACCGCCAGAACCAGACACCCCCACGAAAAGGTCCAAAGGTTACGCAAATATGGATGCGATCCATGACACGTGTTGACACTGAGGTGCTGATATAACATCTCCGTTAAAGTGATCGACTTCATCTTAATATACTTACAATAGCTAGTTGCTGCTCTGAGTCACAGTTGAGCTAAAAATCTGTTGATTCGTAGATTTTATAATTTAGCCAAACATCTGTCTGCATGCCAGTGACATATCCATATGTAACAGAGCCAAGGAATCACAATGCATCACCTGAGCTCTGACATAAGATCGACCCAAAGAAGTCGGCTCTGTGCACCGAGTGTCAGCTTTGGTTGGTAGCTTTATATACTGTGTGGACCTTGTGTACATGTTCAGGATTTCTGTGTGGAAGTAGCTTTGAATTTACATCAATCATCTGGTTTTTAATGAGGAAAGATTGGTTTATTTGATCATATATGGACTTTATTTCTTCATAATGTAGGACATAGAACAGGGCTCTTCAACCTTTCTCAGCCAAAGGACCCATTGGACAAGAGACAAACAGAACAGGGACCCCACATGTCACATTTTAAGCCTGGCTTATAATAACTTTAATATTTACTTTATTCGACTTTTATTTCACCTTATTAACCTATTTACATACTGAGTTATTAGCCTATATGTGTTTATGACTGAGAAAAGTTAATACATGATTATTATTGGTTACTGAAAGCCAAGAGCTGTGCGTCTTTGATTTGTAATGTTTGACATGTCCACTGATTCATCCCGTTGGAGTGCAAATGCGTCCGCTGTTTGTAGTTTCTCAATTATCTGCAGCCTCACATTCAGCATTATTTTGGTGAAAATTGTCAGTTATTATGACAAAAATTGGCGGACCCCCTGCAGTACCTCTGCGGACGCCTTAGGGGTCGTGGACCCCTGGTTGAAGCCCCCTGACATAGAATATATGTTCCAAAATTAAACGTGCAGACTTGCTGCTTTTTGCTCTATAAATATGGACAAAATGATTAATAGATTCAATCTAAATAATCACTTTTAGCAGCACACGCGTCACAGAGTGCATTGTGACAGGAGTCAGGGTGAGAAGTGTCTTATTGAGCGACGTTATGTAACTGAAAAGGCATTACCCATAAAACGGCGTGGCACTGGGGTGATGCGCAGTCAGGCACAGCCACAAAATTCACAATGAGTTTCACACCTACTGAAAATGTTCCAGCGGTCCTGACAGCTGACGAAGTACTCTTACGGGTCAGGCCTCCGCCGTGCTTCTCCGTGTGAACTCAATATCTGAGTGGAACTACACCGAGCTAACTCGTCCGCGCGCTGCTCTGCCTCTATGCCAATTTTCCAAAGTATCGAATCTCAAAGTATTCCGCGTTCAAAAGGGCAGGCTGAATACCAAACTGGAACAAGAGAGGGGGGGGGGGAAAGGTCCACGATGCCCCTGCGGCTGTGGCCTGACTGCGCTGTTCTCACCGTGACACATGGGTGGCTCACATTTCCTCCCTGTGAGTGCATAAACTGGCATATGGTTGTGTAACACTGGGTGTCATCACTTTGGACAGGTGTGCTGGACTCAAACCTTCAGTGTTTTCAGTGAAATGTACACGTTTAAGTGTCTAAGACGAGCCACGGCAGCAAGACTGCAACTTCAACTGTTCCACATTTCAGGGGATTTGTTTGAGATCTTGATAAGAAGATCGATACCAGTCTCATATAAAACTACAGCCAGGAGATGCTTAGCTTAGCACAAACGCAGGAAAACAGTCTGTTCAATTCATATTGTGGTTTTAAGTCGAGCTATGTGTCGGACTATTTCTTGGCTTAGCACAATCTTCCTGAAGTCTCAGCTGGTTTCCAGGCAAACTCACAATGACGTCAAGACTTGACCCATAAAACATGAAACCAGCTGTCGCTTCTCAGTGTTTGAAACAAACAAGACGTGCTTGCCGTTTCCCCTCTGCATTGTGCTAAGCTAAGCTGGGCTAGGCTAGGCTAGGCTAACTAGCTTGACTGTAAAGATATGATATAGGTCTTCTTCCCCAAAATGTTGAAGTATTCCTCTAACAGGGCGACCCTACCGGACACGTCTCCATCATGTCGTAGCCGCGACGCTGTTTTGGTCCGATCTCCACGTGACTTCAAACCCCGCCAGGAGCGTTTCAGAAGCATTTTGTCCGCCAGACTTTGTTTACTTGCTCAGATTTGATGATTTTTCCTGGTTTATAGGCTTCTAAATAAATACGCTACGTATGATACGTACGTTTTTACGATTGGAAATTTGCACAGGGTGTTTTATTTGGCATCCGTAACCTTAAAGCTCCAACCTTAAAGCTTACATATTCACACATTCATAACGTGTTTTGTGTGAGCTTTCGGAGTAAACAGAGAGTATGTTTAAAAAAAAAAAATCATTTTATTTTTCTTCACGGGGAGTTGTTTTTATCCCCCTGAGAGGAGGGATGTTCTGGGCCTGTTAAGAGTCTGACATGTTGATGCTTTTCCCAATGTGAAGCTATTTTTGCCTTTACAGACGCGGATGCATTACTGCATGAATTCCTCAGGGTCCTTAGCAAGGAAGGAACATATTTCCATTACAACTCTGAAGCTATGTATGCAAAAAAACAAAAAACAAAGAAGAAACCGTTTGAGAGATCGGATAGAAATTCCAAATGAATCAAGCTGTCAAAGATCTACGATGGACGATCATGTTAAACTGAAGGAGGGAAAAAATAAAAGACCTTTCCTCCCACATGATGTTTTATCTTGGCATCACAATGCAGCCGACATTAGAAGCAAGATGAGGACGTGTTGTTGGACAGACGCGATCTGCCTGACTGCTGTATCTCCCACAAAGCTTCGGGAAGCACTCAAACAATTATCTGGATGCGATAACGTGTAATTTCATAACCGCACGCAGACAAGAGTAAGAAAGTGGTTTGGTTAAAAAGGAGAGACTGATACAGCACAAGATGTGTAATTATTCTGTAGAGTGAGTTAGAGTAAATAACTGATGAACGGGCCTTCAGTGTGTATTTGTTGGTGTCGTATAGTTGAACTACTGTATCTTTGGAGTACAAACGCCTCTACTGAGAGGAGCTGAATCACAGCTTTTACCATTCATCGCTGACCTTTTGAACAAAAGACGATCACATGACAGACACAAGAAGCGTCGTCTCTTGACTGGTTCGCGCTCTTTTGATGAATCTGGTGGATGATTCCTGTAATTTCGGGGTTGCGTTCACATAACTGAACGCGCTTTTCCAAGTCTGCCGAGTGACTGTAACGTCATTTTGTGAGCAGTCGTCACCCACAGACTTCAACCTTGTTACTGTTGGTGAATTAAGAGCCAAGAAGAAACACACAACACCCACTGGAGTCCTAAAATATGCTGCAGCCACTTCGGTTTTTCTATGAAAAACTTCTCAAGACAAAAAAGAAACGCGGCAGCTCGTCGGCTCTGTATTTAGCAACGCCAGAGTCTAGATGTAGCCGACCGCCGTCATGTAGAGACCAAACGTTGCGCAAGCTATTCAGTCATAACGTTTCAGGGTTTCATTTCATGCTGGTCATATTTCAGCCACCACATTGGTGTGTCATTAAGAGACAAATACTGTGCTGGGGTTTGTTAAGTACCATACTTACAGAACAAAGCGTGTTTGGCAGGCTGCACAGTACAATGCCATTATTTCCAAATCCTGTAATTACACATCCAGACGATTTGCTGAGATGAAATGAAACTCTTACTTTAACTTTAAACAACTACATTTCAAACTGAACTGCAGTAATGTTTGCACTTCACTGCGTTTGTTTGGGTGTTGCAGAGTGGTTTTTTTCAGTAACGCGCACAGGTAAAACGCACGATAAAGAGCAGATTTGGTGCACGAAAACAGGAAACATGATGTCACTTCTACAACCACGAAGAAAAGGGTGCTGCAAAGTGAGAGATTAAAGGAAGAGCCAGAGGAGAAACATCAAACGCACGTGCTGTATCACTGGATGGCTTACAAAACGATGCAAATCTTATGACAAGGCCTTCACTTCACATCATTACGTGTGTCTAGTACACAGTGAGATGTTCGATCAGGTGTTTGGGATGCTTGGACTATCTTTAACTCCTTCATATGGAAATAAATTCGAAATTCGAAATTCTGAAAAACGTCCACAGGTACGCTGTTGTGACCAGGGATGCATGCACATACGCAACAACAGGAGACATTTCTATAACTTGCGTCGACTTCAGACAAATCCAGTTTACTGGAAATTATTTGGAAAGGGCCGGCATGGAGTTTGCATGTCCTCCCCGTGTCTGCGTGGGTTCTCCTCCGCCCACAGTCCAAAGACGTGCACTTAACAGGTTAATTGGTGACTCTAAATTGCCCGTAGGTGTGAATGTGAGTGCGAACAGTTGTTTGTCTCTATGTGGGTGTACTCCGCCTCTCGCCCAAAGTCAGCTGGCCACCGTGACTCCGGTGAGGATAAGCGGTTACGGGAAATGGGTGGATGGATTATTTAGAAGGCTAAATCTGCCTAGATAAGGTCCCACGATTAATTCCCAAAATAATAAAAACTAAAGCCAGCTCTCAGCAGACCTGAGAAAATATGAATAAAATGTACTCAAGTTCCCAGGACCCAACAAAGAACCAAACTCTGGTTGGCGTCTATTAAAAGACATGAAATAAAGTGCACAAATCTAACGCAGAGGCATGCAGGGTGGCAGATTTACAACTAAAACACGAATATTGTTCCATTTGTTCAGAAATGCCGTTGTGCTTTCTCAGCATGAAACAACATCTGCATCGTCACGGATAACCGCAGTTATGCAACCACTTTCCGTTTAAGCATCCCGTGTTTGACTGCCCTTAATGAATGATGTGTTGTGTGGCCTGCTGCTTCTGACTGTGACACAGAGAGAGAGAGAGAGAGAGAGAGAGAGAGCAGCGGTCATGGATGTGGAAAACAGGAATGCATCGCTGACCGGGTGCATCTGTGGCGATCGCACAGCATGCAGAGCATTACATGGCTTGTGTGTGCGCGTGTGTGTGAAAAATGAATTTGCAATGATAAACTTGTACACTGCTGCAGAGCGAGGAACACATTAAATATACAACAAGTTTGATACTGTGCAGCTAGAGTTAAGTGTCTGACCTCGATTTGCATTTTGATTACACTGTTCAGTAGCAACAGCACTTTGGCGTCTCTTTTTCAATCCAAAATGTGGTTAAGCAGAAGAAGAACTCCTGCCTCGATATATAATCATCTTTCAAACTATACGGGAACGTATCAAATCTCAGCATCGTGAGTGTTTCAGCAGAGTCTGTGAAGCTATAAGGACAGATTTGTAGTGTGAACATGGAAAAATAATCACCATGGTGGTAGAAACACTGGGGATCTTGACCTATTCACGCTTAAATATACAACAAACATATTTATATTTTTCCTCAGAGATCCGAGGCTCGCCACGTTGAGACTGCTTTTACGCTAATCCCTGCCCTTTTGGTGCCCGTCAACATTTCAGAGAACTATAGCCAAGCAGAAAGAGACCAAAACAAACCGAAGGAAAGTATGCAGGTCAGGTGACCTCTGAACAGTGACGCATTAGTGCTGCACAGTGTCTCAGAGCTGAGGTGGATTTGTCCGCACTGCCACAAATTTACAGCGCTGTTCAGTGTGATGACAAACACAGGCCGGTGCATCTCTTACTAAAAATCTCAAGTCTGAATGACCTTTAACCTGCACCGTGTGTGGCTTTATTTGCAGAATATAGCAGGGATGGAATATAACATTCATGTTTTCATTAGTTTATAATCACCTGATAATAAGAACCATTGTTGAACTTTTGTTACCCTGAACAAGCCTTTTATATCAGTCCACCATTTTGCACAGCCATGTTTCTACAGTAGCCCAGAATGGACAAACTAAACACAGGTTCTGTTTTTCCCCTCACGTTGGAGGGTGAGCGGAGGGGGTCCACAACTATAACGCCTACACACTGCTCCTTTAACACACCTGCACCCAGGCTTCATTCAGCCCGCCTCAGGACCACAGATGAACCCCGTCTTTGCCCTTTTTACTGTCACTGACCTCAGCCTGTTAAAAGAATGGTTACGGCCCTGAAGCACTGACGGGTTTTCCTACAAAACGCTCAACTCGTTTTTCAAGTTATTGATAGTTTAAGTTAAGAAGACCAAAGTTTAGGTTGCAGTCTGCCAATCCAGCCAGGTGCACTGTGTGAAGACTTGCAGCATGTTTTGCCTGGGAGGCTGAATCCAGAGAGAAAAAGTCCCCTGACTAGTGCTAACAATAATTTATACTCATGCATATTTTATGTCTGCCTTGACATATTCTGAAAGAATTTTGGCATAGTGAAGCACTGAGACCTGAGGGATGTTAAAGGGAGGGATGCCCCCGCCCAAAAAAAGCAATACATTTCTTGTTAGAAAAGAAAAATGGATAAACTAAAAGGATTTAATATTTGGCGGTAACTTCCGGAGCAGCAGCAATCAATTCACAGTAGGAGATGACAGTGAAAGCCCCCTGAGTGCTGCAGGTGCTCTTATTAAAGCTCCGGTGTTGTCTGCAATAGTTGGGATTGCATTCTTCCCCGTTAGACATACATTCCTGGTATCACAACACAGTGCAGGACATGTGAAGTTCAATGTGTGCAGGATGTGACTGGTGAATTGTGAAAAAACAGAAGTGACAGTGGACTGTAGGCTAAATGTGACCATTAATGCGTGACGGTCGTACGTGGGTTATACTGCAGCTGCTGAACTGGTTCGGTGAGATGGTACCACATGTATGCTATAGGCTTGTTTGGAGTGCACATTAAAATAATGCTGGCACAACTGGGGCGGAGGTAGAGCGGGTCGTCCACTAATAAGAAGATCGGCGGTTCGATCCCCTCCAGTCTGCATGTCCAAGTGTCCTTGGGCAAGATACTGAACCCCAAATTGCTCCCGAAGGCTGCGCCATCGGTGTGTGGACGTGTATGAATGGTTAGCTCCTCAAACTGATGAGCAGTTGGCACCTTGCATGGCAGCCGATGTCATCAGCGTGTGAATGTGTGTTCGCTTTGACTATATAAGTACAGTCCGTTTACCATTTTACAACAGCAGCCAGCAAACAGCTTAAAGAATCCGAGTTTCTCAGAACAGTTCATGTAAACTACACACTGGAAACGTGAGAGAAAAGCTGAGAGGAGATATAAAGTTATGTAATGTCAGACTGAAGGCAAAGAAACAAAATAAGAAGTGCCACCGAGTAAATAGAGACCATAATGCACAATAAATTTGCATTTTCTTATAGTTTCAAAGACTGCTGGTAACACTAAATAATATCTGCGCCACGGTATAAAAGTAAACAGAGACACCAGCGAGACATTTACAAAGCAATAAAGAAGCACAGCAGTTCCGTGATTTCAAGCGTGACACCAGTATTTCTCCTACAGCCTGTCACTCCAGATAACACTTTTAGATTTGCTCGAAGGGTGTGTTTGTGTGTGTTTAGAGTAAGTGAGGTTGTTTGGCCACATGCAAAAACATAGATTAATCCAGAACTAAAAATCTTACATGTATAAAGTAACATGTATCGTCGTCGGGAGAGCGGGTTGTATTTATATCATTATTTTTTCTTGTATGTACCCAGAAGATCGTTTTGTGAAACCTAAATAGTTGAGGAAATAGTGATTTTAACAGCAGCACTGAGCACGAGTTCAGTGGAAAGTCTTTATCCATCATGCATCTTTAACCAGTCATCCAGATAAGCAGCTGACTGAAGGTATCAAACAGACAGAGCGTTATGACGTCTTTGGATTGATTAGTGAGAAATGCCTACAGTAATATCAACTACCGTGAGAAACTATGTACAAAAAGAAGGTTTGTTCACCCAGCTGACAACTGAATGGTACGATTTTGGTATGGCGCGTTTCTTTCGCTGGTAATTAAGAATCAAGTCCAAACCGGTGAAAACAAGCGGGCCGCTTATTGGGTTCGCTGTAGGCTAGCTTCTAATTACAAACCCACTCGACGCTAAAAGTATCCAATGCTCGTTTAAAAAATGAACACAAAAACCACAAAGGCAGAAAGCCAGAGCTCTTTTCTCCGTCCAAGGATGATCAAAACATGACAGAAATCCTTGGAAGGTATCAACCTCTTCAGAGGTTAGTTCTATTTTGGACTTTATACTGTACTATGCACAGTAACCCAGCCCGTCTCGCACAAACTACAAGTGCCATTTTACTCACATTACCTCTGTGGGGCACTCCGAAACTTGAGCAAGTGTTACAGTTGCTGAGAAAGATGAATGTCAGGGAGATCAGGGCCGCGCACGGAGAAAAAACAGTGAATGAACCTGGTAGGCCGGATGCCCGGCACATTCCTACTTCTGCCTCGGCTAGTAGATTTCAACACGTCGGGATCTGCTTTCACGTCACTGGCTCCCTGGTCCCATGAGGGCACGTTCACACTGTTGCTCTTTCCAAGCTGCTGAAAATCACTTCTATATTCAAGTCGGCGAAGAAGTGTGTATAATTTGAGATGCAAACGGGCATTTTTCAAGCAAAGATGAAAGTCATTTTGACATTGCGGGTTCTCAGATGTGTGAAATGTGCTGATTTCGTTATAGTTTTTGGACTTTGGAACGTTAGTTGGACAAAACAAGACATTTAAAAGGGGTCACCTTGTGCTCTAGGATATTATGATGGCCATTTTTAACAGTTTGCTAATGTTCTGTAGACAAAACAATCAACAGATTAATCAAGAAAATAACAATCAGAGCAATGGGAGGTCTGATTTGCACTATTATATAGATTTAGCTCTATAGCAAAGATTTCACTTGTGCATGTCACATAAAGTGCAGCATCAGCTCAACTGACGAGGGACCACACACTTCCTCTTCAGATAAAACACATCTGCATGTTGACAGAAGATTGGCGACGAGATGAAGACGCGCAGGCCCGAACGACGAGCAACGATTTCTGCGACAATAATGAATGTTAAGACTGTGCACGAGTAGCTTTAGCTGGAAAACAAACAAACGCAGCTAAACGTTCTCGCCCGAGTAAACTAACTAGTCGCCGTCCTTATGATAAAATGAGTGGTGTGGGGATGTGATGCAACTGTCTGTCTGTGTTAAGACATGTCTGCCGTCATAAAAAGCTGTGAGAGATGGTTTTAAAAAGGAGTGGTTCTCTAACTTTTTCTGACTTGCCTCACTTTAGAAGTCAAAAAAACAGTTCACACCCAACCCCACGGTTTTTAGAAATCATTAACAGCGATATGGGAAGCAACTAATAAAAAGGGATCCAAGTTTGAGTTAATTAAAGATCAGCATTTATAACATAAAAAAAACAAAACATGTTTGACATAAGTCATACTGATTCTACTAAGTATCCCCTGGGGCACCCGAGTAGCTCACCCGGTACAGCATGTGCCATGTATCAAGGCTAAGGGTGTATTCAGACAGGATCAGGCGCTGAAGTGTGGGTGTTTGTGCTGAATGTAATCGGTGTGAAACAATCAGGAAATAACCTATTTTCACTGATTAACCGGCTTTATCGATGCCGGCGCTCGCTCACTCTCATTCACTGTCTATGTCTCTAAACCAGTGCTCACGTTCACTTCCTCTCAAATAAGGACGCAAGTCAAATTAAAACTTCTTCGTGTCTCTATTTCGCAGCAGAAATTGTGAGCCAGACTCAGATTTAGAAGCCGGGTACATGAAATAAACAAAGCAAGAGTTTGTCAGAGTTTGGTCCATGAATCCACCTGGATAGTCTCAGTTTCAGAGACTGTGGAGGAGTTCGACTGATCTGAGAGTCTGATTGGCGGCTGCAGCGTGACGTCGGGCTGCGTTTTCCTTGCTCAACTTCTCTGCTGTTTTTTTGACAGATAACCCTGCGGCCAACAGTGCTGGATCCTGTCTGAATGTACCTTAAGTTTTTACCACAGCGGCCTGCAGCCCTTTCTGCATCTCGCCCTTCTTTCCCCTCAATTTCCTGTCGGCCTTCAGCCGCTACTATCAAAATAAAGTTAAAAAGCCCAAAGAAATATTTAATAAAAAACGTGGTATCCATTTATGCCCCACAGTTTGAGAACCACTGCTCTAAAAGGGAACGATGGGAAAGCAGCATTTGCTGTATGTTGTTGGCAAACATTAATTATACACTGTGGTATACATCTTTACCACCCATTCCATGATAAAAATGTATTTCGCAATGACGCCCAGCCCTCGCTGCAGCTGGTCATGATGGGAGAACAGCTTCACACAAGCCACGTCTTCATGACAGCAGACTGCCGGCGCGAAATGAAGTCGAGGCCGCGGTTCTGTACAAAAAAGGTGGAAGCAGATGCTGACCTGCCACAGTTACGACACCGACAGCAACAGACGGCGCCAAACACCACGGTGGTGCATCATAAAAGCTTTGTCCTTTTATTTTTCCTGGAAAAATTGTTTATTGATCCGTCGTGTGCTGGCAGACATGATGGAAACACATTATGTGGCACACACTTGTCAATCAATAAGCCAATGCAGTCGACGTGTTTTCCATGAACAGACGTTGATGAGCCGTTTGCCGTAAACACAACAACAGGCTAAAATTCAGGTCTGCAACCAGCAGTTATTTTTATTTTCGATGATCAACTTCTGATGAATTATTTAAGCTATAAAAAGCAACAAAATAATGAAAATGTCCAGTTTTGTTTTGTTACAGCCCGGCTGATATCATTAGCCAATACCTCTGGGTTGTCATATCGGTGCATAATCTTTGCACAATCCATATAGAAAAGGTCTCATTCCAGCTCAAAGATTCACTTTATCAGCTGCCAAATCTGTGTTCAACAAATGTCTCCTCTCTAAAATATGTATCAGTCTCAAAAAATCCCATATCAGTCGGCCTCTAGTCATGATTTCAAATTATTTGTTTGGTCGGATCAGCTGCGAAAATCCTCACATTTGAGAAGACAGAACATTGAAAGTTGGGAGTTTGAGCGTGAATCAAATATCTATATTCTTATTGGTTCATTTTCTGTCCATCAACTAATCAATTAACCGATTGTTTCAGGATGATCGGGGTGCAACAGGAATGTGTAGTCAATGCCAGGACTAAGTCAAAGTTAAAGTGAGGCCAAAGCTGCAGACAGAAATATGAGCACAACTGAAATGAAAACATAAATTATGCATAACTAGGCTTAATAGTTCAATAGTTCAGTCTTGAGGGGCGGAATAAGTCCTGAAAATAAAATCAATGCACTTTTCGACTGATACTGTGTCTGACAGCAGCCATGGCAACACCCAAACAACCTTTGGGTCTAATTAGGAATGGCACCGCTCAGAATTTCACTGCAGTGACAGAAATATATCAACCTAAATGAAGCAGTCTGTATTTGGAAAGTAAAACATTTCCCTGGCTTGCTCTCAAGGCTTCTGGCTGCCATGGCAACAATGTTGGTCTCTGAGTGACTCATCTTTTCAGTGTCTATCACACAACACGAGCTATAAGCACTCCAACCTCTCCACTGCAGGAGAGAAGAAGCATCTTTGCGGTCTACAGTCTTTCAGGGCCTGAAACCTGCCTCCCGTTCTCAGCCTGTAGTCACTCGAAGAAAAACCAGGAATGATGCTGATGAACTGATCACTGTGACTGAGTCAAAGTAGGTCAGGTATGCCTGTGCTCTGATTTGAGAAAACATTGTTAAGACGCTTGGTTTACACTCATAAAAAGGGCTATTGTTGCATGCTAACATCTCACTCTTGTCACTGCGTTCCTGTGTACTCCAAGTACTCCAAATACTGCACTGTTAGCTGATAGCAGGTGACAAGGATGTTCTGTTCAGCTTGTAGTAACTGAACTGTTTCAACATAATGAGCAACATGCAGGATGTATGGACGGCTACGCCTGTGGCCTCTTTGTCACATACTGTATGTGATTCATGAGTCATACAACTGTGTGCTACTAGACAACAAACTGGTGAATCAATGAATTTGAACACGCTCCTGCAAACATCCTCCGGTTAAGGTAGGCCTTTGTAAGCAGAGATACAATTTATTATTTGTGGGTTCTCATTTATGAATTAGGGCTGCAACAGTATGAGATGTTCACAGTACGATATCTGTCTAAGAACCAGTATTACATGTCATATTACATATATTTTTTAAATATAACTAATACAAGAGAAGAGCAAATGTACAGAGTGTGATAACTTTCAATGCTACCTTAAACATGAACAAAAAGTGCTCTGAATAATCAGTTTTATGACTAATGAGAAATCTCCCTCTGCTGATGAAGACTTTGTGACGTAAAGCCCGAGAAGAAGCGTGTAAGAGGACTTTGAGATAAGTTTCGTCAATGCTAGGTTAGAATGTTTGAGTGTCGGTGAGGAGTCAGCGAATCGGAGGCCGTGTTCCTGACTTGTCGACCAATCGGAGGCAGAGCAGGGCTGG
Organism: Miichthys miiuy; assembly: GCA_036365135.1. Taxonomy (NCBI): domain Eukaryota; kingdom Metazoa; phylum Chordata; class Actinopteri; family Sciaenidae; genus Miichthys; species Miichthys miiuy. The sequence goes on from CM071620.1 coordinate 19,146,078, forward strand.
TTTTTTTTACAGAATGCACTGTGTAATAAAGAAATGTTCATGTGCTATTTGCAAGTTAAACATTAATACCACACATCAAATATATTTACCTCATAATATCATCAATATGTGGCTTCAATAGTCAACTGTCAATTTCAGAAACTCGCGGTTTATTTCCGTTAATATATTATCCTGTATACATCTCATAGCATATTCATATTCATACCTGCACTATATCTATATATCCTGTTCATATGTACGTACCTCTGCTCATACACTCATGCACTTGTTACTTGTTGTGCAATGACAATAAAGTCTTAATTCCCATGGAAAGTTTCCAACTTTGAAAATTCCCAGAATTTTGCAACCCTAAGTAAGTGTAAGCCGAGGAGGATTATTGGCAAACAGCATTTTAGTTAGCATGCTCAGTAACTCCTACTTTCTTGATCTGGTATTAGATAATGGTTTTGTAACATTTGCCCATTATTATACTTCCATCTGAATATCATAGCTGTGAGTCAAACTGTCTGAGCACTCACAGAGGACTCAGTTTACGTCTTCTGCCCTTCGCTGTGATTCACTGAAACTCTCTCGTAACGTTTCGAACTGATTCACTGACACAAATGTCCCTAAAGCGGTACAAGTTTATCTCTGAGTGAGTGAGTGAGTGAGTAGTTCTCTGGTGCTTCCGTGTACAACATGCGCCAGTATCTCCTTCACAGTGAACACTTTCCAGCTCTGCCAATAATTAATTGTGACACTTTAACACGTTTCCTAGAAATGAAAAAAAAGCAGTTGTATGAGCTATTTAAAAACGGCGACATCAATATAAATAACATTCTGCTTAAATTATAGTCCAACACGAGGTTTAAGAATGCACCCTGATGAGACACACGACAAGATAAATGTCTGAGGCAGACAGTTTTCCGTTCATTCAAAAGATCTACTTCATCAGCGATTGCTTCATGACTTTTATGTGAAGGTCACCGAGCACTTAACATACCGCATATACAATGCGTGTCCTTGTTATAAATGAATACAATACACAAGAGACGACGGAGCATGTTGGGAAGAATCAACAGAATGAAATGGACTGACACAGGCGACAGATTTCTAAGATTCTGTATCAGCAGCGACGAGGCACGTTTCACCCTCAAGACTTCGTGTTAGAGAGTCGGTCGTTTTAATTCAAGTGTCACTTTCACACTTGTGACAGGACAGTTTCGGACAGTTGCTGCCATGCTGTTTCAATCCTGGGTGGTGGTGGTGGTGGTGTTGTAATGGTGCAACGTTTGAGTTCGTGTTTTTAACAGCTGGAAATGGATTCCTTTAACTATCCGCTCTCGGTATGCGAGATTCAAAATGAAATATCAGACACCGCATTTCCTACAATCCTTTCAAATTTTTACGATAGCAGTCGTCGTGGACGCCAACTCATTCATGAAATATTTTGTTTTGTTTTTTTGCCCTTGAGAAGTTGCATCATGTTTGAAAAGTTCCAACTGCTTGATCGGGCAAGTTTCTCTGACATTAACTGTGCCCTTTCCTCCGAGAGCATAAACACGGAGTTAAGTTGTTCAGGCTTGTCTGCATAAGTGCGCGCAAATTAGTCATAAGGTTTTATGACATTCTGAATTGTGCAAAAGGTTATAGATTAATAAAAGCGTGGGCTGCACTATGTCAATAACTCATATTTCAAATGTGATATTATTCATTATGTATAGTGTCATAAGTTAGATCCCTAATGTAGATGAACAGACAAGCTTCAACCAAAGCTCTAATGCATTATCTCTATTTTTCTGTATTATGTTAGCTGAATGTAAACAATGTAAGATGTACACAGTGGAATGACATGTTCAAACATGCTTAAGCACACAGTGGGAATGCATACGTTGTTGTCAGTAGTACTTAAACAGCATAGTTGTTAACAGGCTCAGTTGTGTCAGATTTAACCGCAGGCTATAGGAAGACGACTGACAGGTATACAGTCAGGTGCATGCTAAGATTTGTCATGGTACCACAGTCTGTGGGACAGTAACACGAGTGAAATATATGAAAGAAGTGAGTGTTTCATGTACGACATGTTTGTTGGGTCCGGTTTTGTTTTGGATCCGTTAGAGGTGCACAAAGCTGCCAGTTCTTGCTAAAAACACACATTTTAATTGGTGCCTAGTAACCCCAAAACATGCTAATGAACCACAATGACCACAGCTCTTTGCAGCTACTGTTTGAGCTCATACTAATCAAGGTGTGACTGAGCTGAAATAAACCGCACGGGGGAGAGTTCAACACCCAAACTGCCACCTTACACACTAAAAGCGTATAGAGACGTCACGTGACTGTTGAATTAAATATCAAAATGTTTATGTGTGTCATTTGTGGTTAAGAAATAACATCATTCTCCGTACTACATTTGACATGCATGACTCCATGATCAGGTCACGTCAAACCTGTGCCCCCACATGCGCACCTCCACCTACAACAGAGCGCTGCATCAAGTGTCAACACACTCTCCAAAGTTTGATAACGGCCACCCACATTATCCCACGCAGTGTCGCGTTTCACCTCATGAGTTTTTTTGCTGACCTGAGTGTGTGCGTTCGTTTGCACGGTGATAAGAAAACACACACATCACATCTTGGGTGCAGACTAGCTCCCCGCCGAAAGATAAGCTGCAAAACAAGCTATCTGGTATTCAACAGGTAGTTCTCGGCTGCAGCATTGTGATACCTCTTATCAGCGCTGGAGTACAACTGTACTATTGTGAGTAAGCTTTTAGCATCAAGCCTGGATCAGGTGGCTTGTGACCAGCGGCTTACAAGTCCAAAATTCTTAAGACCTGATGATTTAGATAGTGTGTGTGTGCGAATGAATGGGAATGAGTTAAGCCAGCTGAGTGCTGTTGCTGCTCTTCTTTTCTTTTGTTTTTTTTGTTTGATGTGTTCCAGCGATCCTCCCTCTGGTGTTGTGTTTGCACTGGAAAGGTCTCTGCAGCATCACAAAATGTAAACCTGTCAAAGCGGCAGAGAAAAGATCGCCGCCGCCGCGCCTTTCTTCAACTTTCTGCAACGTTGTCGTCACTAACAACAAGTCTCCACCACCAGCATCAACATACAAAAGGTGGTGGCGGAGGTGGGGAGACACAACACTCCACTCCGAAGTGTAGTCACTCCACAGCACCTTAATGCAAAAGCATAAATCCCTCTTAACCCCTTCTTTAACTCTCTAGGTGTGCCCTCTGCATGTCAATTCAGGCTCAACTCCTCCTCTGAGGCTACCTCTAGATCTCTGCAAAAAAAAAAAACATAAAAACTGTGATGCAGGGAAAGTGAAAAGTAGATCACAATCTGGTCATGTAATGTGTTCAAACTGGCCCTGTGGTCTGGGCAGCAAGGGAAGGAAGTATCTGTGGATGTGTCCACAACTATATGACCACAATTTCCCCTTTTTTCACAGCAGGTTGTGCACACAGCTTCATGTAAATATGTTGGCACAAATTGCCTGTAGTCGCTGCATGCAACTATCCAAACAACACCGGCCATGCAATGCAAGCCTATTTTAAGCTGCAGACCCCCCCTCCTCCCTCCTCCCCCCTCCTCCCCTTCATCCTCTTAACGTACCTTTGAGCTGGGGCAGCGGTGAAAGCTCAACCGGAGCGCTCTGAGTGCGGTACTGAGACGAGCCTTGGGATTTTCTCTGTTTCTGGGCCTTCCTCATGGACTTTCTCGTGAACCCGTCCACTTTCTCGGATGCGGAGATGGCCGACATTTTGATGCATAAATCAAAACTGACTTTTTTTTTCCGAGACGAGCTATTGTATCCCTATGTTCACACGAAAGGTCTCCTCTTCAGCGTCAAATATATATATATATATGTATGTGTGTGTGTAACACAGCACAACTGTGTCACGACTTGTAAAAAAAAAAAGCTCCTGGTCTCCCCCAAGTCTTCTTGTGTTGTTATTCTGTATGATCCAACATGGTCGCTCTGTATTTGGGGGGTGATGGGGGTGGTGGAGGAAGGTTAGACTGTGTCCAAACACTGCATCTTTTTTTTGGGGTGTGGGGATGTTCACAACACGAGCCGAGGAGCCGAGCAACTCATGACATTTCCCGCAGTATAACCCGATGTTAGCGACATGGAAGGAGGGAAATCAGCTTAAAGTTGATAGGTTTCTGATTAATCTTACAGCTTCGTCGTGTTTGCAAATGAGCGTCTACCTGTTGCAAAAGACATTGTCGTTGAAGTTGAAGCGGTGAAGTCAGTCTGACAGTGGCACTAACTACTGTAACTGCTACAGAGGCGGCCAGCTAATGTAGCCCGAGCTAGCTCGGCTACAAAAAAAAAAAAAAAAAAAAAACTGACGTTGATGTACGTTACAAGTAAAAGTTACAGGGGACGGTTGTCCCCCGTTAAATTCACCGAGTTCTTCGTGTAAACACCGGATCCAACTTCTTCCAAGCGGCGGTTTTAATCCGAGTCAGACTTCCGTTGAAGTGCGTTTTTTTCTCCCCAAACAAGAAGAACAATCCGCGAGCGATGAAGTTCAATTTCGCTCGACGACGGAGTCTCATTTAGCGCTTAAAAGTTAGCCTACTCCACCTAAACTACACCCCCGAGGTGTAGACGGAGCTGTGTTGTAGTTTACACCGCCTCTAAAGACACCGTGTGCTCGCATATACAACAAAATACTAGCCTTCGTGCTGAGCAGGCAGCCATAGAAACGCTCCGTTCAGCCGTTGTCTGCCTTCACTTGACTGCAGAGAGAGCGAGCGAGAGAGAGCCCTCTGACAGGTCTACGTCATTGAGTGACAGCCGCCAGCAGCCAATCCCGAGCGGAGGTTTGGAAACGCTGGAAACTTTTTAGACCAATCGAATCGCGCCGAAACATGTGACATGTGAAAACAAATACGTGACGTCGTACAGTTGAATGAGGAGTGGCTGCTGGAGTAGCTGCTCAAAGTTTTGGTTTGTGTTGACAGCAAACCTCCGAACTTTATGTTTTTTTATTTAGGCATGAAACTGAACTTTGCAGAGCTCAGAGTGCATATCAAACAATGCCTTTATCCCATTTATAAATATAGAAACAAGAAGAAGAAGAAGAAGAGATACTTTTATTAAAATTCAATTCAAGGGCAGTCTCTATGGACTGAGCTACTGCAATTGTACTAGCAAAATTATTCACTGATGCATCGGTTTCTCTCATAAAAAGGTTCCAGTGTGTAGGAATTTAGCGTGTGCATCTAGCGGTGTGTCAAGTTTTTCAGATTGCAACCGACTGAATACCCCTCGCCTCACTTTCTTGTTTCGAAACGCGAAGGAGAAACTACAGCGGCCGTGGAAAAAACGCAAAAAGGTCGTATGCAGAGCTGGTGATTTGGGCTCCGTGGAAGAGGACCTTATACACTAATGTAAACATCTGTCAGTAGATCTGATTAGTGGACGACCCACAGGACCACCCTTCAAGGTTCCATACTTTGGTCCATACTGGACTTGAAGCACAGGACCACCCTTCCACCCTAAAGATACAACAATGTAACAAACTTTGACTGAAAGAGATGAAACTGTTCCCATACCGGGAGTTGAACCCGGGCCGCCTGGGTGAAAACCAGGAATCCTAACCGCTAGACCATATGGGACAAAAAAAGCTGTTTTATCATTTATATTTACCCTTTTTATTACCCCCTGGTGTATATATTTTTTATTTTCGACTCGAGCTGTTTGAACTTCTTGTATAATTGTTGCAATAAAGTTATTTAAAAGAAAAAAGCTGTAGATAATCAGTGTAAATAACAGATGTCCCATTCATATGTCACTGAGCCTGTCTCTTATTTATTTTACTATCATTTCCACTCAAAATGAAGACACAGTTATGTCTGCATTGAAATGTGTGCAGTAAGATGCATGCACGCACACCGACCCCCTTTAACGTCCACATTTCTTTAATATTTATTCATTTATGTTTTGTTGTTGTTATTTTTCTTATATCTTGTTTGTCTTTCCTTTTGTGTTTGTGTGTGTCTGTTCAAATGTTTACTGTAAATAAATAAAGTTGTAAAAAATGATCAGAGAAAGTGGTTAGTTACATCAAAACATCAAATTCAAATAATAAAAAATATCTATTTCTAATCTATTTGTTATTCTGTGCATAGTATTTATGTGCATCTTATGATCTATACTAGATCAGAGACAGAGAATTGAAGAGTGAAGCTGACTCACTGATTTAGTAAAAATCTCTATACTCCTTAAAAGAGTCAAACTTACTTGTAGCAGTAAAGCATTAAAGTCATGATTTTATCATCATCAAGCACCGTTTATCACACAAACACATGGACCACAATGAGAACACGCAGGCCAAACACTCTGAAAGCTTTTTTTTTTTTTTATATTTAATAAAATCTGACCGCAGCAAATTTGTGTCACAAACCAAGCAACACTCACTGGTTATTTTGTACATATAAACAGCTTAAGCATTTGCTCAAGAAAAAAACATTTTGTAGTACGTAACTCTGAAAAACAAAGTTCAAAAGCCACAAAGAGATGAAGCAATAAATCTTAGTGAAGTTCATAAAAAAGCTCAAATATGTGCATCAAATAAATGTTAGTTTTCTTTTTTTTTTTAGCAGAATTTAAAAGTCCACAGCCGTGGACAAATATTTTCCTCTGCACTCGAGTATCAACGTGTTGTCGAACCTCCTGAACATCCTGTTGAACACTAATGCATCTCTTAGCCTTGTCAGGTTTGAGTAAAATGAAAGATTTACTCAGCAACATGCAACTTGATTTTGTTTTTTTTTTCCAACCAGAGATTCTGCACAGCACCAGAAAGTTGCGTAGGAGGTAACTGCGAAACCTTCGACCCCATTAAAAGAAAAACGGCCTCTCAGGATGTGAAAACTGCTGCATCAAATATTCCGAATGACAGTTTTGTCAGTCTCTGTGCGGCTCAGGTTCACACGCTCATGACATCTGGACATAGATGAGTGTTCTTAGAGGCTTGTCATCATCTGTGGGTTCAGGTTAAAAATACTCAAAATATATATATATATAAAAACAAAAACAGGATCGCGGAGCATCTGATTGGTCACTCCAGAGGCCTTCTCGTGAAATACGTGGAGATCTTCTTCATGGTTTGTGGCGAGCGGACAGTCTGAAAAATAAGAAACAAACAAAAAAACACGTCAGCTGCTGTATTCATCTCAATAGCTAGGCATGCGCGTAAACATTAGCGCTGATAAGGAGGGACGGACCTCACTTAACACACAGTAATGTGCCTGCGTGCTTCTGTTGTAACGCGGTTATTCTTTTCCAGTGACTTTCAATGAAGATACGAGAGGTCAAGCTCGAATTTCTAGACTGTCGACATTCCAGGTGAGTGGAAGCGAGAGAAGGCGTTGATAACGACGCACGGCCGAAAGAAACGACAAATATCTTTGTGTCCCTCGAGTCATTCTGCATGAGTTATAGACCCATCTTGAATTGTGCAGTTGTGCACGAAAAGAAAGAGCAGCTAGCCGCTAGGCTCTGTCCATAGAAAAAGATCCATCCGTTCTCTGTAACCGCTTCTCCTGTACACCCTGGACAAGTCTGCAGGTCATCACGGGGGAATTATGAGCAATTAAAAGTAGGGTTGCAGAGAGGAAACAAATTTCTGGTAAATTTCCATGGGAAGTTAAGCTGGGGAATATTGGAAATATTCCAAATCAGAGACTTTCCATGAGAATTATGGAAATTAATGGGGATTAATAGGAATTTACGGGACTTTCAATGGAAATTGGGGGTAATTTAGCATCATGATATTGCTTATTTAGCATCTAACCTATCAGCTAGCCCGATGGAGGAATGCACATTGCATGTAGGGGGGCGTGGCCTCTATAGTCCCTATAGCAGTAAGCAGTGTGCTATGTGCATGTGATTGAGGAATAGCATATATTCAAGTGTACTTGCATGAAATCTGGTTGTTTTAGTCAAGATTATGCTAAAATATATATATTTATCTGTTAAGGGACAACCTTCAATTCATGGTTTATTCCCATTAATTCCCCATACATTCCTGTTAATTCCCATGGAAAGTTTCCAATTTTCACCAACCCTTTTTAAGAGTCACCAATTAACCTGTTATGTGCATGGACTGTGGACCCAGAGAGAGCCCACACAGACATGCAAACTACACACAAACAAACACACACACACAAAGGCCCCCAGCCGAGGTTCGAACCAGTGTTGTGTTGTGTTGTGAGGTGACAGTGTTAACCACTGCACCACTATGCCGCACATTTTTGTCTTTATTAAACGGTGGACACCACAGAGGCAGACAGGAAGTGTTGGGGAGGAGAGAGAGTGAGAGGGGTATGGAATGCAAAAGATTCTCCCCGGCCGGAATCGAACCGGTTATGTGGCATCCGCCTTAACCGCCCAGCCTTCAGGAGGCTAACGTGACCAGCTGCTCGCTGTAGCTTCATATTGAAAGCAGTGTTGATCGCACTCTCAGCAAGAAAGCAAATATTCAAAGAACTTCACGAGCTCCATGAGGGAACAGCACACAGTAAGACATGTTAGAGAAGCACTAACACTAATAAAACTTACCGGTGAAGCTGGTGTCTTGCCTTCTTGTTTCTTAGAGGCACTGGGGCTTCTTGGGCTTCTTGGGCTTCTGGGGCTTCCTTGACCTTTCCTCATCTTTTGGCCCATCACTGACAACCAGTCAATCGGTCTGGGAGAGCAGTTCTCCTTGCCAGTCTGTTTGGATGAGGCCTGCTTGTTGTCCTCCACCCGACAGTCTGTTTGTTCCCGGCTGTCTTGAGCGGAGCAGCAGATTCCCGCAGACAGGCCCCGGCTTCTCTTGGCCTCCGGGTAGAGTTCAGTAACACAGTCACACTTCTCTGCGCTCTCGCAGCTCGCTGACGCGCCGTCGCCCGTCTCCAGCCTGCGTTTGGCCCGCCGTTCCGTGGGAGAGGCGCCGCTCTTCGGGCTCTGTGGACACGGGCTCAGCACCCTGCGCAGCGGATGGCTGACCTGGCTGGGAGATCCGCGGCTCGGGGATAACCACTGTTTGATGGAAGACGGCGTCCTCGGGCGGATGGCGGCGGTGGCGGCCTTGGCGTCCTGAGAGGGGACGGGTGAGGTGGTGCTGGAGGGAAGAGGCAGGGCGGCTCCACTGGGGGCACAGGCAGCGAGCTGGGGTGACGCCATGCCACCAATACTCTCTGTCCGCTGCGACTTGGCCGGGGTTGTTTCGGGTTTGATTGAAAGTCCTTAACAAAAGCAGAAGTAAGTAAGTAAGGCAACAATATGTTTACGTGTGTATTGTTACAAGTCTGTTAACGGCAGTTGTTATACATACTTGAGGGAGATTTAGGACATGCCCAGCCCACAAGGTTGGCCTGTCCCACTGAAGATTGCACTCCATCCATTTCCCGACGAAGCCTCCAGACCCGTACCGTGTGGTCATCAGAGCAGGAAGCAATCTGCCAACAGAGCAGCGAGAACCGTAGCTGTGACTGGCTATACATCTCGAGGTGACTCAAAGAGTCTCTGAAAGACTCAAACTACACTAAGAAACATGAAGGTTTGCCGCCTCACCTTCGTGAAATCCGTCGGGCACCACGCGACAGACGTCACTTCCTCGCTGTGGCCTTGGAGCATCATGGGAGGACGTTGAGGATCAGAGATCTGAAATGTAAGATTGGGTTTAAAAAAAAAAAAATACACACTGAAAACATCCAAAATAAACTTATAATAAATGTTGAATTAAAATATAGAGCGTACCTTCCAGATGTACGTGTGGTTGTCGCTTGAGCCGCTGGCCAAGAACTGGTCGTCTGGGCTGATCGTGGACTTTACGTAAAACGAGGAGTTCTGGTGGCCGCTGAAAACCGCCACTGAGGAGCGAAACAAACATTCAAATATTAAAATGACTAAATAAGGCTGTGTGAAATAGAATAACACAAACAGGTGACATGAGAGCGTTAAAGGCCACAAGTTTACTCAACTTTTAGCTCACGTGTTTGCTGTGACTGCGTTTCAAAATGGCTACCGAGCTTGCAGTGTGTGGGTATTAACCAGCTGTTTTGGTGCTGATTAGCAGTTCACATCCCTCAGGATGACACAATAAAGCTCCGATTTAAAGAGATTACAATATGCTTGTGTGTAAACACATCTCCATGTCTACATTTTCTCTGTCAAACCTTCGTCTCCTGACGGTTAAAACAGAAAAAAAAAAAAAAAGTTTGCAGCTCCATCTAGTGATGTGCAGCGGCAATGAATCACTCGTGGGCTGGAAAACGTCTACTGAGGCGCAGACACACAATGTGTTGCTGTGGGTCAGAAGTCCTGCACCTCTGCAACGCTTTGCTCAGCGAAGAGCCTTCAGAGAAAAACCTCTCGTCTCGACATGACGAGAAGTGAATTCTGGCTCCAAACGACACAGTGGGTGTCCCTTCATGGTGCCCAATCAAACACAAGAGTTTAAAGAACACGCCTTCTCAACATGTTTTAATATCATCCAATCATTTTACTTTCCCGGGGTCGTAACAGCTGGTGACTTTGACTTTTAGTCAGTCCTGTTTTACCTGGATTCTCATGAATGTTTTGCTACTTTTTAGGCAGCTTTCTCTGCCTTGCTCAAGGGCGCCTCGGCAGTGTCCAGGAAATGCACTGGCACCTCTCCAGCTACCAGTCCACCCTCCATACCTTGCACCCGTAACCTGACACATTAATATTTCATACCACGTTATAAACAGATTCTTTGTTTACCTGGGGTCGTTTTTATCCCGCTGACATTGAACATGTAGATATTATCATCGGTGCAGTTACAGATGACGTTAGATCTGCTGGAGTCGAGAACCAGACCGGAATAACCTGCAACACATGCAAAACAGCAGTCAGCTCACGCTGGTCGTTTGCATATTTCGGGTGAACGCGACGCTCGGCATTGTGCGACACTAACCCAGTCGCATGCGCATGCAAGAACCCGGGTACGGGTACGTCTGCAGCGGGACGGGATCGTGGTGGTGGGCGGTGTAGTTCTTCCTCAGATCCCACATCTTGATCACTCTGGTTAAGACAAATGAAACCATTAAAGTCTCTCTACACCGGCTTGTCGAACATTACAACAAAGTACCGGCGCTTTCTTACCCGTCGACAGCGCCGGAGGAGATGAGGGTGCGCTGATCCTGAAACAAAACCACCGTGACACTCTGCTGGGTGTCCTGCAAGACAGACAAAGCACTCAAAGATGAGCCTTTCTTTCTTATGCGCAGCGATACTTTCATTAAAAAGGAGGAGCTGTTGCAGAAACTCACCACACTGGGAGCCATGCCGCGTGTGCTGCCCCGCCTCCTCTTTGTTTTGGTCGGGGGGTTCGTTTCTGCTTTGTTGTGAGCGCCGCTGATCTGTTTCACCTGACGGTAGAATCCATCTGAGAAGACGACAAATACAAGAATATAAGATGCCTAATATATTACAAACATTTCTGAAATCAATGGGTCTGATAAAACACTAAATATGACACAACATCTATATAGAAATATCTAACTGATACCTTTTTTGCTGCACCTGGTGTCCCATACCATAATATTTCCATCTCTGGCTCCAGTACAGAACACAGCTGTTTAAAAGAAGGCAAAACATCAATAATGTGACACACCGAAGCACCGTTAAATCAGAAGATATTAAATTAAAGATTTCACCTCGGCATGCATTCACTTATTTACATTAAATACTGAAAAAATCTGATTTTTCCCCTCCTTCCTGATGTATCTATTAGTGGTTAATACAGGCGAGGGTGTGTGTGAACAGGCTGTTTCACCATCAACAGGAACCTAAGTATCCCTCAGCAGTACGGCATTTGTTCAGTACATAGTTTACCTTTCTCCTGCGGCGTGAATGTGACAGACTTGAGGCTGCAGAGGTGACCCTTGAAGCTGCCCAACATCTCCCCCGACTTCACATCCCACAGCCTGGCCATCTGATCACCGGCAGCAGTCACCTGAGGATGAATAATAATGACATTTATTAGTAAGAAAATGAGTTTGCACAGAGCTTTATATGCACCAACAACATAAAGTGTGAGTAGAAATATCTGTGTATGGAGCAAATGTTAGATTAATATAGTAGTAAGTCTACATATAGAAGATGTTACTTACTATGTGAGGCTCCCCCGGTACCCAGGCTATGTCAAAGACAGCATTCTCATGAGCCAGCCACTCTGCAAACACGCACACACCATTAGCATCTAATACATCCTGATAACAGACAGAACTATTGTGAAAAAAAAGGGCTTTCTCTCCTACACATACCTTTAAGAAGTGGCTTTTCGCGGCTCTCTGTGTTGTAGATCCGAACAATGCCCTCTTCATTTGCCGCTGCAAGGACATGCTGCATGTCCCCGGCTGGAGAGGGACGAGAGAAGAGAAGACACACCAGTTTAGCCCCTGTCTGTGTTGTGTATCAGCTGATGATCATGTGGCATATATGCTGTAAAAAGATGGGTTACCTGAAGAGAAAGCCAATCCAAACGGCGGCACGGAGTCCCCCAGGTTGCCGTAGGAGATGTGCTCGTCATGTCGGGCACACTGGTAGCCTTCCAGCAGAGAGCTGAGAGGGTAGGGATCTGCAGGACGGGCTGGGGAGATCAGAGAGGAAAGCAAAGTCAGACAGTGAATCAAAAGAACTTTGAGATACTGTATGATTTCACTCCACTGTATTCAGAGGTATATATTTCACTACATCAGTGTAGAGCTGCGTCTATTAGCGAGTATTTTCATGATCCATTCATCTGTCGATGAATGGTCCATAAAATGGTGGAAAATGTTGGAAACTCCCAAGGTGACATCCTCAGATCAGAATCAGGTCGTGCTCAAAAGGTCAAAAGGTGTGCAGAATATTTAAAATGTGATTTATAGATCGAGATATTTAAGATATTTAGTAGTCCAAAGGCATGGAGTCACTGGAGCCTACGTTAATGTAACGTGGACTGTCTGTGTGGGTGAGAGTCACTGTCAGAAGAGATCCTGATGAGGCCGGCGAGGGAGAAAAAAAATGCCTTGTTGTGAGTTTCAGGTTTATTTGTCTAATGCAGATTAGCACAGGGTCAACAGCACAGTGAAAGTGTTGGGCGAGAAAAACAGGTCGGCTCAGCATTAAGAACACTAACAGAACAGCGGAGGCGTAAAAAATAAGCTAAAGAAATAAAAAATAGTTGCAGATCAATGAAATAGTTAATTATTGTAGCTCTGTATCAGTGGATCTCTATCGTATGATGTTAATTACTCTCATTTTTAAAAAAAAGGTCCAGTGTGTGGAACTTAGCAGAAATCTAGTGGTGTTGGCAAGTTTCAAAATGCAACCGACTGAATACCCCTCGCCTCACTTCTTGTTTCAAGCATGCAGGAGAAACTACAGCGGCCGTAGAACTTGTTACAAGAGCCGGTGTTTGATTTGTCCCTTCCGGGCTGCTGTAGAAACATGGCGGACTCCGTGGAAGCGGACCCTACACACTAATGTAAACATCCTTCAATGTTACACACTGAGCCTTTTGAGAGTCCACTCTGATATAATGCATAATAATAGCAATAGCAATAATTTCTTATTAAATATAAATTTTAAAACATTAATATGACGATAATTACTTCAGCCACACCTCAGCCGGTCCTGAACAGTTCTTTATGACGAGTTTGACTAAATATTTATTTATTATTTACTTATTTTTAAGTGGAAGAACACGCTACGTTACGTAAAAAAACCTTAAGATAACGTTCACGGAACTAATTTGGAACGTTAAGTTAAACTGCCATGGCAACAGAAATGTCTCGCGACCAAAGATCCGGCTGTAAACTGTGCATGTCGGTTGTTTAAACAGAAAAAACACAAATGTCTGGTGATATTTCCGTCGATGTTGAGCTCGCTGAAGTTTGCCACTAGCTTTGTCGATGAAACAATAACCCCAAAAGCACATCCGGTAACCGAAAAGACCCCAAATCTCCCCCAAACACCGATTTTCTCACCGGTCTGCCTCCGTCTGCCCACTCCTCTGTCAACAATAGAGCGGAAAAGCATCCCGACACTCCGGCACGACACGATCTGGAATATTCTTTATAACTATAAAGTCTTTTTGTCAGATCTGTAGCCCGTGCTGCTGCTGCTGCTGCTGCTTCTTTTCTTTCCCGCGAACAGATCTTCTGAACACTGTACCGAATCACCCGCTAAACTTGCGTTACGCGATCCTATTGGTCGAAACCAGCCACTTCCCGCACAAGCGTCGATTCCACATCCGGTTTCTTTGTGCCACAAATACGCGTCCTTTCAAAATAAACTACCCTAAAAACCTGAAATGATCTTTATTGCATAAACGTGCATAAAAAGTAATGCATGTTTTTGTTTGTTAGAAATGTTGTCACAATTCATGACACCTTCACGATACTTATAGCACGTTATTACACCTTGCACAGGCTAAATATACGACACATTTCTATGTGTATCTCTATAGATATATTATTATTGTTGTTATATACTGTTGTTATTATTATATGCTGTTATTAACAATAACACTACCATCATATCATCAGTACTATTGCCACCATCTTGTCCCATTCTGTGTTTTTATATTTATTTATTTTTTCTACCTCGGTATTTTATTCTATTGTACTTTTATTGTATTCAAATATACCGGACTGCTATGACGACCTAATTTCGCTTCGGGGATTAATAAAGTCATCTATCTATCTATCTATCTATCTATCTATCTATCTATCTATCTATCTATCTATCTATCTATCTATCTATCTATCTATCTATCTATCTATATTTGTCATGTAATGTAGCATAAAATGGAATTACTCAGGTAAAGTAAATACTCTTTGATATTTTTTAACTGTTTTGTTTTAAATCGAAATTAAACTGAAGAAAATAGTAATGAATGAAGCTTCAAAGTGCAACAAGTTAATAGCCTTTTATTGTGAAAACCGAGACTGTAAACCGGACGTAGTGTTCTTTAGCTTCCGGTTTGGAGTGTCTTGAATCCGCCGCTTGTACAATGAAATGCTAACAGCTCGTGGCTGCTGTCAGGCCTGTTTTATGTCTAAAGTAAATCAAACTGAACAGTAATGTCGCTTTCTACCGCACGCTCCTTCCTGTCAGAGGCCTGTTATGGCGAACAGGAGCTCGACGCTAACTCCGCTCTCATGGAGCTGGACAAAGGTGCGTTAGCTCGCCTGCTAATGTCTTAGCATGTAGTGTGATGTGTTGTGTCTCCTCGGTGTTACTGACCGTATCAGACATCCTCCGCTTTGTTGTGACCTCCCTCTGCAGGGCTGCGGTCCGGGAAGCTGGGAGAGCAGTGTGAGGCTGTGGTGCTCTTCCCCAAACTCTTCCAGAAGTATCCGTTCCCCATCCTCATCAACTCTGCCTTCCTGAAGCTAGCAGACATCTTCAGACTCGGGTACGGATGCGTCAGAATATTAAAGATTTCCAGTTTTAGTTATGCTAATAACTTACATCTATCATACATATAGCTGTAAGTTTATCAGGTACACTTAGACACAAGATTATGACAGCCCTGATGGATGGATGGATGACTTTCTTTATTAATCCCCAAAGGGAAATTAGGTCTTCATAGCAGTCCGGTATATTTAAATACAATAAAAATACAATAGAATAAAATACTGAGGTAGAAAAAAATAGTACATAGATATGTGTGTATATATATATATATATATATATATATATATATATATATATATATATATATATATATATATATATATATATATACACACACCTCTCAATGATACAATTCAACTCCAACCTCCAAATTTAAGATCATAAACAAAAAGATACACTCTGAAGGAAGGAATTATTGTTTGGCTGCTGTATTAGACTATACAAGATAGAACAAACTCTAAGGAGGAAGAGCATGTGAATACACACATGAAAATATACATATTGTGCAATAACTTGTGAAAGAGTGCAGTTGTGAAATCAACTGTTGCAGAGTGAGTCTCCTCTCTCTGCATTACACAGAGTTATGGCAGTTGGTAGGAATGACTTCCTGTAACGGCCCTTTTTTTTTTTTTTTTTTTTTTTTTTTACAGAGGAGCTGCAAGAGTCTCTGACTGAAACGGCTCTGTTGTTTGATCAGGAGGCCGTGTAGTGGATGAGGGTTACTGCGTAATAAACATAGCTGAATGCATTTTGAGTAATAATAAGTTAGTTTTCTTGGTTGTCTGTTGGACTTATAAAGCTATTGAAAGACACTTGGTGCTCTGATAACGTGTAATAAGCAAAACTTCAAACATTTTATAGAAGGAAAGAGAAATCACTCCGTAGTAACACATCTAGTGAAATTGCGACCGTATCTCTGTCGTCCTGGGAGCTGAGTTGTCGTTGTTGGTAAGGAGGGATCAGACAAAATGTGATTCACAAACGGTCCGAGGAGTTGGCAGGTGGGGGTCACACAGGGGTCGGGAGCTTTGTCAGCCAGGCGGCAGGCAAAGGCGACGGACCAGGGCGTGCTTTTTCCTGCCGTTGCAGACTGGTCCTAAGTGGATGGTGAAACCGGTTCTTTGTTTATAAAAGTGTGTCTCTCTGATTTCAGGAACAACTTCCTGCGTCTCTGTGTGCTGAAAGTTACTCAGCAGAGTGAGAAACATCTGGAAAAGATCCTCAACGTGGACGAGTTTGTCAAAAGGGTGTTTTCAGTCATCCATAGCAATGATCCTGTGGCCAGAGCCATCACTCTGAGGTAATCATGTGCCATGCACAAACATTTAACGTTCCACTATACAGATTTTAAATTTATATTTAGGCTTAAAACAAACTACTTCCTGTTGCTCCTTCTACTTAGGATGCTGGGTAGTTTGGCCTCCATCATCCCGGAGAGGAAGAATGCTCACCACAGTATCCGTCAAAGTCTGGACTCTCATGACAACGTAGAAGTGGAGGCCGCCATATTTGCTGCTGCGAGCTTCTCTGCACAGTCAAAGTAAGGAAGACTGTTGCTTCACCTGAGATGTAGTGCATGTGTATTATATATACGGTGATGTTTGTGTTTTATGAGTTTTCTTTCCTTTTCAGGGACTTTGCTGCTGGGATTTGCAACAAAGTCAGTGAGATGATTCAAGGTAAAATCTGAAAAGATCACTTTAAGAAAAACAACATCCAAACCTTAAATACAAACATTGTAGTCCACCTTAAAATAAATACAGTCTGCTTGATAATCAGAATAAAACACGTCTTTATTGAAATACTCCACAAATCATTTACACCTCGTGGTGGATATCATTTCAAGATATATGAAACCTTTGTCATTAAAGTGCCACTAATACTAATAGAGCGCTTCATTTGATACCTGGTGTCAAAGAAGCCATCGGCCCGGTGAACACAGTGCAGCTGTCAATCCGAAGTCTCCGCCGTGCTTAATGCAAGGCTTCGTCGCGTTACTTGTACTTCCAGTTTGTCCTAAAATATTCCTTCCAGGCTTTATGAGTTTATTTGTATCAGGAGTGTGCAGCATAGCCACACTTTAGAACCTGAACTGCCGACTCCTTCAACTCCACAGCTTGTGGATGCTACATGTAGCTGCAGTCGTGGGCATTAAATCAAAAGAATACTTGGCTGCAAGCAAAACCACAAAAACTAGTCAATTTTTTTCGAGATGTGGGATCGAATGCAGGTATCGTCTGACAGCAGAGGTTTTAAATCTACTTGGTACTGAGTTATTTAAGTACAGACAGTGCTCATCAACGTCCAGACGACTTTGTGTTTGTTTGCTCATCTCGTCTTTTAAGTCCAGTTTGCGTTCCTCTTCAACACGTGTCTGAACTCCAGGTTTAGACACTCCCGTGGAGCTGAAGCTGAAGTTGATCCCCATGCTGCAGCACATGCACCACGAAGCCAGCTTGGCCTCCAGCAGCAGAGAGCTTCTACAGCACCTGGTCAACTCTTACCCCTCCACCCCCATGGTCATCGTCACCCTGCACACCTTCACTCAGCTGGCTGCCTCCTCCCTCATCGATATTCCAAAGCAGGTACAGCTGTAAAGTCATAACAATTCTTATTTTCAGGTTTTATATATTTTATATTATTAAAGGTCAGAAAAGCTCAACTTTATGCAGATGTACTCAGTGCCTGTTTTAATGCACACACAAGTGAAAGCACGTATTTACTACTCCGCTCCGCTCGAGTTATTAAACTGCGTAACAGGAAATGAACAATTTCCGTGTGTGTACTACACCAGATACTTGAAAAAAACAGCTGCCCTGTTGGAGGAGAGGATGTAAATTTTGTGCTGAGTGCAACACACACACACACAGAGAGGCTTACTTTGTGTCTGTCTGTGTGAATGCAATAGAAATACAGTTTTTGATCTTGATCAGAGACGTACAAACGTATGTCTGGATTTGCACATTAAACTTTAAATTACTGATTTTTTTTTTTTTTTGCTACAGCTACAGCTCCTCCTCCAATACCTGAAAGATGACCCGAGGAAAGCCGTGAAGAGACTTGCGATTAATGACCTGAAGCTCCTGGCTAAAAAGGCTCCACACCTTTGGATCAGAGAGAACACTCAGGTAGAGTTTCAGATGGTGACGCAGGAGGGATGTTTTTATGTTGATTGATTTTAAAATCTGTAGATAACTTAATTATTATTATTATTTATTATTTTTTAAAATCTCTGCAGACGCTGTGTGAGTGTGCCTTGACCAGCCCGTACAACAGTTTAAAGCTGGGAATGTTGGCTGTCCTCTCCACCCTCTCCGGAACAATTGCAATCAAGCAGTACTTTAATAATATGACAGGTTGTGTATCATTTTGTCATTTTCATGTGTTTATGTCTGATCTCCACCAGGCTTTAATTACAGGTTTCCGTGTTACTTGTACTGTGAAGAAGGAAACGACCTCGGGCTGATCTGTATTCCTCTCAAACATCCTCCTCAGGTACCTCTTCAGTTTCCCTCCGGCTCACTGACCTGGTTAAACTGGCACAAGAATGCTGTTACCACAGCAACCTGGCTGTGGCCGCTCACGGGATCATAGTGCTTTCCAACATCGCCATTTCCTGTCCAGAAAAAGGTTAGTCACAGCAAGTGATGGCCAGAGTAAAGGGACTCTTCTGGTGCCAGTTTCTTTTATTTGCTCCTGTGGGTTAAATACTGCTGTGTATGTTTCTCCTCCTCAGATATAGTGCAGCTGGAGCAGGACACAGTTTTGGGAGTGGAGTCTCTCCTGATGCTTTGCAGTCAGGACAACAGCCCCAGTGCACAGGCCACACTCAAAGTAAGACAACATCATGAGCGAAGATTGGAAGGATGTTTTAATATTCATAGAAAAGTCCATTAGCTGGCATCTAATATCTGCTCAGATTTGTAATCTTTGATCAGAGTCCTTGATGTAAAGGCAATTCAGAGATTTCTTTCAAAATACATTAAATATGTTGCTGAAAACGCGTGAAAAGACTTTGAGGTTCAAACAGTTTTTCGCCAGTTTTCAGTCTCAGGATTTTGTGGGCGGTCCTTAAAGGGTGGCTCGATGACACGCTGAGGCCACCCTGAGCAGAGAGACAGAGATGAATTCATCTCAGCTCAGAGTGTTTCAAAGTTAGTCATGTCATTTTCAGTCGCTTCAAAATGGCCGCTCGACCGCTCCCACGAGTGGGCGTGGCTTCCGCACATTCAGAGGACACGCCCCCCCACAGTCCTGGAGCTGAGAATTCATTGTTACCTGATTCTGACACCTGATTTCATAAACTTGTCTATTTTTAATCATTAAAATTTGGCTAGGTGGTTAATAACACTTTTTTCTTTTGGTCTAACAGACTCAGAACACAGATTTATTCTTACTTAACACAGACTTTAAATAAAACATTTAACTAAGAAGGGAAACATTATTTTGGCAGTGTTGTACCGTGCAGTCCATTTTTCTTCAAGCTTTCACTAAAACATGTAACTAACTGGATTGTTTCCCATCAACCGACCCTCGTCCCTCTACTTCCCTCTTTGTGTCAACCCTAGACCGCCCTCACCTCATTGGTCAAGCTGCTGAAAAGCCGACCCCACCTCAGCCAATCGGCCGTGGAGTTCCTGCTGGGCCAGCTCCACTTGTCCTGCGACTCCTCTCGCGTTCTCATGTGCCACGCTCTGGCAGCCATCGCCACCCACCTGCCGGTGTTGGGCGACGGCATGCTGGGGGATCTGGTGGACCTCTACAGAGTGGCCAGTCAGTCCTCCACCGACAAGCAGCAAGAGCTTCTGGTGAGAGGTGGCGGCATGAGTCAGAGCAGCAGCTGCTGTTTTGGACAGGAGATTAAAGCTCGCACAACGCTTTAAATGCAGATTTTATGTTTTAAGCACATGCTGACAAGAGCATCTATTGTGTTATATCTGTGTTCGACTTACACATACATGTTTTCAATTAGAAATGGAGCTTCTTTTTATATTTTTAGCTTCTGGATTGCTGCTAATCCACCTGAACATCAAGGCAGCAGTTTTAAAAATCCTTCCTCGTTCTCATGCATGTCTTCTTGCCCTTCCATATCTCCGATTTTGGATTTTAACACTCGTCTCCCCGCTGTGATCGCCACAGGTTTCCTTGGCAACAGTGATTTTTGTTGCTAGCCAGTCGTCTCTGTCGGCCGAGGTGAAAACTGTCATCAAACAGCAGCTGGAGAACGTCGCTAACGGCTGGACGGTGTACCGCATCGCACGACAGGCCTCGCGCATGGTAATGTCATCTGCTCGGGCATAAATGCCACCCAGCGTCCACTTGTTTACATTATCAGGGTGCTTCAAAAGATATCATTGGTCTAGTGGCAGGTGTTGTATCTACACTCAGGCAGACCTGGGCTCTAAAATGGTGCAGCCCTTAAGCTGGTAAAGACGCACATAGGGCGTAGCATCTATTTATGAATGGGAGGCAAAACGTCAAGAATCTCAAGCACGTCCAGTCGTCCTTGACTCAGCCCTGCTGCGTCACATCGCTGAAATATTATCTGTTAATCTGCAGGGGTGCCACGAGTTCTCCAGCGAGCTGTACCAGAGTCTGCGGACCCGCGTGGCGTCGGAGCACTTCTACTTCTGGCTGAACAGCCTGAAAGAGTTTTCCCAGGCGGAGCAGTGCCTGAGCCACGTGGAGGACGGCGACTACAGCGGAGCCATGACCGCCATCGCCGAGGCCCTGCGCTCCTACCAAAAGGGCATCGCTTCCCTCACAGTCAGTTCACCGCCGGGGCATCACGCCTGTCGAAAAACATTAATGCCACCCCTCCTGTTACTTCATGAGTGACAGACGCTTAAAGCTATCGGCAGCTCTCCGTCTGGAGCCTTGCCACTGAAGCTGATTTCACAGCATCTAAAATTGTTAGTGGATTAGCTCACGTAATACCTGACTGTATCTTGTTAGGCCAACTTAACAAGACCTGTGTCGCTGTTTAACCGTAGTGTTTCCGCGCCGTCATCTGATTAATTTCCTCTCTCCAGGCTGCCAGCACTCCCCTAAGCCCGCTTACATTCCAGTGCGAGTTCATTAAGCTGCGAATCGACACCTTGCAAGCCCTGTCGCAGCTCATCTGCACCTGCAACAGCTTGAAAACCAGCCCACCTCCTGCCATCGCCACCACCATCGCCCTCACCTCAGGCAATGATCTGCAGCGGTGCGGCCGCATCGCCATGCAGGTAAAACGCTGATTGCTGTGGTAGGTGGAGCAGGTCCGTGCGGGGAGTACAAGTAGCTGTAGCACCACATCGTCGAGGAAAACGGGCCTGCTTAAACCTTTTATGGATTTGTGTATTCAAGAATATGAAATGAGCTCCAAATGTTAATCATCAAGCCGCTGCTCTTCTTCTTTGTTCCAGATGAAGGTATGCATGGACGAGTTCAGAAGCCTCGCAGCTCGCTACGCCGACTTGCACCAGTCGTCGTTTGACGCCGATTACGCCACCCTTCGCAATGTGGAGCTGTATCCTTAAACCCGCCTTTAGTCTCTCTCTCTCTCGACGACCCCACTGTGACGTCCTCTCTGATGTAATTTCTCTTTAACCACCCGCTCAGACAACAACAGAGCTGTCTGCTCGTGTCCCATGTAATAGAAGCGCTGATACTTGACCCACAGGCGGCCAGGTGAGAGGTGGAACAGTGCGGTCTAGATTTCACTGTGTGTTATTATTTGTGGAACCCTAACCCTCCATGCATCATATTGAGTTTGTCAAGGAATGTAATCATGCTTTACTCCAGCACAATGAATGGATGAGACGTAGATGACGCCGTAATCAAAATAAATGCACCTTAATTAATTTAATAAAAAACGTTTTTTCACTGTACCATGTACGTGAGCGTTCCCTATTGAAAGTGCTTTGCCATAACACACACACACACACACACACGCTCCCCTGAAGGCATTTTCCTGGCAGACGTTTGATTGTAACAGATTGTCCCTCTCTCTCTCTCTCTGTCACTTTAATCTAGTTTTCAGGAGTACGGCACCGTGGGGTCGGTCCAGACCGAGAGCGAATATGAGCGACGGATGATGTCGGTCTTCAGTCATGTGTTGGAGGAAGCAGAGGGCCTTACCAAGAAACACCCTCCAGTTTCATGCCTGGTGAGATTATTGTAGAATACCTCGTGATGTTTGGTGTTTGGTTTAGGGTACACATCCAGACAGGATCTTTTTCCATTCATTTGAGTGGGGCTAATGCGTTTTGGCTGCAGTGCTGCAGGCGTGCCTGCCAAAAAAAAAAACGCAGCGACCTGCAGTCAGATCCAACTTAGCATAGCCCGACGTCACGCTACAGCCGCCGTGGACGTCATGGACTAAACTCGGATACTCTTGCCTGTCGTGTCCTGGCTTTGTTTATTTCATGTACTCAGCTTCTAAATCTGAGTCTGACTCACAATTTACGCTGTGAAATAGAGACACGAAGAAGTTTAATTTGATTTGTCTCCGATGGTTTGAGAGCGAGGTACAGGGTGTCAGCAGGGTATTTAAAAGGTTAGTGAAAATTAAGATAAAAAATATTAAATGCCTGATTACGATAATGACCAGGTATTAACCTCAGGATTCCTGCACAAACCCTGCAGAGAGCGAGCAGTTGGGTTGAGAGACGTAGACAGTGAATGAGAGTGAGCGAGCGCCTGCAGCAGTAAAGCCGGTTAAACTGTGAAATAAAAAGTTATTCCATGATTGTTTCATTCAGCACAAACAGACACACCGCCGGCAGCGCCTGATTCTGTCTGACTGCACACTTAAATAAAGAAAAATGTATCAAATTGTTGATGTTAATCATGAAAACATGTTACTGTTTTGCAGCATACAGGTTGTCTCTGCGACGCCGTCATAGCTTTGCTGAAGGTCCCGCTGTCCTTCCAGAGGTATTTCTTCCAAAAGCTGCAGTCAACCAGCATTAAGGTACAGTAGAAGGACGTACAGTAACAGTACGCATTCTTTGTTCGGCTCTCTTAAGGCTGACCCATGTGTATTTCTGTTCCCCAGCTCGCCCTGTCTCCCTCCCCACGAACTCCAAGTGAACCCATCCCAGTGCAGAACAGTCAGCAGCTGACTCTGAAGGTGGAGGGGGTGGTGCAGCATGGTTCGACTCCAGGGCTCTTCAGGAAGATCCAGTCTGTTTGTCTCAATGTCACTTCAGTCCTCCAGAGCAAGACAGGACCCGACTTCAAGGTATCTGTCCACAGACGGTGCTAGTTCTGATGTTTTTTTTAGTGAACCTGCCGCTCGATTAATGATAACGCCTCCATGTTTGTCTCAGATTCCACTCGACACTAAAACTAATGAGATCGAGCAGCGGGTAGAACCCCACAACGACTACTTCAGCACCCAGTTCCTGCTGAATTTCTCCATCCTGGGCACTCACACGGTCACCGTGGAGGCCTCCGTGGTGGACGAGAGTGGCATCGAGTGGAAGACCGGGCCCAAGACGACGGTGTCTGTCAAATCCCTGGAGGATCCGTACTCCCAGCAGCTCCGCCATCAGCTGCAGCAGAGCGCAGCTCAGCCCGCTCCGCAGAGAGGAGCGTACACTCGCTTCTAGCGAACGTCCTCTCTCCATGCTCTTTTGTTGTTACAGTTTTTGTACATATTTTCTCGACGATTAAAAAGCCAGATTTAATTTTAATGCTGCGCGTTTTGGTTTTATTTTCTTCCCTAAATATGTCACAAGATAATGCTGCATTTCAGTCCACACATTATTGGGCTTTTCAAAATAAAGGGCGGCCACCAGAAAAAGCAAAATTGCTTTTTTTACTACTTTGTCTATATTCCTCATCTCATAGTATTTCATGCAATAATCTCCAGGGCCTTTTACTATTGAATGTCCTTGAATTTACTGTCATCTTTACTACTATCAAGTGTAATAACATAAAGGCCCATGAGGGGGCAGACCACAGACATTATTAATTGGACATCATTGTCTGTCTGGAGAGCACACAGAATCTCCCAGACTGTCTGTGAATCACAGTGTTAAATTTAGACTTTTAAAATAGATATTTAATGTGTTAAATCCTACAGCGTGACACTGAATATCACCTCAACCGAGATCACAATATTATTTATCATACATGTGTTTATTCTGCACAACATTTATGACACTCTAGCTCTAAATGATCTCTAATTAACATGTTTTAATAATGATGCAAACTCAAATTTAAATCAGATACATCCTTTTTTTTTTTTTTTTTTTTAAGGTGACACACATACTGATGATGTAATCTGACCGGATGTAGATGATCCAGGTGATGATTTAAGATGAAGTCACAACATTTGGAGGGAGGAAAAAAAAAAAGCAGTTTCTTGTTCACGCGATCAGCACTTGACATCAAAGGGAGGCTGCGCACTTCACGGGCTCCAATCTGGCGTCAGGTGAACACGAGAGCGTCAAGTGAGGAGCAACAAAAAGGGACGTTCCGCACCTGGTTTTCAAAATAAAAGTTTTTATTTTTTTATTTTTTACTGGATATATGTACATTAAATCACTTCAAATATGTACTTTATAGAAAAATGTAAGTAGAAGGATGACTTTCTTCAGACTGATCATTCACTATCATTGTGGTGTTTTCAAAATAAAAGCATCGGGCACGTTTGTTATTCTTCTATTCTTCTAGTCGCAGATTACTAAACTGTTCCTTTTTCTTATTTATGTCTCCAAACATGCACACGTCATTTTCAAAGGGCTAATTATGTTAAATGCAATTTCTTTTAGGGGAGTCAGCATTAATAAATATCAATTAAAGGGGCAGTGTGTAAGATTTGGGGCCTTTATCTTCAGAATAAGGCAGACGTGGAATATAATATTCATAACTATGTTTTCATGTATATATAATTAGAATCTTTTTATCCTTTTATATCTACAGTGGGAGCGGGTCCTCTTCAGTGGAGGCCGCCATGTTGAAACACAGTGTTTCTACAGAAGCCCAGAACAGACAAACTAAATACTGACTCTAGTCAGGTCCTTTCAAGTGTTGTTTCTCCTTTACGCTAGGAAGGCGAGGGTGATGTCAGGAGATTGCAATGCAGCGATTAAATCACTAAACTATTTGTATAGTGGAGGCCCAACAGCACATTTCTGCTTCTGCTTCAGTGTTACTATAAATTTATATATTTTTATTTTTTAAATAGTAAGTAGTATGTACGTTACTCTGCACTTTACTGCCTTTTGCACTTCTGGTTAGATGCTAAACTGCATTTTTTTTTTTGTTTGTTTTTGTCTCAGTACTTGTACTGTGTGCAATGACAATAAATCTGAGTCAGAATCACTTTAATTAGCCAGATGTCCAGTTACAACTTGCTCTCAATGTACATACAGATATAGACATAAATACAGTTTTTTTTTTAAAAAGGAATCCGACAGGTAAACATAAACATAAAAACTATGTACAGATAAAAAGTGTACATAGAAATAAATAACATTTGTACACTGAATATACAGATTGATACAGACTGATGAGTGCACAGGGTGATAGATATTATACACAGTAATGTTAATTGTTTTCTCTACAACAATATTTATTTATTTAGTATGGATTTATAAAGAAATAACACATTTTTAATTTAGTTATCTTATTTTGTGTGTGGGAATGTGCCTATCTAAGGACTGAATCTTTTATTTTGAAGGTGCAGGGGAGTCGCTTCCGGTCTCACTCTTTTGATCTTTTGTGTATATTGACGGTTGGCGGTGTGAATCCGGTCTGGAGGAAGATAACGGGTCCTGCCAGCATAGAAACAAAACAAAACAAAAAAATCACCGTCCATCGTCGTCGCTGTGGTTCATACAGTTTGAGCGTGTCGTCTTGTCTTTAACTGTCGGCGGTTAGTCCTCCGGGCCCGGGCCTCGAACCGCCTCTCTCGTCCTAATATTCGCTAAATGGGGAGCTCAGCAGTAGCTTAGCTAAACTTGACGATGATGATGATGATGATGATGATGCATCAGTGGAATTATCCCGGCGTCTCTGACTGAGATGGAGCCAGCGACGCTCAAGTGGAGTTGCTTGCCTGCTAGCTAGCACCACCGCCGCCGCCACCGCTACCACCGCCACCAGCAGCAGCAGCAGCAGCAGCAGCGACGGACCGGGATTTACCGAGCAGCCCTCCCTCCCCTCCTCCTCCTTCTTCTTCTTGGATATCGTTAAGCTAAATGGGTGCAACTGCCGTTTTATCGCGCCGGGTTTGTCGTAACATTATCGGACACTTCCAGCACCGTCCCCGGAGGATTTGATAAGACACCGTGGCCGTGTGTCAACTAGCATTAAAATGCTAACTTAACCGTTTTTTGTTTTTTTTTCGGTGGGGGGGTGGAGAGAGACAGAGAGACACCGAGAGAGAGAGAGAGAGAGGTTCGGCTACACGTGACACAATTTATACCTCGCTCCCGACAATTAGCTACATCTTCTGGGCCGTCCTTTTGGATGCTTCAGCGACATTAATTGGGGTGAGTTAACACGGAGCTAACGCACTTTTACCGGGGGGGAAGGAAGGAAGGCGGGCAGGGTCGGGGACTATATTCTGGATGAGGCACACGGATATTTGCGCTTTGCACCAGGCAGACACCCAGCGTCTCAGCCAGTTAACGTTTGGCATTGTCTCATAAAATACTCAAGCTTGCTAGCTACCTCATTTTGTATTTTAAAAAAATGTAATAATTATAGCCGCTGGCTGTCATGCCCGACACATATCTTATCTGCTTCCCCCCCCCTCCCCGTTATGCTAACTCAGCCTGCCGCTGCTAGTTAGTTAGCACGTCTTGGAAGTGCTCGACCACTGGTCCTTTTATGGTCCTGTCTTAGCACGTATTAATGTTGAGGCCAAGGCAGCTACATAGCAGGATAGTCACGGATAATAAATACCCACATTTAAGTTGAATAACAGTCAGAAAATAGCGTCTTTTTAACGTTTAAATCCAGCCTCACCCTTGCAAGCGGTTAGCGGCAAACCCACTCCTCTTGTTTCCGGAGTGTGCACGCTGTAACTGGGTTGTTTTTTTTGTGTGTGTGTGTGTGTGGATGGATTTGTGTCCCTACTCAGCGCACATCCGTTTGTTTACTATAAGGATAATGATGTGTGCACACATGACTCGTCTTATCTTTGGTCAAACAAAGCCGAGCCGAGCCGAGGTGTGCTAACTGTGCTGCTCTTGTCTCTTGTCTGTTTGCAGACGGTGTGTATCAGGATGGCACAGCTCTTGGACGGGGCCGGCAAACTGGGCTGGGTTCTGCTCAAGGCTGTGCTCCGTTTTGTTTTCATGTTTATCAACAACTGTGTAGCCATCCCATCCTACTGCTTGTACCTGCTGCTCCTGCAGCCGCTGAGAATATGGGACAGCTCTGCTTTCTGGCACGTTGAAGGAGTCATGTTCAAATGGTTGCTGGCCATGGTGTCTTCCTGGGGCTGGATCGCAGGTTACACAGGTAAGATAGTTTGTGATTCACACACACACATGATTGCCATTTTTCCACGCAAAGTTGCATGCTGAGCTCGGCGGTGCAAAGTTGCTCCTCGGTCCCAGTTTGTGCTTCATTTATTTACTTTAAAGTCAGAGATGTTCTGTACTGAAAATGCATCTGACAGTGCTGGAAGAGCCCTGAAGGTTGTTTAACAATTAAACAACACACCATATGTCTTTGCTTAGTGTATACAATGTGTGTAGACATTATGATTTTATTAATTGTAGGACGTTTTCCCGTCCCGATGGTTAGAGGAATCTCTGAGGAAGTACGGCAGTAAGCTTTGTTGGACTATTTTCTGCCTCTGTATGACTCCAACGTAAATATTCAAGAGGCTAGTCGCACCCTGACTGACGTCTACCGACCTGTGTGTGAAGATGGACACCAATGTGTTCATCTGACTGTATAAACACGCCAAGATAGACTTCACCTGTCACAGCAGCTCGTATACACAAGGTGTATAAGAAGTGACTCATAAATAAGAACCTCACGAAGTCGTGCTGGTGTTATAGAGTCTGACAGCTGTTGGAATGAAGGACCTGTGGTTAGAGCTCCTTCTTACAATGGTAGGAGCAGCAGTCTGTAGCTGAAGGAGCTGTTTAAGGCCTCCGCAGTCTCATGCGGGAGGCGAGAAAAGTTGTTCATGATGGGAACTTAAAAAAAAAATATGAGTCAGTAACAGGTGATTGCACTTTGAGCTCTCAAACGAACAGGAGCTGTTGCAGCCAACACACACGTTGGCAGAACAGCGGGACGTTCGAGTGTTTGTCGGCTCCTCTCAGACTGCCTGGTTGAATATCTTGAAGGGATTCAGGCAGTCAGCGGTGTTTAGTTGCACAAAGCTGCGAGCAAAATGCTTACAAACTGCTAAGTGGTAAACACGGGGAAGCAACACGTCGTGCCGATTAATAATGCAAAGCTTTCAACCTATAGAACACCTGGCCTCGCGTCAAGCAATGCGTGTCACACACCTTGACTGACGGAGTTTGGAGGTGACATACCATACGGCCGCGTCACGTGAACGGTGACTTAAGTTTAAATCAGACGTAGCGCGCACTGTAATCGTAGTCTGACGCTTCTTATATGAAGTTTATACACTTGTACATACTGTAGGTTGTAGTTAAACACACGTGACACATCTGATTTCATTACATTATAGTATGAAACTACTCCTGTGGTCTCTTCCACATGTGCTGCTTATCCTGACACAAGCCAGATTCGAGCAAAAGTGACCTCAGCTCGAGTAGTCATGTGACAGCGTATCCACAGGGCCACGTAATCATGTTAAACATCACTTCAGTGCAGCTGAATTCATGTGACGGACATAAAAACAAAGATGGCTGAACGTAGGAGGAGGAGGAGGAGGAGGAGGAGTGGACTTTGGAGTACCCTCCATTTTATTTGTATACTTCAGCACGAGCATGCCAAGTGTTAAATCTTTAGTATTGTTGTTTGGCACATATGGGTCAGCTCAGAAGGATGACTTGTGCAGACTGCTGTCGGTTATTGGCCACGTTACAAAATAAAAAGAGATCTGGCAATGTAAATGTACCACTGGATAAACAGTTTTGGTGGCGGGGTCAGCGTTCAGGGGCAGTCGACTTAGAGCATCGGTGTTGTGGCCCCCGCACACGAGGACGGGTCAATCAACCCTGTTACTTTTGCCCCACAAGGCAGCGTGACCTCCAGTTTCCTGCACGCTGTCGATGACCTTTAAACCCGGTCAACACATACAGTTTACATGCTCCCGTTTTTTTGTCCAAGGTCGCGCTTGCGACACATTTGTTTCTTTCCAAGTCTTTCTAACAAACGCGACAAATACCCCGAAAATATCAGCAAATGTTCCTGCACGTACGTTTCGTTCACGACACGCACGAAGACAAATATGCAACTCCATTCAGGTTTGCTGTCGTCATTTCGTCCAGTCTGCACTCACACTCAAGAAATGCTTGATGTGTGTCAGCGAAAACGGGGATACTCATTCACAGCTTGACACACTGCAGATCCGAAATGAAGGATGTTGCATCACCTCCACCGGAGAAGCAGAACAATGGTGCTTTGTGATAATGTAATATACTGCATTTTTTTTTTTTAAATCGCTGAGCCACAAAGACGCATTATGATTTGTTGGGAAAATTAACCAGCACTGGTTTTAGGAGTGAAATCCAGAGGGCTTAGTTTGAATCAGTAAGTAAGAGGTGAACGCGGGAACGTGCGCGAACGCTCTCCGTTATTTCTCGAGCGCGTGCCGTTAAATGTTCCTCAAACTCTTGCCTTGAAACTCACGTAATTGCTGGGCTCTCTACAGGAGGACAGGCGGATGTTTGCGCCTAATTAGATACACAGCGGTGTTGAAGAAGCTGCACAAAAGACACAAGATCAGACTCGAGCTCTGTGGATGTTGATTTCCTCTGTATTATATCAAAGACAGGCTGGCGTATTCGATCAGATGAAAGACAGTCCAGGTGCCCTGCGAGCCGGTTAACTCGTGAGAAGTAATTAAGCACGTTCGTACAGCTTACTGATGTGTGGTAGCTCCACAAATGTTGGTCACGGAGGTTTCAGGAAGTCTTCATTGTTCTGCAGTTATGACAACTGCTGGAGTTCGGCTCATAGGTCAGAGCGATGTGTGTTAATACTGCTGTCACCTAGCAGTGCACCATAAACCCTTTCCCAGTGTGTTTCATTATATAAGCTAATGGCACCGTAACACCAGATACTACTATATTGTGTGATCGGCGAGGCTTACGTTTCAAGAGCAGGAATATGCTGTAACATCAAGAAGCCACGGTGTATGGACCGACTCCAAAAAAGATCTCCGTGATATTTTTAATCAAGATACTGTTTGTGTGTTCTGCTGATGCGCCGCCTTTCAGTGTTCGAGCACGCTTTGACTTTAAACGCAAACATTCAGCAGAAGTGCCGTGTCACCGGTGCAACAAATGATGAATCCGTTGGCCCACTCTGCAGGATTATTTTTTAAACATTTGCACGTGTCGAATAAGAAATGATCAGACGCAAGTCACTGAACATTTACAGCGTGTTTAATGGCGTTGCTGTGATGTAGTAACTCGTATTGTCAGTTGACCTGACCCCCTTTTTTGCCCCGTTGTTGACAAAAGCAGCACGCAAGTGTATGAGGTGTGATCAGAGTGACACACACACAACAGTGGGCACGAACAGGTGCGCTAAAGCCAACGGGATTAAGATTTCATTGCATGCTCCACGAGCGGGCGGTCGGCTCGACCTGCGACGAGATCAGAGATGATGACAGTGAGATCGCAGACGTTGTTCCCCAGATTTGAGTTGTGTTTGTTGTGAGTCTTTGATCGTATTTATAATCTGTCACCTCGTTATTCACGTCATCGTTTACACGAATATAACATTATCCCGACCAAGCGACAACCTCCGCGGCTGTGAAGTGAAACCAGAAGTGGAAGTGCCAAAAACTGCAGTTCCTCAAACGTCCACTTGAGGCTGGCTACAGAGCAAGTCAGTCTCCATAAGTCCCCATGTTAAAATGTCCAACTTCACAGCAGAAATAAACACGTTTACAGCCTGGTACAAAAAACAGTTTTTGGTCCAGGCTTCCTTCGTTCATTGATGATGGGTGACGTCATGTTTTTGTCGTCCGTTCTTTATCCTGTTGGTGGTAGAGCTGCAACCGTTAATAGATTAGCTAGGTTGATAATTAGTCTGCTGGGGTTTAATTAATCATTTGAATCATTTTTCAAGCAACATTTTCTGCTTTTTCAATCAGATATTTTGAGGTTACACCTTTGATGTCGCTGCCTGCTAAAGAATATTCTGATGGACATTTTTCACTGTTTTTCTGATGATTTTAAACCTTCGACTGAAAACACGACACTTGCTTATGTTCCCTCAGTTTCTTAATGTAGTATGTGAGTAAAGATTAAAATAAAATAATAACACTTTTTTTAAGTGTTCAGTCACTTGCTTACTTTTTTTAAATAGATTTAATTAATATATAAATATTGGTCTCATTATTTAAGGATGATTCCACTCTGACCTGTTGACTTGTTCACTTTAATATCTTACACGACAAACAAGCATCTTTGCCTGAAAACAATTAACTGTAATTTACTGTCGGCCGACTCATTGTTGCAGCAGAGGACAGCTTGTCACAAATGTGTGTGTGTGTGTTTACATAACTCGTATCTCTACGTTGCTGTAAATGTTTTGGTACAGGAATGATCATATTTCAGACGTGCTCAGCAGTCGGCAGGTCCGGAGCAAATTCATTGTGGATCATTTCACTTTAGCGGGAACTGACAAACTTCGTCTTGTTAAAGCCTGCGTACAGCCACGGTGCACCCACACGAGTGTTATCAGTCACTTGGCTGATTAGACTTATTCTCTGGACTGTGTGGGCGTGTACAGATCATATTGATTGACACCACCCCGACTGTCCTGAATTCCCTCTGCTGCACCTGCTTCAAAGAGACTGTTAAGACCTTTATGATTCTTTACAGTATGTTGACCTCGGATGAACTCCGTCGTGCGTTCGATGTCTGACGTGAACATTCCTGATATTTCAAACAGTCTTTCTGCATGATGGATGTTTTATTTAGGGAACTTTTAATGTGCACAGTGCTTGAAAAACATGTAACATTGTAAGTCAAGATACACACGCATTCATGTCAAGTCAAGCCGGGGTCAGCTGAGAGCGCGATGGCATGAACGGGGAATTAGCATTACTTTTGCTCTGAAGCCCTGAAACATGTTATGGAGGCTGATGTTTCATTCCCTCAGGTCTCGATGCGGATGAACAACACATTACGTGATAAATCCATATTTTGATGTTAATGTGTGGGACGCCACACTTTCAGAAGCAACAAATGGGCTCAAATGAGTTTTTAATTTCTAATGAGAGCAAGAAATTAAAGAAATTGGTCTAGCCTGCATTAAATCATCTTTACGACTTGACCATTGCTGGAGTTTTAAGGTCAATATTGATATTCTGAGAGACTTGAATATCTGAACAACCGCTGGATGGATCTGCAGGCATTCACAGCTAGGGATGCCAATTTTGGAAACTTTCCATGGGAATTAACAGGAATTTATGGGAATAAACTGGGAATTTCCAAATTGCACTGAATCACTGAAGGTTGGCCCTTAATGTCTAATGTTTATATTTATGTTTGGATACGATACAGTTTGTTTAAATTAACCCCACTCTCATGGAGTTTCCAATTTGGAATAGTTCCAAAATTCCCAAGCTTAACTTCTCATGGAAAGTTTCCAGAAATTTACTGGAAAGTTTCCACCCCTTTGCAACACTATTCACAGCTCCCCAGAGGATAATCCTAATCATTTTGGTGATTCCTCTGGTGCCACCATGAGACTGACATTTTTAGTGAAACGTCTCGACAACTGTTGAACTGTTGAATGAATTTTGGCAATTATTATGATTACTACAGTCTGTGTTCTTGGCTACTTTTTCTGAACTCTGAGCTCCCTCGTAACTGAAGTTTATTGAAGCACCAAAGAGCTCCAAATTTTGGGTGCCAGTGTCCAAAAAAGTGGGTGAACGTGGCAGATTACAGAACAGAACGTTAATTTACCACTCTTAATCGTTGCTTTTCATCCAGTTGACCCAGTAACCAGAAAGCTTTAACTATCAATGGAAATTGAGCTTTGTACCGTGGTTAGGTCTTATATTTTCGGGACTCGGGTGCAGACGGAAGGAGTTGGCGCGATGCTACACCTCTCTCCTCCTCTAGAGAGGACGACAGAAGTGTAGATGGGCGGCAAGGTCAGCCGTACACCGCTTAGCTGACCACCGATCGCGGATTAGACGGCGCGGCCTGCACCATGGCCGTCATCCTGCCGCGCTAACTGTGTCATCTCTCAAAGACAATTTCCCTAATGTATTCCATCTGACAGATGACCCATCTCTGTGAGATCATTTACGCTCATCTCGCGCAACAACGGGGACTTCATCGAGCGCGAAGGCATGCTCCTTGTGAAATGACATTGCCTTCAGGGTACCTACAACCCCACACAACCCCGTCAGGTGTCACAGATGTGTCGTTTTTCCTCAATTCTTGTACTCAAGGGGCTTGAATCTTACTCTTCGGAGGACAGGAGGTGAAACAAAGGCTTAAATTGAACACGCCGACATAACACTTTCTTTCACCTCGAGGAGAGGATACGCGATGTTGGACGCACCTTGTGTCACCAGTCCGCAGCTCAGACGATGTTACAAAGTGCATTAACGGAGGTGGAAGGAGCAATCAGCAATCATAGTGCACCATGTGGTCAAAGGTCTATTAAAGTCTTCCATATCAGTGCCTGTAATACAATACAACAAACGGCAATAAACAACAGGGAACTTCCTGCATTAAATATTTTCAATTATTATTGTTCATGCTCGCAACCGTGGGGTTGTATTCTCCGATATCTGCTAATGAACTGCTGAATGAATACGTGACTAAATCTAGTTTCGAACATGCCGAACAGTGAGCAGCAGGCGTTTCAAGGTGAAACGAGTCCAGCTTGCAGTTTTTGTCATTGCAAACTATCATGTCAGGCCTTTTCACTGAGAGTCATGCAGAAATGGTTAATCTCCACGGGTTGCTTGAAGTGCTTTTTCTTCCTGGAGGTCTTAACTGTACACACCGATGACTGAGATCTAATTACGCTGTTTTTAACTTAAAAGTCTGACTGTACCTGATATACCGCTGAAACCGTGAGCAGATTTTAGCTGCTTTATTTCAGGAATCTTCTTGTTTGCTTGCATTTTGTGTGGAAAAGTAGAGTCAAATGGCTCAGTCAGTCGTTCAAGAGGGGATGTGTGAAGAAAAACTCGACAAAAGCATGACAAAATATCATGCAACATCATGATAATACTATACAAGCAGTCTTATCCAATCTCATACCCCGATATAGCACTCTTTCCTGAATGAATAAATGTTTGTCTGTCTGTATCTCACCAGGCATGTGCAATATTTAACGTCATTCTTATTGTTGTATGTCATTTCTTATTGTGTCTTTGGTGCACCGCTGTACAGCTTCGAGTTGTTTGCAGCTTTGTGAAGCACTGTTGCCTCAGTCAAATTTCCCCTTTTGGGAAGTAAAAGTATCTCTGTGAAGTTTATCTTATCTCATTTAAATACATTTCAATAGAATGACCACATGGAAAGGAACGTCACACACTCAGTACGTTTACATGCAGCAAAACATCTGAATTTCTGATCGTATCAGACATAGTTTGGACTTTTAAAATGCTTGTAAACACCTTAGTCCGACCTACTTCGGACCGTAACGGACATCTCAAAATCGGATAAGAACACCTAGATAATTCGTTCATAGTCGGATTTTGCATTCTGCCACATAGCCGGTACTGTTCGTCATGATTCTTGCGTAAATAAAGTTTTTTTTTTCTGGCGTTCATGCGATAGGACCGGCCCATCTTTGAGGTACAAGCGTGTTCTGTGTCACGTCCTCCTCCATGTTTGTTTGTGACACCCAAATGTCAGAAAATATTGCCGTAAACAGGACCATAATATGAAGCGATAGAAAGATCTCTATCGTCACAGCTCCACTGTCAAATGGATTGTTCTTTGACTTTTTGGCATCCCAGCTGTGTCGTCTGCCGCTCCGACAGATGCTTTGTCACTTTAATATCACACCACGTGTCCTTTAGACCATTTTCGAGATGAACCCATCACCTTCAGCCTTCATTTGACCTCCTGATCACCGGGAAACACATGCACCTCCGACTCGACTACTACTCAGCTGGACACTGCGCTCTCCCTTTTCACTACAGACGTTATGTGTCAATGAACCAAGGCTGCTGCTGCTTTTGTGTAATGACTCCCTTCATTTCCCAGAGTGTGTGCATGACCTTGGTGCTTTTTGTGTTACAAAGACAGCAGCAGTAGTAAGAGCAAGAAAACGAGATTTTATATTGTAGAAAAGGTGAGAGGTTCCCCTCTTAACTGAGCTGACACATTAACTGCATTGCATTCTGGTCTTTTGAGGCCTTTTCTCTGCATGACTGATGCAAGTTAAAGTTGAGAAGAAGCTACAGTGCACGAGTGTAATCTTGTTCTGAGGTTTAACGTTTTGTCATGCACCAAATGTGTCAGTGCTGTGTGGCGTTGCGTTGGTGTCGCGTTCTTGCTTAATTAAATGTTAAAACTTGGTCTATAAAAAAACAGTTTGCGGTTCATCCAGTAATCCTAACATTAACTCCCCCACAGAGACGAAGCGCTTGCTCCGCTTTACACCCTTTGAGGGCCTCACTGATGCAACATTTGCATCACACAGGACTGGAGCTGGTCAGACCCGCCCAGAACGGCAGGGACTCCCCAGTCAACAACTGCAAAGCCCGGCTTAACTCTCTTCCCGAGCTGCTGAAGCGCATTTAAATTGCTAAGGAAGCTCATATGTTCTCCAGGAGGGCTATTGTTGTCTCACTGCCTTGTTTCCTTCCTTTTGTTGCAGCTTGCCGTCAACAATCGCACGCAGGTGAATGGTTAGTCGAGGAGCTGGCAATGTAAATCAGGGAAGAGAGAGCAGAGGGCCGCTGGAGATCCACTCCACTTGAAAGCTTTTTGTTAAGACGCACTGAATCACTGAGAATGAAACAAATCTAATAGAGTAGTGATAGATTTAATATGATGAACTAACCACGATTTAACATTGATTAACTTCAGAATTAATGTTGTAAACATTTGTTTCTTTAAAGTGCCGACTCAGGACATTGTATCACACCAGTAATAGAAGACACGGACACTAGTAGGTAGTGCTTAAATCAGTTACGTTTAGTCATTTAGCTGACGGGGAAATAATCAAGGTACAGTGCGACAAGGACGTGATAGTGCAGCAATAAATAGTAGATTCAGCATGTCGAGTTGTTGGTAGTGTTGGACAGGAGATCCTCTCTGAAGAGCTGGGTCTTTGTAAAGGTATAGAGGGACGCCCTTCATCTGGCAGGACGTTCCACCAACGGGGGAACAACAGATGAGAACAGTTTGGATTGGCAGGGTGGCAGAGCCGGCCGTCGTTCATCGGAGGAGGTGGCTGCAGAACCGGAGACCTCTTTGTAGGCAAGCGATAGCTTCAAGATTTGCTGAGCAGCGGGGTAACGTGGGCCGCCGCGTTCTGGTTCATCTGGACAGGTTTCACAGTGCAGGCTGGGAGGCCTGTCAGGAGGACGTTGAAGTCATTGTTCACTGAAATGCAGACGGCCGGGTTTTATTTGATGTTTTTGACGCTGCTCAAACTGTAAATAAAACATCCCGTGGCTTTACTTATTCCCCTTCAGGTCTAGTTTGGATGTAACGCTACCTGCTAATGCTTCCCCCTGGTTGCCATTGAGTGTCTGTAACTCTACCATCAGGCTACATTTCCTTCTTGAATTACAAATGAGGTTTGTGGCGTTCTGGAGTGATTTAATGTCAGCAACATGCTTTTATCTGTCACAATGCCAGTACGCCTTGATCACGAGCCAGTTACAAAATGACATAACCCTTCCACATCCTGTTTCGTAGTTTTGTTTGTTGTGGCCACATCGCGAGTCATTTCAATCATCACGAGCCCAAAAACGTGCTTCCCTACGCTCGCCGTGGACACAAGATCAGAAGCTTCGATTGACACGAACAAACAACAACTGACAAAATCATTGATTTGGTGTCCGCATCGCTAATTCGTCTTCATTTTGTGGCTGTGGCGAGTCACGTGGCCCAAAGAACTGTAGCTCATAGCTATATTTTTGTATTATTTTCATCACTTTGACGGCAAACAGCGCTCTCGTTCTGTTCTCATGGATGCCTTACGCGGTTCCACTGAGGAGGGAAGCATTATTTATGGACCGCAGACGCGCAAACAAGCCTGACGTCTCGTTGTAGCAGGATGCTCATCCAAACGGAAAGTGTTATTTCAGGCACGGAGCTCCCGCGTTAACGTGTCTGCCCGACGTGTGTGTTGACACAGAGCCTGATGATTTTTAAACTGAGGACACTGAGACTGTAATCTTTGTCGAGTACCTGCCGTGTTCTCTTCTAAAAATAATTTAACGCCGCTAAAAAAGAAACAAGTGCAGCGTCTTGACAGTAAGCAGGAACGATTCTGCTCATATTTTCTATCCTGAACGAAAGTTCACGACATTTAGTCTGCGTCTGTGCGACTCGATAAACTGATAATGAAATGAGAGCTTGTATAATTTGCCAGAACGTTTTACGTTTAGTCGTTTAGCTGACGCTTTTATCCAAAGTACTCGCGTGGAATCAAGTGACAGCTGTAGAGGGGGATAGATTTATCGTGTCCAGTTGTTGGTAGCGTTGGAGAGGAGCTGGAGGTCTTCAGGAGGATGTATACTGGAGACTACTGGATCATCTGAAAGGGTTTCACTGTGCAGGCTGGGAGGCCCGTCATCGAGTCATGAGATGACCACAGCCTGTGTCAGGAGTTTGGTTGAGTCAGGTAAAGCCTGATTTTTCTTATGTTGTGAAGTGCGAAGAGGCATGACCGAGAGGCAACGTGATCACAGACGGTTAGCTGATAGGGGGATGAGATACGGAGTCAGTATTGATGCTGATGTCATGGTGTGTATTACGTTCGGCTGGAGGAGTAGTTACTAGAAAGCTGTAAGATTCCCAGAAATAAGTCACTTCAGACACTTTGTCTTCTAACTTTAGATATTCATTCTGCGGGATCATTACATCTTATTTTTAATGTCACACCTCATAAATTTCTCTCAGTTCAGTGTCGGGTCAGAAGTTCAGACGATGGATCGACGAGGATTTGAAAGTCTGCCACTGCATAATGAAATTACAGACCTTTTTATATTTTTTTTTGACCGTTTCGTCTTCTCTGGTCTAATAGTGAAAGTCATTTCTCCGCTGAGGAAACTCACTTCTCCTTTGTCATTTCGAAACACACTGTTGTCGCTCCCTTTCAACACAGATTCATGTAATACAGTAAAAAAAAAAAAAAAGGCTTAAAAACGAAACTTTGAATGTGAACTTTACGTGCTGTAATCATCTCCGGAGGTGGTCTGAGGCTCGTTCGACAGCAGAGTGTAAATGTTTGCATGGAAATAAACTGGCGCTGTCTGATGGAGGATATGCAGATCAGACAGGTGGCAGCCTGTTTGTAGTCGGGGAGTGTCAGGACACTTGTGGATTTAGAAACAAACCGACGGCGAGGGACAGCCAGTCAGTTATAAATGATGTAACATTCACTCTTAGACAAATTGGATTTCAGTGTGTGTGTGTGAGTGTGTGTAACCAGAGATGGCTTACCTCTCTCTATTTTAATTATGTTGACATAATGAACCACACCTAACTTACATTCCATAGTGTTTAAAGCACACCTGTCACCTTAAACTAGGAGATGAGCGTGTTTTTGGTCCCACTGCGTGTTTATTACTCAGCATAATGTCTTCAGATGTTGTCAAAGGGGACAGCTGGGGTTGTATGACGTACTGAGCATGGACGCTAAACAATGCGGGCGCCAACAAAAAAACATATTTCAGCCACCAAAAAGAAAGATTCATCCGTCTAAGTCAGTCCTTCTCAGATAGTAGTGAACATGCTTTTTTTCTGCCATACTAGAATAAAGTATAATTGCACATCCACTACAGTAGTTGGCAGCGGCACTCATTGTCAGAGTGTGCGCAGGGAGTATTAGGTCTATGGTGCAGGCCAGTGAGATGATTAATTACTATTAAAACTGGCCCGCAGATTGGCGCGTACGGAGTAGTGATGGGTCGGCCGCGAACGAAGCGGCTCTTTGAGGTGAACGACGGGATGCCCAGTGCCGAGTGCGCGATCCCCGTCTCCTCTTCACTTCAAATTTTCAAGGGCTGACCGGTCCGCGGCGCAAATAAGGTTGGGAACCACCGTGTAGGGTTTTTTTTTTTGCACCGAGCAGGCGACATGAAGTGCAGTAAACAAACCTGTTAACGTCTGTCATGTTTGCAACAGCGCAACGTTTTTACAACTTACAAGAGTACAGGTTTTTCTGGTTTACGTTACTTGCTTAACTGTGTTGAATAAATGGAGTAATGTTAATGTTAATAAGGATACAATGTTATGCAGAGGTGTACTTATAACAGTTTTATAGACAAATGATATTATTTATAGACGCGGCGGAGAGTGGGCGGCGCCAATTGTTTTCTTCTTGCTGGGGGCGTAACAGAAAATAATTGAGAAGCACTGGTCTAAGTGTACATCATATTATGAATATTGTCAAAGCTTCACCTTGCCGTCCGACAGCCCTTCACCGGACAGCAAACATGAACAAACATGGTTCTGCACAGGTTGTTTAACCACGGCGTGTGTGTGTGTTTGTGTTGCCTCCGCAGTAACGGAGTGGGGCGACGACGTACGGCCCATCTCTGAAGAAGAAGCCATGGTCATCGTCAACCACCAGTCCACAGGAGACGTGTGCACCCTCATGATGTGCCTGCAGGACAAGGGCACGGTAAGAACGGAGAGAGAAATGTGTTGCCTCGTTGTTTAAGTTTAGGTGGAGCGGGGGGTCACATCAGTAGAAAGCCATGCAGTAGTTTGAACCTGCAGGGCGCCGCTGTGTTTTTTTTGTTGTTGTTTTTTCAGGAACAGGATGCTGTCTGGGCACGTCTGTGTGTTTATCACTGCAAATAAGGAGTTGTTGTAGAATCGCATGCAGCTTAAGAGTTCAGTGTTTGTCTTAGGGATGTTCGTCAAAGGTCGAAGTGCTTCACTTCAGCGTTATTTGAGTCCGTTCCACTTCTGAACCTTCTGGCAGACTGCAGAGATCCATAGTGACAGGGTGATGCGTTTTTACAGTCCAGACAGGCAGTGCTGCGGTTTGCCGCATTCAAATGACAAAAACGCGAGTTTCGTGAAGTCGGCAGAGTTTCTGAGGGAGCCGGCAACAGATGTGAAAAGATTGGAGCGGCTGCTGCTTTGCATTCTTTCACACCGGTCATTTTCAACAGGCAAGGGAGCAAAACATGTCCAAACACACACTCTGTTTACTCAACACATTTCCACAAAATGACACGTACACCTACCAAGGCTGCAGACTTGATAAACGTTCAGTGTCAGTCCGCAGCTTCTCTTGTAAAGGTTGTTATGTTTGTTACTTTATACATTGGAAATTTACACTGAAGACATCAAAAACATGGAATCATGTGGCAAAGATTTAATGTTTTTTGATTTGTTTTGAAGCATTTAGAGTGACGGTGTGTCCAAGCTTTTGATTGGTATTGTAAATACAGATTCTGTGTTATGTAATTGGATCTATTGACATTCAAAGTTGGGTATTACTGAGGTAATCTGAGCAGGGAAGGCTGACAATCATTTTTAAAGTATTTCGTGGGGGGTGGGGGTGGAAAACACGGAAACGCCTTGTGTGGTGGAGAAAAGGTTGAAAACGATCTGCCTTCATTTGACACGTGACGTGAGGCCCAAGACTGCAGCAGAGCGTCACTTTGTAGCTGTGTTGACCGATCAGAAGCTCAGCTGCTTGTTTAATTTCCAAGATCGACACGTGGCCCCTTCACTTTGTTATTAAGCAGCTTTACATCAGAAAGAAATGGCTTGTGCGGGTCTGAAAATAGAACATCAGAGAGAGAAGTGACTTCATCGGTCAAGCCTGAAAGTCAAGTTTGTCGCTTTCACTTAAAGAATCGATCGTTTGACAACGTGTACCTCACCCGCCACCCTGAACAAATCATCCTGAAGATTGGCTGTGAATTTTTGGCATGGTGGGGGCCGGTTGTTGTTGTTGTTGTTGTTGTTTTTTTTTGGGCTGCACCAGAGCTGCCGAGCTACACGGCACAAACACGATGACATGATGATCCGCCTCAATAACTGCATCCCTGGCCCAGTTTATCCTCTTAGCACCGAAAGGACAGTAAGCCAAAGCTGCATCGGCGCAGGTCACGAGGGTGGAAAGCGGCTCGAGGTGGTGGCGCGGTGGTGGTGGTGGTGGTGGGTGCTGCGTCAGTTTGGGGATCGCCAAAATCACGCTGGCTGGGTTTGTTGCAGATTTTTCATCGTGTTTCTCCTTCATTCATCAGGTGGTACGAAAAATGATGTGGTTGATGGACCATGTGTTCAAATACACCAACTTTGGCCTAGTGTCTCTGATCCACGGGGACTTCTTCATCAGACAGGTAAGAGATCCACAGCTGGCGTCAAACATTTTAGCATTGTGCACATATTTCCATCCACAGAGCTTTTTTTTTTTTGTTTAAGTCTCTAAATTAGCTTCAAGGCTAAATCAACAGTTGTCGCAGAGGGATGACAACATGTCAACACTTTGTTTTTCACTGGAGGTCTT
Organism: Miichthys miiuy; assembly: GCA_036365135.1. Classification (NCBI taxonomy): domain Eukaryota; kingdom Metazoa; phylum Chordata; class Actinopteri; family Sciaenidae; genus Miichthys; species Miichthys miiuy. The sequence goes on from CM071620.1 coordinate 19,188,303, forward strand.
CGGATTATAACAGACCTTCAGGCCATAACACAACTCTCCCTCAACCCTCCTCCGGCTAACTGCTGCCTTCTTTTTTTTTTTTTTTCCCGCGCCCTGCAAAAGTGCAGTCGCTCCCCATCTGCTCGTCTCAGCTGGACAGCAGATACATTAGCGTGTGTTTTCCTACGGCCACGGCGTCCTCCGAGAAACATAACGGTTGTGGACAGTGAGTTGTGTGGGAGGGCTCGCTCGGCCCCGCTGGGTCAGACTGACCCTTTTTTTTTTGTTGTTGTGGAAACGGAGCAGCCTGACCTGACGGGGCCTTACACATGGAGCCTTTTCACAGGGCTGCTATTGGTCAGGGAATTCCTGGAATATCAGGTAAATTCCAGACAGGGAACAATGAGTCACTGCTGACCCGTCGTAAATCAGTATCGTAAAGTATCATCAGAAGAAAGTAAAAAGATATCTCGTTTCTGTCTGTCAGCGTCATTTATTTTAAGTCCTGCCTGCATTTCTTTTTGGAGAACTACCATCATATCTTGTAAGATGGTTGCATAACAACACAGCCATGGACTGTCCAGGTCTTTGAACAGAGTAGAGTAAGGATATTCGTGACCAGAAACGTCCGCACGATGCTTCATCTGCTCCTCCCGTTTGTGCTTCTCGACATCAGGCGAGAGACGGGCCGAGCGAGGCCAGATCTGCACACAGTTCTTCTGCACCTCACCTCTTTCGCAAACCGAGAGCCGTGCAGCGCGCAGGAGTTGTTTGTCCGTTTGTTTGTTTCTTTTTCTCTCATCACGTCAGGTCCCACCGCTAAATTCAGGACAAGTCAGGGGCACCTTGAGTGCACATATAGCATAACTATTTATGCCACACTTTGTGATGCACGGCAGCTAATGCAGCCAGCTATCATCTGCACTTTTTGTCCACATTTAAAACTTGAATGAATCAAATAAATTTGACATCACACAGCTGCACTAGCGTCGACGTCATAATACATCCGTTTATATACTTTAGATGTTGGTAATGAGCTGATCGTCATTCTGTGTGAGGTTTGCTGGCACCGATAGGACAAAGATTAGAAAAATATCACCATGATGTGACAGGACACGTCCGTCTCTTCTTTTTTCTTTGAGCTGCAGAAACACCACAGCAAAATGGAATTACATTTTTTTAGGTCATGGAAATGCTTTACTGTGGAGTTTCACATCAGGCACTGTGCCGAGGGTGAAGCACCCCCCGAGCCTGCTAACTGCCTGACAGGCTGCCGTGTGGAAGACCCAAGAAGGCTGAGCCCATTCCTGCCGTCCTCCCTCCTCTCTCTGCCTCTCTCTGTGTGTGTGATTCCCCTCTGGCATTCTTGTGTGTGCATTCTTGACATCCTTCCCCCAGAAATGCTTCACACATCCACACGGCACAGCAAGCATCTGCCCCAGCCTCCCAAGCATCTGCTGTCCACTCAGTTCTGGCAGACACGTCTCTTAACATCGTTATGCACAGCACAGCACGGCGAGTTGCACAGTTACTCGTGGTGCAGGGCTTTCTTTAACTTTTCTCCTGAGCAGTGTTCACGTTCTCCCCCTTCAGACCCTTAAAGGAACACCCCTAAACAGTATTTTAAGTTTTTAATTCAATAAAATGCTGTTTAATATCCTGAATACACTCAAATATTGCACAAATCACAATCACTGGCAGCTGTCGACAAAGTTTTATGGCCGTCTAATTAGACAAAATCCAGTCATACGGGGAAATAAGGCATAATATACTTTATTTTTACACGTGTGAAAAGAAGAAGGTGGCGAACTGCCATCGAGCACGCTTCTAAACATGATTTGTGGTATAGAAACACAAGTTTTGCATTCTTTTTGTAGCGTTTGCTTGGATAAATTGCTGCAGATCACAGAAGAAAACATGGAAGAATAATAAGAAATAAAGTACATAAATCATTCTTCTGTTTTTAAATGTTCACTGTGATAACTCCTCATGTATGCACACCGTGCGACTTCTGTTTGTTTACATCTGCGTGCACTCAGTTTCTTAGGTACACCTAGCTTAAAATAATGCAGTCTAACACAACAGTGAAGGTTGTAGGTGTTAATTCAACATGATGTTCAGGCTTTGTGTTCCTTTAAACTGACAGATGTTTCTTATATTTATTTGTATTCTTATGATATCAGTGAGTGTAAAACCACCTCTCCACCATCCTCGGTTCCGGGTGCTCGGCTGAAATGGAGCCGAGCATGTTGCTCACGGAGTTTGAGTCCAAGTCCAAATGCAAAAATAATAAAGAGAGGTACTCATGTCTGTCGCTATATAGACAGCCTGATGGTGACAGTGTGGGGTGCATGTGGCTCTTGTAACCACGGCAACCGTCTCAAGGTCACGTATAGGTTTGTGATGTCTCTCTCTCTCTGACTCAGAGATTTTGGAGATTAATCCCTCACTGGTTTAAAAATTACATTAATCACTGTAGTTTTACTACACACAGCTGCTCGTGTGCTCACATGACACATGCAGCGTCCAGCCCCGGCAATGCTAATGCATTTAAAATGTTTTTTTTTGACCGGGCCTAACTAAAAATCGATCCCGCTCCTCCTCGTCCCGTCACTGCTAATGCTCTTAATGTTGTCAAGGCCATCGTGTTTTGCATCCATTTCAGTCGTGCCATTATTCCTGCTCTGAGTGCTCCACGGTATTACTGCACAGTCTAACTTCTGCTTTGTGTTGGCGTGTTTTCATTTGTTTGGGTGTTTGTATGCTGACAAAAAAAACATCCGTCTGATCGAGTTAATGAATTTAGCGCGTAGCCTTCTGTAGGGCAGATAAAGAAGCTGTTTGAGATAATTAAACTCACCTGGTTTTCAGGTCTTTAAGGTGCCGATGGTCTGAAACTCTGATGTGTCAACAACACGTTAAACTGCGCTGCTGTGTGTTGTTTCCTTTCTTCGTGCAGGGTAAAGCTCACAGAGACAAGCAGCTGATCTACCTGAAAGATCACCTAGACAAATACTACCACAGCCGCGACAGGAAGTGGATAGTGCTGTTCCCGGAGGGCGGCTTCCTTCGCAAGCGGCGGGAAACCAGCCAGTTGTTTGCCAAGAAGCACTCCCTCCCCCACCTGACCCACGTCACGTTGCCTCGTCTCGGGGCCACCCACGTTATTCTGAAAACCCTATCAGCCCAGCAGGAGAATGGCAGCGTGGGCAGCGACACCGGGACCCCGAACCAGACAGGTAACCAAAAAAAAAAAAAAGAAGAAGCTTTTCTCTGTGACAGTCTGTTTGTTTGTGGTGCTTTGGGTCTCGCAGTACCAGACGATCGTAGATCTCAGTGCCTATGAATCATCTGGGGATTTCTAAATGCAAGTAGTTCCTTGAATGGTGGGAGGAAAAGGCCATCAACAAACGTACATCCCCCTTACTTACCTGAAACCGTGCTCTCTCCCTATTCTCCTCTTTGTGGGATATCACTTTGTTACACAGAGACCTTTTTAAAACATTAAAAATGGATGGCCCGAGCAACGTTATGTGGCTCTAACATACCTAAAGACTTGGGATTGTTTCTGCAGCGCAGGTTTTCTTTAAACTCGAATAGTTTCCACCCATTTTTAACAATAAAAGTCACTCATTTAGTTTATATTGAGCTTCAGATTGTATATTAAGCATGTTTATTGGTCATTTTATGCTTTGGTCGGAGAGAAGGAAGTAGAGATGCATGAGGAATGACGTACAGCTCAGCTGTAATCGAGTTCAATTGGCTCTAAGTTTCATGTTTTGTTTTTTTAGGCTTTTAAAAAGTTATAAATAACTTCAATAATTTCTAAATTAATATAAATAGTATAGTTATCATTAAGTATTTTATTTTAATCCTTTGATCCTGAAATCGAACATTTTAAAACTGCTCTTTAGCTCTCCTCAGGAGCTTGAACTGGCACTCTCCTCGCTGTGAGTTCAAATTAAACAGGAACAAGCTACTTTTTCATGATTGACAGCCATTAATTTGAAATATTAAAGTCTGTGTAAAGTAAGAATAAATGTGTTCTGAGTTTGTCAGACCAAAAGAAGAAAGTGTTATTAACCACACAGCCACATTTGAATGATTAAAGATGAAGTTTATGAAATTAGGTGTCAAAATCAGGTAAAAATGAATTCTCAGCTCCAGGACTGTGGGGGCGTGTCCTCTGAATGTGTTGAAGCCACGCCCACTCATGGGAGCAGTGAAGCAGCCATTTTGAAGCGACTGAAATTCAGAATGACTAACTTTGAAACACTCTGAGCAAGATGAATTCATCTCTATCTCTCTGCTCAGGGTGGCCTCAGCGTGTCATCGAGCCACCCTTTAAGGACCGCCCACAAAATCCTGAGACTGAAAACTGGTGAAAAACTGTTTGAACCTCTAACTCCACATTTCAGTGATATATCGTTCAAAGTCTTCTCATGTGTTTTCAGCAACTATTTTCCAACATATTTAATGTATTCTGAAAGAAATCTCTGAATTGCCTTTACACAGACTTTGAATTGGGCCTTCTGACTTACTGGACACAAATTTCAGGTTCTCAAACAGAATTTTTCTCTTCCTTAACTTCACTGCCTCTGCTGCTTCACTGTGTACTGTCGGTCTCGATTCAAATGTGCTCTTGGGTTGGTTAGAAGTCCAGAGATGGAGCATACTTCAAAACCGAAACATTGAATCATCGACTTCTTGTCCCTCTGTGTTGGGAGTCCTGCTGGTAAAGATTACCAGTAGAGAGAGAGAGAGAGAGAGGGGTGATATGCACGGAGGTGCCAGAAATTGCATCAAGGTCCTTGAAACCCCAGTGGTTATCTGCAGGAGAGTCATTTTTCTGTCTAGAGACCAGCCCTAAATACAGCCAATGAACAGGAAGATAACTCTGCAATTAACAATGATTGAGAGGCAAATTTTCTTTTTTGGACACGTAAAAATATTTTACAAAAGAAAAGACAAGCATGGGAACTAAGTGGGTTGTCTTAAAATTTTCTGAGAAAGGTCTTCCCTCCTATTCCATCAGGAGAAACATTTGTTTTTTTCCCACCACACTTTGTCTTTGAGCTTCCGTTTTATGCCATTTTTTTTATTAGCATTTTTTTGAAGGTAACCAGTAAAAATTTTTTACAAAAATGCAGGTCCCTTCTTCATACTACTTCTTCTGTTATCAATCCAAGATGCAATATCTTGGCTAAAATGTCACTTAAGTTCAAACATACCCTCTCAGACAAACTCCAACGAGAGTGGCGAAATTATCCAGATAACTCTGCAAACCTGAAAGCACAGCATTAAAAACGGCCATAAACCCACAGATGCAACGAGTCCCCCGTGCCCGGTGCGCACGCAGTTTACCCAGCGGACTCTCCTGGCGTCTGTTCAAAATCCATTTTAAAGCGCGTGTGCTGTGTTAATAGTAATTTGGAGAGACTCGGAGGGGGGGCCCCAGCATTATTGAGAAGTGTGGCTCAGGGAGTTTAGCCCTTCCGCCAGTTTGCTAACACAGCTCTGTGCGTAATACAGCCTCAGCACTAACGGCAAGATGCCCGTCAGTTCATCGCTCTGCAGGACGGCCTGTCAAACCGAAGGAGGGAGGATCTCTTAATTGGCGAGCGTGGCTTCGTTTGTGTGCTAATTTAGCACAACGTCTTTAACCATCTCAACACTGATGATACCAGAGGTTTTGTTTACCTCCTCCTTCAACCCCCCCTTCATGTGCTGTAGTTTCAGTTCACATCCCGGTTCTGTCTTTATCTCCCTGTGTCCTTTCCTCTGTCCTAGCAGCTCTGGAGGAGGGGAAGCTGGTTGCTGCAGTAAAGCTTGTCCTTCCACTTGAATCTAGCTAATGGCATTAAAACCTAGGGCAAGGGAAAAAACACACACGCACACACATTGAGAAGAGCGCTATGTCCCTCGCTATCCTCTGTGCTGTGTGTGTGTGTGATCAAAGACACAGCACTGTCTCTCTCTGACCCTCCCTGATGCTCTGCAGAGGTGCCCAGAGCTTGCTGACTCACTCAGAGACAAATGGGCCACTTGGAGAAAATAGGATTTGATGTAAATGTGTGTGTGTGTGTGCCGCTGTGTATCAGCCATGCAACGTCAACCAGGCTAAACACACCGCTCAGCGCAGATACACAGCGCATGGGTCACCAGTCAGTCGTCAGCCCTGCAGAAAGACTCTGTTTGCAGCGAGCAGCGATAAGGTCGACGTGTTGTAAAACACTACTTCTAGTTGGCGGATAAGCAAAGTTCACCGCTGTGAGTCATTTTCTGCCGGGAATGGAGTTCCATGTGACCCGAAGCTAAATGTGTTCGATGGCGCCGACCAATCAGAGGCTGTTTGTACCCAGCGGGACGGACAGGTGTGGGCTTCAAGTGTCGTAATTGGCCTGCAGAGTGGCCTGATAGAGAGCCAGATATCTGCCAGTGTATTTCCTTCCTCTAACAGTTTACAGGAGGACGGGGGCCCTCTCTGATGTCATTTTGAATTTTGTTTGTTTGTCACAGCGTATAGGGCACCGGTAATACCTTGGCTCAAGGCCCTGGTCTTTGGCCGGCCACTCAGGGGAGACGATGGCTGCCTTTCAGCACACTTGGACAGAGATCTGTATCCAATTACCCACATAGGGATAGATGTGGTGTTAGCCAGTCCCATCAATACCAAGGATGCCTATCAAGTCGCTGTAACATTGGTATAAATCAGCCTGCGTCGTTTTCCTCCTTTATCAATGTAACGCTAAAGTAAACAGAGGTGTGCGTACTTAGAGCTCTTGTGTCAGTCTTTCTGTGTGCACATGCACAGCTATGCAGAGTTTCAATAGACGTGTTGGCAGAAGAAGATGATGTATAACAAACCAGAGGTAGACCAAAGGTTAGTTCATCCAAGCTCTTTGTTTCTTTACCGTCAAATAAGTTTCACTCTCCCAGGAGGAAACAAAGTGAAATGTCAACATTATGAAGTATAAAACGCCACTTATTTCCAGAGCCAGCTCCTCGCCAGCTTTCTCGTTCATGTCCCCCAGCCCACAGGCTCCAGGTCCAGACCTGTTCCTGCCCCTCGCCGGGCAATGGAGACCACAGAGTCCAAAGAGTTAAAGTATAAAGAGGACAATGCAGCGTTAGCTCAACAGTTCTTAACAGGATAAATGACCAGGACAAGAGGAGGGTCAACTCAAAAAACAGGCTATACTTTCATGTAAACAAGGTCTGTTGGCCCTAAATTCCAAAACAAAGTAGAGTTTAGTAGGACTAAAGACAATTTATACTATATATATCTCATTTTGACCCCAGAGGACTAAAGGTACATGGCAATCGGGGGGACATTACAAGGGTTAAAATATTGTGTTAGCATCACTGGTATTGGGATGTTTATGTATTGTGATATGTTTACTGAGAAATCAATCAAGAAACGAAAAAAATATGTAAAAATTATGAGACAAGAATCTCAAATTGAAATACCAGACAAATCGTGGCGCTCATAAAAATCCAATACCGTTCCGCTCATTGATCGCCAAGATTGCAAAATACATTACGGCAGATGGAGTCATACTGTGTGATGCAGCTTTATGTCGCCATGTTGCCCAACTCTGGTGTCAATTCAAGTGTTTTGTTGGTTACTATGAGAGGACAGGAAGCAGCTGTGGCTGACAGGTGTCCTTATTTCTAACAGGCACGAACTTAGTATACCTAAATCAAATGAACTGTGTTTAAATGTAACTTTGCCTTGTCACACAGGCATGACATGTTTGCCTCATATAAAGAAGCCAGCGTCCTCAGAGAGGGAAGTGCTTTGTTGCACAGTAACAGCAGCCCGTGCTGTGACATTATTCAAGCAGTCAAATACGCCGAACCGCTTCACATCAAGCTCATTTTAGATTAGTCCTGCTTGTGTTTTCACCCTTTTTCTTTTTACATTCAACAAGCTCGCTCAGCTCAAAGAAACACTCCGGCGTTTGGTTAATTCAGTCGTTTGCTGTCAAATCTCAGTTTTTAAGCGTGTTATCGGTCACATTTCTGTGCGTCCCGTACAAAAAAACAGGCGTGGGTGTGTTTTTTTAGAATGGCTTACTTCCAGTGTAAGCTGCACCGGCAAACATGTTAGCATCCGTCAAAAGCAAAGAATTATGGGCGACGTTGGGCAGTTTGTTTCTCCCGACGGTGTCACATAATACACATGCCGTGAAAAGCCACAGCGTGCTTCACACACAGGTGACGTTTGAGTCGGTCCTGCAGCTTTCGCCTGCAGGAGCTTAAAGTAAATACATCATCCTATTCATGCAGCTCCGTTTATTTGTTATATTTTAAGCTTGTTTGCAAGTTACATGCAGGTGAGCACAGAGCTGACCCTGCATAATGCACATAAATACTCACACACATGCACCCTCGCAGCTGACAAATAGTTTTTATCAAGTGTTTAGCATTCCCTCTCCCATCTGTCACCCTTCGCATTCCTCCTTCCTGTCTCACTTCGCTCTCTCTCTCTCCACCTGTCTTCCTCTCCGTCTCACCCCGCCACAAACCGAAGGGTGAGAAATCACAGGTCCGCTTCGTTTTTTTTTTTCGTTTGGCAAAAAGACGTGATACTGAGGTGAAAATATTTATTTCACCGTGACTCATAAACACAGTCGGCAGCCAAAATCTGTCAAGTTAGGACTTCAGCTGGTACGACTGTTTTCTCCAGCAGTCATTTTGGCAGGTAAGGTTCATTTGGCTGCACTGCTGTCGGATAAAAAAAAAAAACCTCCATGAACACCTTGTAGTTGGAGACGCTGTTCTTGGACAAGCAGAGATCCTCTGTGCTGGCATCAACGCATGAGAGCGTGATTGAATCTCTACCAGCTGCGAGGCCGCTGTCCTTGCAGTCTTGTCGGTTGTGGACAAACAAAACCGCATCGATTTTATTTTAAACGCATCCTAACCCAGTCCGTGTGTCTGTGCTTCTTCCGTGACAGGTAATAAACGTAAAGGCCTGCAGTGGGTTATAGATGTGACCATAGCTTACCCCAAAGCCAGACCCATGGACATCCAGACCTGGATCTTTGGCTACAGGCCTCCTACAGTCACACATGTACACTACAGGTAAGCATACGAATGTTGGTCTCAGGTTTTGATCCGGCCTGGATTTCAAAACTGTACTTTGTCATTCACACGAGAGCCAGAACCATTTTTACTATGCAAATGTCTCATGCAGCTAGCATGCAAATGCTTCACATGAAAATATACCGCATTACATCATGAAATAAGTCCAACACGTCAGTAGTTTTGTGTCGTTTTAAACCTTGTGTTGGTACTTTCAGGTGATTATTGTGAGAGAGATTTATTCATATTAAAACAAACCAGAGAAAAAACATGCATCTTTGATAGGAGGATCCCATCACAGCTCTATAATGGAGTTTACTTTGTATTATTCATGTGACTCATATCGAGGAAAACCTTGAGGACTGTTCACCCACTGATGACACAAGTGCGACTGCTTGAATGTGCTGTATTTTTTTTTTTTTGTGTGATCGCACACGACAAAAAACAAAAGAAGTCGGCAATATCGTGGTGTAACCTTTATCGGGTTTCAAAGGACGCGTTGAGTTCTGATGTGACAACTTGGGGAAAAACAAAAGCAGGCCGTAATAAAGAGTAAACACATCCATCATCCTGTATTCTGCGGCTAAGAATATCACAGCTCTCATGCAAAGCTAATGCATTTGCCCCTTCATATTGTCTTGCCATCGGTGCCCTCCACGTTCCCCTGTGATTCTAATCCGTCCACTGGAGGATACGACGAAGGTGGACCAGGATTAGATTTGGTTCAAGATAAATGAGGCCCTCTGTGCATTGTCCAGGTAGAAGTCATCTTGACCCTTGAATGCTTTCTTTCGCTCACAAACAACCTCCTTCACCTCTGGGTGCAGGGCAAAATAAAAGGTGATTTATGAACAACTGGCTTGCCGGCCCCTCTCTGGAGCCTCCTCTGCCCACATGGACTCAAGCTAAGGACTCATTAACTCTGTAATTAGACAGGCAGAGGATGCACTCGTCCCATCCCACCTCGGGGACTCTCTAATCAGCCATTGACACAATCAGCTTCCCCTCGCTTGGTCAGCAAGCCTCTGCGGCCTGGGGACGGACAGGAAGCCACCCGACCAAGCCTAAAGGCTCAGCTGTTCCCGTTACAAGTGTGCGCGCTTGACGACACCGATCATACAGAAGTTGGGCTCATGCTGGTACAGGTGCGGAGTCAACAAGAGGATTAATCTGACTGCTGATCAAGGGAACACTGCGGGGGAGTTAGCAATGTGATGCATTTTTTGGGTGATGCAGACAAGTGTGCCACCCCTCCGACAATGTTTCTGCTGTGTCAGTTTAGAACAATTTCTACAGCGAGAGCTTTTTTTTTTTTTTCTCCAGCCGTCCTACAAATAATGAAATGAAAAGAATATTATGGACTTCATTTTGAGAGCTAAAGCTCCAGTACACAGCGCTTTTAGAGCGTTTGGACAATAGATCAGTCATATCACCGACGACAACCTAGCAAGAATGGCACGAAATAAATCTGTTGCGATGATTCTCGGCCATTGGTTTCGGTGTTTTTGAGTTGTTTCGGCGGATTCTACGTTACCTTCTTTATCTGAAAGTCTGAAACTTAGTAAACTTCAGACAGGGTCTTTCAAGGATTTTGAGCTCTCCAGGGAAGTCTGTAATTTTTATAAATGGGTCATTTTACCTAAATATACAGCTCACGGGCGAATTGAGCCAAAAAAAAATCCTGATGAAGAACCAATTTGGGGTTCCTGAGTCGATAAATTAGACATTTTAAATGGAGCCTTAAATAGTGATTCCTTCAGAGGCTCAAACCAAATTTTAAAAACTAGCCTGATTGAACTAGTAGTGAATAATACTACTGCAGCTAATAATTATAATGCTAATAATGGAAACCATTATCCCTGTTGAGATGATCACGAGAGCAGGGTGCATTCATACAGGATCAGCGACTCGCCACAGGGTTGTGTATCGGTCTGTTTGTGCTGCTGTGAAACAATCAGAAAATAACTGACCGCTCGCTCACTCTCATTCACTGTCTATGTCGCTTTCTCTCTCTCAAACTCTCAAACTATCGGACATGAACCGAATTTAACTTCTTCCTGTCTCTGTTTTGCAGCGTAATTTCTCAGTCAGACTCAGATTTAGAAGCTGTGTACATGAAATAAACAGGTAGGGTATCAGAGTTTACACAGTCTTCAGTTTCAGAGACATTTCAGGCTGACTGTGGAGGTTTGACCGGTCTGATCGCCAGCGTTGACGTCAAGCTGCGTGTTTTTCCAGAAGTTGTACCCGGCTCAACTACACGTTGTTTGTGTGCAGACCGCCACAGCCAAAACACACGACACACAATCAAATAGAAAAGTTTTCCCTGCAGCGTCTGATCTCGTCTGAACATACTCTAATAGTTTTGATATCCACGCTGACCTGGGAATGAACAGCTGCACTGAAGAAATTAGGGATTCCCCGTCTGTCTGTCTGTCGTGCCTCTAGGTGACCTGAGTTTGTTGTTTTACTATTTAAATAAATGGTGTTGTCAGGAAACACACAGGAAAGAGACTCCTCAGACCTCACACGCAGCGTAAAAGGCCGTGACACCAAGCAGAGTGTCAGCCGACAGTATCGGTGATTCAGCGCGTTGACTCTGCAGACTGGAGGTCGTCAGCACGAGAGCTCCCCGACTTGTCTGTTCAGCTCAGCAAATCAGTGATTTCACCCATTTAGCGGAGCGTAACCTTTTTTATTTTTTTATTTTTTGCATTTTTTTTCTACGAGCAGAATTCCGTGCAACCGCATCAGCTCGTTTTGTGTTTATCTTTCAGAGGTCTTTCGAGTTTATTTTGTGGATTACAAACAGACCAGTTTCTTCCCTCGCCTCGCAGGCACTTGAACGTTGATGCACGTCAGCTGTTAGCTCGACGTCGGCTGTCGCCTGTGCGGCGCGTTCGAGTCCCGGCTGTTTTTAACAGAAGACGTGAGTGCGTTCGATCACACTTTGCAGTCGCGTTGGCGCCCTAAATCCGGCTGCTTCAACGGGGAACTGACCTTGATGACGGCCCGCCGTCCTCCTCCTAGTTTTATCTTTTCACACGGGCTGTATAGATTACTACTGCGCCTGAGCCTCGGCTTCAAAACAGGCAGCTGAGAATTGAGTAATATTCTGGATGAATCCACGCTGAGCGTTTTTTTTTTTTTTTTTTCCTTCCTCTCCCTCTCTCTCTCTGTCCTCACCCCTCAGCCTCACCCCTCCCTCACTGTGTCTCTTGCCCTCTCCCCATATAATCTCAGTCTTCCAGATTGCGGCATCATAAGCCCTCTGTGAATGGCAGATGGGAGAGCTAGGTGGGCGTACAGAGGCCAAAGCGAGGGGCAGCAGTGGGTGTTAAATACATTGAAATCTTTTTTTCTTTTAAATGCACCTTCTCCTCTCTTCTTTTTTTTTTTTTTTTTGCTGCTGTGTGCGTTTCTGTTTGGGAAAATATCTGAAAGGTGACATGATTTATGGAGTCTGAGTCTGCCTGGTCATCACACGGACGCTTTTCGAGCTGCACACCTGGCTTTCTCTCCGAGACGAGGCGCTCGCACAGAATTGTCGAGCTTGCAGCCGCACCGCTTTCCTAAGATATCTGAGGCAGATTTTCTTTTTCTATAAGCACTTTGTAAAAAAAAAACCAATGCAAGCTCTGTCGTCACGAGATCTAAATCGGACGCTACGTTTCCTCCTTCTTACCGAGGATCGCTCGACACCTCCCCCAGGATCAATACCCCACACTCGTGTTTTACCTGTGAGTGTAATGAGTGCCTCTGATTATAGAGATGGTGTCTTGTGATAATGACTATAGAGGAGGGATTTTTTTTCTAAGCTTCTTCTTCTTTATCACCATTAAAACTCATTACAGGAGCAACCCCCCACCCATACTCACCTCATTCAGTGAGGATCTCCCCATCGAGAGCTTTCAGGGTGTCATAACGTTAATTTCTATGTGAAGGTCTTAAATTTTAACTTTGTAAACACTCGAGGGAATAAAGTATTTACAGTGAAAGTAGTAATAGTTAAAAGTAAAAGTATTCTATTACAAATAAAAGTCTTGCATTTGAAATCTTAAGTTAAAGCTCCAAAGCATTGTCAACAAAGTGTATTTAAAGTACGCGAGTTAAAAGTATTTGTCTCCGTTCAGGTTTAATCTGCAGATTCTGTCAGTTATTGAGGCCTTCAAACTTTGTTTTGTCGTGCGTTAAGTCTATACATGAACCTGTTTTTAGTTTAAATCAAGCGGTGGCTGTAATTCCTCGAGCGGCCACTCGAGGCTGGCTACAGAACGAGACAATCTCCATAAGCCCCAACTTTACAGGCGACAGAGGCGGGACTGCCGGAGCCACAGCACTGAGCTTCAGAAACCTGTGGGTGACGTCACGGATACAACATCCATCCTTTATACTGTCAGTGGTTTAAACCAACTTGTTTAAAAAGGTTCTAGAAATGGGTTTGTGTACCATTTCTGCGCTAGTATCATCAACGTGGATGTAGTAGCTGGAATATTCCTTATATTACACTAAGAAGATTCACCACCAGTCGACATATCTGACTTATATTGACCTTTAAAAGATTAAAACCAGCTTTTTTCTTGTAATAGAAGAGAACACGGTAATGTTTCCTTCACTTCAGGCTGTGTTTAGTGTTACAACAACCTCTGGCCTCTAAATGATGTTTTAAATTTGCGTGAAAGAGAACACTGGTGTTTGATCGGTACTTAGCATCAACACGTACCTTGAGATTGAAGCGTGTTGAATCGGTAATCAGCGTAGAAGAGGACCCGCTTATTGTCAGGAGATTATACACTAATGAAAACATAGTTATGCATATTCTATTCTGCATTTCCATGTCAGCCACTGTTAATGTGTACAACCTTTCTACGCTGCAGTATTACCTGGAGCCAGGTGATTAAACACACTGGTTTAGGAATATGCATGTATTTTATTCAGACTAAAAATATCCAGTTTAGGAGGCTCATCATATGTTGAATATAAAAAATAATCTGCAAAGTCAGGTAAAGGTAGGGTAAAGATGACATTTCTCTCTGTAATCTGGTGGAGTCGAGCCATAAAGTCACGTATGCTTGTAAATACTAGTACCGTGTAAAGATAAGGAGTATTTATAGACCTGTATTCAAACGATAACATATGTTCTCATATACAGTTTGTCTTTGGAAGGAGCGTCCCACGTCGTAACAGTCAAGCTGACCTCAAACATGCTCCGTCATAAAACAGCAGGGTGTGCTGACATCTGTGTGACTGTAATGCCACAGAGTTCATACCCACTTGCGACAGCAGTTTTATGGGCCCTTTACTCGCGACTGATAAAAGGTCGACGCTCCCGACACCCACCTGTTATTAACCTGTTCACAGCTCCACCACCACCACCACCTCTGTCCTCAAATCACAGCAGCAACACTCTGTCAGAGACATATGGTCACAGCGACTAGGTCAAAGTGTGCTGCTGCCACGTAGACACCGAGATCAAAGCAGGGATCGGTGTAACAGATGTATTCTAGTGTTTGCTGGTCACCGAAGTTCAGATCAACAAACAAACCAAGAGTTAAACATGAACACAAAGTGACATAAAGTTTTGTTTGTCATCTTTCATCAGCGTTTCATGGACTCAGAGTCCAGTCCTCGTGACTTACAGCAGGACACGCAACACTCCGCTGCCTCTTTGCGCTCCACGGTGTCACAGAGAGCTCGTGAAGAAATGATTGATCATGAGCGTTATAGCTCAACATCGAAAATCAGCTCACATGGTGACCTGTTGTGAAAGGCGTCCTCTGAAACTTCCCTTTCAGCTTGTTGATTACGTCATTAACTGTCAGTAACTGGAGTTGATGAAGAGTTCGCTTGGAAACCTCGATGAGTACTCGGTCCTGGCAGAGTCCAGAATCCAGGACATGTTGTCCACGTACTCCCTGCTTCATTCACAGCATGAGCTCAGGCTGCTATCGGCTGACAAGAGTTATAACGTGACAGCTCGTTGACACTAGCACTTGTTGCATTAGTTGCATGGCGTTTGTTAAGCAGCAATGACTGACGCAGGAATATCTTGTGTTACACTGAAGGAAGTCAGCTTGAATATCAAAGTGTTGATGAGAGTAAAAATCCCTCTGTGGAGTAAATCTTCTCATACTGAACGTGAACAGAAAGTAGTGCGCTTTTATGTCCTTGCTTAACTTTTGTCCCTTTGGCCGAGCCCTTCTTTTTCCACATCTGCAGCTGAACGCTGAAGATTCTGTCGTGTCCATTGTTCTGCACCCAAAACCATTTCCTCCAACATACCGCCTTGAGCCAGAGAGGAAGCAGATTAAAGACTAAATGGAGCAATTAAAGTGCAGACTCCTACTGTCACTCAACTCCTCTCTGATTGCAGATAAGCACTTGGCATTCTGCAAAGCAAGAGCCCCTTAAGAGTCATGTGGAGTGTGCGGTAAAAATCATGGAAGGAAACCTCCATTATTATTGATTCAGCGTAGCACAAATTCTACAAAAACGTCCTCACTCTTTGCTTAATCGATGCTTCAGCTGGTGAAACTGACCCTCAGTCCGCGGGAGGAGACCTCGAAGGCGGAGGACCCTTATCTCAACTGGAAGGAGACAGGAAGCAGGACAGGAGACCACTCGCTAATCTCAATATTCACCTTTTGCAACGTCGTGCCCGAGAGCAGGCCTCCCTTGGTACCTCTTTGTTTCTCTGGATTACACCAGCCGTGGAGAGATTTAGGGCCGTAGAGTCCCCTAACAATGACTGGCTACCCTCCAAAGAGGCTTGTTGAGTGGACAGACTTTTTCCAGCAACAGCCCAAATTTAATTAGCTTCCCAGCCTTGTTAGAAGGGGAAACAATATCTAACAAATAAGAGCCGTCCAGAAGCTAAAAGGCTCAAACAAGGCGGTAAATATGGACCATCATCAGCTTCTGACTTGCACTGTTTACAAGCATAATTACTACATTTAAATCTAATATTTCTCACCTGTTCGCCAAGCTTTAGATGTCCCTGAAAACCCAGGTTAAAGATGAGCTTCATGCGTCGGATGCAGCACGGATCATCACATGGTAAAAAAAGTCTGACGTTTAAAGTTATCGACAGAAACTGCAGCCCTCTGGCAGCTGTCTGTCTGCGAGCCAAGGTGTCAGGTTAACAGGCGGGCCGGTGCCAAGTGGGTTAGGGTGGAAATGAGAGTGCGGCTGTGGCTCCGTGCCAAACACGTCGCCACCAGTTCCTCGCCACCACCATCACCATCGCTGCAAATACAAATACTACCATACTCGCTCAGCATATTCGTTGAGTCGTAGTGCAAGGTTTCCAATTTTCACAAGAGTATCGTTAGCGTCCTCGTCCTCGCTGTTGGCGTTGGTTGTACCGGTGCAGACTGCAGGACAGATGGCACATCGATTGATGTCGGCCACTGCTTGAACTTTAGTGCCAAGACCAGACAAACTGTAGTTTAACAAAAATGTGAGGGGACTCTTTGAAGAGCTGCTGTTTTATTTTCTCATCTTCTTACTTCGGTTTGACCTACATACATTTTTAGTGTCCTTTCGACGACTACTCAAGTGTAGTTTAATAAAAAAAGTTCCATTTTAGCTCTCAGAAACATCTATACCCGTGGCTAACATGAGGTAGGAAAACATGTAGTGACTTGCAAAGGAATCAGCTCTATAGAATGACAAACACGCAGCCGTTGGCGAGCAACCTGTGCCTTCAGAGCTTGAAAGGAAAGCACGACAACCTCGAGCGTGTCGCGTCAAGCTCAAATCATGTGTAAAAAGTGATTTATCTGTCGATTCACGTCTTTAATGAGCCCTACTCTTAAATCATTTAACTCAACAGCAAGTTAAACGTGGGGAATTATCCCCGCACTATATGCAGAGAGAGCCACGTGACGACGAAAACTGCATCTAAAATATACATGATGTGAAGAGCTAAACATTAACAGCTGTGCCTTTTCAGCACGATATTTATAGCAGTGGATCGAAGCTGAATAGAAAATTGGTGTAATTAAACTATTTTTATAATCCCATTCAATCATTTCAGTCGTCGTTCAATCAGACGTGTCAAAGTTTTCCAGCTCAATCCAGCTCCTCGGATGTGTGAGGGTTTGATTGTGTTTGGTCGTAACCCTCGTCTGAAACCATCCCCAAGACCGGCAGCAGCCCAAACGCGGCGGCAGGAAACGAACCCAGCGAACTCCTTCGTGTGCTGGTTAATTCTTGGCATCTTCCAGATGTGGCTGCAGACAAGCCTCGCTGATAAACCAAGCGAAAGCAGCTGATACAAGGGGAAGATACCGCGTGCTAACTAAGCACATCGTGTTCATCCGCTCTGTAAACGCCCTCCCCTCAACCTCAGCTGTCCTCCAGCAGCCCAGACGCCAAAAAAACAAAAAAGATCCTGATTTCTGCATGAATATTTCAGCTGCAGGAAAACGCCGTGGCTGCCACCTGCTTACCCACTGGCCCCTAAATGCTCAGACCTTCCGATAAGTGGCCCGAGCCGGCTCATGTTCTCCTCTGCCGGGATTACACAGGTATCAGATTACATTTAAGAAGTACAAGAAGGCCTTTGGCCGGCCGGTCGGCGGCCCTTCACTGGAGCAGGTGTGAATCGCTCTCCTGGCTTGCACGTGTCGCATCAAATCAGACTTTTAATTATTAATTGGCTTAAATGTAATAACAGCACCACCGCTGTCAGTCATTGCTGTGAAAACACGACTCTTATTAGGAGCTACAAGTGCAGCCAGAACCAAAAATTACCACCCATCAGCACGACTACAGGAAAACACAGCTTTTATTCTTCCAGTGGTGACTTCCTTGATTTATCCTTTGCTTTAATTGCTGCTTCCTGTCCCCAAATTATCGCATCAGTCTTACTATTAACGGGTGCTGTGTGTGTGTGTGTCGCAGCCTCGATCTTAACTCTTTTCTTACCGCTTTGAGAGTGCATCAGTGTTACTAAGTTCAGACACCTGATATCCGCAGACACAGAAGGAGAAGCTTCGAGGAGCGTCTCACCGCGGCCTCCGATCGCCCTATCAGGTGGCCACGGCGGCTCAGCTCCAGTTTTAGGCAGCCGGAGCGGCTCACGGGGCACGGTGTGCAGGATGAGTGTTTTTAGTTTGAATCTAACTTCAGCCTCGTGCTGCTAGGGGGATGTAAAAGTCGTCATGCTTTGCCACAGAGCAGCACCCACACAGTGAACTTCTGGATAATGAGTAGAAGGGTCTGTAGATATGTGTTGAATCATCAGCTGTGGAACAAGCAGGCCGGAGCCTTTTTTTTTTTTTTTTTTTTTTTCCTGATTTTGTCTCAGAGACTGATTCAGTTCAAAGACCTGACGTGTCCTCTCTGACGGCAGCTTTTCATACCAACAACAACAAGTTTAAAATCATGAACGCCCCTCCTGATTATTCCAGGAAGGCCACGTGAATTGCTTGTGTGGAAATTAGGGCTGCAAACTTAACAATTCTTTTCATTCATCGGGCGGATTAGCAGATTATTTTTGCAATTAATCATCTTTATAGAATGTGAAGAAATCAGATCATCGTGTCCAAAATCCAAAAGAGTATTCAGCGTACAGTGATGAAAGCTCGCATTTTACGAAGACCGATCACTTAAAGTGTCATCATGAGCGATTAATCGATCATCAGTGTAGTTGCTGGTTAAATTTCTGTCATTAATAATCCAAATAGAGCCTCATAAATAGTCCTGATTTCGTAATATTAGTGTTTTCATTCAGGGGATCTTGTGAGCACCGACTGAGGAAAGACGTCTGCGGTCTGCAGCTCGATTTTTAAAAAGACACGACGTCCTCCTGACAGGAGCGCAGATTGCTTTTTAATATCCATCGATCGATCACTTTAATAATCAATACCGCATCGCTCAGCGCCTCCACGTAGGCACAAATGCACTCCAGCAGTGGGCATTAGCCTGGACGGACGGGGAGTATTGAGCAAACGTTGAGTGCAGAGGAAATGTTTGTCTGGAGGGAGGAGACTGTAACCTCTATTTGAAGGTGACCAGGAGCCGGCTGTGTGAGAGTGCAGCTGACTGGGGACCCCTTCTGGCTAAGAACAACATTTCATCAGCATTCCTCATCATTGGCTCACAGAAGTGACCCTTTTCATAAGCCACCCACTGTTTTTACAATGTCAACCAGCGTGTTAGTCACTGTGTTTTTTCTCACTTGTGATTTATTACAAAGAATCCGGCTGGAAATGTTTCGTTTTGATAAGGAGGTTGACAAAGAGGGGGGGAACGATTAGCCGATCGACAGGAAATTAACCGTTTTTCTAATCGATGAATCAGTTTATCTGTAAGAAGAAACGTCACGGATGCTCAGTGTTTCCGCTGCTCGAACGTCAAACATCAGGATTTGTTTTTGTTTCTTTCTATTTGGATAACAGTTTCTAGCTTTAAGAACGCGCAGACAGCAGCAGGTTCAGACTCGTGTGTGAGATTAAAGAGATTAAATCATGTCGCGTAACTCCTTTCTGCCTCCAGCACGTCTTATCTTCATCAGCCGGTGGCGTCCGAGCCCGTTTCTGGTCATGTGACTGGTAAATCGCCGTGGATACCGTGTAAACAAAGCATTATGAGTGTAATTACTTGTGCTGGATACAAAATAAACACATAACATCACAGATATTTCAGATTTTTAAAGAACAAATCAAGACTTTTTAATCTGTTTTTTACTTTAAATGTATTTATAGTTTTTTTCTGTTTATATATTTTAATCCGTTTTCACTTATTTATTTATGTGGTTCATTGTTTGTCTATATCAATATTAACCTTTATTTTAATATCTATATATTTTAGGCTTTACTTTTATTCTTATCTATTTATATATTTTAATGGGTTTTATTTCATTATTTTGATTTATTTATTTATTTCCGGTGTTTCCTCACTACAAGTTGATGCGATGGTGCTCCCTCAGTCTGTGTTGTGCTTTTTGGTTGTGTGGTGAAGAACTTGTGTTACATTTGATTTGTATGAAAAGTGATGCACGGATGAAGTCTGATTGGTTCACGAAAGAAATATGAAACGAGACGTTATTGACGCTGCTTCTCTCCGGCTCGGTGTCAGAACTGATTGAGCTCTCTCTCTCTCTCTCTCTCTCTCTCTCTCTCTCTCTCTCTCTCTCTCCCACACACGTCTAACCGAGCCATTTTGTGCAGCTCCACGACGTGTCTGTCTGTCTCCTGTCAGGCCTCCCCTCAGCACTTCCGTCTCCCTCTGACTCTCTGATGAGCCAGCCAGTTAATGAAAAGAGAAAAAAGGCTGAAGTTAGAGCTAACACACAGACCACGGCCGACACGCTCGCGGTTTCTTTTTTTGGACTGCAGCTTCCACCACGGATCAATGTAGACAGTTTCTGCTGAGCGAGACTTCAGTTATCCTTTTTTTGTGTTTCATCTGACTCCCTGTCTGTGCCTGTCTCTCTCTCTCTTTTCCTTCAGGATGTACCCGATAAAAGAGGTTCCCGTGGAGGCAGAGGCCCTGACGGACTGGCTGTATCAGAGATTCGTGGAGAAAGAAGAGTTGCTGGCCCACTTCTACGACACAGGTCCGTTCGTTAAAGTCGCACTGAAATCTGAATCTCATCGTCAGCGTTGCATCATGACGATACCGCAGCTTCTGTGCGGATCTTTTCGGAAAACGTGAAACGATGTCCGAGCTTCAACCCTCTGGGTGGGCGTATCCCACGGCAACGGCTGACTGATATTTGAGGGCTGTTGTTGCTAGGAGACTGTCAACTTCCGATACAAAACATGGAAACGTTTGAGGGACGTCCGTGTTCCAGTCAGAAAGTGGACGCTAGTCCACGCGTCTTTTGACCTTTTTATTTCTCCCTTTTGGTCATCAGACATCGTTAAAACTATAAAGAAATGACGGATTTCTCAAGCTGCTGTCCGTCGCTAACAGAAGAGTGATTTCAGATAAAATGACTGAAACATAATCACACTATACATATTAAAACACACCAACATTTACGTCATACAACTGAAGTAAGCCTTCCAAGGCTGTAAATATTGACTAAACATCATTTTTAAGTAACGCATTAAAGACTGTTCATGTTACAAACTTATTTATTTCATTTTCATTTTTAATGTCTTCATGAGCTACAATAATCATGCATTATCGAACAGAAACGTGAAACACCTTCTGTGTCACACCTTTCCCTCACAGAGCCAACGGGCCAAAGTTCAGCCAATCGCTGAATCAGTTTCATTTTCAGCCTGTCACTCCTTTGTTGTCATGTCTTCTATGGAAATCCCCCCTGGAGCAAAGTGACCTCATCCAAATCCTGATATTGTTTGATACTTTCCAAAAAACGGAGCCAAGAGATGGAAAAAATGACCAGTTATGGAAATAACCAATTTACCAGAAGTAGCTTGCACGTGAATCCAGATCATTCACCTTAACGCTGTTTTCTTGAGGGTGTTTCCACATGGCTGCGATCTTTTTCTTGGTTTTCTCGGTGTCTTGTTCTACCAGAACAAACAGTCCAGGTTATGTGTATGCAGCGCAAAGAATAAAACTTTTTATGGAGGAGAAATCGACTTTCCTTCCATCCTTGTTTCTTGTCAAAATTATGTTAAAGAAAGACGACTGTGACTCGGTTACTCGCGCACATGTAATCACGCTACCGTGCTCGTCACACATTCACACACGAAGTAACGCGGGTACACAGCTCCGTGTCTCTGTAACCCTGGTTTAATGAATCTTTACGAGCATTAATTCTGACTCTTTCCGTCTCCGCCAACAGGATCATTCCCCCTCGAAGACGGACAAAAGGAGGCGGTTTCCCGGCAGATGACCCTGGACCCCGTGCGGCTGTGCGTCATCCAGTCGTTGGCGTTCGCCTCGGGCTTCGTGTGGTACAGCGTCCTCCAGTACCTCTACTGCTGTTTATTTTGAGTGCGCTGATGAGGCGAGAGTCTTTTATCGGACCACTGGAAAAGCCTCAGGATCGGTCGGTGTGTGGCCCAGCGTCATACATGCTCCTCCCCTCCTCCACCTCCCCCTCCCCCGCCTCTACGATGGATGAATGTACATTTACAGTGGAGAGACTCGAAACAGGAAACAGAAGCATAGGAAGTACACGGATTACAGATAGAGAAGAGGAAACTGGTCACAGGCATAGTTAAACCCCCGAACACCACACACTCGCTCCAACGGCCTAGCAGAATAATCTCTCGCACTCGTCACGACTCACATTTTTTGATGTTTACACGTCCTCATACACGTAGACGCTCACACGTAACATAACTTTTTATTGGAAGTTAACGACACGAGGCTCAGGACTCCTCCAGAAGATGCTCTGGACTCGGACTCTCGGACTCTCTCTCCTCCCCCCCCTCTCCTCTTTAGGCTTTAGCCGTCGTAGTTTTACAGAGTATAAAGTACGTATGGACGCGTGCGTGAGTGAATATATGTGACTAGAAGCAAAATGTCTGCCCTTGTTGTACTTCTTCTTCCTGGCGAGAGTTGATGAAGCCCACTGGACCTCTCTTTCAGCCCGCCGTACTTCAGCCCGGCTGGCCACACCTTCCAGAGCGAGCGAGCGAGCGGCTGTATGAACGCTGAGGCCGCGCAGCCGGTGGCCGCTCCTCTGGCCTTCATTGCACTAAGGATCCATACTGCCCTAACTGCTCCCTGTCCCAGGAACATAATATTCCTGAGTGTGGTAGCTGTCAATGTTTTAATTTCCCTTTTTGTTCTCTCCTCCTTAACCCGCATATCTCCACAACAACGGCCATCGTATTTGTTGTTGTCTTTTCTTTTCTTTCTCCGCCCTGTCTGTCTGTCGAGGCAGTATTCTGAGCTCACTGAGGGGGAAGAAAAAAAGAGGGATCATGTTTACACTGGCGGCCCCGCTGAAAGCCGGAAAAGAGATGGCGGCTATGACGCGGAGCTCGATTTTTTTTTTTTTTTTTTTTTTTTTTGAAGGATCGCTTCTCTGTGACGGAGACGGTGCTGTAGTGCTAATTTTTTAAAAAAAACAAACAAACAAAAAAAATAAGCGGTGGCACGCAGGGCGAGAAAAGTCTGATCAGCTTAAGAAAGTTTCTGTTTGGTGTGTGTGTGTGTGTGTGGATTTTTCTCACTCCTCTGCTCTCCAACACACTTCCCACATGTGCACACAGAGCCATGTGCAGCTACACACAAGCAGCAGCAGCAGCGGCGGCGGCAGAGTTTAGACGTCCGCCTCGAAGGATCATCTCAGCGAGCCAGACTGAGAAGGAAGGCAGAGACTCTTACCCCCCTCATTGGACTACATAGTTTTACAAATATTTAAGCCATAATGCTTAGTGTTGTTGGGGCGGGGAAAAGACACGGAGAGGACAAAAATATGATTTTTTTGTTGTTGTTTGTTTTGTTTTTTTATAGAAAGCTACCCTAATGTTCAGCATTCTAAAATAGAGATTTTGGCTTACAGAACTATAGGTGTCATTACTGTAAATTTACAGCATAACCTGCCTAAGTGAGTGTGTGTGGTTGTCTTTTTTTTCCTCCCCTTCCTCTCCTCCTCCTCCATTTTTTTTTTTTTTTTTGATATATACGATTCATGTCGTGGTCGCTCTGTGACGTCAGAGCGCGGCGGCAGATTTCACCCGCGAGGAAAAAACAAAAAAAAAAAAAATTTTTTTTTTGATTTTAATTTTAAAATTGCATAAAAACTCGTCGTCTCCTCACGTCATGGTATGTTTAAAAATCTTGTACATAAAGCTGAGGAAGGAGTTTTCATTGTTGGAAATGACTGCAGCGTCTCTCTCTCTCTCTTTGGTCCGTGATAATTTCAGAGAATTTTAGTTTAAAAATATCATGAATGTTTTTAAAAAAAAAAAAAAAAATGACAAAAGCAAAGGATTTTCCCTTCACTTCTCAGTGTTATCCTGTATTTTTATTTATTTTATTTTTTTTAGTTTTTTGTGTGCTTCGAGACATGACAGCTACTGACCAGTTTCACAGTTTGTACAAGCGTTGTACATCGTTTTAAATAAATCAGGACTTTTAGTGGGGAAAACCTCGACTATCAAGCCTTACCTGATGTCCCGGTGGACCGCACTCTCAAATCAGCTTCCTCGCACTCCCGACAAAAACATCCGAGGTGTTTTGTTTTTTTTTTCGTTGTGCTGATGGTTTCGCAGCAAACTTTCAGGAGGGATCGCACTCTTCACCGACGAGGGAAACTCTGGCAGGGCCCTGCGAATGACGCAGCAGCTCTGTCTTTTCCCAAACGTGGTGGTGGTTGTTGTTGTGGTTTACTGAGGTCAGTCATCTGTAAATGTGCTTAAGCCTGCTTTGATTAGGAGAATACTGGAGGAAGAGGCGATTGTCGTCAAATGCAGAAAAAAGGTGCATTGTTGTAGTTTACTGCCCCTCTCTTTCTCTCTCTCTGGTAGAAACTGTGTGAAACGCAAAAAAAAAAAAAAGGGCTACCTGACTGGGTAGGTAACAGCTGTAAAAATCAGGTGGTAAATGTGATTCATCCAGCGGCCCTTTCAGATTCCCCTCCATCGTGAGAGTGACTTGAAATAAAAGCTTCGTCTTTTTTCTTTCTTTTTTTTTTTTTTTGTCACCTTTTCACTTTTTTTTTTTTTTAATTTTTAATTTTATTTTCTGACCATGTTTCCAAAGAAGGCAGGGAAATAATGTTTTCCTAGATGTGGTTTTAGGAAATAAACACAATAGGGATTTAAACAAATTATACTAGAACTGTCTGTAATTTTCCATTTTGTACTTCTCCTTTAATTCCTAGCTACACAGCCATTTTACAACACAAAAGACTTGTGCTGGAATAAAACATCATAAAGATCCGAACAGTGTAATGCTTTGTCTTTTAACGTGTTTTTATAAAAGTGTTGACAGATAATGAGACATGTATGGATTTTTTTCTTTTGTTTGTTTTAAAGGATTAGTTTGACATCAGTTATTCCGTTTTTTGTTTCTTATCAAGAGAAATACATGAGAAGATTGACACAAGTCTGTGAAGCGGAGAAAACAGCAAATTTGAGGACGTCTTCTCCACCACGTTTCAGGCAGAAAATATTGTGCTTTAAACTGCGCTACAGTTATCTGACAGTTTACTTTAAAAATGAAGATTTTTCTATACAAAACACCTCAAGTACACTCGTACAATCTGGTGTGATCCAATATGAAAGCTACGAAGCTCATAACTTCAAGTTTTTGAGGTTTTAATCAAACTGTTATGTTTATTACTGAGGTTGTAGTTTGTAGTAGTGTCAAACTGGACTGCATTATATTAGATCTAGATATTAGAAACACCTCTCAATATAAAGCATGTCTCTGTGACAGTGTCAACAAAAACTGAAACATAAGCTTCGTAAAAGTTCATGGCAGAGTTGTTATGTTGGATTGTACAAGTGGCCGGTCGGTGTGTTTTGTTGACAGTCGATTCATCAGTGTGAGTTGAAGTTATTTCAACAAGTTTTGAAGTTTTTACTGTTTGTTGGACAAAACAATCATTGTGAAAGTATCACTCACACTATTTTATGAATTTTTACAAACAAAATAAAAAGCTCCTCCTCAACTAACAAGACAAGACTGACGGCTCACGATACACAGGGTACATAAGAAAATACTCATAAATAAGTACTTTTACTTCAGTAAAACGTAGCTGTTTCTCCCTCCTCCCCGTCTGTATGCCGGTTAAGGTGAACCGTTAAGAAAGAACACAAGTATTTCTCTCTAAATGTCAGATTATTACAAGCTAAATGCATCAATGCTGACTGTTCCTATGGAAGGTATATAACAAAAAAACTCCTTACCGATGATGTTAAATGACACTCTTCTAGTTTATCTTCTCTCTGATGTAAATGTCATTTCTTTCTTGACTTTCTTGTTGATGGCTGGAAATGGTCTCCAGGTAACCAAAGCCTGTGTTTGCTCAGGTCTGTGCCCGTTGTTTAACTGTGGTGTCAGTCACTAGCTGTTGAAAGTCACTGGTTTGTGTTACAGCGCTCTGATTTCAGCCGTGACGGCGCGCTGATGTCAGTGTGAACTCTGCTCAAAGCCTGCATAGATCTGCTTACCGTGGGCGCGTTTGTTTTACTTACTTTAGTAAAAGTAGTGATACGTCGATGTAAAAAGTAATCCATTACAAGTAACAGGCCTGATTTGAAGCTCAAAATCTCTTCCACCTTCTGCCTAATCTAAAAATCTGCAAAGGTGTTGATTACAGGTAGCCGAATGACGCCTGGTTGCTCAAACAAGCCGTCTGTAATGACACCCACCTGTCAATCAAAGCGTCCGCTCTTAATCCTAAACCTTAAATAATCTGAACAGGTGAGTTGTATATAAATTCACCCTCAGTACAGTTGTCATGAACGGAGAAATTAGAAACTGTTTTTGTACCAGGCTGTAAACGTGTTTATTTCTGCTGTGAAGTTGGACATTTTAACATGGGGACTTATGGAGACTGACTCACTTTCTGGAACCAGCCTCAAGTGGACGTTTGAGGAACTGCAGTTTTTGGGCACTTCTGCATTGGCTTCACTTCACATCCACGGAGGTTGCCGCTTGGTACCGAGCTGTTGCTTGACTGGAACCAGTTGCTGGGCAACCAATTGGGACTCAACCTTGTTGCACTTTTCTTTTAGAGGTGCTGGTTGGCTGTTTCTACTCCTTATGCTAAGCTAAACTATAAGATAAGTGCTATGTATCAGCTGCTAGGAAAGAATTCCTCCTTCCTGCTTTAAAATGGTTGGATAAGTGGAAACCAAAGGCCAGCGTGGCGTGCCATCAGTTACATTTCCACGGCAGCTGGAGTGATATGTGGAGAGTCGGGTCTGCAGGAGAGCCACATGCCCGAGGCAACCAATGGGATCCGAGGGTGAAAACGCCAGGAAGTGAACTGGAAAATGGGATTAAATATGCACGAAGCTTCACCAACATACCAAAGGGCTAACAGTCAGGAGCCAGAGTGGCTGTTAGCTCAGCGTGGTGTCCAGATGGAGGTGTAGTAACCCCCGACTGTTTGGAGAATCCTCCTCCTCAGTGCGACTCAAAGCCTCGTCCCAAGGTCACCCACATTACAGCCTCCAGAGGAACTTTTGCGTCCTCTGCAGAAGCACCAGTGTTCCTCCTCGGACACCTGCAATGAACTATTTCACGGGCACTGCTCCCCAAAGGTCCTTCAGTGTCACGCTTTGATGCCTGTTCCCTCGTGAATGCAGCGGCGGTGGTGGTGACGCCGTCCCTTGAGTCAGCAAGCACTAAAACACCCAGCTGTGGAGAGAGGAGAGCCGGGGCCTGAATGTCACTGCAGCAGCCACCGGCATCACTTCAGTCTCCTCCCATGGCCCCCATCCTGCTGTCACAAGGGAGGAGGATGACAGTGACGTATGGTCGCACCATCGGTGATGTTAGATCACATATTTCTCATGAAAATACTGAAAACAGTGGAAATAGCTAGCCCAGCTCCTTTAATTAATCAGCCCAGAATATCTTGTTTGTTTAATCTGTACAAAAACCAAAGTGTTAAAACAACATTTCGCTTTCGTTTGATGTGTGTGTGTGTGTGTGTGTGTGTGTGTGTGTGTGTGTGTGTGTGTGTGCCAGCCAGGCTATTTCTTGGCTGCTGTTACCTGGCAACCAGCAGAGACTCCAGGAAGTTCCTTGTCCTCGCCAAGAAATGGTCCGACACGTAACCCTCCTTATAAAACAGCAAATTGTTGCTCTTACACTTCATTAAATGATGTTATAATAACTTTCATTAGTGAGATTTAAAGGTGCTGCTTCAGACAGAGCCAGGTTAGCCGTTTCCCCATGTTCACAGTGATGCTAAGCTAAGCTAAGCTAACTGGGTGCTGGCTGTGGCCTCGTGTTTACCATACAGATCTTCTCATCTAACCCCATCTAATGTTTAATCACCTCAAAATACGACTTACTTTCAAATGAGCCTTTTATATCTACAGACACTGGGGGGTCCTCTTCCACGGAGTCCGCCATGTTGAACCGCCATGTTGCTATGGTAGCCCAGAACAGACAAACCAAACACTGACTCTGGATAGAGCTTTTTGTGGGGTTTTTGCACGTTTTGCAGCCACCGTAGTTTATCCTACAAGCTACCAAAGAGAGGGCGAGGCGACAACACCGCTAGACGCTAAACTAAATCTAACACACTTGACCTTTAATACTAATTATTATTAGCTAAATGCTAAGTTTTTATTCAGGTTAGCATCACTCTAGGGGGTCCGAAATGAAATGGCAAAGAAAGATCAGAATCAGAAACACTTTTATTATCCAGGTATGTGAACACGTGCAAGCAATTTTACTCCAGTTTTACTTTACTGTCAACGTACGTACACAGATATACGTAAATAATAATAATAATGCATTTTATTTATAAGCGTTTTTCTGAAAACTCAAAGACACTACAGCTAAAAACACGGACAACAAGTTCGACAAGGTAAGTGCAAACACTATGCACATATATATACCTATACATGTGTGTATGTGTGCGTAAACAATAACATAACGTCTGTAAACAGTGCAAAGGATGCTATAAAATAAATGAGTTATGTGGCATGCTGCTTGATGTACATGAGGTAGGTGGATATGAGCGTATATACAGTATGTACAACATGTGTAGACTGTGTATGAGTGATGATATTTACATGTTTCAAACTGAATTTAAACAGTGAGAATAAATCATTTACAGGCACGGGGATTGTTCCTGACACAGTGATGTTAACTGTTCATCAGTGTGATGACCTGAAGGAAGAAATTGTCCCTGTCTCTGAAAAGGTGATCTGTATTTGTGTTATCCTTCAGAAGACTGAAACCAGCTGAGCGGCCTCAGGCACCCGACTGTCTCTGTCGTATTTAGCTGTCAGTTTTCTGCTCCGGCTCCACCACCCCTCCACCCCGACTGTTCCTGGCTGATGTCCAAACTCCTCCAAGCTCTTTGTAGGAGTGACCTTTGCAGAGGCAGACTGACAGACCGGCTCGGGCTCGGGTGGCGTGAGCGGTTGGTGTCAGTGTGTGTGGTGCTGGCAGCAGAGAGGATCATTTGAACTGTTGCTGTGGCTGCCCTAATGTGTCTATCAGGCGGGAGTCACACGTCAACATCTCCTTAATAATGAGAAAAATAATCTTTTATCTGTCATGTGCCAGTCAGGCTTGTGATTGTGCACGTTTAAACTGATACCTGATGCTGCTTTGCTCTTTTAAATATGTCAGGCAATCAGGAATGTGGATGATGTTACAGTAAATAACCAGATCTAAATCTGTTCCAACTGTAAATAAACTGAAAAACAGAACATCTTAATGTCATAGCAGCCTGTGATGATGATGATGATCTATGCCATAT
Source organism: Miichthys miiuy (assembly GCA_036365135.1). Classification (NCBI taxonomy): domain Eukaryota; kingdom Metazoa; phylum Chordata; class Actinopteri; family Sciaenidae; genus Miichthys; species Miichthys miiuy. The sequence continues at coordinate 19,217,713 of CM071620.1, forward strand.
CCAGAAATACAAGCAGAGCGAAAGGTCTCTGCGACTGATGGCGACTCTTCAGGAGGTCCTGCTGTTTCCATCGGCCTCCTCTGTGTCTTACATCCATGGAAACTGCTCTGTGGACAAAAAAAAAAGTTTGTTTTCAGTTCTTTTAAAAGGTATTTACTGCTCCTGTGCAACCACTTAGTTGAAGATTTTTAGCAGACATAAAACTTGAAAATGTTCACTGTTTTTTTTGGATATTTTTAGTGAGCTATTCTTACATCTGCTTGATTAATTTTCTAGACAGCTACTTTCACTCTCGCTTCAGCTGGAATAAAAAGTTCTGAACATAACTCAGTCACTAGTGCCTGAAGGGCTATTTTAAAGAGTGATGTGACTATTTAAAACATTTATATCTTTCATCAGTGACACAGTTTTATTGTTTATTCTCCTCGTTGGTTGTTACCTAACCAGCAGTTACTCTCCTGGGGTCTAAAATAATCAGCAAATATTGACACATTAAAACCAGACATGACTTACAAACAGTCGTAGAACAATTAACAGTAAACTTAAAAAAAAATAAAATTGAAATAAATGTATACGTTGAAACTGCAATGAAAGTCAGAAATCAGAATCTCATACAAGGGAAATAAAAAAATATAAAAAATTTAAATACTAACAAATATAAACAATATAAATATATATTAATTAACTTTGTGGACATATCTTGAAAACAATAAAATAAAAGTAAAAGTATAAAATTACTATTATTGTTATTTTTTTATTGTTATTATTATTAGTAGTAGTAGTATTAGTATTATTTAATTATTATTAAATGAAAACGGTAACGGTTTCCACGGTGACCGACTGGTGGTGCGTTTTTTTGGCGCCACCCCGTGGCGAGTTGTGCGCATGTCATTCATCCAACCCGCTCTACTCTCGCGGGTTTTGAGGCGCTTAGCAACCTCACAACTTGTATCCTTCACTTAGCCAATCAGGAGTCACCGTGAGGCGAGAACGGGCCAATTACAATCGAGGATTTGGGCACCGATTTAAAAACCGAGAGGCAGACGCTTCCTTGTTTTGTTAACTGGCAATTCACACGAGTGAGCGAGGAAAAGAAACATTTGGTTTGTTTTTAATCGGTAACTAATCACCGGGGCGGTAAATGAAGAGACTAACTCGGCAGTCACCGGTTTAAGTTGATGTTGAACTAACGTCGAGTGTATCCTAGCAACAACCGGTTTAGTAGCTAACGTTAAGTCACGTAACTTAACGTTAGACTCGGTGCGAAGAAGTAACATGCCGTCCCGTGTTGAGGATTACGACGTGTTGTACACGATAGGCTCCGGTTCTTATGGAAAATGCCAGAAAATAAGGCGGAAATCTGACGGGAAAGTGAGTAACGTTCATGTTTACACGTGTTTTTGCTCACCTGTGACGTCAGGTAACGTTAACCTGCCCGCAGGGCTTTGTTGTAACGACGAGACCTGTTCGTTACTGGATAAAACGTTACACCAACGGTAGCTCCAGTTGAATTTAAACCCTGAACTACGTTACCGAGCGTTAATAATAACAATATAGCGACTTTGTGATATGTTTTAGACATTAAATGGCACTTTAGATATCACTATGCTAATGTTTTTAGCACAAAAACCGTCCGCAGTCCAGTAATGGGAAGGTGAATTAAAAATGGCGAACATAAATGGTCGGCAGGTACCTCCTTAATATAGCTAAACAAAGTCTTGTCAGCACAGGTGTGGCTGATTAACGTATTGCACGTAATACATTTTTTTTTTGCTCCTCTAATGTGATAATTGACCTTTTTTTTCATGACATGAAACAGCCAGCAGGTAAACACAGGTGTTTCCAGTGATACTAATTTAGGTTAAGGAGTCAGGGTGCTCTGCTGCACTAAATGGAACTGAGCCTTAATTAGTATCATTGGAAACACCTGAGTTGACCTCACTGTTTCATGTCCAAATGGCTGCTATTTGCTGCCTTACTGTTAATGAACATTTAGATATCATGTTAACTGACTTTAAGACTCCTCCTGGGCTAGTTATAAACTACATGTTTACATTTTCTGCTGTAATTGCCATCCGTTGTGACTGACATCACTATCCTCGTCCTTTAAGCCACTTTTTGTTTTGTTCTGTAGATCCTCGTGTGGAAGGAGCTGGACTACGGCACCATGGCGGAGAGCGAAAAGCAGATGTTGGTGTCGGAGGTGAACCTCCTGAGGGAGCTCAAGCACCCAAACATAGTGCGGTACTATGACCGCATCATAGACCGGAGCAACGCCACGCTGTACATCGTCATGGAGCACTGCGAGGGCGGGGACCTGTCCAGCCTCATCACCCGATGCATCAGTGAAAGGTGACGGTGTGATCTTTAGTGTTGAAATGCAGTTCTCATGACTCGTGTGTGTCTCTCCACCTCACATCAGTGCTGCATAATTAAGTGTTTTTTTTTTTTTTTAATCATGGCAGGCGTTATTTAGAGGAGAAGTTCGTCCTGCGAGTCATGGCACAGCTCACATTAGCCCTGAAGGAGTGCCACAGACGCAGTGATGGCAGGGCCACGGTTCTTCATCGAGACCTGAAACCGGCCAACATCTTCCTCGACATCAGACAGAACGTGAAGCTCGGAGACTTTGGCCTAGCGAGGATCCTGAACCATGACACCAGCTTTGCAAAGACCTTTGTCGGGACACCTTACTACATGTCTCCAGTGAGTTGTTCAATCCTGCTGTGGTTTTTAACCTGACCTGATCATATTCTAATGAACCACATTTACAACATCTCTTTCAGGAACAAATAAACCGGATGTCTTACAACGAGAAGTCCGATATTTGGTCGCTGGGATGTTTGCTGTATGAGCTCTGTTCATTATCGTAAGTCTTCTAACTCTTCTGCTTCAGCTGATCTCCCCAGCAGCCAGTTTGTTGACTGTGCCTCTGACGTTCTCCCATGCAGCCCTCCATTTACTGCATACAACCAAAAAGAGCTGGCAGAGAAGATCAGAGAGGGGAAGTACCGAAGAATCCCGTACCGATACTCTGACGAGCTGAACACCTTGCTCAGCAAAATGCTCAACTTGAAGGTTACAAATGAACTATTTATCACTCAGTGATTTATGTGTTTAAATCAGTTTTGTCAGAAAGCTTAATTGTGCTACCGTTATTCTATTAATCTGTTTCTCTGTTGCCAGGACTATTTGAGGCCCTCTGTGGAGGCCATTCTCCAGAGCAGCCTGTTGGCTGACGCTGTCGCCGAGGAGCAGAGGAGGGCACAGGCGCGACTCCGCAGGAAGTCGGCGGACTCCGACTGCCCCCTTCACAAGCCCGCTGAGCCAACGCCGCCCTCGGCCGCAGAGCTCAGACTCAGGGAACAGGCACTGCGAGACAGAGAAAAGGCGCTGAAGGAACGCGAGGAGAGGCTGGAGCGTAAGGCTTTTATTTATACTCCCACTGTGGCCTGGTCACGGGACAGTGTGACGACCTGGAAAAACATTCAGAGCCGCTGATGAACTTTTGTATATCATTGTTCAGCTGTAAATAATTTTGTATTTATCTTTGACGGGATAGGTAAGGTTGTATAACGTTAACTGTCACACAGTCACAGCACATGTTCTGCAGGTAAACAGAACAGTTTAACAGGTTTGTTGATGTTGTGTGACTTGTTCTTGACTCTGTACTACTTACAGCATGCATGCGTCTCAAGTATGTGCAAATAAGGAAGGTGTTGGTGTCACATGACAAATAATTTTTTTTTTTTTTTTGTCCTTTAATGGCAGAACGAGAGCAGGAGCTCTGTGTTCGTGAGCGACTGTCGAATGAGAAGCTCGCGAGGTAAAAACTTTAAGAAGGCTACAAATGAAACGATTCACGCTCACTCTACATGTCGTCCTTTGCCAGCGTCATCAGTTGATTGGTACAAATCTTCTGTTTCAGAGCCGAGAGTCTGCTGAGGAATTACAACCGTCTACAGCAGCAGAGGAACCTGTCACCGTTCTGTGGCAAAGACATAGGTATGGGAATCGGACGAAGACCTCTGGACTTCCTGAACTGAGCAATGTTTTTAGGGATCCATGTTTCTGTTTTAGAATGTGCAGGACTAAATTTATTTATTACTTTTGAAATCATGTTAATAATGCTTTTATACACTAATAAAGAATTCAATGAACTCTGCATTTTTTTTTATGTTTTAAATAAAGAATTAATTTCATGTTAGACGCCTGCCATCTTCCATGTAGCGGTCACTGACTCCTTGCTGTTTGGTTCTAGATGAGGAGAGCCTCTCTCCCGGCAAGAAGAAGGTCCACTTTGCTGGTGAGAGCAAAGAGAACCGGCGTCCCGAAAGTCGTCAGGGTCTGACGCCCCAGGAGCTGATTTTGAGGAGGCTGCAAGTGGCCAATCTGCGCGCTCAAGCACTGAATGAAGTGGAGAATACCTGTCAGTTCAAGAGCAAGCAGATACTCGGCATCCGCTGATCATACAGACGTCACTGTCTGACTTGTGACTGAATGTGAAAGCTTCTGAAGTCGTAATAACTGGATGTAAATAGTTTTATTTATGTGACAAACGAGCAGCTGGGACAGTAGTGAAGCTAAATTATTCAATGCAGTGTATTATATTTCAAACTTTGTAGTGTCAGTTGCTGTAATTTGATGTGTTTCATGGAGTCATATTGTGATGTGAATGTGCTGTGTATTCTTGCTTTATATGTGTAAGTCAGTTTTGTGTCACAAACTGTGGTAATGGAGATGAAAGGGCAGCTTCTTTGATGACTCATCTGTAACAATGCAAGAAAATATAAAAACTTCAATCATCCTGAATAAAAAATGTGTGCCAAAGATGCTGTATGTATAAATATCTGATATATACAGTTCACTGTTTACACATAGAGTTTGGTTAGATGTGTAACATCACAAAAGTATTTAAAAGGTTCTGGTAGGGATTTTAGGGAACTCCTCTGTAAGTGACTAAAACAATTACCCAAAATTATATTAGTCTTGTCGTCACCATTACAATTATCCACACTCCACACTCTGGAGTGTTTCATCAGGACAGATAACTCCCACAAGGGGTCATCAGTTTCCCATGAATGTCTCAGACAGACTCCTGCCACAGTGATCACAGGGAACACAGCAAGGAGCCTTCACGCCTCGCAGTGCTTTGTTCTTGATTAATAGCAGATAGACGGGTTTAGTTAAGGACAGTTGTATTATATTATGGCTTTGTTCAATAAACGGCTTCTAGTTGATTAAATAAAAAGATTAAATGTTTCCAGCAGTGATTGCTAAACCCAATTATTTACTTTAAAAAAAAGTACAAAGATATAACTACATTTGGTTTAATTCCATTAAACACTGTTGAATATCTTATCAAGTGCTTCAAAACAAAATTAAATCATAGGCGAAGTAATAACTTATATTTTTATATTTTATATTTTATGTATATTGTCTTTTGCACCAGGGATATGTGGGAAACAATATTTAAATTCTCTGACTTGACTTTTTAATTTTATAATTATAAATAATGAGGAGAATATAATAACAAACAGTAAAATAATAATAAAGCGCCACATTCTCCATTTTAAACTGATTAATTAAATATGTGAATTAAAATAAATCAGGTATTTCTGATAAATACAGATCGATTAAGGTCACTATCGCGAGACTACAGTTGCTAACAGCGTGCGTAGCAACCGCTGTTGTCTGGCTCGCGTGCTCCACCTACACGCGAGACTTGCATAATTCGACCAATCGGATTCCACCTCGTAACCTCTCCACCAATGGGAACCAGGCGGGGGGAGGGGAGGCGTGTCCTCACGGCGCCGTGTTCCGTGTGGAAAGTTTACCGGCTCGGGTGCAAAGTTTCAGCCGTCTGCAAACCGAAGCTCATCCGCAAACGTTGGTGAAGACCTCGGCTTACTTAACGTACGTTAACTTAGAAACGTATCCCCCGGATTTAATCCCTCTCCCCGTTCCCGTCCCGTCGTCGTCGCCGTGGTGGTCTTCACACTTCTAGCCGAGTGATGCTGCCGTCCGCCGGATGAAAGCAGTGAGTGAAGACGCTGTTAGCCGTTATTGTCTCGCGGAGCCACCTAGCTTCCCGTAAGCCGTTAGCTCGGAGTTGCTAGCTCGGTAGAGGAGACGGAGAAACGTCATTTCAACCCGAAACTCGACGCTGAGGAAGGGAACATGGCTTGCGAGCCTAACCGCGTCCGGCTGCTATGTATGCTCTCGTTGACTTTCGGGTTTTTCATTGTGGAGGTAGTGGTGAGCCGGATGACCGCATCCCTGTCGATGCTGTCGGACTCCTTTCATATGCTGTCGGACGTCATCGCGCTGGTGGTAGCTCTGGTCGCGGTGCGATTCGCCGAGAAAACACACGCGACCAACAAGAACACCTTCGGGTGGATCCGGGCGGAGGTGATGGGGGCTCTGGTCAACGCCGTCTTCCTCACGGCGCTGTGCTTCACCATCGTCCTGGAGGCTGTGGAGCGCTTCACGGAGCCGCATGAGATCGAAAGCCCCGTGGTGGTGGCCGGGGTCGGCGCGGCGGGGCTCTTGGTCAACCTGCTCGGACTGTGCTTGTTCCACGGGCACGCCGGCGGAGGCCACGGGCACTCCCACGGTGGTGGTGGTGGGGTGGTGGTGGTGGTCACTCGCATGGGAAAAGGGACAAGAGGAGCAAGTCCCAGAAGGCTGGGAATGGATCATCAGGAGAGGAGACCAACAACTTGGTGGGGAACCACAACAGCCCGAAAAATGGTGAGTGTGCAAAAAAAAAATCTACATATTTCATAACATGTTTCAATGAAGCCTGATTGTCTCACATTTAATCTGACATGCCAGAACTTATCTCCACTGTTAGATTGCGTAAGAGCATATATGTATATTATCTTCAGTGTCTCATGAGGACCCCCCCCTCCTCCTCCTCCTCCTCCTCCTCCTCCTGCATACCTGAGTGACTAATCCTGACTGTTTCTTCTGTCACAGTAGATACACAGATTTATATTTCAGCTCGTGGGTCATTCTAACCCTGGTAAACTCGGGTTCGCCGCCTGTTTATTCGCTTCATAGACGAAGAAGCTCGTGCGAGAGACACCCAAGAAAACATTCTCATAACTCACAAGTCTCATCTTGTGTCTGCCTCATCTGTCACAATCCCCGAAGCCCTCGTGAAGCGCTTTGTGAGACTCACGCAGTTGTGATAACCCGATTGTCACACAGACGTATTTCAGTGTCCGGTTACTACAAGCAGGAGCGGCTCATGTGTCTGTCTGTTGTGGTCAGATGAGAATTTATTGTACAATAAACACACAGACCCTCCTCCTCCTCCTCTCTCTTCCTCCTCCCTTGGAGCGCCCATCCTCCAACCTCTCTCTTCCAGAAGACCACGTCTCCCCCACACTGTAGGCTACATTCAATAAATGCAGGCTATACCACCACCACCACCACCTCCTCTGTGCGCTGATCGCTGTTACTAGGTCATACATCAGTGTAACCGCGGAGTCGACAGCCCCAGCCACACCATTAGCCGTTGATGAATGACCCGGTGGCGTCCCGGGGGTTGGAAGCGAGTGCGAGCAGCCGCTGCTCAGGTGCCATTCCCCTCAGATTTGTGTACCCTGCCTTGCACTTACTAATTTCATTCCTTTTGCGAGTGTTTTTTTTTATTTATTTATTTTTTTTGTAGGAATTCAAATGCGGTGGCACGTTTTCTGTCACATAATCCAGCATGGCTGTCTTGAGCAGTTAAAAGCACAGACTCGGGGTCACAAGAGTGAGTTGTCTCCCGCAGCGAGAGCAAGAACAGAAATCACTAATAAGTTTAATGGAGCGAAAGTCTCAGCAGGCTGTCCTTAGTCGCCCTCTTCTTGCCTTTTTGAATGGAGCGGCTCCAACATGTGTCGCCTGATGACGTCAGACTGAGTTCTCAGTGCTTTTTTTGTTTCCAGTTTGAAAACAACTTGTGCTTCAGCCCCCGCCCAAATGATCAATGATGTAACCGGACAGTTTGTCACCTGGCTGTTACTACCTCGGGCTAATTTCAGCTGCTTGTTGATGTTCCAACCATTTCTGTTTGAGCTGCAGCGTGCCGTCTGTATCTGTTTTGAATGCTGCATTAGTATCTCAGTGTCAAAGTCCAGCTGCTTATTAAACTTTGACTTCATGTTCCCCTAAACTCGGCTAACCTCTTTGTTTTTATCTTCAGAAATCAGCTGTAAAGGCGACACGGGAGTGCAGATGAACGGCAACACCCACTACGAGGAGATGGACCATGACCACGACCACGACTCGCAGCTCAACATGCGCGGGGTCTTTTTGCACGTGCTGGGTGACGCCCTGGGCTCCGTCATTGTGGTGGTCAATGCCATCATATTTACCTTCGTGTGGCAGCCCTGCATAGCCGGCGAGAAGTGCGTGAACCCGTGCGTCAACAGCCACAGCACAGACCACCAGCACGTCAACCACACGCTGGTCGACCTGCTGGATGACCCCACCATGTCGACCAAGTTTGCCGGCCCCTGCTGGGTTCTTTACCTGGACCCCACACTCTGCATCATCATGGTGTGTATCCTGCTGTATACTACCTACCCGCTGCTCAAAGAGTCGGCCCTCATCCTGCTGCAGACTGTGCCCAAGCAGATCAACATACACCGACTCAACGAGCGGCTGCTGAGCCTGGAGGGCGTCCTGGCCATCCACGAGCTGCACATCTGGCAGCTGGCCGGCAGCCGCATCATCGCCACGGCGCACATCAAGTGCCACGACCCCACGTCTTACATGGAGGTGGCCAAGCGCATCAAGGACTTCTTCCACAACGAAGGCATCCACGCCACCACCATCCAGCCCGAGTTCGTCACGTTCAACTCGGAGTCTCGAGACTCCCTCTGTGAGCTCTCCTGTCGGACTCAGTGCGCTCCCAAGCTGTGTTGCGGCTCCGCGGACAAACCTGGCTCTGATAAGAAGGCCAACAGCGACTGTAGGGCTGCCGCCACCGCCACCGCCGCCGCCTCAGGGCTGGAGGTGATCAGTGAGACCGCAGAGCGAGATGCGGTCGTTCAGGTGCGCCCTCAGTCGGGGGCGTCCGAGGTCATCATCGCTAGAGAGGTGGAGTCGTCTCTGTGAGATGGAGGGGATAGAGAGAAACAGAGGAGTCATGGACAAGGAAATAATTTTCCATAGCCTTTTATTCTCTGTCCTTGTTGTGGCTGAAAAATCCTCTGTGTTCATGCATTTGAGCCGTTCCCTTTTCTCTTTTCTCTCTCTCTCTCTCTGTATACCTCTTTCCATTCCCCCCATATTCCACCCCAAGCCTCTCCTCTCCTCTACCACTCACCCCTCCTCCCCTCTGTTGCCCTGGCAGTATGGTGGCGATGCATGTTGGGGTTCACTGACCTTATCTCCTCCAGGACTGGAGCGAGGCCTGCATGAGTGTCCCTCATTAGCACCGTGTCGTGATGCGTCATCTCGTCATCCCCATGGTGTGTCTGTGCCAAAGCTTCTCACTGCAGGACTGAAGGGATCTGAGAGACGTCCTCTTTTTCAAAAGGACACACACACACACACACACAAAACACACATGCAAGTCGGAGCACACATCACTAGGTTATCCTGTTTAGCCTATGGACCTGTTGGCGAAGAGTCTACAGTTTTTTTTTTTTTGTTGTTGTTGTTTTTGCGTAGGCTTTGAGCAGATCTATTTTCCTACCCTCTGGCCCCAAATGGGAGTATTGTATTGCATACTAATTTAAGTATTTAAGTTATTAGAAATGATCTATTTCTCTCTGTAGATGCTGTTTGTAATTAGTTTGGATGATAGAAACATTTTTGCAATTTCTCTGTCTTGTATTTCTTTGGACAGAATCATCTATGCTGTAGTCAGTTTTGTTTTTTTCTTTTTCAAGGTGCGACGTTTTATAATGATTCAAGACTTTTTTTTTTTTTTTCCTCTTGGCCTTGACTCAGTTTTTAATTGCAGTCATACGTTTGGATACAAAAGCCGTTTCAACACCTCTCTCTCTCTCTCTCACCTTGCCTTTTAAACACAAACAAACTGCTGTGGTATATAGCACTAGTCGACAAAAGTGTAACCGAACTTCTCGCGGCGGCTCGGTCACCTAATTTAAAAAAAAAAAAACGTTCATTCACAAATTCGATGCCTTGCAAGCCAGAGGGTTGGTTCTGTTGTGAAGAAATGAGCACTGTTTGCCAGTATGAATACTGAAACACTATTCTCTGTTGGAATCTATGATGATGGCTGTTTTTATTGGTTTAAAAAAAAAAAAGAAGAAGAAGAACAATCCTCATGAATGTGTTTGGTACCATGTCACAATCCATGCTGACGGAGTTTTTATATTTCCAGGAAGCTCTACTATGTTTGCATGACCAAACCGAGACCTGGTTTAACTTTTTTAGGAGCTCCACCGAGAGCTTCAGTTGCTGCTTACCAGCTCTCGCCTGGTATCCCCTGACATTACTCATAACTGTGTAGGGAATGACTCATGTGATAGCTTTTCTGTTCTCTGCTCTGGGCGGCTGAGCAGGCTGGGTTTTTTTTCCTGAAATCGAAGTCCATATGGTGGCCTTTAAAAACTTTCTGAATTCTCACTCATCACCACAGATATCTTTTTAAAGGTAATCCATAGATGCGTTTCAGATTTCCACTCCTGATTAAATGTGTATGCAATATAGAACTATGTGCTGGGAAATGTATTTTGACGCGTTCCTTCATTTGTAATGTTCGGTCACTTTTATTCTGTGTCTTGAGCTCTATGTGCAAATTGAGAAAAAAAAAGTGTTTTTGTTAATTTTAGATATGACATGTCAACTGATGTGTTTTTGATATACTATATATCTACAGTACCTGTCCAATGTGTCATTGTGAAATAAAAAAAAATATGGCTGTTTGGTACAGTTGATGAGCCCAAATGTGTCTTTTGCCTTATTCTTTTTCTTCTGTGACCCTTTTTAATCAAAATAAATTGGTGTTATTTTTCCTTTAAACTTTATTTATTTAGCTCTAATCCAGAAGAAGAAGGAGGTTTGAATAGGCAAGAAAACGTATCGAACGAGGGAAAGTTTTAAAATCAAGAAAAAGCCAAGGTAGCGAATGTGTTTGAAGGACCAGTGTGTACCAAATTGAATACCCCTCACCTCAACCTTCATTATCAAGCGTGTACGAGAAATTATCGCGGACACGAAATGTGAAATGTCCCTATCTAGAGCCAGTGTCTGGCTTGTCCGTACTGTGGAAACGTGGTGGTCCTGTAGATATAAAAGGTTCATCCTAAGGTAAAGAACACAGCAGTTCTTACTTTCAGGTAATTATACACGAATGATGTAAATATCATATTCTAATTCTCCCAGTAGACCCTCATACAGTTTACACACTGGACCTTTAAGATGCTTTTCAGAGATGATTTGGCTTTGCTGAGACTTTGCGGGAGGCTGAGTTTGAGAAACAACACAGAGCCAATGGTGAGAAATTGAAAGTGGCTTAACTGAAATTGAAACTTGGCGACAGTTTCTCAAGGTGCCAATACAAAACTGAGCTGTTGTTGACTTTTGCCTATTAAATCCACTTTAGCCACAGAAGTGTAAAGCAGATTAAAGAGGAGATTTAGGTTTAAAGAAGCAGGGATTGTGTACAGGGCAGCTTAACTTTATTACAATCAGCCAATATTCCAGTTTCCTGTAAAAGACCAACTGAAAGTAACTACAGAGTACATATCTGCTCTTTAACACATGTCTTATAAACCCCTTTAAGGAAAATATCAGTACCCAAGAGGAAAAAACCTAAAATTCAATTTTTATCTGTAACTTTAAACATCAAACTATGATGTTGTTCTATGACTGAGGATGAGGATGTTCTAATGATGATTATACTTGCTCCTGCTCTTTGAGGTGATTGTTGGGTTGATTAGTCAGCCACAGAGGTGTTAATATAACATCTCACAGAATACACAAAACGAAACATACAAAGTAGAGATGAAAAAAAAATTCAGATCCTTTGTTTCTGTGAAAGTAGTAACAGCAGGGTGTTCCTCAAGGCTCTGTGCTTAGACCCCTCCTCTTTACCATGTCCATGCTCCCCTTTGGTCCCCCTAAGGCCTTTGCTGTTGCTGCTATGCAGATGACACCCAGCTCTATCTCAGCACTAAACTATCCACTCAGCTCCCCCCACCATAAACACTACTCAAGCTAAACAGCAGTAAACTTGAGCTCATGGTTCTGGTTCCAAAGGTGCTCCTCTCAAAGGTTGGATTTCACGCTCATTAGTCTCACATCACCAAATCAGCTTTGTTCCACCTCAAAAACATCTCCAGACCTCAGCCATCACTCTCAGACTCTCTTTCATCACCTCCTTCCTGGACTATTAAAAGTTCTGTCCAGGGTAACCGGCAAAGCCCTGGACAGGCTCCAGTATGTGCAGAAATCAGATGCCAGGGTTCTCACCCACACCAAGCCCTGGCAACACATCACCCCCACCCTCATCCACCACCAGTAACTCCCAGTGAAGTCCTGCATCTCATGCAAAATCCTCCTTCTCACCTATAAATCTCCTCATGCCCTTATCTGACCCCAGACTTTTGGGGGACCCCCAACCTTCTGGTCCTCCATCTTATCTACTGAGGTACATCCATGGTGACCTTAAAAAACTTCTGAAACCTCTGTTAATGCTGTCATCCTGGTTTACACTAATACTATTATTTTCCATTCATGTGCTATTGGTTTATCTCTTACATGTAAGGGCTCTTGGGTCTTGAAAGTCATAAGTAAAAGTCCTGCATCGAAAATGTCTTATTAGCAAAGTTAGACTGATTAATCTGCAAAAACCTTTATCATATAAAGACATTTATGTCTAAAAATATTTTACAGTGCAGTAAGAATGTTTCAATCTGCAGTTTAAACCAACTTGTTTTTAAAAATATTAAAGATATCATCAATTTTCTGTCATTTATCTGAAGAAATGAGAGCGTTAAAAAAGCAATTTGTTCATGTCAAAAGTTAAAAGTATAATGTTTTCCTCCTAAACGCAGTGGGGTAGTGTAAAATATAAATACTAACAGTACTCTCACAACTTGATTTATGTACAATACTTTAGTAAAACAACTGTAAACAGGTAAGAATCATAATACAACAACCGGATTTAGTTTAAGAAGTTAAGAAAGATATATCGCATCGATGTGGAAATTAGTGGTCAAAATAGAAATAAGTTAAATGTTTGACCAGCTAATGGCACCAGGAAGGGCTATAGTACAAAGAACATTTTAAACCATATTTTGTGTACTGATAACTCAACAGAGCCTGCAAACCTACAGTGGGAGTTTAAATCTTGCTGTGTATGAGGTGAGAAATTCAGCATGCATATAAAACTACATGCAAATTGATCTAGTGTTTAAGTCCAACAGGATATTTGTGGCTCATGTCTTCGGGTCCGGCTACAAAACCTCAGACTATCTAAGCAGCAATAATGGTTAGAAGTAAATCTGACATGCTAAGTGTGAGTGACTTATGAAGTTGTCATGCTGCAATTACATAAGTCCATAATTACAGCATTTCACAACTCTTCTCCGTGGTGTAAAGAGGCGGATACTGACTTAAAGCCTGTGGCGAGTTTCAGTGGGAGTCTGGTGTGGCTGCTGACTTTGAATGTGTAGCTGACGGAGCAGCCACCGGGCCGATGGGACTTATGTAAGAGGCCCCGGGGCATTCCAAAGGCAACAAGCACGGGGCTCTACCAAGCATTCCTCAGTGTAGCCGGCCCGTTCTCTCCTCACTCTCTATCCCTTTTCATGTGGACAGAAAGAGGTTCGTGCATGCTTTTTGTGCTCTTTGTTGAAGGTGTTCTTTGCACCTTTACTGCAGCCTCATTGTATGCAATAGCAAAGAGGATCTGCATGCATCCAGTGCTGACATTTAAGTTGTATTATCTCATGCATGTATTATCACCCCCCCCCCCCAAAAAAATACTGAAGTTATCAGTAAAATGTTCACTTCTTTTCCGCCAAAATATCAGATCTTGTAATACAATACCTGCTTGTGGCGACTATAGTATTTATAAACTTTTGTTTGTAGTTATGTTTAAGTTTGGTTAGAGTTTGGGAAAGATCATCGTAGTGATTTCTTTGAGATTAGCTGCTGAGAGGCTGCAACAGGTAACGATGAACACTTGACTTTAAGACAAAAATTAAATCCAGCATATGAAGCTGATGTGTGCAAAAGTGAACATGGATGCTGCTCAATATGAAAACCCAAACCGCCACTTTGTTTTCTCCACCATGCAGGTGAACAGGTGAATAAATAGATAGTGATTACCCACATGACATACCATAACACTTGGGCTAAACGATGAACAAACATAATATAAATATACACACGTCTCGTCCAATCCTGGTCTTGGTTTGTACACCACTGTTGTGGCACTATACATTAAAGGACCAGTGTGTAATATTTATGTTGATTTATTAACAGAAATGGAATATAATATATATAAAACTATGTTGTTAGTGCTATATAGTCACCCTATGAAACGAGCCGTTACCTTTTTATGTACATATACCGCGGGTCCCCCTACACGGAGGCCGACATCTTGCGCCGCACAGTAGCGATTCGCTGCTACTTTGCCAAGCGTGTTTACTAGTTGCTAACGGCTAACGGCTAACTTTGCTGTGTTTTGCTAGTTTGAGAAGTTCTATTTAGACAAATGGAGGAACATATTTATTATTTAGCACAAGAAAAGTCAGGAGAGCAGGAGTCAAAACATGAAGAAGAAAAACAAAATCGGGACTGAGGACGGCAGAAAACACAGATAAACATCGCTGTGGACTTTCTCTCACGGATATCACTGATGATTTGAAGCTGACGTCAGTCAGACACAGAGACAATATTTTACAGTGCTGGTGGAAAATGTTTATTTAGTGTAACTAAATGATGAAATGTAAACCCGGTGCAGCGCACAGCGTTGTTTGCTTTCTCAACTATTTTACAAAAACATGCAGTTTATTTGTTTTAGAGCTTTTTCTACCGTCACACACGTATTAATGTAGATTACAGTTTGAAGGCTGAGCAGTGTCTGATCATCATGTCTAAAGACGTGAAAACGTCACTGCATGATAATTAACAAGTGGCCGCTCGAGCGAAAAAGTCGTAGCTTCGCCCGAAGCGAGGAGTGTTGCACAATCGGAAATGACAGAATCTAGCGAATCTTACACACTGGTCCTTTAACAGACACACGTCATAGCGAACAAATAGAAATATCAAAATCTCAAATCCTTGAAAATGAACGTATCAAACTCAAAATAACAATTTGTGCGATGAAGCAAGTGTCATGTCAGATTTGTTCTGACAGTTGGACAGACAGGACCCCCCTCCCACCTCATACCACATAACTGACAATGCAATGTGGGATATTTTTAAGTCCTGTACCCTACAGTGTGTATCTGTGTGTGTGTGTGTGTGTGTGTGTGTGATTGCACCAGGCCATCTGTCTCCCTAAATTTGTCCCTGGGATTTCCAAACTGGGGGTGAGCAGGACACGAGTTCATGGGGAGGTGGGGTGTGATGAACACTGCTGTTCACCTTTGCTAACACAGCATTTGTAGGTTCAACAGAGAGGAGAGCAGGCCACAAAAGAGGGGTCCTGATGATACATGAAACTTAACTTCTGTATGTGCCTCTTATGTGATGATAGTGAGTGAGCTTCATCGGTGTTGGTTGATGGATTTTGTGGCTTTTGGACAAAGCCAGGCTAGCTGTTTCCCCCTGTTTCCAGTATTTGTGCTAAGCTAAGCTAATTGGCTGCCCGCTGCAGCTTCATATTTAGTGTAGAGACGTAGGAGCTCTCTAACAAACAGTAACTGAAGGCCACACCATGAATCATCACAGTCCAATATCCACTTCTGCTGTAAAAATGTATTAATATGAATGTGCGATGAAAACCACGTCCCACCAGGTTTGTTCGATTTTTAATCTATCGGATAAACTGAAGGAGCTGTGCTGTGTTGTAAGAGTCTGCAGCCGTGCTAGCAGCATCGTGAGACAATACAAAACACAGTGGTGCTTTGAGCTAAATGCTAACGTCAGCATGCTTACAGTGACAATGCCAACATGCTGATGTTTAGGTGTTGGTGGATGGATTTTGTTGCTTTTGGACAAAGCCAGGCTAGCCGTTTCCACCTGTTTCTAGTATTCGTGCTAAGCTAAGCTAATTGGCTGCCGGCTGCTGCTTCATATTTGCCGTACAGACATAAGAGACGTATCAGAGAATGTCAAATTAGCGCTTTGAGGATATTATCTGCTTAAAATATTAGCTATAAGAGACTTCCCCAGATTTGTCGGTTTTTAATAGATAAACTGAAGTGTTGTACTAAGTCTGCAGCCTTGTTAACCGTCACAGGTTAGCACACTAAACGAAGAAAGATGAGATGAGAGGGTAAAAAAACCAAATGACGGATATTCAAATGATTCACTTGAGTAATAGGCACATATATTTGAATGTTTCATCAGTGCCTCCAACAACATGAACAAACACAACGCACACACACACATTTTTTTTCCATCCGTTGGAATGTTCTGGTTTGCTTGCAAAAAGTGTAAAGAACAAAAATCAAAGGAGAAATCCGAGTAAAGAGACACGCAGTGGAAAACTGAGACAGTTAAAGGAGAGGTTAAAACATTTCTCAGGGCTGAACTGTCATCTTCGATCAGTTCGCGTCAACATCAAACAGTAAAGCTCTCGCTACTCTAGCAAAACACACACACACAGCTGCTTCTCATTCCCATTAGCTGTGGACGGCTTACGGCTTCACCTGATCATCACCATCATCACTTTCTTTACAGGTTAAACCTGTTGTCAAGGGCAAATGTCTCTGTCCTCATATTACATTCATTCCACAAATACAGGTCAGACCAGAGTTAAGAGTGCTTGTGTGTAGAGTCTTCCTCTTTCACGCTGATGACAATGATGTATGTTTCGTGGAAAGAACAAAAGCCAGTGAACATTATATCAGATTTGTAAATAACTTTTCCCTTTCTGTTATTGCCCCCATAGAGGCTGCTGAGCCCGGTTACAGCTCCTGTTCTGGCACGACACTAGCTCCACTCCAGTGTGAAAACCTCCTCTTCTTCTTCCCGGTGGTCCAAAACATCTGCAAAGCTCAGCGTCCAGACATCCCGGCTAACAAACTGAGCTAACATTAGCTAATAACAGCTCTACTTCACTGTCCACAGCATTTTCACAAAGTTACATAGTGCGAGGACAGACATCTGGGGCAAAGAGTGAGAATGACAGAGACACCATTCATCTGATTACAAGTTACACAAACACAGAAATTAGCATTATACTGCCATTAACGCTGGAGGGTATGAGAGTAGAGTTCAATCAGGGAGTGAATTCACTTTGTCTTCTGTCCTGTTATAAGAAAAAGGGGAAGAAACTGCCAGTGAAAGCGGCTGCGATCAGTAAACTCTGAGCCTTGTTTAAGAAAGAAAGACTCCACTGTGTCATATAGTCCCATTTTCAGACAACAGACTGGGGTTTCACTGCTGCTGGGGTCAATTCGCTCTCAATACAGTCCTTTCAGGAGCTGGATTGCAGCATTAACCTTTCATTTCTTCTCTGAAGGGCCTGACATGTTGAGAAATGGAAGTAAATCGAGCAGATTTTTAAAAAATATATGGATTAATAATCACTGGAAAACTTAGTTTAAGTTGATGGCATATGTTTTAGTATCAGGCTTCGTGGTTATATTTTCATAATCAGTGCTTGATGTTCTGAAACAAATATAGAAAAATGAAATGAAAAACGGACACGTGGGATAAACAGCAGAACTGTGTTGTAGTAAAATGCTGAACCGTCTGATTGTGTGTGCGATGGTCAGCGTGTAGGCTGTAAAGATGAACTGGTTTTAATATTTCAGTCAGAATGACGCTGATAGCTTGTTTCACTTCCTTTTTTTCTGCACTTTCTGTAGGACACTTTGTGCTTACTTCATTAAAATGTGAATCTTTTCATGACTCAGTAACTGCACTGAAACGTTCTCTTTATTTAACATTATACCTAACTAATAATAGCGAATAATAACACCAGACTTGATCTTTTAATGTCAGTTTCCCCTTTTTATTCACCCATCTTATATATATTTATACCTCGTATTACTGTACTACGATTCTTCGATTTCTAAGCTTTTAGAAATAAAAACAAATATTCATTTTTGCCTGTTTTCTGTTGTCTTTGTTGGGTTTATTTATTCTCGATTTTACCTCTCATGCTTCTGTTGGATCCTCTGCTTTGTAAACCTTGTTTTTAAAGCTGCTATATAAATAAAGTTATTATTATTTTTCATTTTACATCTGCAAGAAAATGTCTTATTAATTCGTTCCATCAAGGTTTTTATGATCTTCAGAAGTGCTAATTAACAACACTCATGCTGTGACCTTATAACACTGTGACTCTACAAACATCAATCCTCTGTTTTTAACATCACGAGTGATGCCACACACAGGACGTAAGACAGGGAGGTCCACATTTTTGGCACACGGAGTGTAAAAACTACTACTACTACTACTACTACAGCGCTGTCCTCTCCCACACTGCTCTCAGAATGAAACAAGCTTTAATCTGACCACATGGCAGGTCCGTACTCACAAAAGACCTGACCGTCTTAGAGAGAGATTAGGAAGGCTGGAATGTTAACCAGCTCTCCAGTGGTGGTGGTGATGATGATGATGATGATGATCAGTGGGGGAAGAAGTCTTCAAATCCTTTAAAATACAAACGCCACATTGGAATAAAGTCCAGGTGCTAAACTGAAAATGTTTGCCACATTATGAATGAACTGAACTGTTGAGCAGGGGGAATCGACATCAAGCAAGAAGATCACAGCAAAGTTTGAGTGTTGTCTAAAGAAGAGCTGATGAAAATGGGCACATCATGAATCATGAAATTTCTCAGCTTCAACATCTGACAAAGTTGTTTTTGTGCCATTTGCAATTAAAATATGGGATTGCAACGTTTTGGACATCTTGTTTCTGTTTACATTTTACACAGCGGGACAACTTTTTTCCGGAAACGAGGTTACCGAGGGGGAGGAAGTGTGTGAAAGGACTGACACAATAATGTACTTTCCTCTGTGTGTGTGCGATAAAAACAAATCAAACCTTGTGTTTTCTCACTCTGAATGAAGGCGTTGGGTTAATGTTTCACCGACCGCACTGGCACTCGCCAGCCTCTCAGACTTTGATCACAGAGTTAAGAAGGTTCAACAAGCAGTAATGAATTCATCACTGATAAAAAAAAAAAAAGTGTGAGCGCTAACTCGGGAGGGAGAGGAGATGATCAACACCAAACACGCTCACTCTCACCCCATTTACGATTATGCAATCTGCATACAGTGGAGATAAATGGCATCTTTAAACAGCCGTTAGCACAGAGTGTGAGGAGGAATGCAGCAGCTCATCACATTACAAGAAGACAGAGGAAAGTTAACGGCTGGATGTCAAAGCTTAATTGATAATTTCAGTGTATTCATATTTGTCTTTATTTAGCACCTTTTAAACTGTCCTGCCTCCACATGGCACAAACACAGATTTCACATTAAAAGCCGACAGGAACAGAAAGTACAGAAAGAGGCGCAGATAAAAATAAATATATTAAATATTAAGTTGTAAAATATAGTTTTTCTCTATTTATACACAGAAACACAGCAGAAAGCACTAAGAAATAAAACTACAGCACAGCCTGTGTGTATGTAAAGTGATTTTATCCAAACTCATACATCAGTGTATAAATGGATGAATGTTGGCAAAGTGCTTCGAGTAGTCGGTAGACTAGAAAAATGCCTTTCCCCTCCTTGTCTCTACATGATGTATAAATAAAGTTATTTTACCATAAATACATTTTTTTTCTCAGATTAATACAGAGTCTGTTACACACTGATGTGGTTAACACCACTTCTTAAAGATAACTAAACAGGCTCCTAAAGGAAGTGTTTGGATCTTAACTGTCCTTCAACCGGAAGTTTCTACAGCTATTTTAAGACATACTACATTTCAGTGTCTTTTACAGTTGATGTATTTTCCTTCCTCCGTGGCTGTGAAGTGAAGCCAATGCGAAGTGCCAAAAACTGCAGTTCCTCAAATGTCCACTTGAGGCTGACTCCAGAAGTGAGTCAGTCTCCATAAGTCCCCATGTTAAAATGTCCAACTTCACAGCAGAAATAAACATGTTTACAGCCTGGTACAAAAAACAGTTTTGGTCTCTATAGCTAATTTCCCCGTTCATGACAACTGTACTGAGGGTGAATTTATATACAACTCACCTGTTCAAATGATATTAAGGCTTAAAGTTATGCAGAATTAAGAGCGTGGACGCTTTGATTGACAGGTGGATGCCGTTACAGATTGCCTGCTCGGCCTGCCTCAGCTACACCCGCGACCCAAGTCTTTCTTTTTTGTTAGCTGGGAGGTGGCAGAGGGACACCGCACTGTGAGCTTCACAACGGCTCCTCAGAAACTTACGTGTTATGTTTTATACTATCTGTGCAACCAATGTGATACATCACCTCACTGTTTTTCATCATGTCACTCAGCCACCACTTAAATTACAGGCAAGTTGTACCAGAATTTATATTTCCTGTCCTAAAAGAAGCACCAGAATACAAATTTAGTTACCATTAATTCAATTCTGCCGATTCTCTCAATAAACCTGTGAAAAAGAATCTACAAAATAAATCTTTGTGTTTCATTTTGAAGCGTTTAGGGCTGTTTTCATTTGAATATGTATCTTTGTGTCACTGAACGCTGTTATACAACGTGTTTGCAGCTCTGCCTCTCGCTCCTGATGTCCTCCTCCTCCGTTTATCTTTGGAAACAAACACCCAGTCAGATGCTGTTGTTGTTGTATCCTTCCTCACGCACACACACACACACACACACACACACACACACACACACACACACACACACACACACACACATGCACATTGTTGTTGCAGGGTGTATATAATAACTGCCAAGAGGAATTCTGTGAAAACAGCAGTCTCTCTGCTCTCTGCTGGGAGTCCTTCCTAACCAGCACAGCACATAACAGACCCTCCTACACACACACACACACACACACACACACACACACACACTACAATACATACACACATCTGCCTCTTCAAATATAATTAAATAAAACTGTATCTCACGCTCATTTTCTGTCTCTCTGCTCGGTCATATGATTGATGATGATTTTGGATATTTTCAGCCACCCGAGCAGGCTGCAGGGATGGAGACATCGGCCATTAGGTCCTCCACTTTGGTCCAGACTGAAATAAATTATAAGGTGGATTCCCATAAAATATTACACACGAGAAAGAATCCCACTGACTTTGGTGATCCTCTGACTTTTCTCTCTCTAGCGAACCAACCATCTGCCCTCCATTGAAAACAATGAAGGCGTTGGCTGCAACCACTCGCTGTCTGAAAGCACCTTTAGTCTTCTTCCGAGATCAAGAATGAACTATCAGTTAGACAAGAAAACCCGCGACTGCATCTGTTGACATGCAAAGCAAGCAAACGCAGACGTAAACAATGCAGGATTTTAAATATTTGGTCTGTGACAGATAAACTGAGACAGGAAAAAGGAAAGAAAATCACCACGTGGAAACCAGTGAAGTGTCTGATAATTCACTGTTTGGACTCCTCTGATGTCTGCAGCTGCTGTCCCAGCATGCACTCGGTGGCAGTCCATCAAAAGGAAAGCACCTACACTGATTAGCATACGGTTTATATCGCCCGTGCCTGACTTGCATGTGTTTGAAACAAGAGAAACTTCTTTCTGTCGTGTGCCCTGACATGGAATTGACCTCAGCTCTGTCTGCATGTAAAGGAGGATTACTGCTGATGAAGAAGCCCTGAACATTTTTAATAATCTCACCTGATGAATATTTAATTTATCATTATGTAGAGAGCCTCTTTGTGCTGGTGTGCACCTCACCACACTCTTACCTTCAGTGGAAACCATTAAAAAACCGATTCACAGAAAATATTCAAGTTTTTTGGGGGTTTGAATTTGTTGTTCAGACAAACTAAGCATTGTAATATATCAACTTCGGCTCTGGCGAATTGTCTTTTTCCACGATATTTCCTGAAGTGGTCTAGAAAGAACAATAAATCGATTAATTGAGAAAATCATACATCATACAGGCGGGGGACATCAGAGCTCGATTCTTTTTTTTTAAACATTTTTCTTGCTGATTAGCTGAATTGCTGACGCATTTTTGTACACAAGAGGACGACGGCATTGATTTTATTTTATCACTAATGCGTCAGCACGATTTGATTTTTTTTGTTTTCGAAAAAGACGCTTGAAAAACAAAAAAAACACTGTTGTGTTTGCCAGATAACTCGCATCGACCTCCATTCTAAAGACCACAAAACTGAGCCTTCTTTTCAGAGTGCAAAAGTCGAAATACACATAAACTCCCCAACCTCTGCAGTCCTTTTTAACTGGACATATTGTGTGTGTGTGTGTGTGTGTGTGTGTGTGTGTGTTTTGTCTGCCCTACTTGTCCTGCTGTCTGTTTACAACAGAAAGACAGAGCAAGCTCTTTACCAAAGAGGTCATGAGGCCACGTTATCTCAGTATTGAAAGGACAAACTGATGATTGTCATGCAACTGTGCAGCAAACATGGACTCCCAGTGCAGATGATTCAAGCTGGTGTTATCTAAGACGCTCCTGACACGCGCTAAGTGAATTAGCTGAGCCTTAAGAGATAACACTCTAGCACAGAAAGTGAATTCCAGTTTGAGGAAGACGAATTTATTCGTTCATTTTATTACATTTACAGTCATCTTGGCTCACAATATGGTCACGGAGCAGGCAGAGAATCAGGCCTCAGGGTTGAACGCCGGCGTGTTGATCTTCACTCAGTCAGGTGAAAACCAGGATAAGTTTTATGTCACGTGTTCTCATCAAGTCAAATTAGAAGTTGCTGCTCCGACTGAGACTTTTAAGAGATAATTTGATGAAACAACTAAAGTGAAAAGTAACTAGACCGAATCATCATCATCGTCTGCCTTCTCTCTTATCAGCCTGTTGTTTTGGTTTCACCACTCTTATAAAAGTCGTCTCGAGCTGAGAGCTCCGACAAACGGCAGACAGACGCAGTTTCTTTAGCTGCTAAAGAGCTCGATTTAGCTGGAGGCCAGAACAGAACTAAAAGAAGAATTAGCGAACACAAACAAACTTTGTGTCTGCTGAACGTGTGCGTAGGTTACTAACTTTCAGCAAGAAAGTAAAAGTTTTCGACTCGGTCGATGGTGTTATTGATTACAATATATCCAACGTGACCTGCCTGAAAAGTGAACAAACATGGATGTCTCACGTCAGTCAGTGTATATAGTGTTATTTTCAGTCCTTCATGCCACGGTTGTCCAACATGAACGCCTGCAAGTCGTAAAAAGGAGTTCATTCCCTCCTCTGACATGCCATGTGCAAAGCATCAAACAGTACTGTACTAAAGGCGGTTAATCTTTAAGTTGTAGTAGAGATTTTCACAAAAAAAGTTACACTCCTTACAGTCTTTACGGATTGACTCATCTCTCATGCTCCTGTGTGAGAGCGAAGCGATAAGAGGGAGGAGGATACTTTGATTTAATGGTATCTGAATGTCAAAGTGACCTGCACAACAATAACTACTACAGTCAGTATCCCAACAGTGTAGTATGTCCTGTTTATATAGTATGTTTATATCTATTTATACAGTTATACTTAAATATAGTTGCCACAACGTCGTACAAGTTGTATTTTAGTATATTTCATATTCAGTTTTTAGGATATTTTGTATTATGCGCACATTTATATTTTTCTCATGTTGCTTTTTATATTCTTTTTTATTTACCTCTCAGCTTACTTCTATCTGTCGACCCTGTGTTAACCTGCACATGATAAATAAACCCCGAAACCTGAAACTTGAAACACCCGAAGAGGAGAGGATCACTTCCTCAGTACATCTTTGGACATTGGATGGTAAACACAGGAATGATCCTTGGCAGGAACACACAACAACACACGCGTTGTACATTAATAGTCTTTAATGGTATCAGTTACTTTGAGGCTGTAAATGTTTAACCTTGACCATGACGAGGTGTTACCGAGCTTCATTTTTTACACTTCACGCCTGCTAATCCAAACAGCTCAGACAATGATGAGCTGTGAGAGTATTCAGCTCCCAGCGCAGATTCACTGACCTTAGTACGCAGTCCACAGAGGCTTTTCTAGTAAAATGGGACGCTGGACAAAGGCCAACGAAAAAGGAGATGTCAGCAGGTTTTTTTTTTTTTTTTTTTTTTTCCCTCTGCACTCATGTGATCTGCCCTGAACTTCCTTCCCTACAGTCACAGACGGGCACAGCGAGAAGACTTCAGCGCAGTTAAAGAGCGTGTCTGTTACTTCACGGCTTTGCTGTTACATGAAGAGTTTGAGCAAGGGGGAAACTCTCAGTTTACTGAGGCAGATAAGGAAGACGTGGAATGAGAAAGTTACAGGGCAGTGAGTGAAATCTCATGATAGCATCAGCTTTATACATTAAGCTGCTGATACCCTCAGATGTCTACATTTTTTTTTAAATATCATAATCCCTCTGTTTAATTTTCTTTCCCTCTCTTTCCAGAAAGTCCCGCTCACCTCCCTCCTTATCGCCCAGACTCACTCTTCTCTACATATTGCCATTTCTGCACTTGTTTTTTTGTACAAAAGAGACTTTAAAGAGGAGCCGGTGAACAGATTTTGTTACCTTCAGACAGGATAGCTGTTTCCAAGCTGGCTTTAACGGACAAACATGAGATCGATCTTCTCATCTAACTCTCAGCAAGAAAACTAATGAGTGTATTTCCCAAATTGTCAAACAGTTCCTTTAAATAGACTGAGTCTAAAACATACTGGGATCAGTCTATAAGCCCAACTTTACAGAAGAAACACAGAGGACATGTCCTGTGTCTCCATAACGCTGGATTTAAGGAAGTTATTTCCAGTATATAGCTGACTTATATCTCAACATTTTATTCATTTCTGTGTAGAAAAATTGAACTGAATTGGTATTCTTTAAGGTTTGTGTTATTATTTCAGATTATTTAAGGACACGCATGCAAGCTATATTCGCACCTGCATTAGAAAAGTAAGTATTTAAAACAACCACACAGCTAATAGAGCGATGAGATAATAAGAGAGAGGAAAACACAGAAAAATAAAAAGTTAAAAGTTCCTAAAAATATCAGGAAAACTCATCTCTGATGCGACATTCATGGGAAATATTGATCGTTTGACACAAACTTTCTGCAGTTAATGAGCTCATTGTTTGGTGTACTTGTTATTGTCATGCACTGAATATGAATATGAGGTTAAACAGTTCATTTAGGTTCAGGACCAAGCCCACGCCTCAGTCACACCTCTGATCACCTGCCAAGCTATTGTTCGGCCACTCAGTCCACCCTTCCTCCGCTTCCCTTCATCCATTCACTTCCTAGCCTCATCCCTAACCCACATCCCTTCATCCTCTCTTCCTTACTACCTTCATCTCATTCTAGGTACTTCCTCCTCCACGTTCTCCCCTCAATATCTACATCCATTCACCCTTTCCTGTCCAAATTTTTGAAGCTTTAAATAAAATATTGTCAATGATGAGTTTAGTGAGAAAAGTTTGGGAACCAGTGCTCTATCTATAAAGAGTCACACAGGCAAACAACCGGCTAAAACTGCACCCTTCTTGACTTCCTAATGTTCAGTCAACATGACACAAATGTTTGAGCAAAAAATAGTGTTTTGTGCACGGCTCATCATGTGACTGTTCGTTCACTTCAGTGTGGAGTGCACAAAGCCTGACAGATGTGTATGTGGGACTCGACGTGAACCAGTCTGACAATCAAACAAAGCTCACATTCAGCTGACTCTGTGTCTGTCCACGTTTCTCCACTGAAGGAGCGAAAAGGCCCGATTGTCTTTTTATATGCTGCACGACGAGCTCTAGAAAGTTAATGTCCTGTGATTCACTGCGGATAGTTTATCCGCCGATTTCTGTCAGGTATTCTTCTGAAGCCTGCTGTTGTTATGGCAGCTCAGGTCAGGAATGTGTTCATGTACGCGGATTAATATTTGCTCAGGAGGTGTGGTGGCCCTGTTATTTGTTTGATCAAACTTTTCAAGTTTTTCATCTCAAGAATGTGAGGTATGACTTCCCAAAACAAACAAGTCGCTCCACCCGAAACTGCATAACACAATTCATACCACCTGTAATGATCATTGTCCGAGCAAACTGAGATGTTAAAGCAGAGAAAAAAAGAAGAAATAATCAGGTTGTTTGAAGCCTCTTAGCAGCAAACATGGTGAGAATATACCCTCTAGTGGTGTGTTGGAGTGCTGACAAAATCAGGAATCATAAATTCGTCAACCAGGGCATAGGTTGATGTCTATGTTTTTACTGTTCTTTATCATTATATAAGCATTTTGTTCAGATACTGTACCGAGCTGTGAGGAGACACGTGTATTTGTGTGGTAGCCTGTGGTACAGTAACACAGAGGCAATTAAAAGTGCTTTACATAAGGCAGAGAAGAGCACAAGGTGTAATAAAATGAGATGAATTAATTAGATTCAAACATTATAAAATAAAAGTAGACACACAAAGGTTTTAGTTCCCCCAAATTTAATAAAGGAATTAAAAGTGTAGTAGAAATTTTAAATATCTTAATGATGGTTCATCCTGTTCCTACTACTTTCAAAATAAAAGCTGGAAATGAGGTGTTTTTTCAACCACCAGATTAAAACAACAATGTGTCGAGAGTTTCAGAGTGTAATGTCATAAATATAACACTTTTTGCCTCTGTTATTATGTCCATAGAGGCTGCTGAGCACATACATTTCCTGCTTGCCCAGCTCCTGTTCTGGCACAACACTGGCTTTGCTCACCGTCAGCATTCCCCTCGTGCCCTGGGCCCATAAACTGCTTTTTTTCCCCCACCCAGTGGTCCAAAACACCTGTGGTACGAACACTAACACTCCCCCGGTGCTCTGAGCTCATAGTCCGGGCAGCCCGGCTAACAAACTGAGCTAACAGCAGCTACAGTTGGCAGCAATTGTCCATCAGTAAACTCTGTAAATCACAGAGAGGTGAGGCGGAGCAAAAACCAGAAAACATTTTCTCAGATTTTCACCAAAATCAGTCAAATAGTGTGACTTAGTGCCGTATAGTGTTACATACTTCCTGCAGGTGATCGAACCCGTACATACTAATGACAGAGACGCCATTCATTTAATTACAAGTGAGTGTAACATCAGCATGATGAAGTCTGGTACAAAAGTTACACAATGTTTCTTTAAGAGAGGGGGAAAAAAATTAAATCGCAGGATGCCACATTATGAGAGCATGATGTAGACCGTTCACAGCAGAGTTAGTGTTGTTTGTACTTCTCCCTGACTCACGCTGACTCACTGTCTGATCCTTATGAGGCTTATATATGAGGATCAGCTCAAGTTCAAGTTCGCATAGAGAATAATAAGTGTCAACAACTGATAACACTTTAATGTCTATGATCTAAAACTATAACGTTAAAGCCAGCTGCTTAGTTTAATATAAAGATTTAGGAGCAAAAATAGTGAGAATACACCCTCTAGTGGTGTGTTTGAGTGCTGACAAAATAATATAATGACATAATAAATAATAATATAATATGTAATTCAATAAAAGGATTTGAAAGTGCAGTAGAGATACGCCTTCTTCTATGAAGACATCATTCATATGATTCCAACTGTGTTTGTACTAGATTGTGATTCATTATCTGTTTATGCAGCAGCCTCCACTTTGGAGGACGAGGAGAGGAGAAGTTATGAATATATTTATATTTACTTCCAACTACAGTTTTTATTAAATGTTTAAATACTGCTTATGAATGCTAGATAAAGTGTTGATGATGGCCTGGCTCTCTATTCTGCATTTTGTTCTTTTTATAAACACACAAACATGAGCTGATCCTCGTGTATAAACCTCATAAGGTGATCAGGACGTGTCATATATATATAGACGGTGAGTCAGTGTGAGTCAAAGAGGGGAAGCCCAGATCACAAGAGACTGAACAGCAGCACAGTCTACATCACGCTCATGTTTTTAATAAGCTGCAACAGGACGTGCCCACATCCATGTGACAATTTTGGATTTGTGATTTATGATTTGTAGATGTGATGCTCTCAGTTCTTCGTCTCTCTGGTGGTTTAAAACAACACAGAAATACCCCGGGTACCTGCTTTTATTTTGAAAGCACGAACAGCATGACCCATCACTGCACTAAAACTGTATTTCTCACACTTTTACACATTACCTTTAATAAAGTTCTTTGAATTTTGTTAGTTAATTAGTCTGTTAGATTTTTAACAGGAACACTGAGACCCACAATCACAAATATTCTGGCCGTGTGGATCTGCACTCTGCACTGAAGTTCAGCCAAATGCTGTAATTCTGGATGTAGCCATGACTCATAATGATTTTTTAAATCGACGTCCTGCTGACTGCAGATTGATATTTACATAACTGACAGTAATTATCAGTAATTAAACACATGGCTCATTATGTAAAAGTTTATGTCCATGTTAACAATTTAACTCTGTAAAATGTAAAATAATTGTAAAATAACAGTGTTTCTCAGTAAAATTTTAATAAATTTAGAGTTTTTGACATTTATTTGAATTTTGATATTTTACTTTTACCGTTTTTCTTTGGCAGCCATTTGACTTTTTGTTTTTGAACAACATCATAGCCCTGCAGACGCTCGGTGAGCTTCACGTGGAGTCGATGGAGGGGATCACCTCAAAGGATTAATACAGTCGCCTGTTCGGATTACAGGCAGAGCTTACCTGAACCATCTGTCACCTTCAGGCTGAGGTAGACGCTGCCTCACCCTCCCTCACACATATCCAACATGATTTACGGCATTAATGTTATTTTCAGTACATGCATATATCTTATTATTTTATCACTTTTTTTAATTTGAAAGTTTGAAAGCTCACTTTGTCTTGTTTTCACGGCCTTGTGAAGCAGCATGTAGCACATGTTCTTAAAGGTGTGTATGTTGTACAGTAAACATGTGTAATAGTATGTGTTTCTATGTATGTTTATGTTTGATCATGTTTTCTGATTAAATATCTAATCTTCCATTGAAGACGCCTGGCTCTGCCCCCCGTACACTCTTCTCGTCTGTTCAGTTCCTATCAGATCAGCGGCGTCCTCCAGCTCTTCAGAGAGGACCTCCTCTCCAACACTACCAACAACTGGACATGCTAATACTCTATGTGACTACTTATTGCTGCACCAACATGTCCTAGTCGCACTGTTCCTTGATTGTTTCCCTTTTTATAAGTCTCTTTCTCAAAATCTGCTGTCTGCTTCTTGTTTGCTTTTTTAGATGACATCCTTTAAGATGCTCAAACACAAATAATTTAAATGATTTTAAACAGTTTTTTTTGTCACATCATAAAACATAAGAGTTCATAGTTCACAGTATTTTATTTAGCAGGATAACACTGAGGAGGCGGACTGGAGGATGACGGATGCAGGATGGAGGATGATCCTCGTGTGGAGGTGTGACAAAGCTTTTAAGGTTACTGTGGATATGTACAGAAGGAAACAGTCTGAGGTTAGCTGCTCACTCCCACACGCAGAATATAACCAACAAACCTTGATATCCACCTACACAACTGCACATTCAATCTGGACTATTTACCTCACTGCTTCTCTAGCTCTATCTCTGCACTGCACCATCAACATTTCCTCCTACAATTAGCATGTTTCCTTCCCTCCTATAATTCATATGCATATCCGTTCTGGGCCAGTGAGCCTCATTAATCCGTGGGAAGTTCATTTACACCGGATGACCTCTTGCAGAATTCGCTCCACTCGCCACTTAACTAAGCTGTCGCCTGCTACAGTAACCCTGTCCTCGAGGCAACATCCTTTCATTTATCTCCCTTTTTCCATCTCGCCGCTCAACCCACCGTGTCCTCTTTATCTGCCTCTTCATCGCTCTCTAGCTCCCTTTCAGCTGATAGAGCTTATTGTGGACAAATAGGCTTAGGAGCATCACTATGGCAACGGGGAATCGTAAAAAGCTACATAAGCACTTCATCATGGGCCGTGATCCAATGGCTCCCATTGGAGATGGTGCCCCCAACCTCCTGCAACAAGTAAGGGCAGGCCAGAGAGGCTCCCAGGAGGGAGGGAGGGAGAGACGAGAGGGAGGGAGAGAGAGGTGGAGATAATACTGTGGGACGGTGAGAGTACACTCAGTCTGTCTTCTCTCTTCAGCATCCATCAAGATATCTGCTTTCTGAGGACTTTTCTCCGTCTGCTTTTCAGTGATTTCGATTCTTGTGGAGTCGAAGAAAAACTTAAAGAAGAAGAAGAAGAAGACGTAGTAGAAGTAGAAGGAGAAGAAGAAGAAGAAGAAGAGGTGAGAGGCTTCTATTGTTAAATCTTCATTCTCAGGTTTGTTTTCAGCAACAAAGAGGACGAAATCAGCTGTGAGCAGTGATGCTTCAACGTATTCACAGGATGTTGTTGGGAAAAGAAACACAGAGAAAGAAAGTTGAAGCCAGTTGGAAATATATTTTTCTGTTATTCGTTCATTATTTCAGGGGAAATTATTAAATTTTAGACGTTCGAAATGCTGGTGAACAAGAGAGAGAAAACGGCTCACTTATCTCTGATTTAGACCTGCAACAATTAGTCATCGACAGAAAACTAACCAGCAAATATCACAATATGCTGTATATATAATTGTTTAAGTCATTTTTCAAGCTAAACTCCCCGTTGGTCAGACAAAATAAGACACATGACGTCACCTTAGACTCTTTTTTTTTTTGGTTGTTTTCTGGTGTTTAATCGATGAAAAGATCAGCCGAGAAAATGATTATTCAGCGTCATCCTGTTCATCCGTTTATTCCTCCTGTAAAAGAAACAATAAACTGACAGGACGCTCACTAACATACAGATGGAGGTGGAGGTGGAGTAACTAAAGACTCATCTTGGCTGGATGTGTTTGACTCCATTTTGAAGGGTTAGTCCAGAAGCAGGGCTGTGACTAATCTCATTCTGCCTCTTTGTTTCCTCTGTTTTCACATGTTGATAATCTCCAGCCTCCATCAAAAAAACAGCCTCAGTGCCTGAAGTGTGCAGCATGTAGAGCAGCTGTGGTTTAGAGGAGACGCTCAGCACCTGAACAGATTAAAAGAAGATTAAATGAGGACAGTTATAAAACTAAATGAGAGCATGTGTAAGAATAATGTGTGCTCAGTGTAACCTTTATAAAACGGTTTCACATTTTGAGTGACTTTATTCTACAGTAAAGGAGAGATTGTCAAGGACAAGACAAGAAAGCTAGGATGCTTCTTTCCACCGTGGTCCTTGAAGGAAGGGAGAAGTCGTCAGTATGCGTGCGACTAATGATTATTTTCCAGCGTCGCTTGTTATTTCTCAGTTCATTCTGCAGTGATTTGACCTTTAAAATGTGAAAAATGCTCGTTGCAATCTCAAGGCGGTCAATTCTTCAAATATCTTTTAATGTCTGACCAGTCCAGAACCAAAGATATTCATCTTAGGGCTGCAACTAACAACGCAATTAATCAATAGTGTAAAAATTGCAACTTCTAGAGCCCAAAGTGACGTCTTGAATTGTCCTTTTCTTGTCTGACTAACAGTCCAAAAGCCAAAGATATTCATCTTATAATCATATATAACAAAGAAAACAAAAGATGATTGAAACGATGCTGGTAGTACATTAAAAAATGACATTTACAATTGAATATTGAAATTGTTACTGATTCATTTTAAGAGATATTTTCATTAAACATCGTCTTGTCTTCAACGTGATGACCTCACAGCGACTGTGAGCCAAAAACCTTTGGATTTAAATCAATTAAAACACTTTCATCAGCCTCTTTTTTTTTATGCTTTCATCACAAAAAGCAACGCAAACAAAAGACGGACTAATGAACCGAGCTGAATGCAGCATCTGTGGGAGAGGATATGACACCTGTAGTACAAAAGAGCCGGTGTTTGACGAGCAGATGGGGAGATGATGGAGCTGCTGTGAAACAGACTTTAGAGGATGTGATGTTGTAAATGATGCAGCATTTAAACAGACTGGACAGCCCTGAAAGATGACTTCATCTACTGAACTAGACAATCAATTAAACGTTCAATATAACAGCCTGCTGCAATGCTGTATTGTTTTATTTGTCACACGTTTCAATCAGATCTAAATGAGCCTCGCTGTGACTTGATTATTTAAATGAAAGCAGCAGGTCCAATCTGTAGGCAGCGTGCATTCTCCTTTTATTCTTCAGTGCACGCTCAGACTGGAAAAACATCCAATAATATCCGGTCACTTCAGCGTGATGACTACCTGCATCATGTTTCCCTCCTTTAGGGGCCTGCAGAGAAGAACAAAAGGTCATGGCCTCCTGGTTCAACTGGAATGAGCCGTATTACCGGAGCCCTCGGCGGGACCCGGCCGATGTGGTCACCGACACCCTGATGTTGGAGTTTAGTTGGCAGCTGAAGGAGGCGGAGAGGCTGCAGAGAGAGAGGGAGAGCGAGTACCGGCGCCTCAAGACGGGAGTGGACTACAGCTGGCTGGCCAGCACGCCTCGCTCCTCCTTCAGCATCAACACGGGGGAGAAGCTCGGCCTGGAGGACCTCTGCTCCAAGGTGCCGCCATCCTGCTGTGGCCTGGTCATACTCAAGTAAGGGGACCAAAAAAGTGATCATCATCAGAATATATTTACTCAAGTACTGAGATACTTGAGTATTTAAATGTTATGCTACCACACTGTATGTGTTGTGATTATATTACTTATGATGATGCCATGTGATGAACTTGTCCAGGGTGTCTCCAGCCTCGCACACCAAGTCAGATGGGCTCCAGCCAAACACCAAGCAAGGTCAACAACACAACACTTTTCAATTCTTAGCTTCCTCCGTCAACGTCCTCTTCAGTCTTTTCGCCTCTGCCATTATCTCCATAGAGGCTGCTGAGCCCTTTTCATCGCCCTCTCATCCAGCTCTGGTTCTGGCACGACACCAGCTCTGTTGTTGCTTGGTAACATCACATATTTCCTGAAGCGGAGAGCTGAATCACGATGTCCTGAATAAACAATATTAGTCTTTAGTTAGTCGTCTTTAAATGAGTATGAAAGCACACTCTCAGGAACAATAACGTCTGTTAATTTCATAGTTATAGCCAAGTATCAGATCTGTCACCGCCGAAACTTTACAAGTCCAGCGTGCACTTCAAATCACACGATTTCCTGCTGCCAACAAACAGACAAACACTAAGCACTGTTTTTGGCAAGACACCGATCAGCCGTCAGTCCACACGACTCGATAATTCTTTGACGTCTCTGTTCGCTTGTTCGAGCGCCTCTTCGGGTCTCAGGTGTCTTGTTAAGGTTCGACAGTTTGCCTGGTGTTAATGTGACTGAGGTGATAAACGCTAAGTAGAAGTCAGACAAACAACAGGGAGCAACTGGAGTGAGAGTTGTGTGATTTTAATTAGCGAGTCCTCTGGTGTCAGATTAGCTGTGTAAAGTGTGATTACGTAAACGTGTTTTCTGTCTTTTAGATCCTTTATTTTTATTTGAAAGAGACTCCGGCAACCTCCACAAAGTTACTGTGAATCTACCGAACCAGCTATCGTCTGAGCACAATTCAACCTTCGTACGCAGGAGGATCGAGGGGTCGAGAGGTTGAGGGACGAAGAGGTAGAGGATGGGAGGAGAAAACGGGGTCGTCGGTAGATGGAGGAGTTCGTGGGTTGACCGGTGTCGGGGAGACTGGAGGGATTTGAGACTCTGGGTGGGGGGAACTGTCTCTCTGTGTCTCTATGTATTAGAGCCTCAAGGTTCCTGTGTTTCAATGAAAGAGAGACGAGAAGAGAGTACAAAAAAAAAAGAAGAAGAACAGAGGGAGTCAAAGAGGGAGTGAACGGATAAGGTGTGTTTAAGTGGGATGAGTTTGAGGCGTGGTCCTTGTTCCTGAACCTAGATATAAAACTCCATTTATGGAATGAATAAAAAGGTTCAGGTGGCCTCTCTGTTATGAGGAATCTGCACACAAAGACTGGTTTAAAGCTCCAGTAAAGTTACCAAGTGGACCTTAAATTAAGTCAAACTAAGCCTCTGATATTTCTGAGGCTGGTAGAGTTAGTGCTAACTTTAATGTTGGAAAAGGAAAACGCTGATTTGGTCTTTAGAGACATGCTGAATTTAAAATATATAAACATAGACTCAAAGTCATGAATTAGTCAAGGTCTTCCTGAACAGAGGGAACGTGCTTATAACAGGAGAGATGTTGGAAGCTCCACAAACGTCTACAAGAATGACGTTTCATGCTTAGATTTAATCATTATCTCTACTAAAAGTTAAACGATCCCTCCGTTTGAGAATGACAGCAAGTTTCAGCCCTGGATTTTACATTTTGACATCATGAATCATACATTTTAATAAAGAACGTTTCCACTTTCTTCAGTGTAACAATCCGAGTGATGGTCAAATCTCAAACGTTTAAAGTAGCTACACTACAATCAACTTGATTCTGGCCGTGAATGTGATGCAGACATCATTTCTCCCCCTCAGAGCTAACGTGTCCGTGCCAGCTGAGGGAAGTAGGCCAATCATGAGTTAACTGGAAGCACTTACTGGGAAGCAGGTTCCCAAATAGATGTCTATTTAAAGGCTTGTTAGAGCCTCAGCACCTCTTGTGAGGCAGAGGAGGAGTAATTGGGGGGTTAGCAGGAGTGTGCTGGTCAGATAGATGGAGGGGGCTGCCTTTTATAACATTTGCAATTATGTTTGAATAAAAGCCCGGTATGAATACACAGAACAGATTTTATTGCTAGCACTGATGTCCTTCAATCCCCACATGTGGACACAGCCGTGTTTTCTTTTATTATATTTAATGTGTTTTAATCATTTTACTACAATCCAGACATAGTAAAGGTGTTTAGATGTTAACCTTTGGGACTTCAGGCATGTACACCTTTTGTATGGAGAATAATTAAAGGGAACAGATGCTGCCCGAGGGAGACGCTTTACTTGAGGTTGTGGACCAGGAGGAACCCGTCCTGACAATCCCAGACGTGGATCTCTCAGTCTCTCTGCCACACCATGAAGTTGATGATGGCGGTGATGATGAAGATGTAACAAAGCTGGCTATGAGCAGGTGGAAGATACGATACAAACCAGAGCTAAACTGAGAGTAAATATCGATCTCCAGTTGAACACTTAAACATCACTGCATCAGCGTGAGACGTTAAATGACTGGAGGTCAGCAGAAACAAGATTTTGAGGGGGGTTATTAACTTACTCTGTTATCGTTACTGCACATGTGCAAAGGTTATGTAAAGCAGAGTCAGATAAATTACCTCCAGAGACGTCGGCGTCAGATGGGGGCTGAAGACTACAAGTTTTAAAACTCCTCATCTCTGCTTGAGGCGAACACACCCAAATCTCAGCGCCATGTTTTGACAAGAAATAAGAATCAATGGAATAAAAGTGATGATATTTCTGGGTCAGCAGCATCGATTTTGATCATTTTTTGACACTGTCCGTGGAGAGCTCTTTACCTGCTCCTCCAGTATGACATATATAACTGTAAACTGAAAAAACGGTGGTCCACATGGTCATTCCTTCATGTCTCATCAGCTCACAGCCTGTGTTTTTGTGTTTTGTTCCGCACAGGTTCAGGGAGGCTTTGCAGGCCAATGAGCCCGAGGTACAGGAGGTCCCGGCCTGTTTCGCTCCGTCCTCCTGGAGTCTCTGGATCACCTGAAGGAGGAGCAGGAAGCTCAGCGGCTCGCCCGCCAGTGGAACAACAAACGCGCCATGAGCGTGTCTCTCGTGAACTTCAGATCCCGCATCAAGATCAACCCGTTCGGGAGCACGGTGGGCTTGACCTCGGCTGTGGCTGCGGCTGAGGGGGCCGGGATGAGCGACCTCAAAACGGTGTCGGAGGACGTGGAGAGAGGGATGGAGGTGGAGGAGAGGGCGCAGAGGGTGTGGAGCATGCCTGATTTCAGATACAAAGGAGCTAACAGCAGTAAGGTTGTCTGATGTGAAGCGTTCACGGGAACGGTGACTGATGGGCTGTTTCAGTGGGACAATTGCTGATCTCCAGGAGCCCTCTGCTGCAGTGTGAGCACTTTGCAGCAGGCGAGGAAGGATGAAGCTCAGCGTCCTCCTCCTACTCTTTTCAGTTATGAGCCATTTACTGCTTTATCTTCACACCTGCAAAGGGTGAGAGTCAGGTGTTTTTTCCTCACATCCTCTGACAGCATATTTCTTTTGTTTTTTGTTTTTTTTTTGGACAGAGATTATCACCTCTTGCAGCGATGCATCTTATATTTGTAGACATTGAGGGCTGTAGCGTGGTAGGGATATCTGTGTAACTTAAAAAAAAAAAAAGCATCCTTGACTCCTGAATGTTGCAGGAACTAATCAAATATGTCGGTGCTGTTACGTCACATGACACAAAATGCAGGCCGCAGAGGGGAATGATTGTTAACGTCAGAATGTGAGATTTGGTATAAACGGTACTCTATGATCGGTAATCGTCGTCGTTCAGAGGGCGAGTCGCGCTCTCCCTGTACAGACTTGCTGTTTTCACAAAGACTCTGCACAGCGATTCGTCATCCAAGGTCAGCGAGCTGAAAGCTTTCTTCCTCACAAAGAAATGTTACCCGACCTTCACGAGTGAAACATTTCAAAGTAAAATCTTTCCAGCAGTTTATTGCCTTTTCTTTTCTGTTTGTCACACAGCAAAATTCAACAGTAAACACTCACCATCCATATAAAGCTTTCAACTGGACTGATACGGGGGTGGGGAGACTTAACGGTGATTGTACTTTAACCAAATGGCCGACGCTGGAACATTCTTCATGGTAGAATTTTCAAGGGGGAATGATTGTGACATTTATCATACAGTTATCAAACAACGCACTCTTTAAACAAAATGTACACGTTAAAAAAAAAACAACCCAGCAGTACACGCTGATAACACTGTGTGTTCACATTACCAACATTTGTCTCAGGAAATATGACGGTCAATGTAATACAGCCAGCCAGGTGAGCAAGAACGGGAACCAATTTTACACATCGAAGTCGGTTTACAGGTTTGAAAGTTAAGTTATATAAAGCTTCTGTGGCTCCACAGCAGAGCAGGGTGTGGAGCTAGAGGCTACATTAAGGGTGTATTCAGACAGAGTCAGGCACTGCAGCAAAGCGCCACAGGGTTGTGCAGCAGTGTGTCTATTTGTGCTGAACGTAACCGCTGTGAAACAATCGGGAAATAACTTTTTATTTCACAGATTAACCGGCTTTATCGATGCCGACGCTCCCTCACTCTCATTCACTGTCTACGTCTCTTGACCACTGCGTGCTCTCTCAAATCAAATCAAACTTCTTCGTGTCTCTATTTTGCAGCATAAATTGCGAGTCAGACTCAAATTTAGAAGCTGGTCCGTGAACTAAACAAAGCCAGAACACGACAGGTAGAGTATCAGAGTTTAGTCCATGAGTTCAGGCTCAGTTTTAGAGACATCTCAGGCTGTATGTGGAGGACGTTGCCTGATCTGAGTGTCTGATTGGCAGCCGCGGTGTGACGTCGGGCTGCGTCTTTCCAAAAGATTGATCCGGCTCAACTTCTACGCCGCAGGCCACTCAAATGAATAAAAAAAAACCTGCGCCTGAGCAGCACCTGATCCCGTCTGAATGCGCCCTGACGCACCCGAATCTCCAGCCGAACTGCATTGTGGGTAATGTAGGCACCAGGGTTAGAATCCATTGAAATCATTTACTGTGGTGACCATACATTTCAAACCACAAGCAAAGCTGAGAAGCCGGTCGCTGGCAGTTCACCCGCGTTCCACGCTCTGACTGATGCTGTTTGATTACAGTTTCTTCATCTGATGTGTTTAGCTACAGATAAAATTATGGACAACGCCGCTCAACATGTACACTTCTCATATAACAAAAGCTATCAGACTAAGCTGAAGAAGAATTGGCCAGCTGGGCAGTAGTGTGGTGTATCTCACTTCACTGCATGAGACACAGCTCCTTTACTCCATCTAGCTCGGTGCTTCCCCCCCGTGTGTGTGTCGATGTAAGTCGCGTTTTGATCTTCTCTTTTTCTCAGAAAACCCTTCATTTGTGTTCTCTCTGGAAAAGCTGAGGAGTCGTTGTTTCCTGAGTTCTGCTGACGTGTCTGAGCCTGAGCACCACTACCGGCATCCACAGCAGCATTACAGGGTAGAGTTCAAGAACTCGAGAAGTTCTGCTCGGTTTTTATCCCGCTGTGACAAAAAAAATACAAAACAAAGCAGATGTGAGCCGAGGGGAATAATCCACTGACAAACTATACAGGCACGCCTGGTTTGCTTACTTGGAACGACAAAAAGGTGAGATTACCTGTTTGTCTTTCTTTGACTTCTTTACTTTCATCTTTATCTTCTTCCCTGAAATCATGCTGTACTTGCCCTTTTTCCGGTCCTTCAAGTACTGAAACGAAGAAACAGATGCAAGTTTTAGACTAGAGACGAGACTAGAATACAAAAATGAAAATTGATTACACAACAACAACTCTCAAGGAACAAAAGGATTACTATGATCTAGAAGTTTCTGCCTTACAAGAAAGAATGTGTGAGCTGGCAACAATCAATAACTATCTAGAATAATTCACATACACCTTAGTGGACTTTTACCTTGGAGATCTGTACAGGTCCCGAGTTTTCTTCTCCTTTTGCTTTCTTGTCTTTTTTACGTTTGTGTCGCTTCTCTTTCTTCCCTTTCTGCAAAAAGAAGTTGGACACAGTTTTCAGTGAGTGACTTATAAAACACTTCAATCGCTTTAAATTCTGAATGCACGAGATAAAAATCACAAGATTACTTTCTTGGGCTGTTTCTCCTTTTTCCTCTTCTTAGACTGCTTTCTGGATTTACTGCGGGAGTCTTAAGAAACACAACGCGGGCATTGGTACTGTTATATTGATAAAAACAAGACATAATATGTGGATTTATGAAACACTAGCAAAGCTAGCAACCAAAGATTCCAAGATGTATTGTTGCAGACTTACCGCTACTGCTCGAGCTACTCCGACTGCGGCTGGAAGAGTGCGATGAACCTGATGAAGAGGAGGACGACGACGACGAGGAAGACGACGATGAGCTGGAAGAGGACGACGAGGAAGATCTGCTACGGCTACGTTTCCGCTTGCTTTTTTCTCGTCCTGAATAAACAGAAGACCAAAATACAAAGATACATATTGAGTAACTGCACAGGCCGTCAGACAAACTGTGGCTCAAATGTTTAGAAATTCTGATTTACTGACTGACTGAAAGACTTTGGGGATGAGTTCTTTAGGATGCTGATAGATGAAGTAGTAACTATTCTCCAGATTTTTCTACAGATTTAATTTGGTATAAAGGTAAATGAAAACGTAAAAGAAATGAGGGCAGACGCCACTGCTGATCTGATAGGAATCGATCTATCTATGCATGGTGATAACTACTTGGCTTGCAGAAGTACAGTACTCTAAAGTTTCCTCTGAAACAAAACTTAAATTTATCTTCTGAGGCTCTGAGGTGAGTTGAGGTTTATTTTAGAGATAAAACTTGTTGCAGAATTTCAGTTTTGATAACTTTAAATGATAATTTTCTGTCTGTTGTGTCCATTACAAATACAAAACCAATAACGTTAATCTTCATTTGCAAAAAACATCGGGTTATCAAGCTCCCTGTAGGTTCATTTTTTTTAACTGAGTTTTTGATTTTTGAGAGTTTGAGTGAAAACCAGACAGGGCTAACAGGGCGCGATGTAATTAACATAAATTCAACATAAAAAGTCTAAAGCTGAAGAGTCTCCGCATTGAAACATGACGCAGATGTATGCTGTAGCCTCACATCACACGATACTTGGATGACTTTGCTGTCCCACGGGCGACGGATGACTGCAGCAAGCATAAAGACGTTCGGTTTGCTACGATCAACGACAAATAAAAAAGCAGCTTTGAGGAGAGGCGTCTCAACAGATACATGCACACAACCCATAACTTGAAGCAGTGGACGTGGCGTGTAGGAGTCAGGATGCAAAGTGAACTTCTTTGTCCACTGGCAAAATGGCTAGTGGATGTCCAAATTTTACAAACTACTCAGTCGATTACTGTTATTTTTTTGGCTACCTGCACACTTTGTGTCAGGTTTCTTGTGTTTTTTTTATGAGCACAGTCTTGCCTCTGCTCCTTGATCTCCTCCTCTCGTCTGATCTGGAGCTGGAGCTGGACACTCTGGACACTCTGGCCTCTGCTTTCGTTGACTGAACACACACACAAAGAGAGAAAGAGGAGAGAGAGATATCAGTGTTTAAGCCACGTGTATTTATCTGTATGTAGCAGGAGGAGACAGCTTGAAATCGGATCTGTCCTGCAGGAAGAAGAAGTTAGCTGGCACAAGTTTCACCTGACGTTTTAAACAGGTAACCAAACACCTGCAGTCTTATCTGTGTTAATAAACTCGTGGTTAAACACTCACAAACACCTTGTCTGTCCTTTATGTTACCACGGCTACGTCTGCTCAGCTAACGCGCTAAAAGCTCTGAAATACTCCAAAGCTCGTGAACGCAGAGGCTGTGTACTCACCATGGCGACGCGCAGAATACAGTTAATATATCAGATATGTACACACAGACACAAAAACCCGCCGATTAAAAAGGATTAAATCTACATTTATTCGCAGTTATCTCTCTTGAATTAGCATTAGCTAACTCTCTTTGGAGACATATTGGATCCCATGATGCACCGCGGCCAACTACGTTCAAAACAAGGAAGAGAAAAGCGGCTAACGGCTAGCGGCTAACGGCTAAGCTACACAGCGACAGCGCCCCCTGCTGCTGACCGAGAGGAGGAACCTCCACCTTATTTACAAACTTGCTACTCAACATCATCTTAAATGCACAGAACAGTAGCATTTATGTGTAACTTTTATTGTTAAAAATCGGGCATATTCACTTTGTCAAATCTCCTGAACACTTGTTGGCTGTTCTTCCTTAAAATCTGTGGTCTGACTCATCTCAAACCACCTCACATGGGTTTAAGGCTTGTTGTCACCAGGGAATGTGTTCATGTAGGACCAAAAGTACATCAGTAAACTTGTCAAAGTGTTTAGTTTGGCTGGTATTTCATCATAAACCAAAGTATGGGACAGATTTGGTGTGGTGATAGAGGAAAAGCCTGATGGGATATTTAAATGTCAACCTGCCCTGTCACTAGATCAAAACTCAGACTTAATTCACATAAATCTGGTCTGTATTAATGTAAGGATCAAACGACTGTAATATTTCTGCAAATATCTGAACGGACTACCAAGATTACAACCACAAAAACACACATGAACACTGGTATTGTACAAAAACATATTTATTATGACAGTATTAGTACAAATACGAGCACTGGCCCACTGTATAAAAATACAAAATCTTGATGTGTTTCAGTGGTTCATAAATCATTCGACAAAACCAAAATATCATTGATTAACACTACTACTGTGTGTGTAGTCAGTTTAATCTAGCCCTGCGGTGTTTTTGAACGTTAAACACAACACTCCGACATCATGCTGCTCTCTGACCCTGTGATATACACGGGAGGTTTGTCGCAGATGTCACGGTTCAAAACTCAAAAAAGGCCAACCGATGCATAAAGAAAAAAGATGGTCGCGTATGCACCTCATATAAATGCCAGACCTTTCTCATTTGCCACCGTGTGTTTATTTTAAAGATATCTGAAAAATATTCAGTACCAGTTGTTAACCTTACAGGGCTTTGATTAAAAACTGACGACGTCAATCCATATAAAAGTTAAGCTGTATGTACAGGTAAGAATGCGCTGGATGTAAATAGACAGCCAGGAGAACTGCAGGTCGATAGAAAATGATTGTAAGCAGCGGAAGATGAGTGCGGAGGTTCATTAGCTACGCGACTATCCCTGCCCACATCAGAGCCTCGCTGCTGGTT
The DNA here is from genome assembly GCA_036365135.1 of Miichthys miiuy. NCBI lineage: Eukaryota > Metazoa > Chordata > Actinopteri > Sciaenidae > Miichthys > Miichthys miiuy. The sequence goes on from CM071620.1 coordinate 19,259,792, forward strand.
TCACACCGTGCGACTCTTGACTCCTTTGCAGGAGGACGGGGCTCCAGTGAGATGATGTGAAGCAGCAGATCAAGGCAGGTTTGACTCCTCGCTTTGACCTGAGCCTCAGCAGAAACACACATGGAAATGTACAAGAACATATGAAGAAACATACACGCTATACTAATGTCTTAAAACATGCTTTTATGCTTTTTTATAATATAAAAAATGAAATAAAGGGAAAAAAAAGAAGCTTATGGAAGTGGCTCATGACTGTTAGAGGTTATTGTTCACAATTTTCAGTGTAAAAAATCCCTGAAGGTCTCTGTTGGTGTGAATGCCATTAATGAAATGTTTATGTTTAGACTTATTAGAATAAAACGTATCATGTATTGTTGTTATGTAATCCTTTCACTGCCTTTCCTAATCACAGGTTAAAACTGTACTATGATGAAAAATATGCAGCGTGTAGATATCTTTGCTCACAAGACAGTTTCAAGATGAAACCTGTTTTTGTTTCCACGAGTTATTCCTCTGTTTTTATAATACTGTATAATCACCTATAATGTTTTTTTTTTTTATCACTTTAATAAATCCGCAGACACGCTGTAGCTGCTGAATGATGCTTTACGTCTTCACTTCTAGCTCAGTGGACAGACGGCGGGCAGGTGTTTAGGCTTCTGCTTTGTTCTTTGAGTGATCGGCGTGAGCCAAGCTCTCCTCGTTCTCCTCCTCCTCCTCGGGAACCTGGAAAACATGCAAAATCCAAATGATTTGTCTGCAGCACAATGACCTAAATAAGACATGGGTTTGTGTGATATGGACTTTAATGGACAATTATTGGCTAATATGCTTGAGTTTGCCACCTTTTCTATGAATGGAAGCCTGAAAAATCTCGATTGTCATGATGTGGTAAATCATATCCGTCCGATATAAGATCCCAAAACCACAAATTTAATAACTTACCTAAATATTGTGCTGCTGCATCTATCGCTTGTGGTGCTCAACAGTCAGAAACTAGAGATAATGTTTATGAGGAATGGGATTTTCTTACCTCCCAGTAAAGAGAGTCATCGAAGCAGTTCTGGTCTGGAGGCTGTCCCCAGATCGGCAACTTCATTATTAAACCTTGAAGAAGAAAATGAATTATTTGATCAGTCAGGTGTTAAATCATGAGAACCCATATATGTCGCATTTACGGTCTCATTTTTCCACCTCCACCTACCTGTAAGAGCACCTCCAACCAAACCGAACCCGAGGGACGAAGCCAAGCCGGCAGCTTGCATGGCAGCGGTGTGACTGAAGAGGAGAAGGAGGAGGATAGAAATGTAACCGAAGAGCGCAATTACTTCAAAGCAACGATACAATTGTGTTGTATATTCTTACGTAAGATTTGTGATGAGTGAAATGGCTCCTTACCCATCTTTTTTACCCAAAGCCACGGCCACGATACCAGCCAACCCGCCCAGGATGCCAGGCATGCCGTGCAGATTGTGGACTCCGCAGGTATCCTGGATGCCCAGGTTGGATGCCAGGATGGGCTAGAGAGGAGAAAAAAATGCCTCTTTTTATAAGGTGAAATATACATTTTGATTTTACCGTTGGTGCCTTAATATCCCCAAATCATGTAGGATTCCATCTAGAATGTAGATGATACGTCTATATTGATGATTTATCGCTGATTCTTGTCATTTTTGCTTAAAAAAATAGGATTAATCTAAGATTAAAATTGCTGCAGACAGACAAATTAATCTATTGAGTAATAATTTACACAAACTTTATTAATTTTGCACCTTTGACTTTTAACTCACAGATAGGAACTTGAAGCCAGTGGTAGAGATGGTGCCAGCCACTAATCCAATTAGCATTGCCCCAAATGGCCCGATGTTCATGTCAGCACATGTTCCCACAGCGACGCCACCAGCCAATGTGGCATTCTGAATGTGCACCTGTAGTTTACAAACACAAGCACACCAAAATGAGCTTTTTTAAAACTATTCAGCAGTGTTATTGTGGATAGTAAAGGAAAAGTTATCCGACCATGTCCAGTTTTCCTTTGTGCTCCACGAGGCTGGAGATGGCGTAGGCAGAGAGCACACATGCAGCCAGAGAGAGGTAGGTGTTGATCACTGCTGTGAGCTGAGGGAGGCCTGGCTCGGCGATGGCCGAGTTAAAACTGGGCCAGAACATCCACAGGAAGACAGTTCCTGTAGGAGAGAGTAATAAAGACATTTATCATCTTAAAAATCTGACTGATTTTGCACAGGGCTGATACACAGTTGAGGTTACTGTCACTGTAAATGCTGCAAAGTTATTTGTGTCCGCCAGGTGGCGCTAGTCACACACGTGCAAGGAGGCCAGTGAGCCAAATAAAACTCATAACTGCTGTAAGCACAATAAAAACATGAGTTTAAACTGGATCTTACCAATCATAGCAAACATATCAGAGTGATAAACAGATCCGTCATTGTCATGTCCGTTCCTTAAACCTGGCCGGTAAAGCACTCGAGCCGCTGCCAGGCCAAAGTAGGCTCCAAAGGCATGGATGGTCATGGATGCTCCGACATCACTAACCTGTGACAGAAAAGGTGATGCAGGCCCATTACAGTACAGTTTACACGGTACACGTTCCTGGTCATAATGTGGTCATTAGCGTTCTCTTACTCCGAGGATTTCTACTACGAGATGCTCATTGATGGCGAAGATTGTGATCTCCAGTATGGTCATGATGAGGAGCTGAACAGGGCTGGTTTTACCCAGAACGGCCCCAAAGGAGATCAGGACTGTAGCTGTGCTGAAGTCTGCGTTGATCATCCTGCAGGACAGGGAAGAAAAAAGCAGCACAGTTCATCATTTGACTTCATTTGTCGGGTTTACTCAACAGCAACCAGCAGGACAGGTCTTTGTTTTACTGAGCACCTACGTAGTCGGTGATGTACATACTTAGAGATGTTGATTTTGATCTTGCCATCATGCAGGTCCCAAATTCCCTGCATGAGGAGGCCCCACTGCAGGCCGAAGGCAGCCAGAAGTAAGTTGACCCCAACGCTGCTGAACCCATATCTCTTCAGGAAGGTCATCAGGAAACCGAAGCCGATGAAGATCATGACGTGGACATCCTGAAACACTGCAGGAAGGAGAAGGGAGGTCAGTTCTGCTGCTGATTTTCTGACAGAGCCCTGCTTTGTCGTGGGGAATCCCACTTTAGCCTCAGCTAAATGTGGACATGAAGTTCAATCAGATGAAACGCTTTTATGAAATTCACGCGTTCATCATTTCAACTTTGTAGTTTAAATGATTTACTCAGCAGTTACTTCACAGGAGTTTTGTTAGCTATGACCAAGCCATTCAATTCGAAGCAATTCAATCACTTTGAACGTGATCCTGGGAAAATGCTCCTGTCGACTTTGTGACCTTGTGCTGTGTCTGTTAAGAGCGTATGATCTTAATCAGTTTAAACTCGTGAAGTCTCAGTGGGAGGGGACATTTAGCACACCCTTATCTATTAGTCTCAGTTGACAGTCGGACAAAGACAGCAAGGTTTGGATCATATTTCATGTTTCGTGTCTTTATCCTTACACGGTGTTTTCAGTGTATTCTGAGCAGTAAGAACACACTGAGTAACCTTTTTAAGTGGAGATTAATCTAAATCTGGGTTGATGCCAAGTAATTTTGAGGGGATTTCTGCAGACCTGGGCGCTCCCTCCACCCCCGCCCGCCCCAAGAGGCATCATCTTGACGGGAAATGGGACCCCTGTTTCCCAAAAGCCTTTAAGCTTGATATGATAAGCCCTCATGTGGAAAACGCATCAAGGTGGAGGTGTGCGCAAACCGAGGAACAATGTGCTCCACTTCCTCAGTCTGTTAGCATGAACGTGGCCGCTATTGTCTAGACAGGACACGCGTCTTGTTTTTGAGGCTGCTGCTCTGCAGTCATAAATCAATAGTTCGACATTTTGGCAAGTGCACGTATTTGTTGACGACAGTTAGAAGAGATCCATTCATTACATTCTGTGTTAACATGACACTGCTAACAATGGATAGTTAGCTTAGCAGAAAGACTTTAAATATAATGGAAACGGCTAACGTGGCTCGCCTACCATCACCTCTAAAGCTCGCACGCTATTAACACGATGTATCTCGTTTGATTAAGTCTTGTAGTCATGACGAGGTTGCCAGGTAACCAGCAGAAAAGTCAACGCACCCAGCCAAGGCTAGCTGGCTCCTCTTGTTTCCTGTCTTTGTGCTAAGCTAAGCTAAACAACTACTGGCTGTAGCTTTATACCTACCGTACAGTCAAGAGCGCGGTGTCTAACTTTTGGCAAGGAAGCAGCCAAATGTATTTTACAAAACTATTCCTATAAATAACATCAAACATTCACTTATATACATCATACATTATCTATACGAGCTCCGTTCTGCTGTCACAGCAGCATTAGGATGATTCATCTACACCTATTTTCAGTATTTCAGAGTACAGCTGCTGATTTTTAACATGTCCTCTTGGTAAAAAGTGAGACTTGATAACACCTGTATCTACTTTTGGGAGGCAGGATCTGAAGATGCTTCATACTTTGAGTACCGTATGATGTTTTACTGGGTGTCCTTACATGCTCAAACACTCGCCTAGCTGCTCCATATTCAGAATATAGTTTTTTTTAGTGTTTACTCATTTCAGTGCCAAACCACCTGTGAAGAGTTTGTATGTTTTAATAAGAAAAGTGGGTTGAAATTCGCGTCGATGGTCCCAGTTTAACGCAGCACAACATGCGGTCAGTGTCAGCACTGAGCACTGATAACAGTCGAGGTGTAAATATTTGATCTGACGCACATTCATGGAGCTGTTTTTCGGACCAAACCAGTTTGCCCTTCACCTTGTACTTTGACCCTCTCTCCCATTCACAGCTAGGTGATTCAGACTTCCAGTTTATGGTAGTTTGAGAATGTGAGTAAAATTGGAAAGCAGCCACTGATGGCTGGCACCACGCCCAGATGTTAGGTAATCTTCTGAGGAACTGGGTGAGTCAAGGAGGAGAGCAGGAATCCCCTCAGGACCGAGCGTTGCGAGGAGTGAGGCGTATTTCACCGTAACCAGAATTTATTTCTGTCATTTGCATCCTCTAAAAAATTTCAAGTTAAAAGCTGTGATAGCTTTTACTCACTGCAGTCCACATTTCTCTGCTTATTTGTCTTCCTTTGGACCTTTAATGACAGATGATTATCCAACCACATACATGCATGCTTATCTATGGTGTTGAATTCTACGGGATTAGTGCTATTAAAAAGAAATATGATATTTAGTGAGATTATAATAGTGTTCGTTCAGCCCCCCAAAAAGACAAACTGTCATATTTTCTGAGATGGTTATTGTACCGTGAAAATCTCCCATTGCAACGTTAGTTGGATAGCCGTTCTTTCATGCATGCAACCTCAAGGCTTCACGTGATCCAGTTGTCTTTTAAATGGTCGTGGCTTTAGCTCATTTAACACAATTAAAATACTGAACTGAGTCTGTTCTACAGGAAGCAAATTTGATATTTTTTAGAGGCATTTTCAAATATTTTTCCTCAACACACTCCTCAATGGCAATTTCTGGTGAAGACCTCACGTACAGTTTTAACTCTTGTTTAGTATGATTAAAAAAAATGAACCAAAATAATGAAAAAAAAAGTCTAGAGAAGACTATTTATAGACAATGTTTGTTGCAAAAACATCCCATCCCAAGGAGAAGATATTGAGCTAATCTCTCTGAGCCACACCCAGTCATGACAGCATTTTCATAGTTGCATCTGCTGTAATACAGATAACTGGTCTGGCTTCAAAGAAACAGTCAACTGTAAAAAAACAAAAAAACAAAAACTGCTCCATGCTCCCTACCAACAAACACACTTGGAAAACGATGCTTTTAAGTCTTTTAAGTCCATCTACCGTCTGTCTTTTTTTTTTTTGTTATTTAAGTGTTTGAGACATTTGTGACCTCCACTGCAGGAGACCTGACACTTTTTCCCTGCAGGATACTCTCGCATCTTCAGCTGCATGCGTGATGGAGGAAGGGGGGGTGAGAATGCAACCCATGACTCCTCTTATTGCATTCAGCAGACTTGCTCTGGAAACTGCCTCCAAATTCTTCTATTTCTGTTTGCACTTAATTGGACAATTACATCCTTAAAACGCTTTTCACATTATTCCAATTACTCCAACGTTTTCAGTTCAGACCCCAAAACTAAAGCTTGGAATATCAATTTTGAAACAGAAATAAGCAAACACTTCTAAATCTCGCCTATTTTGCCATATCTTACTGAGGCAACAGAACAGGTATCACAAAGCTTTGCATATTAAATCAAACTTAATCCATCATTTTTAAAAAAAAGTAGTCTAGTGACCAAACATTGAGACATCCCATAGCACAGCATCCCTCAGTCAGCACCCACCCCCCCTAGGTAGACTTACTTGGGTAGAGATTCAGGGGCTCTTCATGCTTAGTCTCATTGGAGGGTGCACCGTGCCCGTGCCCGTGACCTTTACTTTTCCCGTCATCATAGACCACAAACACACCATACAGGATGATGGTGATAATCTCCAAACCCAAGGCCACGATGGGGAACTTCAATCTCATGTTGGTGGCGTACGCAGGCATCCTGAGACAAACTCTGGTTATCTCTCACAGTCTGACACAGACACACTCACTCGCACTCTGCCAGTCTATCTGTCCCTATATGTCTTTTTTAAGGGGGTTGTGCTGTGTAAAGGGAGGGAAGAAAGTGCTGTCTGGTTTTAAACTGATGCAAGTTTCACGGTGACCAATGATAGGGCAGAAGAGAGGGGCCTGGGTGAACACCTCCTTCATGCACTTTGCACGGGGATGGGTTTCCTCTCTGGACCTCGGAGGGGACGAAGCAAAAACACAAACGTAATGACACTCCAGTGACATGGGAGGAATACTTAATGACTGCTCCTTCCTACTCATTTTTCACTGTCAAAGTTATGTTTGTTGATTTGATGACTTAAATGTTCAGACTGGTGCATTTCTTTCACGTCTTACATGAGAAGAACATTCTTTAAACTCTAAAAAGAGTTGAAGACATAAAGTGGCTTTCATACAGATTACAGATTCCTCTTTTATTCGCTCTACTGAACATTGTTCCTCTTTCTGAGTGCAGATGAACTCAGACACCGTTTCCTTGATATTTTACAGTTTTTTGACACCACCATAGATATCAACAACAACAACAACATCAACCATGATCACATGGCCAGCCATAATATTCAGATCCACAGATTCAAAAATAAACTTTTTAAAAGTTTATGAAAGCATATTGGAAGCTCTGTTTTAGCTGTCACACAGATATTAGATTAGACTTCAGCAGCATTTCTGGCTTATATGACTCTCGCTTGAAGTGGTTCTCACACCCTGTAGTAATATCATGTTGGGTTTTAATGCAGCGATGCCTGAGGGTTCGAAGTACTGTAGAGCCAGACTGATATGGGATTATTGAGACTGTTACTGATTTTTAGAGGGAGAAATATTCACAGATTACCGTTATGACGGCTGATATAGTGAATTTTTGAGCTGGAATGAAAACAACATGTTTCTTTTAAACTTTATCAAAGAATAGATAAGTTAAATATTCTTTAAAGCCTTTGAAATAGTAAAAATGCTTAAATATGATCAGCAAATCAACCCAAAACAAAAGACAACTTAACATACAACCTAAACATCAGGATAACTTAAATAAATGAAGTGGAGTTAACACATAAAATTCAAGTTTTTAAAAAAATTGTACCAAATTTAAGTCGCTTCAACTTTCCGTCAAATCTCTTGAGCTTCTCTTTTAGTTGTCCTATGTTGCTTTGACAAACGCTGCACATTGTCATTGACCCGCCTGTGACCCCTACACACAGCGTATGTAACCGTGATCAGGTTACTTCATAGTTCAAGTCCTTTACCATCAGCTGTACACAGTACATGCCTGTGCTTCCTTTCCCACTGGAAACTATCCGAGCTGACTCGTCTGACTGGCCCGCAGGTTCTGATCCAGTAAGTGGCTCCCACAGTGACTGGGTGACGAGCTGAGGCCTCTTACTAAATTATCTCAGGCCAGAGGTCCTTCATTATTGGCCTAGAGCTTTATGAATGAGCAGAGTAGTTAATCACTGCCAGCAACACATCTGTTTGTCTTGGAACTGAGCGCACTGAGGGTTTTCCCAGACCCTTTGGGAAATTACTTCCAAATGTTGACAGATACCAAAAAGTTTGCAGCACTGCTATAATAATCTACTCGTGCTAAGTCATTATTCAATCACTGTGTACTCTACAGAGTTTTACTCCAGTATCTGGCAGTCTTTTTCAACAGGCGGAGCCACAGTGTGAGCTAACTGGTGAACTTGTACAGCAGGGGAGGATTTGTGGTCCAACTGCCGCAGTCATTCATTCGTGACGATCATAGATACACCCTCACATCAGCTTTCTCTTCCTTAAGCGCTCGTCTTTTTCGGTTGTTTTTCAGTTGATTCGCTAATCAAACTGTGGCTGTTTGACTTCTCCCGTGTAACTAACTAATTATTTGTGCCTCCAGAGTAGCTCCAACCCTGAGAAAAGTTTATATAATGGTGAAAATTCCAATCTGCAATCATTTAACCCATTATTATGTCCATAGCTTTCCAGAGGATCAGCGTATTACATGCGAGACAGCTCAGCTGTAATCTGTCAACGTTTTCACAGAGAGCATGAGAACTGTTTACATAGTCAAGACTGTTCAATAACAGTGAGTCTCACGTTTCGCAGTGGGGTATCCCAGAGGTACCAGCGCTCTTAGGTTGCTGCTTTTGTCAACAGTTTTTTCTCTAAAATGTGATCACACACGATTCAACGTCAATGAAACCTAGAGACTGATGCCGATAACATGCTGTAAACTCCTGACTGTCGCTTGTAAAAAAAGTTTGGGGAAATAAATAAGTGGTAACCTCCGTGGCTGTGAAGTGAAGCCACAAACTGCAGTTCCTCAAACGTCCACTTGAGGCTGGCTCCAGAAGTGAGTCAGTCTCCATAAGTCCCCATGTTAAAATGTCACAACTTCACAGCAGAAATAAACATGTTTACAGCCTGGTACAAAAAACAGTTTTGGTCTCTATAGCTAATTTCCCCGTTCATGACAACTGTACTGAGGGTGAATTTATATACAACTCATCTGTTCAGATTATATTAAGGCTTCAAGTTATGCAGGATTAAGAGCGTGGCTGCTTTGATTGACAGGTAGGTGCGGTTACAGATGGCTTATTTGATCAACCAGGCCAACGATCCACGTCTTTGCCCATTTTTAGTTAGCTGGGAGGCTAGACTGCCAACATGGTGGCGGTCAGTGCCGCTTCAAAACGGCTCCTTTGTGGGTGAGGTCACACATACGCCGTCCATTCTTTGTACTGTCAGTGGAAAATACATGTCCCTTTGCTTTCTTATGATGACTGATAAAACTCATGCATGGTCCTTAAATTTGGGGCGGAGATAATTATCCAAGCTTAGAACAAAGAAGGTGGAAACAGGTCCAATCCAAAGAAGAAAAAAATACAGCCATTAGCACCTCAAAGGTCAGTATCTTGTTTGTTTAATCTGCACATGAACAAATAATAATAAAAAAACAAACAAAAGATTGATTTTATCATCCATTTATCCGAGCTTTGGTTGCTTCCTCACAGTTGCCTGGCAAACTAACTGTGACAATAGGACTCTTGGAGGTCACTGCACCCGCCCGTTGTCCCGCCAAGAAATAGTTACAGCATGTAACTCACTTTTAAACCACAAGTTTTTATGTACAGATTAAACAAACAAGATACTACTGTGTGTTTTGAGGTTTACAGATACTCATAGGCATCCAGACTGCCAAACTAAGCTGTTCAGCTTCTGGCTCTGGTGCCGTACAAACATGAAAGTGGTATTGATCTTTTCACCAAACTCTTGGAAAGAAACCAAATAAGAGTATTTCTGACTTTAAAGTCCAGATGAAGTCATGATTGATTTTTAGGTGTTTTTTTATCACGAATGTCAAGCGCTGTATGTCACCTATTCATCAGTATCTGGACCAACAATGTCAGAAAAAGGGATATTTTGCTTCCCGATAAACAATAAAAATTGGGATGCTTGGAGCCAAACCTGTAAAGAAAATACCAGACTAGTTATGAGACAGAAGTTGGTGGTACAAATACATCTTTTAAACTCTTTTAAACTCTAACCAGGTTTTTAAGTTGTATCAACTTATTTTTCTGTTAGAAACCATGAAATGAACGTGCTAACTGACAGAAAGCTTGACGTTGAGGGATCGCTGTGACATCTGGTGATAGTTGTGGATTGCAACCCCCTCCACTCGCCCTGCCGTTCCAGGCGTGTAGGAGGCACTACGGTGGCTGCAGAAAGCCACCTAGAGCCAGTGTTTGGTTGTCTGTATTGGGCTACTGTAGAAACACGGTGCCTGTAGATATAAAAGACTCATTCTGAGGTAACAAAAACATAACTATTCTTATATATATTCTTAGTTATGCATATTATATTCAATTTCTGCAATATTCTGTAAATACAGCCCCCTAAATCTTACACACGGACCTTTAAAACTAGTTCAGTGACAGCTTGGAGAGATTTTTCCTCTTAAACTGACTGAATGAAATGATGCACCATCCTGAGAAGAAAATACTTGGAAAAGCACAGTGCAAAGAAAATAGAAAATAAAAAAGTTTAATAAATTCTTGTTTTGTTTAACTTTTTTGTTTGTTGTACTTTAGGCAACTGGATCCAAGAGAGCTGGGTTCAGTAAGTCTGCGATGTGTTACGCCAAATCCTGGCTCCATTTCCGCTTTTTGTCAGTCTCATAGGGAATAATTAGGTAATTTTGTTAAACAAACCCTATTATTGCTGGAAATAAATGTGTCGGCTTGTTTGGGCTCACAGAATCTGAAAAAGTTTCAACATTAAAGCAGAGAAAAAAACAAAAACAAGCTGAACAGCTAATTTCTTTTATCAGCTTAAATCGCATTTAATCTAGCCTCCTTGTGAACTCCACATTCCAGGAAAACCATTAAGCGATTTATCTCCGCTCACTTACAAACCGTAAAGAACAGATATGAAAATAAACAAGCCATCAGGCCAGCCTGAATGTCTTTGTCTCTAAACCCCCGCGTGCCGTTATGCAACATACATGACGACACAAACCTCTGATGTCCCGACTGACTGTGGAGTTGATCCTCCGTTCACTTGGTCCATCTGTCACGGACGCGAAGCCTCGCTGTAACTGCGAGACGACTCGGTGAGTGTGAGGGATCAAAGAGCGGAGGAGTTGGATGATAGATGGCTACTTTGGTTCGCTTTAGTTTTCTGCATCAGGGCATTCCTGGCCAGGCATTAGTCTGTCACATGTCAAGGTCAAACTGAGGTTAACAGATTCATTGCTTCATATCTACTTCTAGTTATTGCTTTTTGATGAAACTCCCCGCACTCCTCCTGGAGAAACTTTTATCCGAGCAAGTTGAAAATTGAAAAAAATCAAACCAGATTTTGCATCCACGAACGCCTGAAAAAGCTGTCACGCGTTTAAGTCTGCGTGTTTTGACTGTTGTGTTGTGTAATGGGGGCACCACCTTACAGCTAGATATGTTTATGTGGACATTCCTCCGTGTGGTTTGTTCAGCTCCTTCTCATGCAAAGGTCAACTCCACACGCATAGTTTCTGGGTGCCCCAAAGTATTACCGTCTTATCACTTGTAATGAGGATCAGTATGATGGCTGCTCCTTTCAAAACCTCCGTGAAGCATGCCGTGCTCTGCGCTTCGCGTGAAGTTATTCACTCCATGTTGGGGGGAGGATCAGCTCCACATTCCCCAGTATGGAGGATTCCTCCATATGGAGATATGTATGTGCCTGACTGGAAACAGAGGCCACTTGGTGTGACAGACAAAACCCAGATCCTTTCTCCTCATTAATCAGTGCTGAAAAGCACTTTTTTGTTGGGCGGGGTAACTAAGCAATATCACACACGGCTTTCTACATGCATGAGCGTGAGCTCAGTACCTTCAGCAATCCGGCCTGATTTATGAGACCTGATAACGAAAGAGGAGGAGAATTCCTCGAGTGAATGCTGACCTCGCCTCAAAGTGAAGCCGTGGGGATACTTTGAAGTCTTTTGTGAAGCCTGTGCATCCACTGGGAAACTTTTGTTGTTGTGCTGTTTCTGTTTTTTAGTCTGCTGCAGGTTTACCAGAAGCTGGAAGTTATAAATACTGCATGTTTGAATAATAACACCATGTACAGTATCTCTGTGAAAGTTACCACTGTCTGTGGAGGTGGAGCTGTGAGTTTGCACAGCTCCCCTGTAGGTCAGGAAATTTATGTCTAAGGCTTTTAATAATAAGAGATTTAAGGTATTATAACTTTTTTATTATAACCAACAAACACAACTGTGTGTATTACCTGTATAAGCTTATAGACAGACTACCACATGGCTTCACGGGGGAGTCAACATGCCTGCAAATACTGTGTAGAAGGACTCTATACGAGTAGACTTTATTTAAAATAAAATGTAATATAATTATATGACAACATGTCTATGCTCGAGTGACAAACCCTTTGGAAATACTCTTGTCTGTCAGTTGCACAGGAGGGAATCGGCTGAAAGTTTTGGACTTTAACATGATTTCTACCAAAAGACATTATTTAGGATGCCACTCAGATGATTGACAGACTCATCATCCTGAAAATTCTTCATGCAATTAAAGCTGCTTTCAGTAAGTGTTCATTTTAATAGCGTGTTTATCACTTGAACGTCTCTTCGTGCTCTTCAAGCACCAACATAACTCGTATGTTTACAGTATGCAATAATACAGGAACACACTTAAAATTAGACTTATGTACATGAATCTGTTGCGCCATTGCATGCAGCTGTAGTTACATAATCAACGCTCATGTTGATTGTGGTTTCAACTCGCTACCTGTTTAGCCTTTATTTCAAAATAAAAGCACACAAATCAGTCCAAATTAGGATTATTTGACAACGCCATGTTTGAGGGACACAAGTTTGATTAACGTCTCCCAGAAGGACAGAAGAAAACATTATAATAATGTTTCGGACACATGGGCTGAGTTGTTATGTCACCACAGAGGTCAGGGCCAGTTTGGATCATAGAGCTTCAGAGGTTCAGTGTTTTACTGTAGGATACTTTGACAAGAGCTTCTGTCCCCAGTCATCAGATATGGATGTAATGGTATTCATATGTGCTGTGCATATTTCACATTTCCAGCTGCAGCATTCTTGCTGGGGGACGGTGTTGAAACCACAACCGGTGTTGAAACTCTTGCGGAGACAAATGTAAAGAGTTAATATCCCCAAAGTAATGTGACCTGCTCGAAAGGTTGGTTGTTGTGCAACTGCTGCAGCCTTTTAAGCCCGGTGTAATGTGACAGCAGGAGCAGGGGTCAGTATGCCCGGGTCAAAGAAGTAGTCCACTTCAGTGGTTGACTTGTTGAAGCTAAAGATGAGAAGCAGGGCAGTGGGGAGAAAGGATCATAAAGAGAATGAGTTCTGAAAGAAGATGATGTTTGTTCACTCGTTTACAAAGAGAAATAGCTAGAACTAATTGCTATCATTGGGTCGTGACACCTGTTCTTTTGATATTTTCACGTTTTAAAGAACAAACAACACGTCTATATCTTTGATTTGAGCGAAGACTGATGTGATTACAAGTTTTCAAGGGTGGCTGAAGAGAAAACCCCATCGCTTCGCTACAATCAGGCTTTATCTGTTCTGCTCTGCAATCTTCAATCAAAGTCGACCTTCATATTTCATTATGAGATATTACTGAGTTATACTTTCTGTTTTATTTGATATGGACAGCTGGAAAGATGGATAAGAAATTCAGAGAGAGAGGATGACATGCAGCAAAGCATCCAGGCTGGAATCAAGCCCGGGTTGCTGTGATAAGGACTTTAGCCTTGATACATGGGGTGCACGCTCTACAGGTGAGCTCTGGAAATGATTAATCCTCTGATGAGCATTGAGACCTCAGTAGGTTTCATGTCAATCTGCCATCAAATTTTGAGTCTTCTATTTTTGTATATGTGGTGATGCTAGAAGAAAGTTGTGGTGGTCACAGAACCAGCTTCTATGTAACGTTCACTGAATAATTGTCCTGTTGTCATGTCCTGTCCGGATACTGAGCTCTTATCTTACTGTATGGGTCAACAGTTCCATCTTATATATATCTGTCACAATTTTCTGCTGTTTGTCTTGTGTTGGTGTTTCTTTAAACCACCTCCTTGGAGAAATTGCTGAAGTCAAAGGTCAATGGTGAGGTCAGGAAGGAAGAAAGTGTTCAGGAGCCTCTGATGTCTTATGCTGTAATATTTATTGACGCTTGATCAAGGAGAATTAGAGACACTCTCATGGTGCATCAGAAGTGTCTGAGTCGGTCTCTCATTCTGCCCAACTCATGCTGGTGGATAGACTTTAAACCCCAAGATAGCACCACAAATACTACACGCCCAGAATTAGCCAAAGAGAATGTCTTTACCCATGGAGGTGTTATTGTCAGCATATTCTAGTCTGGAGAGACAGATGTCTGTTTACGCAGATTGGGCCGTCAACGGCAAGCTATCTATTATGTCTAAGAAGGCAGCAGTAGGTCTCTTCGACCCTGGCCACCACAGTGTTGAGATAGACTGGCACCAACTGTTCCCAATCAAAGCCAAACAACTAATACCGCTGAGGACCTCAAGGCCCACACGTGACCTCGTGTAACTTTGCAGGCTGCAAAAAGGCTTTTACAACAGAATCTTCTGTGAAATAAAACTACAATTGAGTTAGACATATTAAAGCTCAGGAACATCGCCACAAAACAGTATAATTCCAGGACAAAACCAGCCGTTTTGTTACGCTCCAACCAATTAGCACAGACTGACCCGACGTCACAGAACCTGCAGTAGCGGTTGACTTAAAATCATCTATACTGGTTTCCATTTTTGTGGATGCAGCTAGGTGGAGGACATCTTAATCTCATCTACTGAAGTCTGGGTGGCATAAACAGCCATCACGTGAGCAAGACTTGAATCTCGAAACAAATCAGACATGTGGGCGGCGATTCAGGAGGAGGATCATAGATGTTCATTCCGTAATAACAATCTGACTTCTTGAGAAATCTTGCAACGCTCTCCTAACCTTCATGCTAACCATTGATAGCAGGACAAAAAAAAAAAAATACACTGCCAGTTCTGCCACTGATGTCTTTGGCCTCGCAACACCCCTGATGCACCATGCTGCTGGTGTGAACTGGAATGCAGAGGATGATAACACATAAACGCTCCTCCTTTCCATCCCCGGGCTACGCTCTCACCACACCCCCCTCCTCCCCGTGCGTACCCCACCCATCGTTTCCTGTGGCTGTGGCTGAAGGGGAACAGTTGCACACCCTGATAAGCCCGCTCGGAGGGAAGCCTATGCAGGCGGCTAATCAGCACGTTAGATGCTAGCAATCAAGAACAATCACAAGCTCTCATCATGTTAACGTTGTGGTGGCTCTTTATGTTATTTAAGTGAAATGCAATTACACTTCACATCACGGCGAGATGCAAAGCAACTATGGCAACAAGTGGAGGCTAAATATAAACCTTTGAGCCTTGAACGAATTGTTGGATAAGAGAAATACCTCTCTGTCAGTCAAACATTGCATCTTCATAACATAAACATTCCTCGCACACCAGCACCTATGTACATAAAAGGCTTCGCACACAACCGCCGATGCTGATAGGCAGCGCTGTTTGAAGACGGCTGAGAGCCCCCCGAATGTTTAACAGGTGTGTGTGGACGATTTCAGTGGCGTGCCTATCCTGTTACCGTGGGATGTGCAACAGGCATCAGTCAGTACAGAGTGCAGACAGACGCGAGCATGAGCGCAGTACGAATGCTGTGGGAGCGAAACCACATGTGCAAAACGTGATACAGAGAGATTGCAGTTATGTGTTTTTCCAAAGATGTACAGTAACTGACCCTCTGAAGCCGCTTCGTGCTGCTTAAAGAGGTTCTTACTGGTTTAAATCTGAAGTCTGGTGCGCAGTTTGCATAAAAATTTGGGCGTTTACAAAAGATTTAAAGAGATCCACCGTGATGCGATTAGAATTACGCAATACTTTAATGTTATAAACAGATTTCCTGCATAAGTCTGGCTCCACAAAGACCTATTATGTCTACAAATACATTTCAACCCATGCTTACAGTTACAGTATGCAGTCTATTCGGGGGCGGGGGGGGGTTGGTTTGGTTACTTTGCAGCGTCGTGGGACTCCTTCTATTTGCTCACACACACGCAGATAAGTCTTTGCTTTACTTTTCTAGTTTCCGCAAATTACAAAGATAACGCAAGCACGTTGTCCCAAGTCACTGCAACTATGAAATGCATGATAACACCCATAATTTTAATTCTGGCATAAAATGTGACAAGAAATGGCACGACGTGACAGGTCAAGAGTCGAACATGAACACGTACTGTCGCTGCGAAGCAACATTTTTCTTTTTCAGTTTCAAATGTCAGGATAATTGTACGCATCGCACGCTAACAGCCTGAGTGCAGATGCACTAAAGGACACATAATAAAGGACGTTTGCTTTTTTTCCATTCCCACAGTCTCTCCCAAAGTCCACCAAGCCTGAAAGAAATTGCTATCATATTATTGTTGGATGAAAGCCTTTGATAGTCAGCGCAGCAGCTTCCTGCATCCTGATGTCACGCTGCCTTTTGAACACAGGGGCCTCCCTGCAGTGATGTTATAATTGCTTTATCTAGTGCAGGCTTCTTTAAATGACGCCTAATTAAGGGCCCTCGCCGCACCCTTTCCTCGTGCGGCTCCATCGCGGCAATCAACCTGCCGCATTATCACCACATCTTAATAAAAACTAAAATGATTGGGCCACAACCCAGGACTTCCCACAGAAATAGAAAAACGAAGGAAAAAGGGGGAAAAAAGCAACCGAAAAAACAAAAACAACATCCTGAGTTAGATGACGTGGGGAGTGTGCTCTCAATCCACAGGATGTAGAGAGATTGGTGGTTTGAGGCTTGTCGGTGAAGTAGAAAGGGGAGGAAAATGACTTGTCACGCAAACGACAAGGCAGCAACCGAGAGGAGCTTTGTGTATATGATATAATTAATGAGTCTTGAACACACTGAAAAAAAAAATGGTTTGCATCCAGTAGAAACAAACTACAGTCGTGCAAGTTTTAAGCTGTGTAATAAAATCCCTCTTGCAAACATTGATTTAAAGCAATTTCCTGCTTATATCAAAGAATTTCCAGCAGCTACATGAACCAGATCACGTTAAATGTGTCTTTTGTTTGATGATCCAGCTGTTTAAATATCTACCCACATGTTAGTTATTATAGGAGGCATGTTAATTACATAAGGGCTGCACGGACGTACAGTATAGAGTCCGTTTGCCGTATATGGAAGACCATCTGCTCTCTCTTCTTGGGGCCTCTCCTCGTGACAGTTTAACACCTCAAGACAAATCAGTGATGCAAACATCATCAATTTGGAGAGATATGGTTAAGCTCAAACGTAACAGGCTGTGTTCTGGGTGCTTCATTTTATGCGTTTGTATACGTGTGCGTGCATGCAATGCCGGTTTGAGTTCACTTTTAAGGTCACACGGAGGCAGATTGGATTGCTTCGTGGATTTTTTTCCCTTGGAGCTTAAAGTTGATTGAAACTCGACAAAGTGCCCGCAACACCTCCTTTTTGCTAATTTTCTGTTTTCTCAACCACGTTTTGGAGTAATGCTGAATCTCGCCACTAGGGATGTCTAAGTTTTGCTACCCACAGACCAACAGTGTGGAAGGGGCGTGGCGCATCATCTGCAGGGTAGAGGTGTGGGGAGAGTGACTGGCACACCTGTATCCAGTTAACAAACCACTAGAGTAAGGGAGAGGAGTCAGAGCAGAGAAACACAGTGAGAGAAGAGTGGCAGAGGACCAGGGGTCTCAAACGCCAAGAAAGCCTGTCAGTGTTTCGATGCACTGTGTGTGTACCGTTGATAATAAACAGAAGTCATCTGTGCTGAAGAACCCGCTGTGACAACAGCAAATGCCACAAGCGGTAACTAATGAGTTCATTTTAAAGAAAAAACATGCAAAATGACGTGAAATAGAAGAGCTGCCGGAGAGACCATCATGTCTCCACTTCATCGGTATGCCGGTGAACAGAGAGGCTCTGAGTGAGGATCACACTGGACTGATAGTACCACAATTACCTACCAAAGAGACTAGTGTGTGACATTTACGTGAGTAAAGAGGATTTACACGCAGGGCTGCAGCTCCCAGTCAGCTTTAGTGGCATGTAGGTTAAGTTAGTTGTTTCATTTCATCAGCAGTTGGTGCTCAGAGCTTGCTTATCTGTCCTGGATTACAAGAGTTATCCAAGCTCATCCCTCTTCTCCTCAAAATGTTTTTTAATGAGTTGGGTGAGCGGGCGATGAAACCGGGCTCAGCAGCCTCTGCTGACACCGTGGCAGAGGCGAAGAGGACGTTGACGGAGGAAGATGAGAATAAAAATTAGAAAGTGGCAAGGCAAGAGTAAATCTGGGACTGACTTTTAGTCGTTGGTGAGAGCTTGGTGAAATAAAAGGCTGAAAGACAGACGCCGAGCTGGGCTTCTTGATGTTGGACTGTGTTGTTGACTTTGCTTGATGTTTGACTTGCTAGTTTTTAATCGTGTGATACTTTAAGTTTTACTTGTGCAAAAAATTTTGTGACATTTACAAATAGCTGGTGCGACCGAGTCCTGAACTTCTTTCCAGTTGGACTTGACCTTTCAGACTATCTTCTCTCACGTCACAAAACTGCTGCACCAGGAATGCATTGACTGCCGCTGAAATAATGAACCGTGAGTGATTGACCCTTACGTGACCAAGCCATTCCTGAGTGAAGCTGTGGATTTGGTCCCTGCATCTCTCTCTCTCTCTCTCTGACACTGGCTAATGACTAACAGATTTACCAGGAGGAGAAAAAGGAATGTTCTCCACATCTTATATGAGTAAACGTCAGGCCCGGCGAACGTCTGCAGGAGCAGCGATAAGCAGATGTAGAGACCCGTGGGGCTTATTTATTATTGAGGCCAAGAGTGGGAAAAATAGCGAAAGAAACCGCAGTGAGAACATTTTCTGGACAAAATAACACGCTTTCGTGGAATATTTGTCGGAGGGGTAAAGCCTCATTTGTTTGATATTACACCAGGACAGATTCGGTTCTGTCCAAGATAGCGCACCATCATCTTAAAAAAATGTTCTGAGTAGAGTAAAAGATGTGGCTGCCTTGAAGTTTTTATATTGATGAATTACATGAACTGTTTCCTATCAGGGAGTAACATGATGAAGTTACAATCTGTTGAAGATTGGCATGCAGCCTATCCTACGAAACAATATTCCCGTGTCTGAATCCAGATACTTCCGTTAGCACACCTCTATGGAGTACGCTGTGTTCACTATGTGTTTCCTGGTGTAGTGCGTTCATTTCTGCAGAGTTGTGTTGTCTCAATCGGAGTATGGCCGTTGTTCACGGACCAAAAATGACGATCGCAACATTTTACCGCTGTTTCGTCTTTTTTACTGCAACCGGGGCGGAGCATTAACGCCAACGTTTGACTGCCAAAATCGAAATATAAAACATAAGTACAACTTATACTTGTGTGTTACGGTGTTCACCGCAACCGCTTCAGCTCCAGCAGCTTCCTCAGCCACCGGTCTCACAATGCCGTTGGACCAGCACACTGCATTTTGCTAGAATTGACAGTGTCGTCGAGATCTGTGCCAGATGTATTTTTACGCAAGGGTAAGAGGCGTGAATAAACAATGACCCATTGGTGAAACACTTTCTGATTGGTCCTGCTGCAGAGCAAACCCGCCCCAATCCAGTCCTGCAGGCAGCCTGGAACAAACTCAGCTTTTGTTTTTAAAAGCTAATTGACACAGTGTCATGCAGTATTTAATCTTGGCTTTAAAGTCACAATAAATCAAATACAGTTTGCATAACTGAGCCACGAGATCTTTGTTCAGATTCAAATGGGCGCCTATGTACTCAAAATATCAAGTGTAATTATGGAAGTATGTGAACTGGGACACGCACGTCTGTTAGCAGGATATCTTGTGATACAAAAGATGAGTCATGACATTCTGCATCCTCTATCGGCGTGGTATTGATAATACCTGAAGAGCTTTATGCTTTATTGACATAATTATATTGTTAAAACCTGCGCATGCTACTTTACTACGAGGACTCTTGGAGGGCAGCCTGCGGGAGATAAGCTAACATATTGTTTAACTGTTTGCAAGCGGTACAATCTCTCCTCACGTGTTCTGATTGGGGTATCAGGTGAAAAGACGTACAAGCGCTGTTAACAGTTGTTGGATCACTGTACAGACTCATAACATTTTCATGGGCTGCACGGTGGTGCATTGTCACAGCAAGAAGGTCCTTCCTGGTTTGAACCTCGTCTGGGGCCTTTCTGTGTAAAGTTTGGCGTGGGTTCTCCGGTACTCCGGCTTCCTCCCACAGTCCAAAAGACTGATTGTGTATGTGTCGGCCCTGTGATGACGAACTGGCGACTCGATATGATGATGAGCGCACCCCCTGCTCCGGACGTAGGCGCATGAACACTAATGGACGCGGTGCATGAAAAAGCTGTTTGTCCGTGATAATGTGAATACGGCTTTGATGACATCCATATTGCTCGAGCTCTCTCTCAAAAGTTGAAAAATTATTATTGTTATTATGCCAGAAGAGTCAGCGAGGCTTTGAAGCACCGGCTTCAAAAGTATCAGAGGCAGGAACTCTTTCAGCCCATCTGCCGTCACACTTAATGATGCTCTTACGGACGCCGTAGAGCAGCACAATCATTCCCGCCAGCTTCAGTTTGGACATTGAATATTTGGCAGTCTCAGTGCTTTTGCTGTTGCTGTTACTGTATGGATTGGTATCCATTGGGTATCTGTCATGTGTGTGACCTGTCTCATGCTGCAAATTAAATATACACATGATATAACGTTCTGGTGCTGAAAAATAAATTCAACCTGGTCGAGTCTGACTCCCTAAAGGAGCTTTTTTTTTTTGTTTGCATACATTAAATACCAGAGGGAGATGTTGAACATCCATCTGTTAACACCATAAACGTTCAGGAAGCTTTGCAGATTGTACTGTAACTCCAGACAAGTTTGTATTTGCTCTTCTTGTTTGGACATTTTGTTTGTTTTATGGAGATACAGACCTTCCTGAAATCTGCTTTACTTTAAGACAGTCCTGTCCTCGTATACTGTCAGCTAAACAGTTTTTGGCATCAGTTCCTAAGAAAACATCTTTTATAAACGCCTGTAATTTTGATTTTGAATCATTTTGATGCCGCCTGTATGCCTGTTCCTGCACTATGAAACTTTGTATGATCACCTGCAAGAAGTAAGACTGCAAGAGCTAAATCACAAAAATACTCATTTCCATGCAGTATTGTTTTAGCTTTAAAGAACAGTTCTACACAGTTTTATAAGAAAAACATATAGTTGGTATGGCCAATGTCTGGAAAATAGTCCTGAAAATCCATTTATTAACTTATTTATTAATGAACAGACTGCTGAGATTAATAACGTCTTTATTACCAAATAAAACGGAAAGAGCCAAGCCGAAGAGAGCCATCACAACATGACAACCCAGAATTTTTTTCCCCCTCCGTGATCACGTTTTTTTGAGAAAATAAAGTATTAACATAAATAACACGTACATTTTGGCTGTACACACACTGTGGAAGTTTAGGAGTCAGTCACTGAATACAAGTTAACCGCAGTCGGCGATGAAAGAAAGAGAAAATGTTGCTAATTATCATCAGAATGATGCTTTGAACACTCAAAGATTCTTCTTATTAATGAATTTGTGAATTCTTTTGCAGTTCTCGAGCTCTTAAGTCCGTTCTCATTCTTGGTTTTTATCTTCGTCACAGTTGTGACTGTGCGTGAATGAATGTTTTGCTAAACATTGTGTTTGGGATACACCCACATTAACCATTTCCTTCGCCGCTCGCTTGGGACCCCTCTCCTAATGTTTGTTTAAATGTACATTTGCCGGAGTGAGGATAGCTATCGAACAGGCAGAAAAAACAACAGCCGTCCTCTAATGGCTGACGTGAAGCAGGCCTGTTTTATTTAGCCGGGTATGCTGGGAGAGCACACGGGTTGAACTCCGTCGTGATCGCTCATAAAACACTAGAGGAAGCACAGAACACACAAAAGCCCCATATTGTGTACTTAGTCCATAGGTTACGAGCTTCTCAGGACAATATAGGGAAGTGTGTGGTTACTATAGAAGCGGCTACCACGTACAGATTAGAAATAAAGTGTTTGCCATGGCTGCAGTCCTCCTTTCTTCAGGCCTTTATCAATGTAAGTGATCTGTCAGTGCTTCGGCGTGTGACGTAGGAGATCTGTTGTCAGTGGGCTTTGGTTTGACGATGTTCCTCTACTCGTGATGAAAGCTTAAGAGGCGAGCTGAGGAACCCGTTAGCAGGTTTAGCTGTGCTGCATCTCAAAGAGCTCAATGAAAGGAAGGAAGCTGCACAACTCCAGCGCTCTGCTTTCAACAGAAGGAGGTCTGAATGTTTCCGTAGCCTCGGTGAGCAGGAGCTCACCTGTGAGAAGCTGCATGAACCCCGTGATCCAGAGGAGTTATACCACATGAAGGTCAAACGGATCTGAACGTTTCAGTCACACGTTACAGTTTAGTTAGCGCTGTGGCCTCACAGCAAGAACTCCGACCTACCATCCAAGACTTTATAGTCAAATTTCATGAGCACCTCAGAGACTAAAATGTTTGAGTTCCCTCCATTAGCCATCACCATCACAGCCCTACATCTGGGCTATGTTAGGCCTAAAGGTGCAGTGACACCTACAGTTATTTTCTGGCACAAGGAGAAGAGTTGGTACAAACTAAATGATAGCTTTATTCTCACATGACTTTTCAAGATAAGGTTATGAAGTGCTTAAGAGAGAGAAATAAAGAAAGGAAACTGGTAATAAAAATCGTATGTAATACCAGGTGTGTGGCCGCCGACGCCTGATTGGCCCATGAAAAATCTGCAGGACCCTGATTGGAGTGGCACCTCCCCAACCCACCAATGGGAGGGAGCCAATCAGATGAATGAACATTGTTTAAACCAAGAACCGCCTTGTGATTATATAAGTTATATATGTGGCTGAATAAACAACAAGTACTTGGACCCAGAGCAAACCCGCCCCAATCCAGTTCTCCCAGAACAAACCCAGCTTTTGTTTTTAAAGGCTAATTGACACAGTGTCATGCAGTATTTAATCTTGGCTTTAAAGTCATAATAAATCATATACAGTTTGCATTACTGAGCCACGAGATCTTTGTTCAGATTCAGCTGGAGTGAGTTTATTTTCCTGCATCCTGTTTCTAATCCGAAGGGACCGCGATGTGTCGAGATAACCGCTCAGACTAAATGAACTGTCTTCATTCTGGACAGATGATGTAACTGACTCCCAGCATCTTCCTGCCTATATTAAAAAATGTCTTTTTGTGTTTCCGTCTGCTTATTTTCCTCGTTGTTGTCTTCCTCTTCCTTCTCTTCGCTTTTATCTCCTTCTTTACCGAGACAGTTTCGTGAAAAGAAATACCAAGAGGACCGTATCCCCTTCAAACACACAGAGAGCTTGCACAGAAACTTGCAGGATTAATCAGGTCATGTTTATTTTTTATAAAATCTACGACAGCCTTACAATGCGGGACACTTACTGACTTTACAAGACAAACAGACGCCAAAGTCGTAAACATCTTCTGGCCCTGGGACTAACTGTTGAGGCTCGCTGGTGGGGTTGATAAGCCCCACAGGATGGCAGAGTCAGGCTTATCGACGTCGGCCAAGCCGGAGGACCTCTGCTATCGCTGGACAAACTGCCAGAGGAAAAACTCATCCCCTTATCTCCTCTCTCCTTCCAGCTCCCCTGTCCGCTCACTTCAGGTGGCGCTCTCACGTCTCCTCAATTAACCTCACGGGGACTGCAATGACGGAGCAGACCCAGACTTTCTTTTTATTTGACTCCCCCATGCTGTGGTTCGAAGAGAGAGGCTCTCTTGGCATGCAGACGAGATTACAGAAATTCAGACCGAGTGTTTATTTTCAATGAAAGAAGTTTGTTATCACAAGAATGGGAGCTAATTTCAACACAATGAGAGTGCATGCGATAGTGTGGCGATAGGAAAACCAATGTTGAAGTTAGAGACGATTATTTCATGAGCCAAAATGAAAACAACCTCCTCTGCAAGTGCAGAGTGGAAACAGACCAAAGCAGATCCAGCCTCGATGAATTCCAACCAGCCGAGCCCGTAGCTCCATCTGTGCTTTACAAGTGTAGACTGCATGAGTGTAACCCATACAAACACAGCCTTGTTTGAACCTGCAGCCCGCTGTGCAGCCTGAGCGTGTGCGATTGACCCCTGAGGAGAGGCGCGCTCTCTCAGCCTCAGATGTGGCTAAGTGGGAGCGTCTTCTTTTTTTAAATGAGCAAACATAGGTGGGTGGAGAGGTGCAGCCTGGCATGACTAAGGACATCATGGAGGGCTGATTCTGCCACCAAATAATGACAAACAAAGCTTGATGTTTCCCGACTGCAGCAACAAAGTGCATTCAGTTAATAAATGAATGTTTTTTTTTGTAAACGTGTCATCATTTTCAAGTGACTGAAACTTCATTGTAGCATGAATAGATTAGATAGAAGTTGTAGCCATGATGTCACCCACAGGTCTATGAAGAGCCGTTGTGAAGCTCAGACGTGGATCATTGGTTGGACCTGAGGCGGGCTGAATGATGCCTGGGTGCTCAAACAAACCACCTGTCAATCAAAGCATCCACGCTCTTAATCCTGCATAACTTTAAGCCTTAATATAATCTGAACAGGTGAGTTCTATATAAATTCACCCTCAGTACAGTTGTCATGAACGGGGAAATTAGCTACAGAGACCAAAACAGTTTTTTGTACCAGGCTGTAAACATGTTTATTTCTGCTGTGAAGTTGGACGTTTTAACATGGGGACTTATGGAGACTGACTCACTTCTGGAGCCAGCCTCAAGTGGACGTTTGAGGAACTGCAGTTTTTGGCACTTCACTTCACAGCCACGGAGGTCACCGCTCGGTTCTACATTGATTATTTATGTAAATGTGTCATAATTTCAAAATACCGCAAGTATCTCTCTCTCTTTTAATACCCTTTCTTACTAAATAATGAGTATGGGCTGTGTTAGCAGAAATATACTTAGAAAAGAGGCTTCTTTCATATTGTTAGGTGCAGTATATTGTGAGAATATTATATCACTGATGGGTGCAGCTTTTTTTTAAAAAAAACAGGAAGTTACTTTTTCAGCTTCCTGTGGAGTCATGACAAAATAAAACGATCAGATCAGCCACTTACATATTTTACCAATACTACACAAACTACTGCAGGAAGTCTGCATTCAAACTGTTTAAATCTTCCACAGTGGCAAAGGGATTACATGTTATCAGTGGTCTTCATTATTAACCACAGCAAACAGGTGTGGTCTCAAACTGCAGTCGTTTCTTGGCTCAGCTTTGGGAAATTAACTTTTCCTCCCAACTCCTGCCAAATCCACCCTGTTGAGTATGTTCTCCTTCCTTTTCTGAGTTTACACCTCTGATACAGTCAAAGGGCACCTGGCTCTGCAGGCGGTGTTTGTCCAGAGAGGTACTGCGCCAAAATAAACTTTCTCTCTGCTGATTACTGAGCAAATAGCCGGTATTAAATAAGCATTAAAGCAGATGAACACAAGCTTTAATAGCTTCAATTAATATGGAAAGTGT
Source organism: Miichthys miiuy (assembly GCA_036365135.1). NCBI lineage: Eukaryota > Metazoa > Chordata > Actinopteri > Sciaenidae > Miichthys > Miichthys miiuy. Next base: position 19,285,661 of record CM071620.1, read on the forward strand.
TACCCATTCCCATAACACTCGCATAATTAAGTAGTATATAAATATTTAATGATATTTAACGATAATTATAGTGCCTTCTGTGAGCACCTATAAGTGAAGAGTACTGTAAACGTTGTGGAAATATTTCACAATAAAAGCCTTGTTAGAAACTGAAGGGATGGAAACAGATACAGAGAATGAGAAAACATGGTGGCCTTGGCTTTTGTACTAAAATATGACCAAATATACGTTGAATGAGACGTTCAAATAAAGGCCTGGTACTTCATGCAGTCGAGGCATGTAAAGGCAATTATAGGCAATGGGGTATAACTGATGTGAAATGTGATAGGTTATAGATATTTACCATCTCTGCAGACCCTTCCCTTCACCCTGGACACAACCGGTTTGAGCTTCTCCCCTCTGGCCGGCGCTACAGCTACTCTGTACGCTAAAACAAACAGACACAGGAACAGTTTCTTCCCACAGGCTGTCACTGTGATACACAGCTAAAACCAGCCTGCAATACCTGTACGTTATGATTTATTTATGTATCCTCACTGTTTAGGCACCGTTTAGTCTGTTGTACATAGATATGTATATACTGTCATAGCCACCTATCTCAGAACACAACCGTTTGTAGAAACCATATTCATTCCTCCACCTGCACCATTGCACCATCAGTCCTTTATCCAGCCCACAAATGCTGCTAATTCACAGGGAGGGAAACCAAGTGTTTGTCTTGAAATGTGGTGATCAGTTCTGCCAAAATCCCGTCCGTAACGTATGTTCTCCTTCCTCTTTGTGAGCTTACACCTTACATACAATCAAAGGCGCACCTGCCAATATACATTGCCTTTTAACATCTGCTGATTGCTGAGCAGGTCGAATAGGTTGAAGTATAAAATCAGAGAGACACAAGCTTTGATGCTGAGTATATTTATTGAAACTGACTGATAAGTCAGAGCCCATGTGGACATTTAAAATGATCTAAGAGCCGCACTTGCAGGAGGCGGGACACCAAGAGGCCACTTCGCTCTTTCTGCAGCTCCACTTCCGCTTCAGATCAGGGCAGTTATTGTACTTATCAACGTAGGGACAGGGGTTAGCTGGAGGAGACAGAGAAAAGGGGAAAAATTAATGGATGCATAAAGAAAAAAACAAAACATCACTCAAGAGAACTCTTAGATAGATTAGATAGATGGTCTTCCAGTGCTGTATCTGACACTTACTGCACAGTCCGTTCTCACAGTTCCTGGGGCAGGCACTACAGGCGCGTCCTAATTTGTAGGGGCGAGCAAGCTGGTAGTTTCCACTGTAAATGTGACCCAAAGCATCAAATATTAAACATAACAGCAAAATAACTTCAACATGTCCGTGTATAAAGGAAAAAAATACCGTGGAAGTAGATGCAAACTGCAGTTTTTCTTCTCATTACTGCAGAGTAGTAGTGCTTTTGTTGCATCAACTATTTAGTATTTATCTTTCAAAAATTACAGGTAAACCACAGAGTGCTTCTTATGATGTTTTTGGTATTACTTGTATTCGAAATAGGCACTTTGTTGGATCCATTTAACTGAATGAAGACAAACATTCATGTGAATATTCACTAAAAATGAGAAAACATGTCAGACTTTCCATTGAAAAAGGAAAAGGTCTGTACTTACGGTGGGCAGTACTGGCAGACATAGAAGTATTCGTATTGAGAGTTGGGGCAGTGGGCCATAGCACAGCCAATCTTGTGGGACTTGGCCCAAACGACCTGTGCAGACAACAACAGATGGGATATGAAATCATCAGATGCTCGTGGCACCAATGTGTGTTTGACTTGGTCCATCCGTTTGCAAGTCAGTAAGAATTAGCAAATGTTGTATAAACTGTGATTTCAGTGCACCTGTGTGAAGTGTCCGACCACTCCTCCGTTAGTGGATCCCACTCCGTAACGCCAGTCCTTCACCTCGTCGTACCAGGACTGGATAGCGTTGCTCCAGGAGTTCTTGTAGCTGGCCATGTACAGGTTCTCTCCACAGCCAAAGCCTACAATCAAAGACCCAGTATGAAAGGAAATCCATCATCTCCACTGCACAGTCTTTGTAAAAGCCAGTGAGTCTATCTCTCACTCCTGTGGCCACATAATGTGTTCAAAGTTTAATGATTTGATTTTACACGTCTACACTACACTACACAAAGTAAAGTAATGCAGTATGACTTACCACTAATTGTTCTGGAGCTTTTAGGGCTGTGATTCATGGAGCAAGTTTTGGCCCATTTCAGAGCATTGGCTGCAGCTTCATTGTCCCAACTCTGTGGGGAGCAGAGGACATAGCACACCACAGCATAAACACCAGAAAATTCTACAAGGGCTTCATGCTTGTCTGGAAAATGAGTTTCTTTTACTGCACGAGGGAGAATGTGCAATATCAAATAAGCACTAATAAGTCAGATTAAGGAAGGATAATATGCTTTCATCATGTTACCATTTTCAACATGTCGCTGGCAGCAGGTTGAACATTTCTCCTCAGGGTGTTATGTTTGTCTACGATCTCCCTCTTGATTGAAGAAGTGACCGCGGTGCTGCCTGAAAAACAAAACGCAAGATTCTGTGAAGTTTGAATGTGTATGAATATACTAATTCTTATAATAATCATAATTATACACACTCACCCCCTCCTGACGACGATGACGACGACCCTGATTTATCCTTTTTGAACCAACCTTAATAAACACAATAAATATTAAACAAGATATTGTGACGTTTGCATGCGCATGAATGTTTAAAAAGTCTAACAATAATAAGAAATGCCATCACTCACCCTGCAACAGGTACGGTTTTTGGAGACGAGAGAGAAATAATGGTTAATTTATGTCACATGGGATGCAAATATAAGAAAGTATATGTTTAGATAAAGCTAGTTTTAAAAATAAATAACAAATGCAAGAAATATACACATTCACTTACAAACCAGGCAGAGGTGCTAGGCACCTGGAGAGCAACAACGAGGCCCAGGACACACAGGAAGCTCAAAGTGTGCATGGTCACGGTTGAGTCCAAGACTCTTAACCTCTGAGAGCCACAGGTGTGCTTTATATACACAAAACCAAACAGACACATGATGCATAAACACACAACCTCAGGGCCATCCTATTGTCCTAAACAGCAAAAAAAAACGTATTTTATGCAAATCAGATGACGTTATGTTACTCTATTGTTATTATTATTTGTTTTGCAGCAAAGTGAAGCACTTGCAATTCAATTTGTTTGTCACGTAATAGTACGGGTACAGTCATAGTGAAGTTTAATTTCTGTGAGATCCTGCAATTTGTTTAATCAAAAATAGTGTACAAGGAATAAAAATAAGGATGACGATGGATTCGGATTAAGAGAAATAATAAGAATAGTAAACATAATGAATAATAAAGGTTATTATGAATATAACATAAAACATATAAATTATAAAAACACATGTGAAACATATGTTAACAGGCCCCAAACAAGCATTTATTTTATCCTTTTTTTTTTTCCAAACACAGTTTTCTTGTGATGACAAGATAAGTTATCAAGTCTTTTGTCGAAGTTGGGTGTGTATTGGTGACAGAGCTCTCACTTGGTTCAGGTCATATCTAAAAGATTTCTGTGTTGGAAGGTCTTCTACAATTGTTGTTTATTTTGGGGTACCTCAGGGCTCAGTGCTAGGCCCAGTTCTGTTCTCCAGTTACATGCTTCCTCCAGGTCACATTATTCATATCCATTTTTACGCAGATGATACCCAGCTCTATCTAAACTGTGACCCACAAGTGGATGCCACAAAATTTCCTGCAGCTAAATGCAGATAAGACTAAAAAAGATTGGTCACAGTCCAAAGACATGCACTTAATAGGTTAATAGGTGCGAATGTGAGTGTGAATGGTTGTTTATCTTTATGTCCCCTGCGATAAGCTGGCATCTTGTCCACGGTGTACCCCACTTCTGCTTTTCAACTCCTGCTTTTCTCACTTGGGAAACATTTCAGAGATGTCTGCAAAAAAAAAAAAAAAATCTGGAAATTATTGTTCATGCATTCATAACCAGGTGAGCAGATTACTATAACTTCCTGCTCTCTGGCATCAGTAAAAAGTTCATCCAAAACTCTGCTGCCAGGATTTTGACCTGAACATTGCACTTATTCTGGCTCATTTACACTGGCTACCGGTTATTTAGCAGCCCCAATTATTTTGTTGACTTTTCTGTTTCTGGTTCCCTGACATCCTGGGTGTCCCACGGTCCAGATATATCCACAAAGGCGACTGAGCCTTTGCAGTCAAAGCTCCAAGACTGTGCAATGACCTGCCTGAGGAGATCAGGGCTGCAAACTCTGTCAACCCTTTTAAAAAGGCACTTTTATAATATATTTATCTTCTATGTCACATTTTATTCTTATATTGATTGATTTGTTGCTTTTGACTTATTGTCATTGTGGTTTGTTTTATTGTGTTCTGATTTATTGTAAAGTACTTTGTAACTGTGTTTTCAAAGGTGCTACAGCATATAAATAAAGTTTATTATTAAATGACTGATCTGAATGTTGTCTATCCACAGTGTCACAGTGCACATTGGACACATCGATCAGCCATAACATTATAACTCCAAAACTGCAGCTCTTGTGGTGTGGGCTGTCTGAAGTGGTGTATGTAAATGTAAAATCATGCATTAATTTAGGTTGATCTGAGGGTGCAGCGAGATCCATACTCCATGGTGAACAAACAAACATACAGACGGACAGAACATGCCACTTTGTTTGGTTTAGCCTGCCTTGTTTGTATGGTTGTAAAGACGCCTTCCCCCATCATAATCCATAGACAAACAACCTTAAAGGCAAGCTTCAGGGAAGTAAAGGAATAATTATCGAGAGGGAGAGAGAGAGATGAATAAACAAATGTTTCAGTTGATTTTGAATAATTATTATGAATTATTGGTGACTCTCAATGACAGTATAAAGAATAGACAGAGCCTGAGTGACATCACCTGTCGGTTTCCGATCTAAATATCGGCAAAGATGTGGATCATCGGCGGACCTGAGGCCAGTCGAATGACGCCTGGGTGCTCTAATAAGCGTGAGAGGGAATGTGAGTGAGCGAATGGTTGTTTCTCTGCGTTTGTCCCGTGATGAACTGGCGGCTTGTCCAGAGCGTACCCCACTGCCTGTACACGTGTACAACATGCAAAATGAATGAGCAGATAATGGTTTGTTTGGGATGGCAGCACTGTGGAAAAAGAACATTCAGATTGGTCCTCGTCATTTGAGGAGAAGACCTCGAGGAAACGGAAATTAACACCATGCTGCTCCAAAGCTCAGTATAACAAGCAAAGCCATACATTCATATCCTATATACACAAATATACAAGTATAAAGCTTTATCCTGCATGTTGCATGACATGTTTGTACTGTGATTTGTATGTTGATTTGATCTTATTATATCATAATGGCTTTAAAGAATTAGTAAATTATGGAGTTACAATTTATAAATCCGATAAAAGAAATTTAATACAAAGAACTACTTATAAATAAATATACTTTATATATATATATACTACTTACCTATATTTTATATTACGTCACAGATTTTTTCATTTTTATTCTAACCTCCTGAGACCTTTTCTTTGGTGTGCATTTTTAATTGCTCATAAAAACTAAGCATTGTCATTCTTGTCAAACTTCTCTGACCACTAGACAGCACAGTAACTGTCCCTGAATGAGGACAATAGGTCTAAGTTGAGCAAAATAAAGTATTATGGTGCAGGGAAGCCAAATTGTAATGTCCCCATATGAGGACGCACAGGCTAAGCGGTGTGAATAGAAATGTTTTTCTTGAAATGTTGTTGTCACGTCAGTCGATTTGCATTTTTCTGCACTTTCATATTTGCATACAATTGGTTCAACGTGTTTGTCTAATAGCTAAATCCTCTGAACTGTCAACAGGACCTTCAGGATCGAATGGGAGGGGTCTTTGGTTTGAGGGTGTTTTTGTGATGTTCCTCACTTCGTGATGAAAGCTGAAGAGGCGAGCTGAGGAGCACGTTAGCAAGTTTTGCTGTGCTGCATCTCAAAGAGGTCGATGAAAGGAACGAAGCTGCACGACTACAGCGCCCTGCTTTCATTAGAAGGAGGTCCGAATGTTTCTGTAGCCTCACTTCCCACAGGTGACACTTGAACACAGTGTAGAGTAGCTGTATGAAACTCTTGATCCAGAGCAGTTATGCCACATTAAAGTCAATTTCCTTTTATAATCTCTAAGTTGAAGTGTGAAATCAGAGAGACACAAGCTTTAATGCTGAGTATATTTATTGAAACTGACTGATAAATCAGAGCCCATGTGGACATTTAAAATGATCTAAGAGCCGCACTTGCAGGAGGCGGGACACCAAGAGGCCACGTCGCTGTGCGTGCAGCCCCACTCCTGCTTCAGATCAGGGCAGTTACTGTACTGATCAACGTAGGGACAGGGGTTAGCTGGAGGAGACGGAGAAAAGGGGAAAAAAATAATAATATTGAATATTGAATAACAAACAAGTGACATAAAGATAAAGTCTTCCAGTGCTGTATCTGACACTTACTGCACAGTCCGTTCTCACAGTTCTTGGGGCAGGCACCACAGGTACGTCCTGATTTGTAGGGGCGAGCAAGCTGGTAGTTTCCACTGTAAATGTGACCCAAAGCATCAAATATTAAACATAACAGCAAAATAACTTCAACATGTCCGTGTATAAAGGAAAAAAATACCGTGGAAGTAGATGCAAACTGCAGTTTTTCTTCTCATTACTGCAGAGTAGTAGTGCTTTTGTTGCATCAACTATTTAGTATTTATCTTTCAAAAATTACAGGTAAACCACAGAGTGCTTCTCATGATGTTTTTGGTATTACTTGTATTCGAAATAGGCACTTTGTTGGATCCATTTAACTGAATGAAGGCAAACATTCATGTGAATATTCACTAAAAATGAGAAAACATGTCAGACTTTCCATTGAAAAAAGGAAAAAGGTCTGTACTTACGGTGGGCAGTACTGGCAGACATAGAAGTATTCGTATTGAGAGTTGGGGCAGTGGGCCATAGCACAGCCAATCTTGTGGGACTTGGCCCAGACGACCTGTGCAGACAACAACAGATAGGATACGAAATCATCAGATGCTCGTGGCACCAATGTGTGTTTGACTCGGTCCATTCGTATGCAAGTTAGTGATTTCAATGCACCTGTGTGAAGTGTCCGACCACTCCTCCGTTAGTGGATCCCACTCCGTAATGCCAGTCCTTCACCTCGTTGTACCAGGACTGGATAGCGTCGCTCCAGGAGTTCATGTGGCTGGCCATGTACAGGTTCTCTCCACAGCCACTTGCTACAATCAAAGACCCAGTTTGAAAGGAAATCCATCATCTCCACTGCACGCTGTCTTGATACTGTCTTTGTAAACGCCAGGAAGCCTGAACAACTCTCACTCTCATGGCCACATAATGTGCAGTTCAACAGTGATGTTACACTCCGACACTGCACTCCACAAATGTACGTAACGCGGTAGTTCTTGCTTATCTATGTGCTCGTAAAATGACAGTGTGGCTGACACGGTTTAAAACAATAAAAAATGAACTTACCACTAATGGTTCTGTCGCTCATAAGGCTGTGATTCATGGAGCAAGCTTTGGCCCATTTCAGAGCATTGGCTGCAGCTTCACTGTCCCAAGTCTGTGGGGAGCAGAGGACATAGCGGCATTAAAAATCAGCACACGGAGACCACCACAGCATAAACACCAGAAAATTCTACAAGGGCTTCATGCTTGTCTGGAAAATGAGTTTCTTTTACTGCACGATCAAATATCAAATAAGCGCTAATAAGATAGATTAAGTGAGAATCCATGTGAAGCTTAATATGCTTTTAAAATTTTGTTACCATTTTCAACATGTCGCTGGCAGCAGGTCGAACATTTCTCCTCAGAGTGTTATGTTTGTCTACGATCTCCGACTCGTCTGAAGAAGAGCCCACAATGGTGCCTGAATGAACACACACACACACACAAAGATTTTGTGAAGTATGAATATACTAATTCTTACAATAATAATAATAATAATAATTATACACACTCACCCTCTGACGAGTCTGTGTTCTCCTGGCAGTCCGAGCCTAAATAAATAATTATAATTATTAAAAAACAAGATATTGTGACGTTTGCATGTGCATGAATGTTTAAAAAGTCTAATAATAAGAAGAAATGCCATCACTCACCCTGCAACAGGTACGGTTTTTGGAGACGAGAGAGAAATAATGGTTAATTTATGTCACATGAGATGTAAAAACAAGAAAGTATATGTTTAGATAAAGCCAGATTTAAAAATAAATATCAAATGCAAGAAATATACACAGAATACCTGCAAAGCAACGAGGCCCAAGACACACAGGAAGCTCAAAGTATGCATTGTCATGGCTGAGTCCAGGACTGTTAATCCGTCTGAGAGACAGTGTGCTTTATATAAGATCAAACAGACACATGATGCATAAACACACCCACCACAGATGGCATCCTATTTTTCTAAAGAGCAGAATGTCTCTGATGGATTATATTATATGATACTAAAAAATTCTGCTTTAACTTTATTTTCCTAGAGAACACGTCGCTTTGTTTGGTCTAGCCTGCTCGGGTTGTAAAGCCCCTTCCCCTCCGTTAAAATCCGCAGACAGACAGACAACTAAGCCTAAGGCCGAGCCTCGGGGTTGTTTGGATGTTAGGGGACAATCATCAAGAGAGAGGGCTGAATAAACAAATGTTTCTGCACGGTTAGCCCTGTTGATTTTGAGTAATTATTATGAATTATAAAGAAAGAAATATTTTTAAATATAAACTGATATTTTATACTGCAGATTTGTTAAATCTAATTCTAAGCATTGTGGTATCATAAATAAAAATGGTTTTCTTGAAATGTCGTTGTCAACTCAGTCGATTTGCATTTTTTTCCACTTCCATATTTGCATGTTTTTGTCTACGTGTTTGTCTAGTAGCTAAATTCTCTGAACTGTGTCAACAGGACCTTCATTCCTCAAACAGACTCTTCGCTCTTCCAACAGGATGTCAAACGCATCAGCATCCTGCTAAAGACATACCTATCTGCAAATATACTAACATCCTCAAGGATACCTTCCATAATTGCAAAGGGTTTGCTCATTGTCAATGTTTATTATTAACCACAGCAAGTAGGTGCGGTCTCATACTAGAGTTGTTATTTGGCTCAGCTTTAAGAAATCCCAGTGGAATTAACTTTTCCTCTCCACTCCGGGCCAAATCCCGTCTGTAATGTATGTCCTCCTTCCTCTCACAGTTTATATCTTACATACAATCAAAGGGCACTTGGCTGTGCAGGCGGTGTTTGTCCAGAGAGGTAATGTGCCAAGGTAAATTTCCTTTCTAATCTCTGCTGATAACTGAGCAGGTCAAACAGTAACAAATCAGAGAGACACAAGCTTTAATGCTGAGTATATTTATTGAAACTGACTGATAAATCAGAGCCCATGGTGGTCATTTAAATGATCTGAGTGGTGCACTTGCAGGAGGCGGGACACCAAGAGGCCACGTTGCTGTTGCTGCAGCCCCACTGCTTCTTCAGGTCAGCGCAGTTGTTGTACTGATCGCTGTAGGGACAGGGGTTAGCTGGAGGAGAAAAGGAGAAACTTAATGTTACCTACCAGGCTAAACTATAAACTATTTCATGTGTAAAGGCTAACACATTCCAGCATCCCTTTGCTAAACACACACAAACACCAGTGTCATAGATTTTTAACAGATTTGTGTCTCTGGATCTAGCGATATTGTAACCCTAACTTTAAATAAGTCTTCCAGTGCTGTATTCTTGCCACTTACTGCACAGTTTGTTGTTGCAGGCATTGGGGCAGTCAGCGCAGGTGGGTCCAGATTTGTAGGGGCGAGTGTACTGGTAGTTTCCACTGTAAATGTGATCCAGAGTGTTGAATATTAAACATGTCATAGTGTTGTTTCTCCACGGTGTTCTTTTGTTCCACGGACTTAATAATCTTCTTTCAAGAATAACAATAATAATAATTTGAATTTCAAATTAATCTAATATGAATCTACCTCAAAGTGCTCCTAATGATTGATGATGAGTTTGCGAAGCATTTAATATCAATAGATAGCTAATGGATAATAATGGATAATGGAGGTCTGTACTTACGGTGGGCAGTAGTGGCAGACGTAGAAGTACTCGTATTTCGAGTTGGGGCAGTGGGCCATAGCGCAGCCAAGGTAGTTGGACCGGTACCAAACAAGCTGTGCAGACAAATAAGATGAGATACAAAATCAGGTGCTCATGGCACTAATGTGTGCTTGACTTCATTCGTATGCAAGTGTTGTATAAACAGTGCACCTGTGTGAAGTGTCCGACCACTCCTCCGTTAGTGGATCCCACTCCGTAACGCCAGTCCTTCACCTCGTCGTACCAGGACTGGATAGCGTTGCTCCAGGAGTTCTTGTAGCTGGCCATGTACAGGTTCTCTCCACAGCCACTTGCTACAATTAAAGAGGAGGAGAGAGAGGGATAACATAATAATATTACATAATCGCTGTAAAGTTATGTCATGTGACTCATTAAAAATGCCTGTGGAGGTTAAGTAACACAGTAGTTCTTCCTCATCTTTGTAAAATGACAGTGCAGCTGACTGTTTGTACAAAGGAGGTGTTGTAATACTTACAGCTGATCTCTCTGGAGCTGGCAGGGCTGTGTTTCATGGAGCAGGTGTTGGCCCATCGCTGAGCGTTAGCTGCAGCCTCTTTGTTCCAGCTCTGTGGGTTGCACACACAGACAACTAGAGTAAATACGCAAGAACATCTCCAAGTGTTGTGTGTGTGTATCAACTCAAGCACAAACAGGCTAAATCAATAGAGAGATGTTACCATTTGCAGCATGTTGCTAGCAGTGGGTTGGACACCTCTTCTCAGGGCATTGTGCTTGTTCACAATCTCAGTCTGCTCTGAAGTCGAGACCAGGATTGTTGCTGAATAAACACACAGAAAAGAGATCTTGTAAATATGAATTTTGTGTTTGAATCTGTGCGGATACACTGAATGTTAGTGATGATATTATGTATGCATAAGATTTCCAAACACTCACGGTCCTTCAGGGATGGTTTCAGAGAGAGAGAGAGAGAGAGAGAGGGGAAAAAAAAGGTTAATTCATTGTGCATCAAAAATAAACAAATGCACGCTTAAAAAAATAAATATACAGATAATATAATTCCCTATTAGAGCGGACATTTCATCTCACTTACCTCGAAAGGCTCCACGTCCTCTGCCAGAGTGCCAGGCACCTGGAGAGCAGCAAAGAGGCCCAAGGCACACAGGAAGCTCAAAGTGTACATTGTCGTGAATATGTTCAGGACTGTTAACCTCTGAGAGCCACCGTGTGATTTATATACTCATGACTCATGATGTGCCACGCGATCAAATGTTTACGTGGCACCTGTGAAATACGCTGTGGGAAACTGCAGGTGTGTGTTTACATTGTACATATGTTCTTATGTTCCTTACAATGGCTGTGATAAAGAAGTATGGAACATGATCTGTGTGTTCAAGGTTATGATAAGAGGGCCTAAAATACCAAGAAGAAAAGTGGTATCTAAATCGGATGTTGATAATTAAAAGGTTAAACTAACTGTTTGGAGCGTTGATAAGATTTATATATGATATATTCAGCTTATGACGATCTTTTTGACGTGACATGTTCAAATCTGCTAACATGCTTTATCATTTGTCATCTTCATAACCGCAGGAACTTAAGAGTAAATTTGTATTTCGACCAGGTGAAACAAACAAAGCAATTAAGATGACAAAACGCTTTGTCATTAAAAGATCACCAGATATCTTATTCAAACCAGATTGTGTATCTAAGCTCTGACTTTGCAATGACTTTGACCATTTAACAGTGTCATACACTGTTATCGCTCAAATATACACAAGATATGATTGTACATTTACTCAAGGAGTACAAGTTTGAGGTACTTGTGTGTTCTTGAAAATATTTCGACTTTTCTAAATTGATCTTCCAACTATAGTTTAAGACTTTAATATGAAACTTTTGTTATGAATTAAACCCAACAGTATATAGACTTAAAGAAATGAATAATCCAATCAAGTCCCCTTTTTTTTAAATGTTAAATGTACCATGTCATAATCATAATCAGTCTTTGATTTGGTCTCCTGCTTAACCAGTCAGTTGAATCCTCCCCATGTGAATAATCTCTTGATTACTAAATATTAGAGATTCTGCAGCGTATTAATTAACACAGAATTCAAAGAGCTTGATGTTGACTCCTGGAGCTTCAACATTAACCCACTCCAGTGAAATCCACTGTTTCAAAATCATCCACCTGCCCTCCAGAACGTATTCCCACCTGCTGTATAGATAACTGGAATACAAAAAGAAAACAATGAAGAAAAAGATTATGCATGAACTTATTAACAAGTAAAAAACAAAGAGTTATTCAGTTTATGCCACTGGGAGTCAATTATCAGAGTCAAAGTTATCAAAGGAGCCATGTATTGTCGGCAGCTCAGTGGAAAACAGTCAGTCTCTGTGCCAACGAATGTTGTTGTTACTTTCAGTTTAGTTCTAGTGAGATTATTGTTGTTCTCTTCTGCTATGCTAAAAAAAAAAAAAGCCTATCATAGGATCTGGCTGAATCACCAATTTGAAAACATCTGACAGTGACGACTGAATCTGTCACAGCTGGAATCTACATCTGGCAACATTTTAAAGAGTTTAACTTTGGCCACAGATCGAAGCCGTATGCCAAGCTGATATTTTCAATTGATACTCCTCTGGGCAAGGTCACCATTGACGTACTGCTCACTGCCAACTCAGCTGACCACAGTGTCTGAATCAAACATATGAAAAACTATGGCATCAGCGATGTGGCTGTGGAACAGGTCGTTCTGTTATGCTTGGAGATGCCTTTCATGCTCCTCTTCTCTTTTTTGGGGTCCCCCAGGGCTCTATTCTGGGTCCCCTCATATTTACTATATACATGCTACCCCTGGGACAAAATCATGTGTTGACTTAGCAATTTTCATTGCTATGTGAGTGACAGCAACGGTGTGTTCCTTTAAAGTCTGTAACCACTAGTGTCCTGCATCATCTGGATGCCTTATCTAAAACTGGTAAAGGAGCAGTGTGTAGGATTTAATGGCATCGAGCAGTTTCCTTTGCAAAGTTTTCTTTTGACGCTCAGGTGACAAAAGTGGTGCAGTCCTGCTTTTTCCAAATTTTTTACCTAGATCAGGTCTTTGCTTTCCTCTGCAGATCTACAAAAGCTTTTTCATGCCTCTTGCCACTTTAATCTGGCATCAGCAGGCAAAACATGCAAAAACTGCAAATTATAACAAAACACTGCAGCCAGGAGGAGAAATCACATAACACAAAACCTTACTGCGCTCTACTGGTTACCCGTAACAACTGATCTTGAATTGCATTGAATTTTTATGTAAAATTTTAATCTGTACTAGTAGAGTGTTCTATCCTTATACTTTAATAAATCAAAGTAACTAACTAGACTTGCACTGAGCTTCACTTCTTCTTTTATTCTTCTCATGGCAACAACTTGTAAATCACACTACTGTCCTCTGTGTAACAGTTTGTTTGTGTGTTTCCTGTTTTTATTTTGTAGTTCCACCCTGTCTGTCTTACTTCCTGTCTTGTTTCCCGCCTTTTCTGATTTTGCACCTGCCCCTGATTTGTTTCACCTGTCCCTGATTAGTCCTGCCGTTTTTGTCTGTGTGTATCATGCCCTGCTTCTCTGTGTCCTCTCTGAGTTTTTGCCTGGATATCCAGCCGCTTTTGATTATTAAAGTTAGCTTTTGTTTACCCACGCCTGCCTGCATTTGGGTCTTTTCCTGTAACCTCCCCACTCCTCCGTGACACTGCAGCACTCTCAGTCTTTTCTCAATGCGACAACACAACATAAATAAAGTGGATGATAAGATAAAATAGACTTTAATGATCCCACACCTTGTTGCAGCAGCTCACAATACACAAGGCGGATAAGAAAATAGTCATCAATAAGAAATATACAGTGCTTAACAAATTTATTAGACCACCACCTTTATATCCAAATTTGAGCCGGCTCACTGGGCTGCTCCAAGAAGTCAGAAATTAATTAATTAATTTTTTTTTGGTGAAACAATCAATTGGAAAATTCAATAATTTAGCTTCTACATATTGGTGTGTATGTATGTATGTGTATATATATATATATATATATATATATATATATATATATATATAGATAGATATATATATATATATATATATATAGATATATTTATGTATATATATTGATTAATATTAACAGTTACATTAAAATGAACTAATATAACATCGATATATTCATATGAAATAAGGTGTAATTGTTACAGATGAATATTAATTAAAATAAGTGTCGCATATTTATATTAATTAACATAATTAAGGTTGGTACAACGTGTGCTGTGTGTTGTTCTGCTCCCCTCCTGCGATGAACACTTGTAGGTACAACACGCGCAGTGAGCATGCGCAGAACCGGTCGGTAGCCTGTATTTGTTCCCAGACATCATCATCATCATCACCATCATCATCATCACAGGTTGAACGGATCGTCCTCTCTTCTTTTTACATTTTATTTTCTGCTCTTTATTTCTCCTCCTCCTCCTCCTCTGACTCTCACTGCTGCTGCTGCTGCTGCGGTGTAATAAACAACCAAAACAACACGGAGGGAGTAGAAGCCATAAGATGAAGAAACGTTATGTGGACGCGAGCAGGCTACGGAAAATGAAAAAACTGAAAATAACGGAGAGGCTGTCTGAGAGGTAGAGAGAGCTCCGGGGAGCGAGCCGCGTCGCCTGGCGTGGGCTGCTTTTGTTGTGGTGCTCGTCTTTGTTGTGAATTTCAGCCGTCGTCACCTGTCTGTGCCTCCACATCCACATCCACATCCACATCACTCCATCTCCGCGTCCTTTGTGTGTGTTTGCACGCCGAATTTTTATTTATTTATTTTTGGAAATGTTGAGTTTGTTTACAGAAAGACACAAATCAGCTGCGGCTGTGCAAGTTAACGGCCTGCGTCCTCCTCATCTGGCTTTGTGCCGCTGTCTCCTCCTGCATCCTCCAGGACTGAGTTATACGCTCAATTAACACATTATGCCCGTGGTGGAAAATGATAACAGCTGTATATTTCCTTCTAGGCTGAAGGAAAGCGGCTCGTCTTGAGCCTGAAAGCATAATCTGAAGGCGTCTAGACACAGTCCAGACAAGAAAAGATCGCACCGGGAGAGAGAAACCACTTGTTTTCATCGTGCATCCTTTCAGTTTAACTATAGACAGTCTTCTTCTGAGGCTGTTTTCACGCATTTGCTAGAAAATTAATGCTCATTTTGTTATTGTGGGATAACTTATATATTAAAAATGCCTGCGAGATAAATGAAAATACTATTATTTGGCAATATTGCAATGCAGATTTCTTATTTTTTAAAATGATTTTAAATATTCTAGCCTTCCCTTTATTTTCCTGCTCGCTCTTAAATATTAAATTGTGCTTTTTATGTTAAACCCTCTTTCAGTAACATAAGGCAAAAATATGAAGTTGTATGAAGAATTTAAAATGCTCCTTTCAGATAAAGCGTAGAACACAACTTGCATAATTAGTATCTATTCTAAAATATAGTATAAATAGCAGCGACGTTAAAAGGGATGTTTAAACTACGAGGAGTCGGATGCTGTGGTGCTCCCTCTCTCCTCCAGATGAAATATTGCCATGGTTACCAAACAAAGAAGGGGTGATGTGATAGCAGCCTATGGATGAGCAGAACAAAGGAGGAAACCACAGCCCCTGTTTGGCTCGTGGTCGCCTAATAAAACAGTCATTGTTCTTCTTTAGCAACTCCGCTTAAAAGGACGGAGCGTTTCTAAAGATGCAGCTGCTCGATTATAGGTTTTAGCAACGTGCATCCGATTCACAGTCTCGTGTTTGACGCCTTGGCTCGAGAGGCTCTGCATGCATGTGAAATGTCTTTGTTTACTAGAGTCAGAAGCCAGAATACAGATTTGTTTCATGCTTGTCCCCCCGTGTTGATAACAACACTGATGGTCTTTTTTTTTTTTTTTGCAGTGCGTACACCGTCCTGAAGTTTATGATGATGTGGACGCTGGTGCTGCTGGCAGATTTCATCCTCGAATTCAGACTGGAGTATCTGTGGCCATGCTGGCTCTTCTTCGGGAGTGTATACACCACTTTCCACTGCCATGGGCTGGTGAGAACCCCTGTCACGGTGTGATTTCAGCCCCCAGATGATGATAATCCAACAGTTTATACTGAATATTGACTGAAATTCATGCTGTTCTTTTTCTTTGTTTGCAGGTTATTTGTGTTGTTTTTGTTTGTGCTGCCTTCACTCTGGACATCTTTTGTTTAATTTTTGTCCCTTTGCACTGGCTGTTCTTTGTGGCAAGCACCTATGTATTATTTAATTACATATGGCACACAGGTGAGTATGTGGATTATTGTTGCTGTTGCTCTTCCTTCCTGCTCTCATAAAAAATAAGCTTTGTTTCTCATGGAAAAGCTGCTTTTTTTTTAGTGATTACTTGATATGTTTCTGCAGAGAAGGGCATCTGTATATCGACGGTGTCCCTGTGGATTCTGCTCGTGTACACGGAGGCTTCGCTTCGACTCAAAGACCTTAAAACCTCTCATGCCAATCTGTCTCATCTCTTTGCTGCACACTGGTATGTCGACTCGATGCGAGTCACCGTTTCTTTTATTACGAGCTGGCCTTGATGTTTGTGCACTGTAAATTACGGGTGCAAATTCATTTCCGTGCCACTAGCTAATGACTAATCGAGTTATCAAAATATGCACGAATCTAGCCAAACTACTGAGCCAAGATGTGTTTATGTCCTAACTGTGTTTTCTCCTCTGCGTTCACGTCCAGCATTGGATATCCTGTAGTGTATCTGGGGTTTTATGCCACCTGCTATTTCACCAACATCTTTAAGCTGCGCATACAGAAAGCGGTGCAGAGCGAGAATGACTTCCACATGCACCTTCTGCAGCACTCGCTCCCTCCAGGCATGCAGGTTTACCCCAAGACGGGCACAGATGGCAGCAGCAGTGAGTCTTCTGCACCGTCCACTTGTATACACTTTGTATCTATCGAACAACCAGCAGGATGATGTCAGTTAGGGAAGGGAGTACAGATGAGTCAATCCTGCTTATTTAAGTGGAATCCTTTCAACTACAGCAGATCTTTATAGCAGCCTTAATGCAGCATTGATCTTCTGAAGACGGGAAATCATTATATAAAGTAATAACAGAGTGATTGCATTGACTTGTTTTGTTTCTGCCCGTTCTTGCAGGCTCAAAATGGAAGATAAAGCCTGAGTCGACTCAGTATCAGTGTCAGAACGGCGCTGTGGTGGCCCACGACGAGGGACACACTGTGGACTGCCTCCAGATCCGCAGCGAGGAGAGAGCGGCGGAGAAGGGAACACAGGAGGTGAGGTCAGCCGAGCCACACCGGCGGCCGTCACCATCCAAACCTGGCGAGTCCAGAGACGCGCTCCACTGCGGGGCAGGAGGACCGAATCCTCCACGACCCCGGAAAATCTACCTCAAGACGAGCACGGAGGCAAAGCCGCGCGGGCGGCCAAAAGCTCCTCGCCAAAAGCCCGCAGAGGCAGCACGAACACTCCTTCACCACCCGCAGGGAGGACTGAAAAGAAACAGAGATCCAGCTCCAAAACTGTCAGCCCCAACCGGGACGTGACAGACAAGAATGCCACGGCAGCTCAGAGTTACCACACTGAACAGATGACCAAGTACGGCACTATTAAGTTCAGAAAAACAGGCAAAAAAATCAGTGAGATCAGAGCTAAAAGACGCCTTTCTTTCCCTGTAACTTCTCAGGCTGGAGCAGGAGCTGAGGAGGCTGAAGGGCGAGCTGCAGACGAGCAGGCAGAGCGAGCAGGAGCTGCGAAGTCACATCTGCAACTTGACCAACAGCGAGAGGAGCCTGAGACCGGAGGTTTCCCTGCTCAGACAATCTAACATGCTGCTCCAGAGCAAGTGAGTCTTCCACCAGATCCAAAAGCCTGTCTTTGGCTCCCCCTGTGGGCTGCTTTACATACGACATGAGTCTGTAAATAAAAAAAGTAAGACTGGGATGGATGCAAGCAGGAATGCTGCTCCAACTGTGGTTGATTTAAGTGGTTTTGGGTGGCTGATGGATCTCGTTTTAATCTGGATCATAATATATGAGGTCATATTTCATGTTGAGGGACTGCGGCTCACAATTCTCATCAATAAGAGGTAAAATATTGTACATTTATTACTTTTGATAGATACTTTGATGCGTCTGCTTCTTTGCATTTGACCAATATTAGCGCTAAACTCTTAAAATAACACAAAATGTCCATCACGCACAAGTCGAAAATGAGATTTTCAAATTGCCTTCTTAGTCAAAAACCTAAAAATCTTAAATTTACTGTGAAAAAAGACCAAGAAAAACAACATAACATACGTATGAGTCACGTTATAGAAGCTGGAATGTGTAAAGTTTGAGCGTTACATAGACGATTAATCCATAATTTGTCATAATGAGTCATTTCATGCCTGTTCTGTGCCAGTTTTATCTTGAGAAACAGAGAAGGCACATTTAAAACTGTGCTGAAAAAACGAGTTAGTCCATCCAGTCTGCACACATTTACCACATCAAATCCACATCTACCACCCAGAGGCTTTAAATCTTGTTTGACATGAACATGTTATGCACAGTTTTCATGAGACATGCTCCAGTTTTTAAAGCCAGGGGCTCTCCTGTGACTCAACTCAACTGAGCATGATAAGAAACACATTTTCCTGCCTGTGCTCGAGGCGTTCTTCTGTATTTTGATGTCAGTGAGGCACTTCTTCATGGTCTTATTTTTTGACATGATTTAAAGTGAGTTCGATGCTTTTCTCCCCCCTCAGAATCTTGTGTCTGACTAAAACCAAGCAGAGAGACAAACAGAGCAGCGCGATGCTGGAGAAGAAGACCAGAGCAGAGACCGAGGCCAGACTCTCCGTCGAGAAACAGTTGGCTGAGCTTCAGGCTCAGAAACTGGAGGAAGCAGCAAGTGCAGCACGGAGTCTAACAAACAGGTAAAAATCACACACATCAAACCTTTAACCTTGTTACTGAAGCGCCTCTGTGCAAGCTGGATCTTGCAGTTGTTTGCAGCTTATTGCTTTGAGCATATGGGCAAACATTTGAAGAAACAGTTTGATCCATACTTGTTTGTTTTCTTGCTGAGAGTTAGGTAAGGAGATAGATACCACTCTCATGTCTCTCTCATGTGTGCTCAGTATGAGGATGGATCGCTTGGCTGCCTCCAAATGTAAGAAAATCTGCCTTTAAGCGCCTCTAGCTCACACATTAACTTGTTATAGCTCATTTATTTAATTAATAATTAGTACAAAAACCCCATTTGTGTACTGAGTATTTCTTAGAAGTCATTGTGTCCGGCCAAGAAATAATCCCGGACATAACGCGTTTTTGTTTTTGTATGCCAGTTAATTAGCGAGCTTTAGAGCTACTAATAGGCAGACATGGACGGAGCCAGGCTAGCAGTTTCTCCCTCTGTTTCAAGTCTTTGTGCTAAGCTAAGCTAACCGCAATTGTAGCCTGATATCAAAAGCACACATGACAGTGGTATCAATCGTCTCAGCTAAGTCTTGGAAAGAAAGATGCGCATAAATAATGTTTTTACAGATTGTTAATATAGTTTATGTAAACCGTCTTTCAAACACCAATGTAGCAAATGTCATGTTGAAAACTGTGATTCTCTCCGTCTCCTACACCAGGCAGGAACACTGTGAAACCCAAATGTTAAGGAAAAGAGTTAAAGATCTAGAGACAGAGTACAAACAACTACAGCTGGAGTGTCAAGTGAAAGAGAGTCGTGTGGTAGATCTAGAGAGTGATGTTGAGGTATCTTTTCACACTACTTGGGAATGAACTTGTGTCTTGTGAGTCTCGCGTGCCGCAGTACTTGGCTGTCCTCAGTTTGGTCGTGTAGTTCTTTTTGCTGTTTGAATTGTTGATGTGTTTAATTCTTTGTGTTTGTGAAGTTTTAATAGAAAACTGAAAAACTGTGGAGACATTTAGCATTTTTGTTTTTTCTATTTTTTATTTTGGCCTGCAGTCGACGTATCGCACTCTGTCATGCAGTGATATTGTATGGTTGTTTTTGTTGTTTTGACATCGGGTGTCTGTACGTGGTTGTACTGTGTGGTATTTGATTTCATTTTAGTGACATAACTCTTCATGAAGCATGCTGAAACAGGAGCCAGGTCTTTCATAAAAACATCGAAAACGTGACAAACTGTTAAAAAGTCAGCGTTAACGCAGAAAGAATCATCCCCTCGCAGTATCTCCGTCATGTTTTTTGAATGGCTGGCCAACTCATCATCAGTGTGTAATTGTTTTCTCCGTGGTGCTTTGGTTCCCTAAGTAATAAACACGTAAAAACTTTTTAAAAAAAGGCAGAAAATACTTCGGAAACCAAAGCACCGACTCCCTCAGGTGTTCACCGCACGAGGTTGTGTTGATGTTTTTTCGATGTTTTAGGCGCGTTCTCACACGTTTTAACCTGTGTTTTCTGGACTCAGGCTTTGGGAAAGTACCGCAGCGTGGAGAAAGAGACAGACATGCTGCTGTCCACTCTGTCAGCCATGCAGGAGAAAGCTCAACATCTGGAGTACAACCTGAGCGCAGAGACTCGCATCAAACTGGACCTGTTCTCGGCTCTGGGAGACGCCCGCCGACAGCTGGAAATCGCTCAAGGTTCTCGCTCTTTGTCTTTGTGCAGCAAACAGTTCATTTTTTTAATTTATTGTTTACATGATATCACCAAAAATTGCATCAGATTAGAGTGTTACCTCTAGAGTCTGGAAATCTGCATCCAATAGCACCACCAGGTGGCCATAAAGCAG
Organism: Miichthys miiuy; assembly: GCA_036365135.1. Classification (NCBI taxonomy): domain Eukaryota; kingdom Metazoa; phylum Chordata; class Actinopteri; family Sciaenidae; genus Miichthys; species Miichthys miiuy. The sequence goes on from CM071620.1 coordinate 19,306,670, forward strand.
TGTATGCTCCTTTTATCTTCAGGTGTACAATAAATGAATCAGATGTTTTAGTGTAAGCTGCACATTTCTGTACACATTTCTGGCCATGGTGAACATAACTCATTGTTGTCAGTCTGGCTTGAACTTGTTGCACATTTGGTCTTTGGACTAAAAGCCCTGTTAATCCGAGACAGGATTTAAATACTCTACAAAACTCTTGGCTAATCAGAATAGTGTCTGCTACTCTGTGTTTTGAATGGTCATTAAGGCGATTTAAACCGGAATATGAGGAAAACTTGAGAGAAGAGAACAACTCCTATGAATCCAACATTTCAAACATCCAACCTTCATAAACGGCTTGACATATCCAGCCTCTCATATATTGCCTTTGTCCGACAGATAAAGTGATGAAGCAGGACCGGGAGATCCGGGAGATGAAGCAGAAGATTGCGGAGGTGATGGCCGTCAGTCCCGGCGTATCCTACATGGCTCCTCGGCCTCCGGTGCCGCAGTATCTCACCAAGTTACTCAACTCTGAGCGTTACATGCTGAATCCGCGAGCACTGATGTACCAGTGTTTGAAGAAATAAAGGATGTCGTCGCCTTTTTCAGACCCTCAGACCTCTTTGGCAAAACCCCGCGTCATAAAACATGACAGGGCGGGAAAAGGGTCTAATGGATTTTTTTTTATTACAGAGCTAAATGACACCATGAAGTCATCAACTTCCAGCCATGAGTGGAACCTGGAACGATCCTCCACAAGTCGAATGCCTTTTTTGCCGCACTGATGGTGCTAACTTGACATCATTGTATACATTTCACCACATTCAGACACATCAAGGGTTGAAGAGTTTCACTCCAAAATAAGACGTCCGATATGCAGAGCTTTTCTTCTGTCGAGGCGTCCTAACAGCAGTCAGACGCTGTAGATTCGTCTACGTGAAAATCTGCTAATAAGTGTCTTCTAAACTCCTGTTAACATTTTGTTCAAAGAAAGCTGGACCCAGAACAAATAATTTGAGGTCAATGAACATGAATTTGTTAGTTCACAGTTCAAACTTTGCAGATAAACAAAGTTTGTTAACATACGGACGCACTAACAAGTTACTAACTGTAGCTTTAAGAGACCCGATGACTCTGTACAATATATTTCCTGGCATGAAAGTAAAACTACCCACACAATATTATTTATGTCTTTATCATAAGTATTACACTTAAGTTAGCCTATAATAACCTTTGTTTTGATTGTTACAGAAGGATCTTGACCTGCAGTGAAGTTGACTAAAGCATTCAAGCTAACGTGATCAATATTATTAATATCTTGTTTATTCCTTTGAGACAAATTATCTTTAATATATATTAGAGAAAAAAAAGGATTTAATGAGCCTCTGAACAGCAGATATTTTGACGCGTGTCCGTGACAGCGAGCCAGCAATGCGCAATACCAGGAGCCTGAAACTGAAGCAGCTAAATGGGATTCAGCCATCGATTCATTACGCTGTTTTCTGTCGTGATGTCAAAATGTCCTCTGTGGACATTTAGATATTCAGATTTAAGATTTCCTGTTGCGAGTTTATAAAATGTGTAAATTTACACGTGAGAACCGAAGCGTTTCTCAAAACATGCAATGAGAAAATTATAATCGAGCCTTATTTTCAGTAGTTGTGTTTATGGGGGTCCAAACAATATTCTGTATACAATCCTCTCTGATTATAATTAGTAATCAAGAATATCTGCATATTTATGGAAAGTATGCTCTCGTCTGTGCCTGTAAATAGTGGAGTAAGATTATTTGAATTGTGCTGAAATTCAGATGAAAGTTCATCGAAGTTTTAAAATCTAAAAATGTTTTTGGAATGAGACCCTTCACGGTTGCGGGCATTTCGATTTAACAGGTGTCGTTTGCGTGAATCTTTCCGGCTGCAATCTGGGAGAATTTGCAGTGATGTTTTAATTGTTGGAGCGACCTGATAAAGCTAACGAGATGCAGTAAAAAAAAAAAAGGAGCTGTGATTATCTCTTTGTTTCGACTGACAGATAAACGGCTACATCTACGTTTGGCAGCTCAAACATGGAAAGCGCGAAAAAAGCTGAACTGAACGGTCGCCAATCGGTTCAGTCGGCCAGAATTTAGAGTTAAAGTGGAGTTGTGAATAACGACGAATGGTTTCGACCAAACATGGTTCATGAATTGAATTACTGTGCCTCTATAATACATTACTTTCAAACTGGGAAGTAAAAACACAAATTTAATGTGAAAGAGTAATGTGTTTGAATTGAAGTGCTATGTACTGTTTTTGTAGTTTTTCTTTCGTTTCTTTTTCTTTTTTTTACTCACGGTGTACAGAATTGAAAAATACCCACGCAGCTGAAAAACACTCACGAACTGGATGTCGCCTTTTTTTTTTTTTTGTAGCTTTTTATTTAGAGTGTGTTTCTAGGGTGTTTTATATTTAAAAAAATATTTTTAGTCTTGCTGTACTTTTATTATACTGCTGTAATTTTGTACGGCAACGTGTTTGTCAGCATGAAATGTGTTTTATCCAATTGTTATTCGAGCACACATTGTGACATTAAGTATGTACATGAACACATTTGTACAAGGGCTACAGTTTCTTAAAATTTTGAACAAATAATTCAAACAGTGACGCTCTGAGGGTAGAGATCACGCTCCTGACACACCAGGATGGATTTTTTTTGTATAAATAATTTAAACAGTTGAATTCTGTCTCACTTGTGTTTGTCTGTGTGTAAATTATTTGACTTTACATTTAAAAGGAACAATATGTAACTTTGCTTGTAACAGTAATATCCAGTGGTTGAACATTGGTACTGCAATACAAATTCAGGATCCCAGGATCCAGTGTTTTTATTCACTGTAGTGAAAAAAGAAGTTTGCATTTCAGTCGAGCATGTTTTCTTAATTTCTGATGACATAGCATGGTCATTTTGTGATGTATTACAGTAAATATCTTACATATTGTTCCTTTAACTTCATTAACTCTGATCTGCTTCAAGGTTCAAGGTTTATTTATTGGCTTTTGCTTACGCATGAAACAAAATGAGTAATCAGGACCAGCGATCGCGTACACGCAATAGTCTAAAATGTTGAGTTTTCTTCCAAACATACTCATGAAAGTTGACATTTCTGTATAAACTGTGTGGGTTTTTTTTGCATATTGGAAGTTACGACAAACACAAGAAGATACCACACAAAGTCCTGAAGTGCTGATAGTGTAAATTTTTATTTCAGGAAGTGAAAAAAGGATAAATGCGTTGCAGAAACAGAGCACAGTGTCCAGCATACAGTGTACAAGATGGTTACAAGCATGCCAGGCAGTCCCACACTTGTATCTCGCAGTATCTACAGACCCTATCAGAAGATAGTCACAGCATCGACTAGACAAGACTGGATCACAGACTAAAATTTCAATGACACCATTGTTCCAAATCATCTAAGTTCCTCCTGTTAGTGTGAAGGAGCCAGAGGCCCCAGGACATTTTCAGACAGGATATAAAAAGTGTACAGCAGTGCAAACTAGCAGAGAGAGAGAGAGCCCCAAACAGTTAACACAGAAGCCAGTAACTGAATATCTACGTGGGAGGCCAAGGTTTAGCTCAGAATACCTCCGACATGAAGTAATTATTCAGAGCCACATACGTTGATGATACGTCCTCTGGGATGATAAATCACTCGAATCTATCACCGCGTTGGTTAAAAACGAGAACGACTCCTGAAGCGAGCTTGTTGCATGCATCGGCTTCCATTTACACACAGAAAAGCGTACGTGCATTCACCGAACCTGTTGACGAACATCCATCAGATCATGTACCTCAACCCAACACACCGACTTCTCGTGCGTAAAATGCCACCTATAGACAACTTATTTATTTTTTTATTTTTTAAAATCGGCCTCGCCCTAACTGATGAGTGCTGCGATGGGCTACTTGTAAAAACAGAAGCTACAGTAGTTAATTGGACCACAGTCGAGAGACGACAACCCTTTTTTTTTCGCCACAGAAAATAAACTGCTTGATTCGAAGAAAAGAGAGCAACTAAAAGCATACATTCAAACAACCACCGACCTTAGTGCTGGAAGTGAATTACAGAACACACTCAAGAAAAGATACACAAATAAATAGTTTTGTTTTTTTTCTCCATATACTTTAGCCGCAGCTCTTCAGATTGTGTCGCAGCCGCACGTTTTCATGACTATGTTGTATAATTACAGAATTCTGAAGTAAACGTGACGTTGCATCTGTCGCATTACTGGCTTGATTGAGCCTTCGAAAAAGAAACCAGTACAAGGTAGGAAGATGCCTCACTCGCTGCTCAAGAGAAGGTTTAAAGGATCAGACTTTATCTTACAACATTATACACACACACACACACACACACTTCAGTATGCCGGGACAAAGATTTTTTTTTTTTTTCATACAGACAACTATTTAACAATTTTAAGTAAAAATGTTTAAAATACAGTTTTAATACTGACTTAAGGAAAATACTGCTGTTATCCAGTTTTATGTGGCTTACTTCTAACATCAACTGAAGCCAAAAAGTGAAAACGTTTGTATTTTCCTGTAAGTTGCGACTAGGATTTCCTCTTTTAAAAGAGAAGCAGATGGCTGTATTGGGTGGGAGGGGGAAAAAAAAACGAAAAAAGAAAGCGGCAACCACGTAGTGGCAGCTTTTTCCCACCAGAAGATACAACAACAGGCTGCACGATCTGCAACCAGACCAAGGCTTCCTCCTCCCGTCAAAGCTTTCCTGCAACTCAGAGGTGGAGCAAAAAAAGCTAGTCCTGTCGTAAGAGGACGAGGAGGGCTGAACGAAGGCCAAATGAGTCCTCCGCTACGAGGAAACAGTCACCGGATTGAGAGAGCCGTTCCGGCTGTAGAACTTTGAGAAGGCCTCTTCGAGAACGGATGCAAGTCGCGGCTGATCGCCCTGAAACGGAGAGACAGGGTGGTTAAATAATATGTATTAGAGGCTGTACGTGTTCAGGTCAGCGGGGTCATGATGATGAACTCCCCTCACCTCACTGATGAATCCCAGCTGAACGAGCTCCACAGCCAGCTCCTGCACGCTCTCATCTGAACACAAATACAAAGGCAGTCAGGATACCGACATGGTGGCAGGGCGGAGAGGTGTGAAGACACCTAGTCTTTCAGTTTTCTGCATCATGTTAGTATTAAATAACGTGCCTTTAGTGTATTTCACGTTGTTACTCAGTTTAAAGGGTGCACTCTGTGTAGTGGCAGCGCGAAGCAAAGTTTTGATAAACAGCTTTCCACATTGAATGAACTGCATGTTCTGCCAGCATCCGCATAGAACACACCAGCACGCACACAAATGCAATCGCAGACAAAGGGGAGGAATGTGATGTACATTTCTACACACAAGCAGGCGCGCAGAGCAACAGCAGCATTTCACCAAAAATGGCAACAGCGGACTGAATCGATGTTGAAAAACATTTTAAAAGAGAGATGAGGCGGAAATCATCCATCGTGTTCTTAAGCCTCGAGGACAAACACAAATACTAAAACTCAGGGTGACAATGGAGCGCAGTGTCCGCAGTTTGCGTCTGATGGTGACAGTGTTTGGTACAAAACTAGTCGAGGATGCTGAAGAAATAAAGATACTCACTTGGTAACAAATCACAGCTTAAGTGCCTGTTTAATTTATCCTCAAGTTTCAACAGCAGGGTGAGCTGAAAGGAGAACAAGTCGATTAAAAACGAGTTCACGTCATTTTAATCACTCGTCACGCTGGCAGAACGGAAACTCACATGATGCTTTGTGCCCTCGTCAACAGGCTCAATATTGCACTGCATCTGAAGGACCTGTAACCATAACAACAACAATAATAATATTGGTAATAAGGCGTAAAATAAGCACGTAAGACGACAACCTGCATACAGCATAATGTCGGTTCTGTGTTTTACTTTACAAATAAACTACCACTTGTTTTCATGCACACAGTGGGAACCTTTATGTGGCCTCTCCAGTCTGATGCGCGTACAGAAATCTGACACGCCTGCACACTCTGCTGCTTTCATAAACTGATGACGTGCGTTCTTTCCACCATGTTGTTGTGTTTTGCTTCTCCCTAATTGTACTCACCCGAAACATTTTAGCGTTATTATTCCCTGCCGTGTCTTGGACAACTAAAGAGCTAACTAGATTAATAAAAATGTAACGCTCCGCACTCATCCGGGTCAGCTCTTACCTTCCTGGTCTCCAGCTCTGCAGGTTCAGGAGTCGGGGTTTTCACTGAGGGGGGAACTATGGGTGACTTCACTGTCTCCTGCTGAGGTTGTTGTGGACACGGGATCCCGAACGCAGTCAGAGGATAGATCCCATTCCTGGTGCATCAAAGAGAAAATGTAAATGATTTCGGATATTTTGAAACGAGGGTTCTGTAGGTCCAGGCATCCAATCACAGACAATTCAACATCAACATGTTTCTAAGTTTGCGCCATGCTGTAGCACAGTCGTTGTCTTACCTCACATCTTCCAGGAACTTGTCCAGCTCAAGGGCAGGAAACTGAGAGAGCCTGAAGCAAAAAGAAAAACCTGTTACACGCGTTGAATATTCAGGACATCGGTGTTGGAGGCGGTTTTGTGCTTCTCAGACTTACTTCATCTGAACTCCATCTTTGGCCTCAACAATCACCAAGTTAGGGTCCATGTTCTTTGTCATCTCTTCTAAAGCATTCTCTGGAATCATATCTACAGAGAAGACAGCAGTCAGACGAGAACATTCACCCTGATCGGGTCATAGGACCTGATTTTGGGATGGCTAAGAAAACACATCATCTCATAAGCTGATGAAGTTCCAGTCTTGGGTGTGTTGTAAAAATATGTCAGCAGATTCAATGAACCAGAAACTGCTTTTATACTTTGAGTGTGTGTTTGTGTGTGTGTGTGTATTTTCACTCACGCTGGTGGCTGACGATGCAGTGTGCAGCCAGCAGCTTGAGTAAGGGCACCTCAAACAAGGCCTGGTGAAACAGCAGCTCCCTAGCCGTGGGTCGCTTACAGGGGTCCACCTCCAGACACTTCTGGATAAATTCCTGAAAAAAAAGCATGAGGGTGGGAAGGAGGGAACTTTAGGTTGTGGATTTTTCTTCCAGACTGCCGTACTTTATTTTTAAAGCTCGTCTCTCTCTCTCTCTTTCTCACCCGTTGCAACGGGTCCTCTAGGGACTGAATGGCACTGTTTATGGCTTCTTGGGACACATAAGACGAATCTCCATTACTCTGGATTTCCAACACAGCCATCTGAGGGAGGGATTGGACAAAGAAGGGAAGAGATTCATAAGTGCAAACACAAAACTCTGCTGTTACATAATGCATTCTGAAGACGGTCATCACTGCAGGTCTGATAGTGTCCTTTCTCGACACAGACGTCCTGGTTTCTATTTCTGTGACTGATGCTTAACGAACACCACAACAACGCCAAGCATGTCCATGCTGGGGTGACATTACTGTTAAGAATGCACTGATACGTAGACCAGATCGAGCACATTTTCCATAAACAACAGAACGAGTCCTCTCCTCTCACCTCTAAGGCGCACATTCCAAAGGAATAGATATCCACGGCTGTGGTAACATTGGCAACAGCTGAAAGCAAAAACAAGCCGATCAGTATCACAGAAAGTCTACGGCACGCCGCGACGGTATCCGAGACAAACGTGAGTGTCTCACCTCCGTATTCTGGAGCAAAGAAGTGAAGGCTCTTCTGCTCTTCCCGACAGGTTTTCACGTGGTTATTGATGGTGTCTGGAGCAACTGAAACAGTGGAGGGGGGAGAAGACTTAACACTGATACAAGATTTAGTACTTGTAATAACAGTGAGGGCACCTGTAGGATAGAAAAGACTAAAGAGGGATGTCTTGAACTCTACCTGAGCCGATCTTGATGAGGCCGTTGTGCTGGATGAAGATGGTGTCGCAGGTCAGGTTGCCGTGGATGATGGGAGGTTCGCAGGAGTGCAGGTAGCTGGAGGGAAGCGAACAAAGGTAAAGTGAATAAAAAAACAGTTCTATCACTTTTAAGTTTGTAAGATCGATGATTCCCTGCAGTCGTAGTAAACGGATCTTGGCATTTAGACTGTCAATCGCGGCTAACAGGAAGAAAGCTCTTTGTTACACTGACCTGAGAGCAGACAGTATTTGTGTGCACCAGCGCTTCCAGGCCTGTCGAACAAAAACATATGTTACTGAACATATAAAGTTCATGTAAAATATGTTCACTTCTCATTTACTTTGTTCTAAAAATGCGTTGCTGAGTTACTGCGGAGCTTTCACACCTTTTCATTCATGGTCTTGTGGTTCTTCTTTGTCTTTTTCAGAAACTGTTTGAGGCTTCCTGAAGACATGTACTCGGTGATGAAGATAACCTGCCGACACAAAAGAAGCACATCAGGTCGTTACACTCAGCGCTTTCTGCACGCCTTGATAAAAAGTAAGGGGCTGATTTTTGAGGACGATCTCCTACCCTCGCTCTGTTTTCTTTGACATCGGCCCAGTACTTGTGGAACTTGACAATGTTCAAATGCTCCAACTGGATCAGATTGTCAAAAACTGCTTTGACTTTCTCCTGTGGTAAAAAAAAACAGAAGAGAGTGAACATAAAAAAAATATATAACGTCACATGCTCTTTAACAATACAATCAGTGTCCCATCTTTACTCATGTTGTCAATGTACATTTCTAATGGCGTGGTCTTCTCTTGGACTCTTCTAAGTGCAAGGTCAAACGCAGCTTTCTCAGCTGTAGATGTGTGTCTATTAAAAGCAATTCCGGCTCTCGCTTTTTTTATTAAATTTCTGTAAATATTAAAACTTCATGAAGGTTTCTCTCAGTCACGTGCAAATTAAAACTGTCTTCAAACAGTCTTGAACTGATTCCTAAGCAGCTCAAACTAGAGCTGCTGGCAACAAGCCTTGCTCAAGGGCACGCGGTAGCTGTCCAACACATAAATACTACTTCTGCTTTACTGATTTTGTTCGTAAGACTGGATCTTCAACAAATGTGCAGCTGTCAAGACGGTATACAAAGTAGAGACTTAAATACTCCTTCTGGGCTGCTCCTCCTCCCCTTCATGTTTCTAATTCTAAAATTGTTCCTGCAACCACTCAGGTACACTGCGTACTTTGTAATGTTGCTGGCAGCAACAAGTTTGACCACTTGCCTAAGAAGCTTAAAGACAGAAACCGGCAGGCGTCTGAATTGTTGGAGAGATCACAGTTGAAACACACATGAAAACCTCATGAAACCTTAACACACGTCCTCTTGCCGGCGAATGATTATCATTACATATGAACATCAGCTTCAGACGCTGCTGACTGCACCCACCTCCTGTAGTTTAAAATTCTTCCTTTCCGAGAACATGACCTCATTCCACACCACCTCCACTCCTTCCTCGGTGTCCATGGCCAAGTAAGCATTATCAATCCCGGGGACGTTTCGCTGATTCACCTTCAGGTAGAAAAACAAAACACCGTCACGCGTTTTATCTGTACGTTTAGGCGAAGGTACAAGTCGACACATTTCACATACCTCTTCTCTGCGTTTCTGCCAGCGTCCACAGGGGCTTTCCTCCAAAATCTCTGACTCATCCTCGCTCTCCTCTTCCTCATCCTCAGTGGCAGCGGTGGCCTGAGGCTGGGACACCATGGACATAGGTGGGGACACAGATGACACTCCTTGACCTGTGGAGTCCGACTTCACGTCCTGGGCTGTGTCAGGGGTCTGCTTGCTCTCTCCCTCAGACATCTTCTTCTTAGTTGTCAGGCCCAACAACAGCCTGCTGCTGTGTGAGACACACAGGCACAACATCAGCATCATCATAGTCCTCCCCACCCCAACAACACAACAGCAACACTGGCTCGTTAACTGTTGAGGAAGTGAAATGCTAAACTACGCAGTTATATCACATTTCATAGCGATATGTGCTAGAGTTTAGCTGGTTTAGCACAGGAAAAAAAAAGGCCATAATCAAAACACATGAGCACAAGTAGCATATAAAGGTTTGACATACGTGTTAAAGGCAGCAGATGTGACGATGCCAGCTCCAGTTTATCAGACTCCTTCGCCGCCGCAGACCGATATTCCAGTTTGTTGTTTGGTTAGCTTCGTTAGCTTTTCTCAGCTAAGTTTGCAGCTAGGTTTGGTAGCTCCTTCTAGGCTACAGGACGGAGGAGACAGCTTACCGGGGAGTATGCAAGCCGTTTTATTCACGTTAAAGTTGAATGTCTCCCGTTGTTTCACTCGGTTGCCAGCTAACTAGCTGTTTTAGCTGCTAGTTAGCGACCCGTTTTAGCAGCCCCCCGCCGCCCCTCTGCTGCTTCTCAAGACTGCTAGCCGCTGGCTAACGGGAATAAACTTAACCGTTACACAATATTTCCACGGTCCGAGACGAGTTTACTGATTAATAACATCACAACAGATGACAGAACACTCGAACAGAGGCAACAAAGAGAGATTAATGGCGTCATTAACTTTATATATCCTCGAACACACACAAACGGCTGACTGACTTGAGAGCTAGGTTAACATTTAGCCAGACATGATGGCGACAACTTCCAGATGCACTAGTGGTGTGTCGTACGTGAACGTATCGTTCGATTTTAACTAATCTTTTATGTGACTCGGGAGTAACGAGTAGTCTCAGTGAGTGATTCGTGTAGTACGTTCCCTCGCCACATGGCAGCTGCATAAAGCTCAGTCAGGACAGGAAACAGAAATGATTAGTTCACACGACTCCACGACGTGTCCTCAGGTTTAAGTCTCTCGTTCATTTGTCACATGGCAGGCGGCTCAGCCACAGGGCTGTGCGACGAGCGGTTCGTTTGTACAGATCGGTCTTTCGTTCTTTGTAAGTTTACATCACTCACAAGAGGGCTACAGCGCTGCACTAGTGAATGAACGAAATTACTTTAAAAAAAAGATTAGTTCAATTTACCGTCCGAGAGTAAGTGATCCGATTCAGTAAAAAGACTCGAACTTCCCAACACTAAGACGCACACACTACTAGTACACGGGCACGTCACAAGCGGAGGGCGTTTGTTGCCAGATACAGTTTGTCCGATCCCCCCTTTCTGCGTCGTGCAAATCACCGGATCGACTTTGTTCTCAGAGATTGGGATGTACAGTGAGTATCATACAACATTCATTTAGTTCAGTCTAATTTTATTTATAGAGTCAAATCATAACAGTAGTTATCTCATGACACTTTCCGTATAGAGCAGTTCTATAAGCAAGAGTTTGACATTTCAATTTTGACTCAAAAAGTCGGTCATACATTTGATTTATTGTCTCATAACAATCCAACCCATCATTTTCTAATTCATACTTACCACAAGTATTACCATGTGACATAAAGCAAAGTCAGTCACTACGCAATTTTGTCCAGAAACAAGAATGCAGGTTTCCCTCAAATCTGGCAACCCCCCACGCCCCACAGCCTCCCTTTTCTTATTTGATATGGGCACAGATTGACAGAGAATTAGGCCAACTGAACACAGAGCTGTGATGAATGGTCGGTTTAGTCAGCCACAACAGACCATTGAGAGGGACGTAAATGTCAAGGCGGTTGTTTTGCCACTAGGTGTCGATATAACTAGATATTCTAGATGTTGGGCAGAGGTTTGGAGTAGTTATAATCCAGTCAGTCACATGGTGGTACGTGTCTTGTGCATTAAATAAGACATAATTTTAGTTAGAATTATAAGCACTAACTTTAGCTTTATATCCCATAGTCCTTTTAGTTAACATGAACCTAAAAGCATAGTGGACATGCCACTGGATACATAGTCTGACTGTCAGATATTTTGCATTTCTTCAGGTAGATGTACAGATTTCAGGGAATCCTGACCTGACCTGAAAACCTTGGGTCTGGTCAAATACTCACTTTTGCTTAGGAAGGTTTCTAACTGGGTGAAAGGACCTGGAAGTATTTACGTAGCCGCCATGATAAGAGCTGTTTGGATTCTCTAAATGTTAAGGAAAGAAGCTTCAGTGTGACGGTCAAACCTTCTCTAACTGTCACAGACGTCCAGTGTCCTGCATTATCATTTTACAGATACTACACTTGATCTTAGCCAAAAGGCAGAGAAGCGATTGCTCTTAACCGTTTCCTGCCCGAGCTAACCTCCTGGAGCTGTTGTCGCTAGTTGTGGTGCAGCTGTTGGACTTGTGCATTAGAACAGCTGCTGCTCAGCACCTCCTCCCAAGCGCTCGGTCCCAGTCCTAGTCCTAAATAGATTCAACTCACTGGCGTTCCTCTCCACAGAAGTTTTTAGTAAACAGTGAATGGCCTATCTAGAGCCAGTGTTTGGTTTGTCTGTTCTGAGCTACTGTAGAAACATGGTGGACTCAGGGGTTAGGGTGATGCAGCCTAAAAAGAACCCCAAATAACTCTTCTTTGACTGTAATTTAAAGGGGGTAGCACTGTTGGGCGTTTGGACAGGAGCATCTTACGATTGCTGCTCTTTCAGAAGCTGCATTACTGTCAGCGACAATTTAATTTGATCTTTCATCTGCAGCTAACGCACCGAGCCGTCTCACAGTGATTCATAGCCCTGCCTTTTTAAATTTTCATGAGTACGTGTCCTCAAAGATGACTGAAACCAGAAGAAACATTTCAAATTCTCACTTGTAAAAGACCAAGCAATGGAAGTAACTGGAGGAATCTAGAGGAACGTTTAAGTTTGCATGCATGTGCATATTTGTTCAGACTAGTTAATGGGATGCTAATAAGGCTAATAAATGGAAAAGCTGCCCCAATGGGATCAATGCAGCATCCTGAGGGGGCTTCAGTCACGGCTGCTGTCTGGTCAGTTAAATGTTAAGCTAACAGCAGGAGCTGTTCACACAACACAGAGGTACCATGATTGAACTCATGAACTCATGTCCCCTCCGGCACGATCAAGCATCTCTTCTTTAGTCTATACTCTGAGGTTTAACTGTTTTATCTTCATATATGTGCTAGATTTTCCTCACAAACATCTGTATCAGACTGACAGTTGATCATTGTAAGACACATGACCTCTGACGGAGAATCCAGACCTACATTGCGGCCCCAGAATTCTTTGGTTAGCTTTTAGATTTCATAACACCGGGCACACAGTCAAGACATCCAGTGCCTGATGCAGCAAAGCAACCCCAAAACATCAGTGAACCGCCACCATGTTTGACTGCAGGGACCAAGTTCTTTTCTTTGAAGGCAGCAGATGCTGCTGCTGACAGACACATGAAAAAGTCCAGATGGGAGTATGGTAGAAAAAACAAAATTATAAACATAACATTAAATCACACACATACATAAAATAAAACAGGAGATTCTTTAATGTTCGCTTGTACTAGTTTGCATTATAATTACTTTCTTTTCTTGCTTTGCAAAACAAATATTTACAAACGGACACAATCTGGCAAGAGTTTAAATTCTGAATTTATTTTATTTATAAGACTTTGTGATCTGATTCTAGTACTTTTAGATTTATTGGTGTATATGTTTCATTTTTCATTTTTAATGACACTAATGACCAAATGAACTGTGGAGGCTCACACACAAAAACTTTAAAAAGGTAAATTTATGGAAAATGGAATTTTTACAGTAGTTTTCCATTTTTTTAGAATTGTGTACAAAACTCTGTAAAATTACAGATATTATCTTGAAATTAACAACCCAACTATTTTTTAAAAACTGATGAGAATAATGACAAATTAATAATTTCTCAGTAGAGTACAGTAGATTTCCATTTTCTGAAATTCTGCCCCAAACTCTGTAAAATTACAGACTTTGTCTGTAAATTAACCAACTGGTTACTTTAATTTTACCGTTTTTGTTCGGCACCTGCTCATTTTTATATATTTAATTTTTTGCATTTATTCTTTACAGTGCACACACACTCTCTTTCTCACACACGTGTCAGAGACATAAACCAAACAGGCTTAAAGCAATTTTAGGCATTTATGTGTATTTATGAGCAGAAATACACACCCACACACTCAAACACGCTGATTTTTAGCCTGATGTGCCCTCTCTGCTGTCTTTGAACAGCATGTATCAATCATGATCTTCATTTTAAACTGTTATATTATTATAGTAGATGTATATTTTCCATTTTTATGCTGCTTTTATGACCAAAAATTAAGCATTTCCCACACTGGATTTTATCCCTGGCAGTTTGGAGACGAAGTATAATTGAGCAGTTAATTGAAAAAGTATTAAAGATTCAGAGTTTTCTTTTTGGCTTGTGGTCATAATCTTAAAGATTAGTGGGGGGTTTACATGCCCTGACAATCAGGGAGATCTGCGGGTGTAGAGAGCCTTTAAATTAACCCGATCAATCAACTCAAACCACAAGCCCCCCCAAATCCCGCCCTCTTCGCGCCTGCGCAGAGCCGCGTAAGGGAGCTGTCCGTGTCAGTCGGTGCTGGAAGTGTTTTCGTTGAAGCTGCCTCTCTTTCGCCGGTCCACCGAAACACAGACGGGAGCGATGGAGGAAGAGTTAAAATGCCCCGTGTGCGGTTCTCTCTTCAAGGACCCCATCCTGCTGCCCTGCTCCCACAATGTCTGCCTGGCGTGCGCCCGCAACATCACCGTGCAGACCCCGGAGGGAGAGACCCCGGTGCAGAGCCGAGCGTCGGGCAGCTCTGACTACGACTACCTGGACATGGACAAGATGAGTCTGTACAGCGAGACGGACAGCGGGTACGGATCCTACACACCGTGCCAGCTCAAGTCTCCAAACGGGGTGCGGGTGTTTCCTGTGGCCAACCCCCACCGACACTGCTCCCTCACTTGCCCGCTGTGTCACAGGAGCGTCTCCCTGGACGAGCGGGGTCTCCGGGGTTTCCCTCGGAACCGGCTGCTTGAGGCCATCGTGTCGCGGTACCAGCAGAACCGCGCCGCCTCCGCGTCTTCTTCCTCTTCCTCTTCATCCACCGCGGTGAAGTGCCAGCTGTGCGACCGCAACCCGGTGGACGCGGCGGTGATGTGCGAGCAGTGCGACGTCTTCTACTGTAACGCCTGCCAGCAGCGGTGCCACCCGTCCCGC
This sequence comes from Miichthys miiuy, assembly GCA_036365135.1. Classification (NCBI taxonomy): domain Eukaryota; kingdom Metazoa; phylum Chordata; class Actinopteri; family Sciaenidae; genus Miichthys; species Miichthys miiuy. The sequence goes on from CM071620.1 coordinate 19,321,721, forward strand.
GGTCCGCTCGCCAAACACCGCCTGGTGCCGCCGAGGATTCCAGCGGCAGGCGGAGGTGCGGCAGGCGGAGGAGGGAGCGGCAGCGGCGGTCAGCAGCCGCCCGCCACCGCGCGGAAACCGGCGACCTGCGTGGACCACGAAGCGGAAAACTTCAGCATGTACTGCTACAGCTGCAAAGCTCCGGTGTGTATGAAGTGTCTGGAGGAGGGAAAACACGCCAAACACGACGTCAAACCGCTGGCTGTGATGTGGAAACAACACAAGGTGAGCAAACACACACTTTAACACACACACACTTTAATACACACACACACTGAGTCTAAGAGGCCTAAATGTGTTTAAAAGCCATTATTACATTGATATGATCAAACATTAGGCTGCTGCTGAATACCAATTAGCTGTATGCACGCACACACACACACACACACACACACACACACACACACACACACACACACACACACACACAGACATCATGTATACACTGTAAAAAAAAGAAGGTACATTTATAGAAATCCCTAAAATTTTACAGTATTTTTCTTTTTTTTTAGTTGTATACAAACTAAAACTTTACAGTAAAATTACGAACATTTTCTGTAAATTAACAAACAAACCTATTTTAATTGTTATACAAGTGTGACAAATTAGTTATTTCTCATGTTTGTACAGGAGTTCAGCGTTTTTTCAAAACAAAACTGTAAAATTACAGAGATTACCTGTAAATTAACAACCAAACTGTTATTTTAATTGTTATTCAAATAATGACAATATGGCTTACACACGGAAACATAAAAAAGGTACATTTATGGAAAATAATTTTTACAGTAGTTTTCTGTTTTTTTTATTTTTTAGAATTGTGTACAAAACTTTGTAAAATTATTATTATTATCTGGAAATGAACAACCAAACTGTTATTTTATTTATAATGTGAATAATGACAAATGACTTATTTCTCATTATTATACAGTAGTTTTCTGTTTTCTTAAATTGTGCATCAAACTCTGTAAAATTACAGACGCTGTCTGTAAATTAACAAACTAACTGATTCATTTTTTTTTACCATTTTTGTTGGGAAGCTGCACATTTGACTTTTTTTAATGATTTTTATATGTTTTTTTTTTTTTACTGTACACACACACACACACACACACACACACACACACACACACACACACACACGTCAGAGACATAAACCAAACAGGCTTGGAGCCTGTTATGAGCAGAAATACACACCCACACACTCAAACACATTGATTTTCAGCCTAATGTGCCCTCTGTGTCTTTGAACAGCATGCATCAATCATAATTGTCATCAACTGTTATATTATTAGAGTATGTATCATGTCCTTCCTCATCTTGTTTGCATTCTGCAGTCATATTTGTGCTGGTTGTTTCAGGTGAATTTAAAGGTGGAGGATGTCACAAATGAGGGGAAAGCCTTTGTAATCCTGTGTGGAGTTAGACAACCCTGACTGATTCACACATAAGGAAATAACTGTGGGCGTAAAACCCTAGCTTGTGTGTGTGTGTGTGTGTGTTTGTGTGTGTGCAACATGAGTCATCTCTTGAATAGGTCACACAGCAGTTGTGTTCCTATTTTTCGTTTCACTGGCCCACATCTGTGTGTGATGTGTTAGTGACTGTGGTGTAGGAGGTGGTGGTGGTGGAGGAGGGTGGTGTAGTTCCTCAGGCAGGATCAGGACAGGAAGAATTCAAATTAAGCTGTTATTCAAGTGTGATGAAATATGGTCTGAAAATAGCTCGTTTAATTGAAAACCGTACTCATATTTAGGTAGGATTTTGAGGTACCTGTTCGTTGCTTTCCATTTTATACTTAAACTCTGCAGGGAAATATTGCACTTCTTATTACATTTATATCTCAGATTTAACAAATGCATGGCGCCATTTTTACCTTTACTTTTGATATTTTAAGTACTGCTGCTCTGCTGCTTTTTATTGTGTGTGCATGACGATTTAAAGGACAAACTCTGTGTTCTAATTTAGTGGCATCTAGTGGTGTGCATGCCTCATCAAACATATTCAAAGCAATGAAAAGCCGAACATCAGTTAACAAATAGACATTGTAAATATACAACCGTTGAGTCACTGAATACATTGAAGTCCAAATAAAACTTGGATTTGCAGCCATTTTAGCAGTGCTGTGAGGCTGTATTAGACAGAGCTTTGTGCTAAATGCTAACATGCTGATGTTCAGATATAATATTTCATATAAATATAATCATCTTAGCCTCAACTACAGCTGATGGTGAACTCTGCCAACGACAGGCTGCAGCATCAGTAGATATAAAAGGTTAATTCTTCACCCGTGCGAACACAATTCTTATTTTTAGGTGATCAAACACTAATAAAAACATAGTTATGCATGTTATATTCCTTTTCTGTGACGATCTGTAAATACAGCTCACTAAATTTTACACACTGGATCTTTTTAAAAGCGTAATTTCACTTCATTCATTCTCTGTTCGGTCTACTGGGGCAAAATTTGGCTCCAGCCTCGTGATAACACCGCCGTCCAAACTCATCCCTCCACGACTCTCCACCTTCTCTCTGCCAAAAATCACCCGCCTCCTTCATTAAAGGATGATTAAAGTGATCTATGATTTATTACATTTTTGTAATGACTCTTTCATTAATTTAAAAAGTCTGCTGCAGAGTTCGGGTCAACTCAAGTTCACTCCTCTAAGGTTACGATGTGACTTGACTTTGCTGTTTGAAATTTTGAACATTTTATTCTGAAGAAAACTCAGATTTGGTTGCACATGGGATGGTATGATATGTGTAACATTTTAACTATGTAATTATGATGTTAATTATGAGATTATAGTGAAAAAGCTCCACAGGGCAGGAAGCTAAAGGGTTTAAAGCCATATTAATACTGATATTTAAGAGGCGGCAGGACCAGTGTGTGATTTCACACAAGCCCCTTCTTTAATCAGACCACTTCCTGTGTTTAATGCAGCGTTGCATAAGACCATCACCATCATAATCATCCAGACATCCTGAGTGTAAATTAAAAGCCATTTTTGTCTGTCTCCCACTAAGTGGGTCATTGGGACTAATCTCTCTGTCTGTCTCTGTTTTTTCGAGTGATTGGACGCTTCCGGTCTCTCCATTCGTCATTATCCTGCCGCACGTTTTCAGCCTCTTTCCCTCAGCCTTCTTGTTCATCATTCACCTCCTCTACCCGTCTGCATCCCTTCACCTCTCCTCTCCTCCATCTCTTTATTTACACTCTCTCCTTCCTCCCCCACCCTCCATCTCTCCCTCTGTCGCCCCGTCCCATAAATGGACCGTGAAAATCCCATCAGCGTACAGGAGTGAGAGGGCGTTGATAAGTAATGAGCAGTGCATGAATAAGAGATGGATGCCACTTAGTTAATATGGTGTCCTTCAGGTTGAGGGAGATCGATGGCTGGCTGTCTTCCTCTCTCTCTGTCTGCACTTGAGCAGCCTCTGAGCCTCGTGTACGTCTTTCAAATGGCTTTTGAGTTTTTGAAGTGAAGTGAAGGGTTTTATTTTGGTGGGTAGCACTCATTTCCTTTTTTGTTCAGCCTGTTTATGTCAGTATCATCCTCCTCCTCCTCCACCTGTCTTCATCTTTGTAGCGTTCTTCATCTACTTTTTCTTCTTCGTAGTGGCACTCAGTGAGGTCAGTACTGCAGAGCTGGGTTTATTTTGATGGGTAGCATTCTCTTCCTTTTTTTTGTTCACCCTGTTTTTGTCAGTATCCTCATCCTCTTGCTCCTCTTCCTCTTGTCTTCCATCTTCTTCTTCTTTGTCTTCTTCTTCCATCTAATCGAAACAAACTGCTGCTTTTACTTCTGCGTACTGAAACGATTTGTGAAAAGCTTTCCTCGACAGGCTCAGACAAGAATCTCGGTTCCGTTGTAGACTGATTGATTGATTTACTGGTACCGAGCCCTTGTGAATTTATAAGACAACAACAACCAAGATGGTCACAGAGCAAATCGTGATGTTCAATTCCGCACGTTGAAGAAGAAAACATTTCAATTACGAGTGCTTCACTGGGGCTGATATTGATATATGAGACTTGTACTATATTGCAGATGGTATCGTGGTATCTGGTGGGGTATTTGAGTAGCTGATTGCAACCCCTTCGCCTCGCCCTCTTCTTTCCTAGTGTGATGAAACAACCACGGTGGCAACAAAACATACAAAAAATATGAAAAGCACGATCAAGAGCCGGTGTTTAAACGCTGTGGAAGGAGGATATGCAGCGTGTATAGATATAAATGGATGATGAGGCAACAAACACATAACGATTCTTATTTCAGGTGATTATACACTAATGAAAACATAGCTATGCATATTATATGCATGTAAAAGGAGCCCCCTTAATCTTACACACTGGACCTTTAACTCACAAGAACACACAAACTCTGCTCTACAGCAACACATTTATATCTGCCCGCGGGGTAAGAGGCCAGTTCTTCTTTGTCTTCTCTAATATATTATTCTGTGTAGTAATCCTGCTTTATCTTGATCTTTATGTAATTGTTTATCTTTGGCTAATTCTAAGCTATCCTCCTCCCATTGTTCCTGTCAGAGCTTTAATCATTTTTGTTTATTATATTCATATTTTTACACCGCAAATTGTCCTGATCAAAACATGAGATTAAGCTTGTAATTAAAACCAATTAATTACCTGGATTTTAAATCTCATAGCTCGGAGAGTGCTTCTAAATGAATCATTTAAGAGCCTTCCTGGTCTCTGCAGCTGACTGACTGTCTGTTTGCTTGGTTTGTTTGTTTTGTTGGCTGCCATGCCTGTAAATGTCCTGTAGATGTAAATAATATTTATTTAACTATGGGCTGATAATGCATTAACATGCATGATTTTGTACCTTTCAAATTATACAGACTGGCTACCATGATTCAGCAAAGGATGCTTGTGTTTGTGGTGTATTTGTGTGTGTAACCTGCGGCTGTAGACTGTAAGTAACATCATGTCTCCTGTGGTTTAAACAGATCTCTAGATGTCAATCAAATTCCTTGGAGAGTGAAGCAGCAGCACGAGTGTGTGTGTGTGTATTTTATCTGTGTATAAATATGTTCGATTAATCATTTTTGCAACATTTTGTGTGTTTTACAAAGCCAGTCTTTGAGAATTAACTTACAGAGACAGAGAGAGAGAGAACAATCGTTGTTTGTTGTAAATCAAACATTAAGTACATCGTGATGCAGCCCGGGGGCACACACACACACACACACACACACACACACACACACACACACTGAGAAAGCATAAATATGCATAAGTGAAGCGAATGAACTTCCGCTGAGGGATTGCAGAGGACGACACACTGATCCAGTTTCCTCCGATCAGTCAAGTAGAAAACACACTGCCTATTTAAAGCTGACACACACACACACACACACACACATATATGCGTCCACACGTGCATTATGGTGTGTGTATACGTGTGACCTAGCTCAGTTCAGTAAACAGCAGCTAGCTGTGGCGCTGCTCAGAGTTAAATATTAAAATCCATAAATGCAGAGTTGCCGATTCTTCTGCTGAGTGTGTTTTAGTGTTCGCACCGTCATCTGAGGATCGTTTTAAATGGGACACATTTGATTTTTGTCACATGCGGCGGACGGTCATGAAGTCAAAATGTCTGCTTTGTATACCCACCATCCACCTCGGCTACTATCCTATGTGTAAAAATGTTGCAGCTGAACATAACCCAGGCTGCAATTACGTTTCTATCAGAATGCATTTGTCAAAAGACATTAACAGTGTTTAAATGTAATTTCTTGCCCTTTATCTGCTCCACTGTGTACCCCCCCCTAAGATCTTTCACATCCTCTGCCTCAAAGTGACCAAACACCTTCAACTTGGCTGATCAAACAATATGTGATTTAACATATCTGCCTCTCCTGTAATTGCATTTTTCTTTTGCTAAGCGTAGGCTTGTGTCTCTCTGTATGTTAGCAGATAAGCCTTGATCAGAGTAGGTTTTTCCCCAAGATGTTAGCTTATCTGCTTCTTTGCCCTGGTGGATTACTGTGTGGTACCTGGATCATTACTGAATGGGGAATGACGTGGGATCTGTGCACGGCAACAAAATTTAATGGCTCCCTCGGTATTTTGATTTGCACTGACAGGAAATTCTTCCACGTCTCTTCCGTCTGTCACCTGATTAATCTTCATGTAGTTTGCTGCTTCAGACAGTGAAACAAAGCTGCTGCTGAAGTTGTTGTTGGTGTTGTAGTTTCCTGTATTTCAAAATATGAGCTCAACCTCCCACACTGTCCGTCCACCCACTTTGGCCACCTCCAGAAAATCATGTGTCGTTTCCTGTGAGTCATAAAGACTAGACTTTTATTTATTTATTTTTAGATCCGTCATACAGTGGGATTTGTATACAGTATATGGGATCATTGGAGGATTGTCTTAAATAGTGTCATCCAGCTCGGATAGTGATGCAACATTTCTTCTTTCTCGCTTATTTCAGTCCACAAATCAGAAAGAATTCATCAATGCATGCAAACCATCATTTCAGATCAGTATTTAACCAAGTGAGATGATCAGATTTTCTGTTTCTGATTACATGTTGAGTGTTACTCACTGAGGACAGTACTGCAGCTGTTTTTTTGTTGTGGTGGGTTACACTCACTTCCTTTCTTGTTCACCTTGTTTTTGTCAGCATCCTCCTGCGTCCTGAGCTCCTCATGGTTTTAAAAATGGGAAACTACCCACCACCAAAACTAGTTTCCCTGAACTCCAGTCTTAATAGATTTCAGGCGACAAATAGACCATGAAGTCAGTGAAGGAAGCATCAGTTTTTCAGATTTATACCCCTCTCATTTAAAGCAGTTGTTGATGAGATTTGGGAGTTGAGTATTGGTGAGCCTAATGCTCGTTCCTCATGCTGTAGTTTGCTGGTTGGTCCTCTGCTGCTGTCTGAATGTTTTTCACCCTTAAATCTACACGTCCACTGATGCACTCTTGAAATGTTGTATAATTTATGATAAATTTATGAAGTATGTTAGTTGGCAAGTTCATAGAAATGTCAGCTCATGTTCCCAAGACAGACGTCCAGTAAAAATGGAGGGGAGAAAAATACCATCTACGTGTTTTGACGAAGCTGCAGTTGAAGTTGCAAATTGCAACCAAATGAATACTCTCCTACGCCTCACCCTCTCCTTCCATGCGTGTAAGAAAAACTCTGTTTGGCAAACTCACATAAAAAGCAAAAGGACATACTAGATCAGAGCTTGTCCGTCTGTCTGACGGAAACATACAAATGGATATTGTATTCAGATCCCGCTTATTAAAGTCTCCTAAAAATGACACTCTGGACCTTTTAACTGAAATGTTTAATGAGGCATCAAGTGTGTGCTAGTGAGAAAGAGAGTATAACCAGATGGTCAGTGAGTGGGTGGCTGATTTTAAGACTTTGAGAGATGACGTAGATTTATTCTGGAGGAGTAACATGACTGCTCTCAACACAGTTGACATGGCACGAAGGCTGGTTTGTACAAACTTTTGTCTATCCTGGGAAACACGCACCGGATTCACTGACTGCTGGCATCATTTAGTCTTGTGTTTCTCATCTGTTGGCATCCTGACAAAACATTTTGACAAGCATGTTACTATCTAATCTGCTGTCTGTTTGCTGTTATCTGTGATGTTATTTATTTGCGTACATGAAGCTTTTATGTGGGTCAGAAACTCGCTTCATTTATAGTAACACTGCACTTTAGGCATTGAATATTTGCCAGATCTTTGAAACGTCTGGCTTGTATGCGTTGGAGTGTAAGATCGCAGAGTCCCATTGTTTTCAGTACATCATAGTGCAGTATTTATGGGTAGCATGAGAGTTGTCAATCTGCTCATGCTTACTTTCTATTTTAAGACACAGTAAGACGCATGTTGTGATATAAAAGAGAAGAGAAGCCGCTTTTGATCTCAGTCAAAGCAAGTTGAAAATCCATAAACATCAGCTGGTCAAATTACTCGTGCTTCAGTAATAAACATCACATCGACATCAGCTGCTGTTTTCTATAGATGCGGCATGTTATTGTAATTTTATGCTAAAGATCACGGACAGTATAAAACACCAAGTGTAAACATGTTTGAATTTTAATGACTAATATATTAGAGAAACACGTCATGACTTAATACGAGCACAGCGTGAAAACACTGTACTGATTCTCTCAGTGTAGCAATGTTTTCTATCTAATGTCTAATAATGAATTGAATTCAGCGCCTCAGGCGGCATTACAAGAAATTACTACAAATTTTTATCGCAAAAATAGTTGCTTTCATCTATTGAGGTAATTTAGAGCGAGTGCTGAACTGTGCCGACTGGCTGTGCCTGACTAACCTCATTCCAGATGGCAGCTTGCCGACCATGTCAGGTCAGCCTCACTCGCTGTTACCTCAGGCCTAGAAACACACACACAATACACACAATGTAGTACAGTGCTTACGAGGACGTTATGTTGACTTAATTACCAGGAACCCTTGAGGACCTTTGAAACATTTACATCTATCTAACATCTCAGTTAGTATAGTTAGTGTAGTATATAAAAAAAGTCAACAGTCAGTTCAGCTGTCAGAGACACCATCAAGCAACTGGCCATCTATTTCCTGGGTCTTCAACAGGGGGTCGGTGACCCACAGAGGGTCCACAAAGTTACTACAGGATAAATTTGTCTAATAAATTGGTGTATATTATATTATTCGGTGTTATAGAAGTGCGACGCTAATTAGGTGGAGTATTCTTTTAAGAGGATGTAGGAACCTTAAAACCAAGTGTTTACCCTAAAATAAATAGCTGACCTTGTGGAGACTGGATTTCTGTCCTCACATGGGAGCTAAGTCCCCTTGATATGACCCTGTTAAAGGATTACTGTCCTCACAATGTCATGAGTACATACACACATGCACACACACACACACACCATTGCACAAAGTAACTCAAGGCTGTGCTGCTGGACTTGTGCATGTAGGTTAATGCACACTTTACTACACTTCCTCTCCTCTGGCTGTAACACTGCAGACATGCTCTGCAGAAAGACTGTGTGTGTAGCTGGTGTTAACCCACTAAACTACAGTGTGTGTGTGTGTGTGTGTGTGCGTGAGAGAGAGAGAGAGAGCGACTATTTGTGGTCTATTTTTGGTAACAAAATGACTGCTGATGCCAGACCTCTCGGGAAAGTGTGGACATCCTATAGTGGAACAATGAGCATCGTTACCATGGTTACACGCGGCTGCTCATTCATTAGGAAGCCCAATAAATTAAACAGCAGATCGTGTGCTTATAGATGAGTTTTATATGTGCATAGGCCAGCTTCTATGCGTTTGTCTGCTCCCATTAACATTTGCTGTAACAGTCAACCTTATAAGCATGATAAAAAAAAAAAGTACAGTGTCCCATGATAGGCCGTAATAGATTCATCATCTTCAACAAACCTAATTTACACTCGATTTATGACAATTACGCCTTCGGCGATCTGCATACCCTCTGCATTTATTAATATGGAAGATGCCCTGGTTAATTATTGATTAGAGGGGCTGTTCTTCGCTCTGCGGTGCTTTTGTTGCCTCGCCGCCTTGCGCTCTCCCCTCAGAAGCTAACCCCCACGAGGAAAAGTCAGGGTGATAAAGTGATGCTTCCTCTTTCCTCCTGGAGCTCATTCAGGCAGCTCTGGAAGCAGCCACTGATCCCGGTTACGGTTTATCTGAGAGGACTGGGGAGGAATCCATTTCTCTAGAGATGATGTGACAGCGTTGAGCTCTGGTTGGGTGACAAACTGTGGAAGTTCACATCATAGTAAAAAGTAGTGGAAGCATTTGAAGTAGCTTTTTCTGCCTCTGCGAGGACTTCCTTTTGATGTGTTGGAAGAACATAAAGTCGAAATTTACAGTAGTGTATTGGTAATATATTTTCTGGTTCATAATGGACACTTAATGAATGAGTATGTGAAAGGTGCTGACTCATAGAGATGAAGCTAAACTTTTTGCACAGCTGCATCGGACATGTTTAAGCACTCAGCCGTATGCTATAAATATTGATGGTTGCATATAGATGGTTAAAAAGCTTCATGTAGCAGTTTTAATCATATCTAGGCTTTCTGCTCTGCATGGAGAATAACTTCTGCTCCACATCTTGGTTATCTGGGTTGGAAACACATAGTTGTTTTTAAGTCACGCTAACAACGTTTGACAACTATTGAAGGGATTTTTGCCATAACTGACAATGTGAACGTAGTTATGTGCTGAAAATATCAAAGGTAAGTACGGAAGTACACAAATAGAGAGACAGCAATGGTAAATATATGAACATGGTATACCTGCTAAACATCAAACCAAAGGTCTCTATAAGCTGAGTGGACCAGAAATACCTCCTGTTGTATAAGAACCCTGATGGGATGATAATCATTGCTCCAGCTTTTAGTCAAACGCTCAGGTGTTACCAAGGAAACGCAGTTATGGCTTGTAGAAACCCTTCAGATTTCGATTGAAAAACACCATGAATGAAAAATATAAATGAACTGTCCACTGATGTGCACTTCCTCGGCCATTATCCCTCACTCAAGTCAAGAGGAATTACACCAGAATCTAATTTGTGCATTTATCTCTAAATGTTACATAGAAATCTGCTGTTAGTCCCGTACATTAGCCCCGTCCCTCTCAAAATGACCATTTGAACGTCATATTATACTGACAATGTCCTATTATTAAAACAGTGACTGTAGTCACTGTGACTAATACAGACAATCTGGAAATATTTATTTATTTATTGTGGCTTTTTCTCATATTTAGATTGTTTTTTTAATTAATTTCAGTCCAGCTGGTTAGACTTCTGTTTTGTTTTGTTCAGGCTAAAGCTAAATGTGTTCGCTGTGGTGTATTAGCCTTTAAAATGGCTGTATAGCACAGCGGCAGAGGATTGGGAGGCTGGGCGATGGCTGGATGAGAGGATAAAGAGGAAAGGAGATTGGTTTTGACCTCCACCAGATGTGAAACACTAATACTGTAACACAGCTGGCCGACTGAGGGAGAGAAAGGCTGATTGTTCTGGTGGAGTACAGTTATATATGCTATAATCTTATGTATAGAGTCTCATTTTAATCAGTTTTTGACAACATATGTGTAGCTGTGTGGTTGGATTAGACCAATCTAAGAGGTCGTTTTGGTCTTTTATCAAGAATTAGTCCTGGTACAGTCATTGTAGCAGTTAATTAATTACATACACTATCTCATATACATTCTGTCAATACTACATTGGTTTGTTTATGGCAACATTTTTAATTATGATGATTTTAATGACAAATTTTGATCTCATGATGGTGCAAACAGCATTTCACGGGCTTGTTACCAGCACATGAAGACATGAGAAGGCTTTTTATTGATGATTCAGGTTTTTAAAATACTAAAAAAACATGAAAAGGAATAGATTTTCACACATAGCTTAAATTATCGATATCCAACACAGAGGTGTGAGTGTGAACCATCACACACACAGAGTGGAAATTGTGCTGCATCTTCTGTAATATATCAAGAACTGGTTGTCTTGGTTGTAGCCAAACTCACCCTGCAATCTGCCACTGATTCACTTTGGCTCTTCGTGAGTGTGTGTCTCATGTGTTTAGAAGGACTAGAGCAACACGTTGACCAAATGTCCAGTCCATCCATTCATTTTCTTACATGTATCCAGGGTCAGGTCACGGTGGCAGCAGGTTAAACAGCGTCCTGGGGGATCACGAGGCGTCCACCAGGCCAGATGATATATGTAATCCCTCAGTAGTTAATAGTGCTGGGTCTGCCCCGGGGTCTCCTCCCTGTTGGACGTGTCCAGAGGAAGATGCCCAGGAGGCATCCCAACAGAGGAAATGGTTTTATTTTAAAGTTGATGATCATAGCTGAGGGTTGTAACATAGATTGACTGGTAAATTGAAAGTTCCCCTTTCACGACAACAATCTGGTACAATTCCCGCATTATTCCTGACACTGCACCAATTCACCTGTCCGTCTCACGGTCCATGTTGCCGTCACTCCTGAACAAGATCCCGAGATACCCGAGAAAAAACTCCTTTGTTTGGAGCAGCAACTCACTCCAATCCCAGAGGGAGCAATATGCCGTTTTCCAGTAGAGAACTGTAGCTTTGATCCCAGTTGCTTCATACTCTGCTGCAAACCATCTCTGGATGTCATGGTCTAATGAAGCAACAAGGGGCAACCTTGGTGGAGTCACCCACCCACTGAAAACATGCTTGACTTTGTGTGTGCTGCTTAGAGTTTAGAGTGCTTTATGGTTATTTGGTGATTCTTTTGGAGGAGTGGATTCATTTCAGGCTGCTTTTTTCAATAGTACATCATCATGCAGAGCTTAATAAGGGGAGGTTTGATCGGTCAGCTTCAATCACACTTGTGCGCTATCGTTTCACCAAGTACTTCTTCTTCTCTGGCATCAAAATGGTCCGCTTTAAAAAATATCATAACCAATTCAAAAGCCCTATTGAGAATAGAAGTGTTTGGAATAATTGAAAACAGAGATAGAGGAGGACATAAAAGCTTAAAAATGCAAATGAGAAGAAATGAAAGTGGGGGTGGGGAGGTAAACGGGGGGTCCAGCCCCTCCTCCATGTCCCCTGGGTATCATTTTGACAAGGTCAACACCACCATCAACCATTCCCCGGCTGACAGCCAAACACATAAGGGCTGCCTATTGTTCTCCTGTGGTCCACATTAACCCTCCATCTTTTGCTTGAGATTACTCACCACAACTGTTTCTCTACAACATTGATAAAAGTTTCCAAAACTAACTGAGCATTCACTGAAAATTAAAATATAGGTCGGCTGATTCACATTGAACCATGAAGGGGCTTTTAGAGGGTATACACACATGTGATATGATCTTAACTAGTCAATGAAAAAGGTGAAATCTGAACTCAGTTTGTCTCTGCACTCTCAGTGTCTAAAACCTGAGGTTCCTCCAACAGTAACCTTTTTAGGACCCGTTCTGATAAAGAAAACGGTTTAATCATGAGTCTGGTCATATCTGGTAAAAGTGTTCCTCAGATATACAGAATAAATGCTCAAATTCATCAATCAAATAGGATAAAAATAAACTAGAGCATGAGGTGTTTGTGTCCTCCTCATAAATTCATTTATTCACACGTGCAGCTATGCAAACAATGCGTTTTGCCACAGGTTTAATCAGGACCCGGTCAAACTGTCAGTTTTATTATTATCTTTTGTGATAAGTTACACTTTCAAGTGAGCTCTGCTGTTAACAGGGTGCATGAAGAAATTAAACATTAACTTGAAGATTAAGACAAGATGTTTTATTTTTTTTAAATAATTCACCAAGACCACAAACCCTTAAACAAGGACCAAAGACCACAGGGGTGTCGAAGGGCAACTGAGTGACTTAAGCTCCTTGCTGATGAGCAGTAGGTACCTTATATGGCAGCCAATGCCACTTGGGTATAAAGGGTACGAAAGGTGCTATATAAGCACAGTCCATTTATCATTTACTTGGTAATTGGTAAAGGAAGTGAAGCTCGGTCTCCAGTGTATGCCCTTTGTTCACCCCAATGTACCTCCCTGTCCGCTTCATGGACTGGATCTTTGCCAGTAAACATAATTAGAAATGTTCTACAAAGTATTTAGTAGTGTTGTTCTTGTCGTGGTTTGTTGGTGTGCGGTGCCTCGCTCTCAGACTGTTTACAGTCTGTGGTCGCTCTGCTGAATACTTGATTTATTACCCTCTTCAAACCTGCACCTTTTTCGATGCTGAGTTTGGGTCTTTTTGTTCGACCGGTACCTGGTAAGACATTTATCATCATCATCATCCTCTACACTCAACATTAAATCTACTTTAAGCAGTTGTTGCATGTCTTCACTTGCTGTTCTACAGAGACGGGTCCATGGTTTGGAGATTTGCCTCCTCCCCTCGCATCCTGCTATTTGTTGAGCTGAAGCGTATCGGCAAACTAACACAGCTGTGCCTCCATGAATGTCACTGGTCTCCTGAATGTCACAGACTGAATAAATGCTCCTCCATTGCTCCTATAATAAGATAATAAGATAATAGCACTTGTCTCTGAGAGCAGTGCTGAAGGGTGCTGACAGAGGGGAAAAAGAAAAATGACACTCCTGTTTGGAGGAGTAATAAAGGATGAAAAAGGTCAAGCGGAGGAGAACAAAAGAAACAAAGGAGGGAAGAAATTGGATTTGTGAATGTACTTTTCTGCTCTGTGCTCAAATGAATTTCTTCTCATCTCTTGTTATTTTTGCTTTCCTCCACATGATTTTCTCGTGTTTCTCATTTGTCACAAATCTCTTCAGTGGCTTACTGGTCCTCTTCCTGCAGGGCAGACATGTCACATCTCAACACTGTTGTACACAGTTTTCCTGTGGTCTGCTGTAGGTTGACGCATCGTGACTGTAGCCAAATTTAGACCTGGACACTGTGGTGACAGTGAATGCAGGCCTGGTATGAAGAACAGTCTTATGAACTGGTATATTCTTGCATTTTTATTCTTGTTTTTGGAGAATTTTACTGAAGGAATCGTTTAAAAAAAATAGCAATTTATGTTAAATATTTATACGTGAAGAAAAACAAAGGCAACAACAACAAGTCATTAGTTAATTAAAGGGGTAATTTAATAGCATTTTGTGGGTCAAGTAAAAACCCAGCGAGGGACAATTTGAAAGCAAATCAAAAAACAGCCGTCTGATTATTTAGGATTAACAAAACAAACTTCTGCTTTGTGATCAGAGCTCATATTTTCTGTCTGCAGCAGCAATACACAGCTAAGAAAAAACAGAATACAGCTAACGTCGAGCACGAAGCGAGAGGAAAGTGTCAGATTCAACAGTGGAAGATGTCTCATGTTTGCAAGAGGAGGATGAAAGAGACTACTGCAGCAGGATATCCAAAAAAAATAACACCTCATGAGCATATTCAGATGAGATGAAATGAATGAATGAATAAATGTGGTTCAGTGTTTAGCTGTGCAGCCCTGCAGTTAAAAGTCGGTTGTTGTCTTTAAGTGTAGTTCCTGTAAGGAATACATTTGAGTGTCTAGGTGGTGACAGTCATGGACAAACTGACAGCAACGTATAACCATTTTTCCTTTGAACCGTTCCCTGATATTGTGTTAAATCAGACACACCCGACAGACAGTGTTTAAAATGATTTTTCCCTCATAAAAAGGCTACATTTATGTGTTGCCCAGAAGTCGTGTAGGTGGTCTGAGTGGATGAAAGTCTGCTGAAAGTTAATGAAGAAAAAAAACACGTTGTGTTTTGTGCTTTAAGTCACTGCAGACTTTTTAAACCAAGTCCATGATCTCAACTGAATCTTAACATAGTGTGCTTAAGCGCCTTAACTTTACCATATAAATGTGAATCATGCTCTAAGAGCAGATATTCTGGTAGAAAACACATTAAATATGTTGTCTGATACACTCAGTATCAACAGTTTTTGCAAAAAACTGTGTATATAGATGCATCTTAAATAGGAATTATTCGTGCTTTTTAGCATTTTTATTGCTTTTAAATGTTTTAAGTCTCCTTTTTGAAGGTTTTTTTTGTCAGTGAGACTTTAAATAAAAGAAAACTGTGACCACTTTGACAAAATCTAATCACAGCCTGCATGCTGGGAGAGACTCCAGCTCCCCACCGTTCTGATTTAGAAAATCAATGAATGAATAAAAGAGGTTTACTGTTGTAAATGAGGGAGCAAACAGGCAGGTGGGTGGATGTAGTTAAGAACTTTGACCTGATGAACAAGGCTGCAGCGACATGAATAAAGAACCAGACAGTAAGTCAAATAAGAGAGGAGGGGCTGTGCCAGGACACTCCTCGTATGGCACATCCGTCATCCTCTTGTTAGCATTTTGGCATACACACACACACACACACACACACACACACAGACATAGACACACACAGACCAGACAGCTTGCTGGGCCAGATGGCCTCTTGGTGAGGAGCAGTGAGAAGCTCCACAGAAGGGTTGGGTTGTTTCGTGAACCACGACCTCCACGCGTCCCTCCTCCTGACTCCGGACAGCACGTGCATGGAAGAGGGATGGACAGGGATAAGATCAGCGTGTGTGGTGTGGGGGTGGAGTGGTTATTGTGGAAATGTGGCGAGGGGATTACCCATAAACTGCATAGACTGTGTGCAGTGGGAGATTTACTTTCATATATAATCAAGGGAGTAGTGACAGGGAAGAAATGTATGATCACGAGGTGAACTGATCATTATTCACATCTGACTCATTTATACATTTTCTATATTGTTTAAAGATTAATTGTTTAATTAATTGTATATTTCTTCATCATTCACAGATTATCTGTGTTAAATTATTGTTTTAATTTAATTTTATTTTATTTTATTTATTTTTAGTCCTACAGTTAAAACATGATAAAAAACAGAGCACATAAGATAGAATTAAAATTAAATTAGAATTAGTACATTATATCAATTCCTGCTGCTGCCTAATATATAATTGATTTACTCAGTGCTCCTTAACCATTCATTAATAATGACTCAGTGATGGCAGAATTATTAATATTAGTCATTTCTTGAAGAGTTTCAACTTCACAATCTAAATAATATAATGATCGCGTCATGTTGGTGTCCTTTGCTCCATGTGGCAAATACAATACCACTTCATGTTATCGCCTTCTGGCTCTTTGTGTGCGTGTGCATGTGTGTGTGTGTGTGTGTGTGTGTGTGTGCATTCAGAGAAAGAGGAGCAGGTGGAGACAGAGGGTGTGGCGACTGGAGGAGATTCATCATAGCTTGGCATGTGTGTAACAGTGTGCGTTTCCTTTGTCCTGTCTTTTCATATTTACCAGTGACTGATGCACACACACACACACACACACATGCAAGCACACACACACACACATCAGCTGCTCTTCCTGTTTGCACTGTTCTGACTAAAGATTTGGACCAAAGTCTTCAGTGTTTTAGACATAATTTAAAGCATGTCCCCTGTTGGCTTTCCGGTCCCCCGCTGGTGAATTTGTATTGACGTCAAAGTCCACAGTTAGACAGTTACGCAAGTCCATTTCCACACATCATCATCTGCTCTTCTTGTTTGCACTTTGTTGTCTTCATTGTGTTTAGTCAGTCATTTCCATGTGCCCTTGCCGTAGTATCTTAGTTTAACTTCCTTTATCACAAACTGTTCAGACACGACATAAAATATTGCAAAGATTTTGTATCTAAAATCGCCTGATATCAAAGCTTTTCAATCTCTTTGCATATCTCACACACAGTGTGTGAAACACTCTCTTAATCAGAGAATTGGACATCGTGGTGCAGGTAGATTGATACATGCCTTTATACTTCAGAAACAGAGCAGACACAATAAAATGCTACATATAAAAACATACAGTAAGAAGTGTTGTCCAAGCACAGCTGCGTTATTTAATTTAGTTTCAGGACTTTTGTTTTGTATTTGAAGTATGCTGTGGACTTTAAAGACTTTTAAATATGCAGAGAAGAAGCATGACTGCAGAGGTTAAACCTGTTAATTAACTTGTTTATAGTTTGTGCAGCTACAGTATTTTATCTGCGCTAGCAGCTGCAGGACCAAGATATACAGTATATGAGCTGCCTCTCTTCAGTGCTATTTTCTGTGCCGCTGCTCATCCTTTAACATGCAAATTAACCTCAAAACAATATTAAATGTTAATACTTTTTGAATTATTTTATGCTTCTCAAGGGGTTAATGAAGGGGTCCGAAGCTGCATGAGATGCACCATATCTTGCCCACTGGTTACATTTTTTTATCTGGAAATTAACTGGTGACCAATAAAATGAGATTATTCAGTCGACCTAATTAAACACCATTTATCAAAGTCATTCTGGACAGGTTATTAATGCTCCTGACTTCATTTTTACAAGCATGAAATCAGTAGCAGAAGGAAGATGCAAACAGCTGTTGATTGTGATGCAGAGAATATTATTATATTATAAATATTCGCCCCTCCCCGTGGCTATTTTATGGAAATTAAGTGGAAAATTGGGGGAAGTGCTCAATTTAGGGAAGAGTAAACTGAGACAATTAAGCGAGGATCAAAGAGCGTCAAACATATTAGTCTCAGTGCTCAGAGCTAAGCTCTTGCTCACAAATAGTTTTCCTAAAATTAAAGATGATCTACTGTATCTAGTTTATATTTGAAGAGATGTGTTTTTGCTTATCAGTTTATTAAACGATTTTAAAGTATTTGCTCTTTGTTTAATCGTGTTCTGGTGTCAGAATATTTTTTTATATAAAGGTGCCTTTGCCTCGTGTTGCTGTTGTTAAAAGAGTAACAAGTGAAAAGGATTTTCTAAACTCTAGATTATGAAGTTAATCCTTATTACTAAGAGAATGCAGAGTCTCTGTCTTGCCCTGGGCAACGATCTGACATAATCTGAGCATCCAGGGAGGATGGTCTGTTGGGTTAAATGATTACATAACCGGCATCTTAGGAAAAGCCTCAAAGAGCCTTGATTCAGCTTCATCCATACAGTGTTACAGTAATATTATGTTTTTATTATGTGTAGAGGTCACCAATAACGAACAATAAACAGCTTTTAATTTCAGTTGCTGGTTTCAATGTAATTTCTATTTTTGAGGCATTGATGTCATATTAAAGGAAGATTCATGTGGATTTTATGATCCAGTTTTTCCTCTATGAATGAATGACGTGTTGAAAATGACCCAACATGCACCAAGAGCACCTCTAAAGTTTTTAAAACATGAACGTCTGAGGCTTTCAGCGCTTTTGGGCCTCATGCTGGGGTCTATTAAGATTATCACTGTCTCAGATTAGGCAGATTATAGTCTTACCTAAATTCTTGCCATGTCACTGAAAGACACGACAGACCACAAGCTGCTCCCCAATCAGTCATCACTTTGCCACTTGTCATCCTTCATAATGTGGAAGGAAGGAGCTATCCTATCACCTAGTTGATTGTAGCAGATTTCATTATATAATACTGGACTATTTAAGATGGCCAGGGCTTGAAAAGTCCAACTCTTTATGTGCTTTGATTAAGTTTCTTTTTTTTCCCCATGTGTCTCTGCAGTGCCAGCTCTCCCAGGCTCTGAACGGTGTCTCCGACAAAGCTAAAGATGCCAAGGAGTTCCTGGTTCAACTCAAGAACATGCTTCAGCAGATACAGGTAACACTCTTCAGAAACCTCTGAAAATTAGACTTTTGAGTCTCTGCAAAAACAGTATACGATAAAGGTCATATAGAACAGACTGTATATAGTTAGCATGAAACTGGGACTCGCTTATTGATTTTCCTCCATGAAGTTCTGGCTTTGCAAGATTGTACCAGGACCAATATCCATATCTGATCAGTTTGCACCGTGTGCAGAGGTCTTTACATAATTTACATCCTCACTAACCAGTAAACACGTTGGTAATGGGCAATAAGCTCCAAATAAATCAGTCATAGTGAAACATTTGGACTCCTCGCTGTGCAGCAGGGAGGCAAATCCACCGAATCACTACACTAAAACAAACCATACCAGCCAAACGTGTGTGCTGTGTGTATGTTTGTGTGTGTGTCTCTCTTTGCACTACTTTGTCTGTGAGCCAGAGAGCAGGCGGAGAGATGGATGGATAAAGAGAAAGAAAATTGTTGGAGTACAGTACTCATCCTCTTATAGATCTGAACTGTGAAACTCAGCAGAGCGAACTTGATTGGAAATCACTACTATCTAAGTCCTCGTCTCCTCATTATTTGAGCTCTGTGCAGAGATAGAATGCCCCTGTGGATGCATCATTAACTGCCAACTACTGTAGTCCTCCACACAGACCTACAGTATCAACAAACCCTCCAGGTTAAATGATAAAGTAAGTTGTTTGTGCCTTAATGAACGACGTATAGTTTTCAGATCATTTACTTGTTCCTTCCAAAAATGTTGGAAAATAACTACACTTGACAAATGACACGTCTGTGGTCAGTTTCCGGCACAAAATGACTCGGTTAAGTTTGGAGAAACATGATGGTTTGCGTTAAAATACATAATTAAGGTTAAGGAGACCATCATCGACGTAATTACAATAATAAACTCTTGGTTGAGATCAAGGAACAGCGCTGGCTGTTGGAAACAAACGGCAGTCTTCTGTGTTAAAGTCCATCCAGATCTACTTATTATAACATCGTCGTCTGAAGTATAAAAAAGCACAGAATTAAATACATATACAAGTACTTCAGAACTACTACTACTTCTGCTTCTGCTACTTTCCACCACTGGGTTTCCTGACGCTTTTAGAAATACATATATGTGCTCTGAAACAATGCAGAATGCATGTCAAAATTTCCAATTTCTAATTATTACCTCATAGATTTGTTCCTAAAAACAAGTAATATGAATATATGTGGAAAGCTCTCCCAGACGAGTGGAGGCTGCACGGTGGGTGTTTTGAGCGTCCACATACAATTGGCCATGTATACTATATTTTTACGATGTGTGTCTTGAGGGAGACAGACGCTGCTCATGATGCGTGACTCATTTTTGTTTTCAGTCTGCTGAAATAATGAATGTTTGTTAGTGTTTGTGCGCAGGAAACAAAAATAGAAAAAGAACAGGATGTCAAACGAACAAACATTAAGCAGCTCTGTGCTGCTAAATGAAGCAAAATACGCCGACAGATCTATTTTAATCACCGTGTTGATTTGATTATTTCTGACTGAAGCCCATAATGAGAAGGAGGAAGCATTTTGACCTTTTACTTAAATAAAAGTATTAATACCACGCTGAAAAATGCTTAATTACAAAATGACTAAATTGAAAACTGACTGATGTAATTAAAGTTGAATACTTCCATTAATACACTTCTAGTACACTGTGTACATTATGTACTTCCTAGCGTGGTGCACTAGTTTCAGCAGGGTGGTGTATGTCTTCTTCTTCTTCTTCTTCTTCAGAGCATTAGCGCCAACATTTGACTGCCAAAATATAAACATAAAACATGAGTCAAGGATGTCCCCTGAGACTGTTGCACTGTTATGTATTCTATATATCATTACATTATTCTTACTATACTGTATTTACAGTTTACTGTGGTTGGTTGAGGTATAGTTACACAGAGCCCAAACTGACTCCATCACAACGCTTGTTTTCTCCAACCAGTGGTACAAAATTCAGAATTATTAATCAATTATTAATGCAGTAAATGATCATATTTGAGTAGCTGGAGCCATAAAATGTTCCTGATTGTGAATCTGACCGTGTGTGTGTGTGTTTGTGTGTGTTTGTGTCGCTTCAGGAGAACGGTGTGGAGTTCGAAGCTTGCCTCGTGGCACAGTGCGACTCTCTGATCGAGGCGCTCACCAGACAGAAAGCCAAACTGCTGACCAAAGTCACCAAGGAGAAGGAGTACAAGCTGAAGGTGAGACTGGTCGATCTGTAGCTCGTTTCAATGAACTGAACTTCTGATAATTAAATTAAATGTGAATCATAAAAATGTTTTTTAATAAAAAGTCTCAGTTTTACTTTCCTCTGTAAATCCACCGCTGGGGTTTTCCTAAGTCGTAGAGTAGTACATGGACGCCTGCCCAGCTTCAACGCGCCCGCCGACCGACTGACCGTCTGGCTGATGGCGGGGGATGTTTGGACGGAAGCCCCAAGGACAGCTGTTGTCATTATCTGCAGGCTGGGGACTGAGATGTAGCCAGAGGGCAAAGAGCTGGAGGCTGCTTGTAGATGTCTGATAAACTACAAGACATTTTTACATGAATAAATATCTCTCATGAAATCACAGACTCCTATTCATGTGAAGACAAAGCAAAGAGGTCAACGCTCAAAACCAAAATTTGCAAGACATTAAGCAGCTGATGATGCTGCTGCATCAGACATCTGTCATTGATAATGATTTTACAGACAATATGAGGAGGCACGTTATAGGAAACATAATGCAAAATGTCTTTAATTTCTTTGCATGAGAAAAAAAATGAAAATAGAACAATTAAACAATTAAATGAAATCAAACTGAACTACAGAGAATGACAAATACCCAGAAATAAGATAAAAACTGTCAAATAAGAAATCGTAAAACAAAGTGAAAGTACAAAAATAAAGCTGTCTTTGTAAATTTCAGAGATTAAAAAAAGTTTTGAAACCTTGAAAACAGTAAATTATAATTATAGTAATGAAGAAACAATTATATAAAATCAAGTACATGCTGGATCTGCTGCTACTCAATTTAAATCTGTGATATTATATTTGTCACAACACCCTGTACACGTTCCTCTAACCCCGCTTTCTTTCTTCCATTCCTCTAAAAACCTCTAAATTTAAATCACAGTTTGGCAAAAATAATATCGGATTATATTAATCCAAATATAATTCTAACCAGGAATCTTCACACATATTCGTTGCACTTTTCACACCACATCTACACCTCAGAAAACAATATATTTAATCTGTTTTTGTAGATACAGATGTGACCAGACACAAAGCCAAAACATAAAAATAAAATCTAAAATACTGCCTGTACCAAAAAGACAGAGTTTAATCCACCAAACTATTACATTTGTTATTATATACAATAATGACTTTTGACGACAGTGTCTGACAGTGATTTTTGTTTTGTTTTTTTCTCATTAGTGTTGTGAGTTTCCTGGCGGACAGTGAAGTAAACTGCTGCCGACTGTAGCTGCTGTTAGCTCCATTTGTTAGCCAGGCTTTGTCAAAAAACTGTTCATCATGGGTCCGACTATGTTAGAGGAGTGCAATGCTAAACAGCCAGGGAGAGAGAGTAACTCCAAGCATCATGTGCATAACACCAATCTTTACCTGCCTAAATCTAACTCAGACCTAAACCTTAAAGCCTCGTCTGAACCCTCAAACAACCTGTCACCAATTTTAACAAATATATCCACGTTACAAAATCTAAAGGTCTCTAACCGTGTCCTCACTAAGATACACATTCAATAGTGCACACGCAGAAACACACTTTACCATAATCCAGCGGCTGATGGATTAATATTCACTTCTCTCTGAATCATACAGATGAGTGTTTGTCTGAGTCCTGCTATGAATGAGATTAAGGTTGAAGTGTGAAGCCAAAACTGTCATTTTTATTTCAGATCAAACCTGCCAGTTTTATGCCGTTCTTAAATCTGACCTTTGTTTACAAACTTCACACTGACTCATTCCAGTGTAAAGTCTATTAAAACCACCAAAGATTGGACAAAATTTTGCTCTAACCTGACCTGAAACGTGGTTCAGGGCGCAGAGAAGTGTGCCTCGTATCTCAAATCTGGGCTTGCATTAACATGTTTCAATATTTGCACCCCCCAAATTAATTTCACATGCATGTGGAACATATTGAAAAAGCCCTTCAGCCAGGGCTGCAGGAGCGCGTAGGGAGGCGCAGAAGGAAATTGAAATAAATCTGAGATTTGCTCACGCTTCACACTTCATGTTGTTTACACAGGAGATAAGAGCAGTCGCTTCTGCCAACCTGAATTGAAAAGCTAATTTTCTCATGGTAAATAATTTGAGTGTCTCCGTGTGTGTGTGTGTGTGTTTTGGTATAGGTAAACTCCAGCTGCATGGTAGCATTAAGGCGACACACAGCTATAAACGGTTTAATGACCTTTAATTGACATTTTATTCATTTCTTAATCCTAAATCCTTGAACAAAACCAAAGACGGGTGCTCTGTCGCCTCTCTGTGCTGATACCGTGTTTATTCATTACTGACCCGATGCTTTGTTGTTTCCTGTTGCTCTGCATGGCTCGTGTCTTGAATGAATTTCTTGTTTTATTTCAGTTCCTGTCTCTCCGGCACGTTGTTGTTTTCTTTATGTACATTTCTCTTTTTTTTTTTATCTCTTCACTTCACCGGTTTCAAAACATCTTGCCAAAGGACTGCAGTTGAAAGTTAGCCAGCTGGAGAACGCTGGCACATTCACAGAAATGTAGATTAATGCGTGCTGTCTCCATAAATAAATAATCCAAATGTTTTTATACATACACAGCCAAAGTGTGTAAAATAAAAAACAGCTTGACACTTGGCTGTGGCTCAGGAGGTAGACCGGGTTCTTCACCGATCATCGGCTCCTCCAGTCTGCATGCCGAAGTGTCCTTGGGCAACATACTGAACCCCAAATTGCTCCCAAAAGTTGCCCCATCGGTGTGTGAATGGCAGCCAGTGCACCCAGTGGCCAGCAAAAGACAAAGCAAATATAGTGTTTTTTTTATATAACACCTTAAAGCAGACGGGATCAAAGAATAAAAACAAATAAAAAATACATAAAACTTATCAGACATAAGGATTTATTTGCACGTACACGGACGCGCTTTCAGATTGTTTTAATCCTCTTTCAGCTGACTCTTCATATTTAAGTTTATACAGAGGCTGACAGGTGAATAATTAACTGTGATCTCATTAACCGTCAAATAAACGAAGGGTATAATTCCAAAGACTCTGTCTAATTAACTCGATTAATCATTCAGGCAGCCGTTTGGTTAACTGTGTAATTAATTATCGCGGATTCACCAACATCAACAAGACGCTCTCTGTCAAATGTCGTGCTTCACCTCCGAACAGTTGATGTATGTGTACATATATACAGGACATGTTATATATTCATGCATCCGCTGTACTCTGAGCAGATAGTTAAAGATCACCGATCAGCTGGAATGTGGTGCAGGTGTAAACAAAAGGCTAAATAAGGCGGACACGGTTCACTGAGTTTCAATTAGACTTGAACGACTGGTTGTGACACGCGTTCAAATCTCATTTCCGTCCTGCTCGGAGTTCAGCCAGCGGATAGCACGTGGGATGTTTGTGTGTTGTGATGTTTGGAGTCACACCTCACCTCAGCTCACGTCATTCTGTCAGCCACTTTTTCATTTTTGCACCTTTTTTCCTGCCGGTCGGTAACTCACCTATTGTTCCAGCCAGTTCCAACCACCTGATCCACACTAATCTGCACACCTAATCACACTCCACTAGTATATATATATGACAACATGATGCCTGAGGAAGAGCGCCAAGCTTGCCCCGAAGTTGCCCCGAGTGATATTGTTTCTGTCTGTGTTAGTTTGAGCTGAAGACAACACGTTTGAAACCGAAAGTGAGTTACCCAGACGTCTGTAGTCTGCTCCTCAACTCTGCTGGAGGCTAGTAGCTCGAGGCTAAATCACTACTAGCACAACACACATGAGTTTCCTACCAAACAGTCAGTGATCGAGTTGTATTGTGGGTGACGTAGGAACCAGGTGTAAACGAGAGAGATGAATGTGTGGAATAGAAAAAAAGATGATATCTCTGCTTCTGCATTATTATATATTTTTTATCCTGCCCTCCTCTCCATAATTATACTCCAGGTATATATAACAACATGCTGCCTGAGGAAGAGCGCCAAACTTAAAAAGTGCTGCCAGTCCACAGTTTTTCACGTGTTCTTCAATCTATTAAACATTTATATAAACATTCAGCTTCCTCACTTTTCTACATCCTCTTTTTCTTTGTTATTACAGAAAAACTTGGGCGATGTGGCCTCCTAGTAAACTGTACAGCTGTAACATTCAGACCACTGACAAATGATGTGAATAACACTGACACGTTATCATGGCACCTGTCAGCGGCTGGGATATATTAGCCAGAAAGTGTTGGGCAAGTCTAAAGATTGGAGAGACTTCGACACCAAATTGTGACGGCTAGTCACAAAACTGCAGCTCCTGCTGGGTGTTTCCGGTCTGCAGTGGTCAGTACCCGTCAAAAGTGATTGGAGGATGGAAAGGGGGTGAACCGGTGACCAAGGCTCATTGATGCACATGGGAAGATAAGGCTAGCCCATGTAGTCTCATCCATTGCTGCTCACATCTTGGTGCCGGATACCACAGCGCGCTTTCCGAGGTCTAGTGGAGGCCGTGCCTCGATGGCTCAGGACTGTTTTGGCAGCAAAAGCAAAAGACATATATAGACATATAGGAGACATATGTAACGGCTTATTTCCGCATACACTGTGCCAGATAATCTTGAGCAATCACAACCTCCACGTGCCCTGTGGACACTGAACCCTCTTGATTGTGCTCGACTTGGTGCTGTTTTACCTTTTACAGTAGCGTCGATGGAGGGTAATCCAGGTTAAAAGGAGTGCGGGTGATGATGATCTTTATTAGCTGAGAACAGCAGCAGGTGGGAGAGATGCTGCTGTGATGAACTTTAATCTTTTCGCAGCCGTGACGTCGTGTGTGAACAATGTTTTCGTCAGCCTTTATCATTTATGGTGCTGTTGACGCGCGTGGCTTTTTGTTTATGCGCTGCACAAAGCTGACTGGTCGGGTTGTGGAGCGCACTTATATATTATCTCGCTGCAGATCCCTGCATCCTGCATCGGTCCTTTGATTACTGAGCTGTTAAGGGAAATTAATAAATTCTCTGAAGTCAATAATAGGGAATTATGCACTTTACACAAAGTGTAAGCAAATATATTAAGACTGTTTGCTGGTGGCTGCACTCTCCATCCTTTGTTGAAAGCATTGAAAACATTACAGAAGCTCTACACCATAACATTTACAACTCATTTCTCTGATCTGTGTCTTTGTCAGGTGGTGCGCGACCAGATCACCCACTGCACCATGAAGCTACGTCAGACCACCGGCATGATGGAGTTCTGCCTGGAAGTCCTCAAAGAGAACGACCCCAGTGGATTCCTCCAGGTACCTGAGCCAGTGTGTGTGTGTTTGTGTGTGACACTGTATGAGTGTAACGCTTTAGGTCCTTCAAAGCAGATGGATAAAGTAGCAAATGCTTATTTTCCTCAGCTCGAAAGGGAGCTTCAATTTAATCGTTCCCACCCACTGTTTACGTGCGACTTGCACACAAACCGACTGGTCTAGCTAACTGTCAATCAATCATTATACATAAAACAAGCTACAGTGCTCAGATTTAAGTCAAAGTCACTTTGAGTTAACACTGACTCATTGTGTCACTGTTCTGTCACGAGCGCTCACGCCTGACACCTTCTGCATGTTTATATAATCAATCATAAAGCTCGAACACAAACCATTCACGATAAATAAATCTCCACTTTCAAACAGTCCCGGTAAAACATGCAGAAGAAGAGAAGCTGGGCCTGAAAGGGTTAAATGAGGTTTGTTTTATCTCTTTGTTATTAACGAGGTCCCCGAAGATACTAAAACCTACAATTAATGTATCCTGTGTGCAAGTAAAAACCACGGCCTCTGTGGTGTTGAACTATAAATTATCATGGAAAAATGATATAAAACAATAAGTGTTCTCGGGAACAGCATCTTAAGAGACGTCTAAATGAATTCACTCGTGTTTAGTTTCTGCAGGGAAGTTGCTGATCGTCGCAGAAAAAAAAAACAAAACAAGCACCAGATCTTCTCAATTAAGGCTAAAATTTCAGAGACCACACACAGCATGGGGTCTTTTTGTACGTTAAAAATATCTATTTTTTTTGTGTATTTATAAACAACAATGTAGATGTGAAAGTTAAAAGGCAGGAGGAAGCCTGAAAACTTCAGTTCCTTTGAACTAAAGAGGACAAATGAGGTTCGCAGGGAGCCTCTGATATTTTCACACACAGGATGCATCAGGCTTTCTTTACTAATTCTGCAGCTGATCTATTTTTAATTGACCTGACATGTTTAGCTATCAGCAGACTCGGATGCTCGATAGATGATCAATAGTTATTGATCCGCGCATGTTAGGTCAAACTGAGAAAGGTCAAATGTGTGACATTTGTACCTGCTTTAGAGGAAAGTGTCCCAGCACAGGAGCAGAGCGATACACTGCAGCGGATATGGGCATTTATATAGAAAAGGCGTGCCTCAAAATCTCTTTAATTGTACGCTGTGTTATGAATATTTTCAACGCTTTACCTTGCTGTCAGACAGTCTTTCTCTGTGGCATAAACTGTAGAACTTCTGTATTTCTACACTTAAGCTCAACCACAACAAACAGTGTATTACGCCTCAGTTCAGCTGTTTGGATTGGTTACAGCGGCACGGCCAGAAAATTCAATTTAATTTATATAGCACCACATAATAATAGAACTAATCTCATGACTCTTTCCGTATAGAGTTTGTCTATTTCATAATATTATTTACAGATAGAATAATTTAACACCATCTGTAAAATCTTGTTTTGTGTCTGGAGTTTCATACTTCTCTGGGGTCTTATTGAGTCAAACATATATAACATACTGTAAAACTATATCTAAGTATTCGTTCACACAAGGCTTATTACTTTTATAACATGAGCTATTTACTTATTTTTTGTAATAAACACAGTTGGTTATGGTAGTTTTGGTCGTTTCTATATTTTGTCACCCTCCAGTTGGTGGCATCAGGAAGAGTTATTACATCATTACTAGTTGATTTGCATTTCTGTTTCTATTTCTACCCATACAGCGAGGATCGAAATAGCCAATATCAAATAAACATGAGGCTTAAATGGCAAAGAAGAAGAAATATTCCCTACAGACAGCAAAAACATAAAGAACCCGTGGTGTTTTAAACTCTGCTGTTTCAAACAGACATAATTATATGGAGACGAAGTTCCAGTGTGTCTGCCTTCTGGTTATGAATCATTTCTCCTCCTGGAGAGAAATAAGAGTGAGGTGAAGGGGAGAGACGAAATAGAGATCAAAGACACTCCTGAGGGACACACACACACACACACACGCTTTCTATTTCATCTGAATATTTTATAATGTATTGATTATGAGGTTCTTTATGTTGCCAGCGCCTAAATCCAAACTAAAGGCTCTTAAGGAGTCACAGATGGATGTCAGAGCTAAGTTCATGAACGTTTGTAAATACAGTCTGAAGTGGCAAAATGAAGATAAATGAAGCAGTTTATGTTGTAATGCACGAAGATATATTTCCAAATCTTTGGCTCATGTTTGGCCTTTAAAAAAAAAAAAAAAGATAGCGAAGCTGAGTGCAGTTTAACATAATGTATTCACTTGACTTTCTTTCTCCTGAGGCGGTGAAGCTCTTTCCAGCAGACGAGGGGTCTAATTCTCAGCCTTAAATATTTGAACTGCTACTAATGCACGCTTCATTTCACTTGTCAGACAAAATGTAATGAAGCTAAGCTAATGGAACAGATCGCAGCCTTACAAACATATCTGTTGCACATCTTCCTTCCTTCACTGTGTACACGTTGTGTGTTGATCTTTTCCACATGGGTATAGCCTGCACACTTTAACTTCTCCACGTTTGTGTGTGTGTGTGTGTAGATCTCAGATGCTCTGATAAAGCGGGTGACATCGTCTCAGGACCAGTGGGTGAAAGGGGCTCTGGAGCCAAAAGTAGGACCTGAGTTTGACCTCACCCTCACCACCGACTCGCTGCTGCAAACCATCCTGATGCTGGACTTCTGCCAGGGCAAAGGTGAATATAAAAGCACACACTTCCTCTTCCATCTGCTGTTCACATCCTGTTTTACATTACAAATTTACATTTAAGTCATGAATACAGAATTTATTCAGATATTTATAAGTTTTACTTCTCTGTCTGTGGTTAACATTTACTTGATTTATTTATGTAAACATATATACACATGTATAACATACATACAGACATGCAGTCCATGGATCAAGCTCCAAAAACACTTGATCCTACATTAATACAGAAAATACAGTACTTTTAAAATAAAAAAATTCTCTGCTGGTTTCACTAGTTAACGAACAAATGATCAAATATGTAACACTGTAAAAGCAGCAAATTTAGGTTAATTAAATTATGCAGCGGATCTTCATCTAGCAGAAGGAATAACACCAAGTAACCACAGTAACAGCAGGTTTTTCTGACCTTCTGCTGAAATTACGTCTTTTGTAATACAAAGTGGCCGTTAAAATTTTATTCTATCAGACTTTAAAGAGCTTCCTCCTGAGCCACAGCACACTTTATAAAGCTGTTTTCAGAGGCTGTGTGGGACCCATGTGTAAAATCAGTAGATTTCCCCTTTAAACAGGCTCAATAAATAAATCAACACCTTCCCACCTGAGGCAAAGAAAATACCCCCATGATGACGCATTTGATAACGAATAAACAACATTTACTTTCTGCCCCTATACAACAACGTGCACGGCTGATTAGCTATTCATTGGCTGTTGCTATGTGAACACATCATCCTTTACATTCATACCGCTGCAGTCCCAGAGATTACCCAGATGTGTTGTTTATGTACATTAAATATGTTATTTTTACGATGCTCCACGGAGAGATCAGCCATTTTCCTGTGCAGATGTGGATTTAGCCTCACTAAATAAAAACATAAAAAACATTAAGACTTTTCATTACCTGCAATATTTTGTTTGAGTATTAATTGCAATCCATTACAAATCATCTAAAAGCATATGCAGTATAATCATTACATAAAATTATAACCAGTTTAGTGCTGTGTAGTTAATAAATATTTCATAATAATGTGATACTCTCTCATAATGGGAATATATGCTTATAATGCCTTATGGGAGCCACTACAATTAAGCTGCTGAGACAATGAGACAAACTTAAGCCTGTAAATGAAGCATGTGACCTGGTTCTGCAGCTGATTAAGTTTGATTGAGTTTCTGTTGTTCCCTTTAGTTGCTTGCTTGAGGTAAAACTGGCTAAAACATTTATGCAAATTAAGCTGTGATACCATCCCATACTTGAAAATACACACTTAAGAGTTTCATTCATGATCACGCCTTTATGTTTGTACACTTTAGTCTCTGTATAATTTCAGCGTTTTCCGATCAAATATCAGGTTTTTGTATGAAAACCGCTATTGTGTCATAATATGCAGATGATACTGTATTTTACATGAATGAAACTTTGTACAATGTTTACATCATCTTTCAGTGTAAGAGATTAAATGTTAATGAATTAATGTTAATGAACCTACAAATAATATAAATTAATATGATAAGTATTAGCTTTGCATATAGTTAGTGACTTTCTGGTCATTTTGGTGATACCGCAAATACTTTTCGCTGCTTCAGTGAATACGGACTTTGTGTCATGTTTCTAATGCAGTCACTCTAAATGTATCTGCTGGCCTCACACTCAGTTCCAGCTGCTTTTATACACCCTCTTCTGTCTATTAAAACTTCCAAACCAACGTCATATTTCCAGATGTGCAGGAGAAACCGTTATTGAAACAAATGCAGGCAGCAGACAGTGGTGAGGCTGAGATGGAAACAGACAGCCCAGGAGGTATTTCAGAGACTTTTCACAGTTTAATCTCTGTTTTCCCTCCTTGAGTTTATTTTGTTACTCCTTCCTCATCCCTCAGCCCCACCTGATAGGCTTTCACGGCCATTCTGGTTGGAAACTCACTGGTGTTTTTGTCCCACAGCGTCTCTCTGGTCTCTTTCCTCTGCATGGTTATTGTTTTCCAGCTCCTCTCCAATGAATGGCACCTCTGCAGAATAGTGTTGCCTTCACTGGAGCACAAAGTTCCCAAAAAATCTACAGAAATTTGTTGCCTGAAGTACTTCTCTGTTTCCTGTGGTAGTGTTTGGCTACTAATTCTTATAATTTTTTAATTTAAATAATCATTTTATCATTCTTTTACTCAGCTTTTCATTCAGTGTTCTAAATATCTATTATTGTAGTAATGCAAAACACATAATTAAACACAGAGGAAATGTTTATTAAACATCTCCCAACAATTTTTTGCCCTATATGAGAAAATATAGTGAGTAAAAATGGTAAAATGATTATTGCTATTGAATTATAATATAAAATTTTATATATCTTCAGTAAAATATGTGATGATATAAAAATATGCCATACCTCTTATCTCATGGTTGTGGATGAATCTGGTACTTTGGCAACAAATGCTGTAAAACGTATTGAATTTAAGTACTGATATTGATACGCGTATCGATCCCACTATGTTGTTCCCTCTGTCGTGACTGCTGCCTTTCCTCTGTGTCTTCATCGGTCCAGACAGATCAGATAACAAAAAAAAAGAAAAGAATGTCTAACCCTATGTACCATTCACACTACCTCAATGTACTGTCTTCACATGGGCTACATAAAGCCTGCACTGATTCCCAGCAGTTGCCCTGTAAATGAACCCGGAGCTCTTCTTTATGTCCCCCTAGATCCACATTAAAGCTCCTCTTTCTCTCCCTTCAGTTTGTTTAAAAGCAGCCGGCCAGCTGATGACATCTCCCCGTTTGTCTTCCTTTTCTTGTCTTCTATCCACCCTTTCATCTCTCCCTCCTCTCAACCCCCACCCCACAACATTTACAATCTATACG
This sequence comes from Miichthys miiuy, assembly GCA_036365135.1. Taxonomy (NCBI): domain Eukaryota; kingdom Metazoa; phylum Chordata; class Actinopteri; family Sciaenidae; genus Miichthys; species Miichthys miiuy. Next base: position 19,354,003 of record CM071620.1, read on the forward strand.
TCTCATCCATCTATACGTCTCCCCCACACAGTGGAGTCTGGACCCTCGGTGCCGGGGGCTCCACTCCTGCAGCTGGAGAAGTGCTGCACCAGGAACAACAGCGCCACACTGGCCTGGAGGGTGATTGCACCCCCTGGCAGCCCCATCGAGGGCTACATCCTGGAGCTGGACGACGGCAACGGAGGACAGTACAGGGTCGGTGCCTGACTCTAATCTAATCTGAAATGCAGTACATGTCTCTTCTGTAGCTAGCTTGAGTGTGTCTTATAGATATGTTTAGTTAAATATAATAATAAACTTGAGTCCCTGCAGCAGCAAACATACATGTGCATGTACTTTATCTGTATTTGTAATGATGTGAATGTGTGTGCTCCCAGGAGGTGTATGTGGGGAAGGAGACGGTGTGCACGGTGGACGGCCTCCATTTTAACAGCTCCTACAATGCCAGGGTGAAAGCCTACAACGCCATCGGTGTGGGGCCTTACAGCAAGACTGTGGTGCTCAAGACCTCTGATGGTGGGTAGCATATACATGTATATATGTATATACATATACATATATGGTTTTATGACAGAGGTGTCACTCCTGTACAGATTGTAAAGCCCTCCGAGGCAAATGTACTTTGTGACTTTGGGCTATACAAATAAAATTTGATTTGATTTAATATGTATATACATATACATATATGAGTTTATGTGTGTGTTGTGGCTTTGCTTCCAGTTTGCTGGTTTGGCCATGTGTGACAAAATCTGTCTAATGTCCTTTGATTGTCTCTGTTTTTATTGTTTCTTCAGTTTTCTTAAACAATGACATTTATTCATTTGTAAAATGAATTAGAGTCTGCAGTTTGTTTAAGGTAAAAGCAGAAGAACAAGAAGCATCATAGTGTTTTATACTAGAGGACACATGTTGAAGAGAGACGAGGAGAAGTGATGAAAAAGAAAGGACAGAAGAAGAGAGGACGGGGTGGGAGAGGAAAGGCAGACTAAAGGAAGGAAAGGAAAGAGCAGTCGAGAAGGAAGGAGAGTGGGGTAAAGAAAAGGAAAGAGTCAGAAAAGAAAGGGAAAAAGAGAATAGGAAAGAATAGGAAGGGAGTGGACAAAGCAAGAGTGGAGAAGAAAGAATATGAAGGGAAGAGAGAGTAGAAGAGAGGAAAGCGAAGGGAAGAAAAGGAAGGAAGAAGGAAGGAAGGAAGGAAGGAAGAAGGAAGGAAGAGAAGATGTGGAAGAAAGGAAGAAAGAAAGAAAGAAAGAAAGAAAGAAAGAAAGAAAGAAAGAAAGAAAGAAAGAAAGGGAAGAATGAGAAAGAATGAGAAGGAAAGGGCAGGAAGAAAGGAAGCAGTGAATAAAGGAAGGGAAAGAAAAGAAAGGTAAAAATAGGAATGGAGAAGAAAATAAAGGAAGAGAAAGGAGTCTGGAAAAGAGGAGCAAAACAGACAATGACAAAGTCTTTCATAATCGCCACAGTGGGATGAGTTTTCCTAAAACACACACACACACACACACACACACACACACACACACACACACACACAATAACAATGGACATTCAGTCTGTTTTCTGACTGATAACCGTTCATCCCTCCTGCCCTCTTTTTTTCTCTCTCCCACTGCTCACCTCCTCCTCCTCCTCCTCCTCCTCTTCTTTTCCTCTTCCTTCTCCTCTTACACCACCTCCTCCTCCTCCTCCTCCTTCCTCGAGGACTGTAGCTTCCTTTCAGGAAGGACATTATGTGATGTGACTCTTGTTGGCACGACAAGTGAAAGAGCAGGCGACAAAAGCTCTGGCTGTAAAAACAAATTTAATGCACCAAAAAAGAATAATAATAATTTTAATTTGTTGTATATTTTTCTGTGTGTGTGTGTGTGTGTGTGTGTTTATAAAAATTGGCTGTGTCACCACTTTATTCAGTCATGCAGCATGTGATTGTAGCATGTCTGTCCTCAGGCCTGGATGTTATGTGTGTGTGTGTGATGTTTGTGTGTGTGTGTGTGTGTGTGTGTGTGTGTGTGCGTCGTGCTTTTGCCCGGTAGCTAAACTCACTCACACTCACACAGACACCAGCAGACATAATGTTACATTATGATTTCCATACGCTGTCTGGAAGAAGCCAACTGTCATCATATGTATTCAGTGTTATTATTTTCACTGTTAGATATTTGATATATTAAAACATTTTAATCCATGTTAATCACTGGCTGAGATTCTTCACTATCTGTTCGTTAGCTCGTAACTAACCATGGATGTATGTGTGTGCTTCGTGCATGAAGGTGACTACCACAGGAAATGCAAAAGTTTTTTACATTCCAGCAGCATCGAGATTAGCAGGCGGCTGTGGCGTCACGACTGATGGCTGTTTCCTTCCTACAGTGGCTTGGTTCACCTTCGACCCCAGCACAGCTCATCGGGACATCGTTCTGTCCAACGAAAACCAGACAGTCAGCTGTAACAGCTACGACGACCGCGTGGTGCTGGGAACCGCTGCTTTCTCGAAGGTAAAACACACACCACCAGTGACTGGACCTTTCATGCAATGCATCAGATTTCTAGGTGACTAAATCAAGTTTCCACGCCAAGATTATTCAAATTTATTCAACTTTTCATGAATCATTCATGAATCTCAGGGCACCCACTACTGGGAGGTCAGCATCGATCGCTATGACAACCACCCGGACCCCGCGTTTGGCGTGGCGAGGATCAACACCATGAAGGACATGATGTTGGGGAAAGATGACAAGGCGTGGGCCATGTACGTGGACAACAACCGCTCCTGGTTCATGCACAACAACTCCCACACCAACAGGTAGGTGACGCACTGTACTGTATGTATAAGGCCAACTGCAAGGAAGTTTGCATGACGCAGTTGAAAGCTCCAGAACAGCTACTTCGTTGAGATTTCTTCGTCAACTCCTGTTTCCAGTGTCAGCTTTGTTACTTTAAATTCAAGGGCAATTTCAAGGACAAATTCAAGAATAATTTCAAGAACAATTGAGGAATATCTTCAAGAAAAGGCACCCCGACCACACCCACATTAGGAGTCTCCTTTTAGCTAGAAGGTTGCCAAATTATGCAGAATTTGCCTGGCAAACCTTGCAGTGTGCGTTTAATTTATTCTAGGTTCATATAGTATAAGATGTGTCTGGTCCACTGCAGGATTAGACGGCGTGCAATCAGTGAACAGAACTCTGGAGGTTATTCACAGAGCAGACATCAGAGCGGACTCCACAAAAAAAAAAAAAGTTATAATAGGGCAGAGATCTATAGTTGCTTTGAGGATCACCGAGAGTAACTTGAACACAGAGAAGAAGAGAAGAGAGATGGGGTCGTTTTGCAACAACAGGCTGCCACCAGCTCCGCGCTTTTGTCTGAATACGATCACTTCTGGCTCCAAACCAACATGCCAATGTTTTCCACAGACTAATGGTCAGCAAAAACCAATAAATCAGCCAGTTCCTTAAACTTTTCATAACTTATTAGAAAGTGTGACTCATCCCTTGAACAGAACTTGTATTTCAATAAGAACAGCAGGAGACAGACTTTCATCATTATGTGTTCCACAAACACAAACACATACAGGATAATGATACATACACAGGATAACAGAGAGACCCCCGGGATTCATACAATACCAACTAACAAACACACCAGGGAGCAGCAGAAGGAGAAGGCTGCAGGAGACATCAAAACATCTCTCTGCACCGGCTCTCTCTGTGTCACAATGAAACTATCAAACCCTCATTAAACATTTATTTTAAAGAAAATGTCTGTTTTTCACAGAAATGTGCAAAACCTCTGACTTCCTTCCTCTCTGGTCCATGCGGACTGCAGATTTACTCCACCGTTCCATTCGCTTTCATTAATCAGCTCATGTCTGCGGTTCATGTTGTTATTTACCACATATTGATTTCTCCAGCTCTCACTCAGTGCAGTCCTGAGGCAGGCACAGTCATGTGTTTTGGTGCATGTTTAGTGTAGAGACACGTATGCAGCTACGTGCACGTGCATGTGCATGTTTTACAGAGGTGGTTTCACACCATGGCAGCGGCACATAAATAAAAGAGGGTTCATTTTTGTCACAAACCACACAGACTGCGATGAAACCTCGACCAATCCAAGAGTTCTGAAGAGCTTGTAAAAAACTTTATGGACACAAATGATGAAAAGTCTAAATCACTGAACGTTTCAGTTTTAATGCTTTATTGGCAAACGTAGAATGAAACATGAACGTTTTTAAACATCTCGATTAGTTTTTGGTCTACTTGTGACAAAGTCAGTCCGACGTTTATGACTCTATTTTTTGAAAAACACATTTTATTGAGAGCTCTGTTCTATAACACCATTTCCTGCTGACTCTAGCCTAAAAACAAGGCTTACTTTCCACATTTTGGCTTTTGTGGCGGCTCAAAAACTGAAAAGCCACTGCTTAGACTGTAAGGGCCTCTGATTGGCTAGCGGTTACTGCTTTCGCTGGTTCATTTGGTTGGAAGGGTTAGAGTTAGCCAATCAGAGGCAGAGTAGGGGCGGGTCTTCGTTGAATACAGGTGGAAAAAAGTCAGGACACACCTGGTGCAGATCTGCACTCTTCTAGTATTGTATCTGTATCTAGACAAATCAGTTTAACTGTCAGTATCAGTTTATCAATTATCAAAGGAATTAATTGTAACTGTTTTGTTGGTGTGTGTGTGTGTTTATAGGGCGGAGGGCGGCATCACTAAGGGGTCGACTGTGGGCGTCCTGCTGGATCTGACCAAACACACGCTGACCTTCTACATCAACAAGGAGCAGCATGGACCAACCGCCTTCGAGAGCCTGGACGGGGTCTTTGTACCCGCTGTGAGCCTCAACAGAAACGTGCAGGTCAGTGTGTGTGTCGGGGTGCTAGTGTGTCCTCAGAAAAGTGATTAAAAGCAGTATTATAAGCAAATATTACTCAAAGTATGAAAAGTAACACTCACTGTGCAGTGAAATCAGTGTTTTATTATAATATCTGATGTTTTTTGGATTAATATCACTGCTGCATTCATGTGTATGTTGCATTTTACTGCTGTTGATGTTTAAGGTTGAGCTACTTTATATACTGTTGGGGAGTTTAATCTACAGCAATGCATCATGGTCTAGAAAGCTCAGAAAAACGAATGTGAAAATGCATTTTCCAGCCAATCAAAGACAGTTTTAAAATTTTTCATTTCTACTTAATTCATCAGAAAAATTCAACTTCCAAATCACCAGATTTGTAGATACATGGTTTACTGGACAGGAAGGACATGAAACTATGTACGGTACTTGAGTAAATTTACTTTCCCGCGCTGTTTCCCAGATCCAGCTCGGCCGTCTGTCCGCTGTCTCCAGCCTCATTCTCACTCAGCGGTGATCTCATCGGTCGTTCGCTCTGTTTGTCCGTTTCAGGTGACCTTACTGACGGGCCTGGAGGTGCCAAAGAATACCAAACAGTAGGAGATCCTTCCTCCCCCGAGCGTGCCCTGGATACAAACCAACGATGTCATACACAAGCCTCTGTCCGCTCTCAACACGGACCTTTTTTCCAGTCACGTCAGATGGGATTAACCCCTCTCCCATCCTTCTCAAGGTGCCCTCTGTGTTTGGTACACTTCAATGTGAAAGGAATAAATCTGAGTTATCATTGAGCTGCAAATAAATTAGATTGAGCTTGTGGACATCAGTACAGAGAGGGCTGGAGTTACTGCGGATTGCCGTACTTTTTTCATATCCCTGTTTTTGCCCTGTGAACTTCAAGACACCGACAACACCGGAAGGAAAACGCAGCCTGAAATCTCTCCACGAGGCCTGAGACTAAAACTAATCGACCCTCTCACTCCGACACAATCAACGCTGAAGATTCCCACACTGTGCTAGAAAATAGGTTTTGCTTTTAAATTTGGAATCTTTGGCAGATTTTCTGAGCTTTTTAAATTTAAGGTACGCCATCAGGATGAGGCGAGAAGCCGAGGGAGGAGACGATGCAGCGGTGGCGGTATTGTCGCTCTGCTTCTCTCTCTCTCTCTCTCTCTCTCTCTCTCAGGTGTGTTCGCGGCTTTCAGAAACTAGATGAAAAGAGTGTTTTGCAGGAGTTCTAGTGGCACCATGAGACGCTTCGCTCATGAAATATTTAAAACTCTCAGTGCGCGCTTTTATCCCGGCTGTGGCTCCGGCAGCAACTGCCTTCCCCGCCTCACCTGTTTGGTGCTGTCGTCAAAGAGGTTTACACACCGAGGTCAAACTGGGAACAGTTTGGCTTAATTCCATTTCGTTTTTCCAGTAATTTGAGCGCGGGAGGGGCCACCCTGCAGGGGAAATGCTTTCTAAGGTCATTTTGGTGCATCTTCTGGGAGTCAGCGGTGTCTCGGTGTCACTCCACACGTCTATCTACCTCAGGTGGTAGAATAAAAGAGGGAGAGACAGAAAACTTCGAGATTTATTTGGCCATCTGAAGTGACTGAAGGGAATATTTTGACATTTTTGGAAGTACAGACTGTAAATAAGTGAAACATCTTTGTTTTTTTCGTATAGATTAACTCGATAAAACATTAATTAGAGATCTTTTGAGGTTATAGTTGGGTCATCTAACTCTCGAAGCGAACGTTGAACTATTCTTTTAAATGTATAGAAACAACAGACTGCCACATTTCTAGACAAACGTAAAAATCCGAAGTTTTTCTTCGTATTATTAACTTATTAAGTCTACATTCGGACAGAATCTGGCACTGCGATGAAAACTCAACGACCTGCGGCGTAGAAGTTGAGCCACATCCGACTTTTGGGAAAAGACAATTAGACGCTCAAACCTCCACAGTCAGCCTGAAATGTCACTGAAACTGAGGCTGCAGCACCAGATTCTGTCTGAACGTACCCTATAGCATGCATTTCTAGTCTGTAGTGCCCTTCCAGTCTGCATATTAACAGTGCTAAAACCCATTGGTTATCAACATCTGTCGTGTTTTGCTGATAGCAATGTGTATTATTATGCTATCAGCTAAATTCACCATCTTGTTACGTGATTCTGCAGATGAGATTTACCCCTTAACATCCAGTTTTCTTCTTTTAGTGTAGCTGTAAAGGTTGTTTAAATCATCTTTTTACGCACTGACTGACTAATCAAAGCTATATTTTTTTTTAAAATAAACTTTTTGATCACCACTAGAATTTAAAGTTCTGCCCACGCTGGCATGTCAGTGAGGTTAGAGGTTAAAACATGCCCGTAGCGTTTAATAAACTGTCAACAAACCAGTTTGTTCCTCATCCTGTTGAATGAATCAAAGAGTAGGGAACGAGGTCAATTAACTCCCGGCAGGAGCGTTTCCAGCCTTGATGTTTCTCCCTGCAGCCTCTCCCTGCTTCTGTCTCATGAAGAAATATTTTGACCTTGAGGGATGCATGTCAGAAAATGCTGAAATGAAATGGAACTGAGCCAAACCTTACTTTTGTTTTACCAAGACCAATAGGAACAACTGTATGATGCATCAAGAAGCAGACGAGCAAAGTGCCCGTGCTGTTAATTTGATCTCTGTAGAATCTCTTTAATCCGCCGTGCTGAAAAGGATCTTAGGTAACGCCAACGTTTGACGCTACATTCCTCTCAGCAGGGCTTCGGATACGGCAGCCTGGAGAGGACAGTAGCTTCGAAACTCAACCAAACCACTGTGACTGAGAACATATGAACATGTTTTAACACACATTACCCGTGTATATTTGATCTTAATGCGGCAGGGGATGGAGAAGTTTGTTTTTAGGTTTAGCTTTTATTACAATATCTGAAATATTTCTATCCCCTGTGCTGTTGTGAGTGTGAGAGACGCGTTATTAGAGGTACAGATACAGAGAGTTGGGGGTTTACGTGTGAATGGGAGTCCACAAACTGTAAATACTGATATGTGAGTTATGATTATGACATGTGATATTAAGCATGGAACAAGTTTACATATAAATACCTGAAGCTGTATTGTAAATAGTGTACTGTATTACTGTCTTTGCAACAAGTGATGTTAAAGCCAACTGCTACCACAGCTCGCCCTCTGCTGCTGGGCGGCGGCAACAACAACAGGATTAATGCATTTCTCAAACTGATCCTGTTTATTCGATATTAGCCAACAATGTTTTCATACCTTTTAAAAAAAAAATCGCTGACTTTTAAAAACAAACAGAAAAAACGTCAGCAAACATTTTGTCTGACGAGGTCAGCGATCTCATTATCATCAAGCGTTTTTAATCAGGGATTTAAAACAGCAGTCATTTTACATTTTTAAGTTTTTATATTTGAATTATTACGACTGCAGGCAGCACTTAGATCTAACTTAACCACACTCAGAGTTCAACACAAACTTTATATTCACCAGGCGACTGAGCAAATATTTCTTATTCCGTCCTATTTTCAGTGCAGAAGCAGAAACACGATCAAATGTGTTACAGCCTGTGATTACAAGAGATTTATTTAATTATAGAGCAGTGGAACGGTACAATAAGCTAATATATATTTAAACTTTGCTTTGTTTAACTTCCCGTTTTTGGGTTATTTATTTTAACTGACAAAGAAACACGACTTAAGAATCATGATCGAGCCTTTTCTGGAGATCGGGGATGCGATGTTTTTATTTAGTGATTACCTAGAATGTTAAGTTTATGACATTTACATCCCAAAACTGCAAACATGAAGTATATTAGGACACCAGCTCAGTCTGCAAAAAGTCCAACTAGGCGTTCGAATGATGTGGGAAAGATTCTGTATATTTCTATTAACACAATGCATCAAATGACTGTGTAAAGGAATCACTCGTAACACCCAACCCTTCAGTTCTATGAAGCATTTTAGCATCTTTCAGCTCATTGTTTTGGTTTCTGGCCTTTAACTTTAACCTTTTGATTCACCAGACTGTTGAAGAAGCTCTAAAAACCCACCGTGTCAAGCATTAATGATCAGCCGGTGATCATAGTGGAGCATCTAGCAGCTAAAAAGACTCCTCGGGGGTTGGTGGGGACCAAAAACAGAGCTAAAAGATGTGAACGACGTGGTTACATTTGAATCTTTGGCAAAAAACACGACTGTAAATGAATGCTACTGTTGCTCCGTGTCGGCTGGATGTGTAAATGAGCAGCTGTTTGCTAACAGGTCATCATCAGTATATGGTCTATAAGACTAGTATAAGACTATGCTCCAGCAGTGCACTTTTTCCCCACACGACATGAATGCAGCATTAGTGTAAAAGTCAAGATTTGAACCCGCTTCTCCCGACCCAGAAAGCAAACATCTAACTATTTGCCAAAGGGGATTTTATTTTCTCCTGACATGCCCCAGACTACCATCCACCACCTTGAGGCTACATCCTGCTGCTCAGCCTTCCCTTCTGACCGTCCTCCCACCTCCCACACTAAGGGGAGAGGTGTAAAGTCAACCTGCCCCGAGGCTGACTCTGCTGTAACCGGGAATAGATTTTAAGCCTGTGAGCAAAGTGAGGTGTCTATCAGAAAAACCACAAGGGAACAATTTTTTTTTTTCTTCTTCAGGAAAGTCTGCAGGCTGTGCTGGTGTCAAACTGTCACGACTGGTGGGAATAAAAGCTAATAGAGTTTGAGAAAGTCAGACATTAACAGGTAAAATGAGGTTTTTCTTTTCCGAATACAGTTTTTTTTTCTCTAAAATTAATATAAAAATAACACTTCATGTGGCAGATGCAGACAGAAATCACATTTAAAATGAGTCACACTGTAGTCACTCCTGTCTAGATGTGGTATTGTGAGAGTTCTTGGATGGCATGTCCCTTTACCCGACACTTACCCACCCACGAATGTGAGATATTTTAACTTCAGGACGCGGTGCTGGGAGACAAAGCATGTCACTGCGGTTAGCATTTAAACAAATGTCAGATTTATTTACTCTATAAAGTCTGTAAATATATTTAATGACATATTTATTTTCTTTTGTATATTGCCCTCTTGAGTTTGTTCAGTATAAGAGTTGAATGGCTACTGATTATATATATATATATATATATCTATGGTTGATTTCCAAGGGTTGCAGGTTAAAAAAAAAGCTACAGAATCTCAGATTTGCTTACAGCTTCTTGAAAACGTGACGTGCTGCAGATAAGCTTCACATTTCCTCATCGTGCTCTTCATGTTTCGAACGTGTGAATAAAAATAAAAAAACACAAAAAGCTGCTTTCGAGACAAACGGTGTGAGAATTTGTGACCTCACCCAAGACGCACACTGCCAGATCACACCTCTCGTTTCGCCACCACCATCATCATGCGTTAAACGTTTTCTGTTTTTCCTTTAAGTGAAACGAAAAAGAACCGTCCCTCTGTAACGATCTGTAATGTTTACACAGAGCGCGGCTTCTTGTCGTGTTTATAAGGGTTTACAAAGGGAAAAACCACACTGGCAAGACCAGTCCTGCTTTCTCACGGTCCATTAGGAGTGTGTGTGTGTGTGTGCATGAAAACGTCTGCCAGGACTTAACTCGTGTGCACATTGTTTTTTATTTTGATAATTAAGCCCCCATCTGTCCTGTTATGATCCCCTCCCTTCCTGCCGATGTGAATATTTTGTACGACTACATGGTTTGTATATGAGAAATGCATTGTAACTGCATCATTTGAAAACCTTTACATTGTAAAACACGAGAAACGCAAATGTCTTTTTTTTTTTTGTCATTTATAAAAACAAATAAATTAACTGTGATGGAAAATGATTCGACAGTCTCCACTTTCGTGCATTAACGTCCTTGCTGTGGTTCGGGTTCCATTATTGAGATCGATAAATTGGATTTCTTGACTCAGCGGTCTGTCGGCGGCGACACGGTCTCATATTTTACTGCAGACCGGTGCATCTGGAAATCAGCTCACGTCGCGTTCAGCTCTCCTCGTGGCACCGCAAACAAAGTCCTGCAGTGAGCTGAGTCAGCTGATAGATGCCGGTTCTTCCTCTTCCTCTTGTATTTTCCCATCCTGGAAGGATTTAACCGGCTCACCTGCAGACACACAAACTTTAACCTTTAATCTCTTCCTCCTAGCTTGTTATTCCTCTTCAGTCATTTTCTAGAAGCACAACAACAACAACAACACACCTTATTTGCCGCGCTTGTTGCCTTTGATTTTCTGGATCTCCTTGGAGCTGAGGATCAGCATGCCGTTCTTGAAGCGGCCCACCTGACCTGTGGGGGCCACGCCAGAACCAGAACCAGAGGACACCTTCTTCTTCCTGTCCCTGGCGGAGATGGAAGCACAGACAAACTTTCAACCACTGAGATGCAACAACACGGCCTGTGTAAATATCTGTTAACCATTTTTTAATGTTAAAGAACAAACTAATACTGCGTTCTGTTGATGAGTGATGCATTCTGTACTGATAATTAATACAATATATATGAAGAGAAAATGTCTGCTGTTTTCCAAGTTAGTGGTGTACAGAGTATTACTCAGTGTCTCTACTTATCAAGTTCTAGAGGCAAATGTTCACAGATTATTCAGATTGGCTGTCTCACCCACCTTGGATTACTCTGCTTCTTCTTTTTCTTCAGGTCCTACAGAGCAACGACAACAAGAAGAGGCAGTGTAAGAATAATAAATGAGCACCGTATTGTCCCCGATAACAAAATGAATCTACGTATATTAAAAGTAAAGCTGGAGCAGGTCTGTTTGGATTACAGCTGAGACTGAAGGTGCAGGTCTTACCGGCTGAACCTCCTCCTTCGCTTTCTGCTTCTTATCTTTGATTTGCTGCTGCAGCACCTTGTAGTTGACGTAGTCCTTCTTAGGAGGCTGATTAAGAGAAAAGTTGTGAATTAGTCTCCCCCGCCTATTAAAAAACGCTGCGCTTACAGAAGAGCCTGAGTTTTCCTTACTCTCGCTCCGAGCATGACCGCTCTGTCCTGCTCAAAAACTCGCTGCTGCTCCTTCTTGTAGCCCGTGATTCCAAAGCGATGGACCTCGAGACGAGCCTGATGCAAACACACAGAGACAACGCACACACAAACTAAGCCGTGGGAAGAATCAGCTCACACATTTAAAGTTCAAACTTGTAATTAAAATGAGGGTTGGGGTTAAAAAGTGATTAAACTGTCACCTTTTCCAAACTGAGTTCTTCCAGCTCGTCGCTTTGCTTCTTCGCCGTCGTCTGAGGGGCCTTGAAGTGACGACAGCACACAGCCAAAGGCACCGAGGACAAAAAGAGGTGAAGTGAATGGACGGTGACAGGAAGAACAGAAACTACGTCACAAAGTCGCAGAAGGACAAGTTTCTAAGATGAAAACGGTTACCCTACAACAAACCACGACTGAATACGACTACTCTTAGATCTTTACCATTAATGGGTCAAGACACCACACAGTTAATGTACCAGAGAGCTGGATCAGTGGGATTTGGCCTTCATATCATCAGTCTGAACTGTCAGCCTCGGCTCTGCTTTCATAAATGGAGTATACACAGTGGGCTTTAAGTAGCATACTGTAGACGTACAGGCACTTTGTTGGGCACTTTGTCGAGGGTCGGCGTCTGCTTGGTTTTCAGTTTCTTTCTGGGGTCTTGAAATGTCACGACTTCCACCTGGCTCACCTGTCGAGAGCTTGGACCTGAGTGTAAGACAGGATAAAAGAAGTGAGCTACAGGATGGAAGATGGAGCCTGGGATGCTAAAATGAGATATTCATTAATTATTGATTAGTTTAAGTGCTCAGTGTAGCATTTGTAACATCAATATGTCATGACATAACATCTGAGAGGCTTGGCTTGAGTACCTGTTTGTTCAGTCTTAGGTTGTTTCTGCTGGAGTTCAATCCCAACATGATCCACTCTGTCTTCAGCGTCACTGTGGACGTCCTTCACTGCAGGCAGCTCTTCCTCGTCCTCCTCTTCCTCGTATCTTTTTCGCTTCTTCTTCTTCTTCTGAGAGTTGAGCTTCTTTTTGGATGCTGGTCCATTACCTGCACGATCAGTCAACAACATGATTAACTTGTCTGCGCTCTGAGCATCCTGTCTCTAATTTAAGTACTTGGTATCAATCAAGCAATAAAAATGACACGTCTGCCATAAATTCTGCTTTTATGAAGCTTCAAATTTTGTTTTTGTTGACACTGTCAGATATTCATTTAACTATGATGTCTATTATTGAGGTTGTAGTTCGCAGTAGTGTTAAACTATACTGCATTACATTGAGATGTTACTAATATTAGGGGTGGCCAAAATATTAGAAACACCTCTCAATATAATGCAGACCAGTTTAACACTGCTGCAAACTACAACCTCAATAATAAACACAACAGTTAAATTAATATCTCTCGGACAGCTTCATAAAAGTCGAAGTTATGGCAGAGTTGTTGCGTTGGACCGTAGAAATAAAAATGTTTTATACAAATAGAAAACTATATAAAAACAGATCAAATTCAGCTAGTATTTATGTCTATATCTGTGTATGTACGCTGAGATCAAAGTGTCAATCACCCCTCTTAATTCAGATTCTGATGATAGTTTGTAGTTAAAACAAACACTTGAAAACATGTTTAATGGTTGTGGAACGTACTTCTATTAATTCACAGTTCATACAGGACTCATTCACAACTGCAACATGTTTAATAAACTCATTTAACTTCCCATTATGAACCTTTCAACTGTCACCACATAAAAATCTGAAGTAACGTCAGACAGCAGGCTGGGTTCACTAATAACACCCTAATGGAAGGTGTCTGCGCTGTCACCATGGATACGAGCCATGGATACGAGCCGTGGTTACGAGCCACGGTGAAGACAGCTAACTAAGTTAACATTAGCAATGCGCTAACATTAACCTAATTTTAATTGTTTTGGCAGAGGCAGAGTGCCACAACGAACACATTGTTCTCGTTACATTTATACTGACTCGTGGTTAAACAGATGAGAGAGGAGGAACAGCTTGTTTCAGACATCATTAGCGTTTAAAAGTAGCTAGCAGAGTTAGCTTAGCTTAGCTTAGCTGGCTCTGACTGCACTCACCAAAGTCGTAGAGTTTATCCAGGACGTGTTCAAGAAACATGGAGTCTCCGTCTTCTTCTCCGTTTGTCTTCGAGTTCATTTTAACCTAATTCAGTGAACAGAAGTCCAACATGAATGTCAACAAACCCTTGAACACACACACACACGTGGGATATCACGGCACGGCACGGCCCGGTTTGTCCTTTCCCGGCTGTAGTAATGGCTAATGATGTGTCGTCGTGAACGCGTCGGCTCTTTGAACCGACTCTTTTAAGTGAACGATGGGAGCCGGTGTTGTGGAATTTTCCGACTCCCCCTCAGAATCTGACTCCCCTTCGTGTGAACGCATTTCATTCTCTTGTCAATTTACGGATTTTTGGTTTAAATATGATTACTGGAAACAATCTTACACATTCTTTTCTGTTTACTGCAAGGCAAATGACTATAACGAATAGCCTCGCTCCGCGAGTGATAGCCTACGTGTGTTGTGACAGGCGGGGAATGAAATGTTAGGGGTTTATGTATATTCTGTATAGCCTGGTGTGGTTATTGTATATGCACTGGCTTTTGAAAACAAATTCCATGCGGGACAATAAAGATGGTCTGTCTGTCTGTACAATAAGTAACACCAACCATTTTCACTCTGCTGGCATATTGTGACCTCTGCTACTTATGTATGAAGTTATTTGTAACTAGTGTTAAATGGCTTGACAGGTGTTGGTTTTGGTAGCCTAATACCTTTAATTGTTTAATATAACGTAAGAGGAGACTTGAATTTCTTTTAATGAAACTAAGTGAAATGAAATCCATCATAAAACCATTGACATGTCGATTCACTGGGCCTATTTGTTACAGTCATTTGTCTTGCAGTAAACAGAAAAGAATGTGTAAGATTGTTCCCAGTAATCATATTTAAACCAAAAATCCGTAAATTGACAAGAGAATGAAATGCATGCGCGTTCACGCAAAGGGGAGTCAGATTCTGAGGGGGAGTCGGAAAATACCACAACACCGGCTCTTCTTGGTGTGGTGAGTCAAATGATCCGACTCCCTAAAAAGAAACGAACTTCCCATCGCTAGTAGTCCCGGAAGTTAGCACGGAAACGCCAGCTGCTTACACGCCCATGAGAAGTTCTCCTGGAGCTGGTATCAACTAACAAAGTGTCGTACCGAGAAGGAGAACCGTGCAGACAGGCGTGCACGTACACCTCCTCGCTGGATGCTGCGTGTGTGTGTGTGTGTGTCTGTGAAGTGTGACACAGAATGGCGTCCGAGGCTGTTTACTCGGTATGTATGCTCTGCAGCTCTCCGGAGAGCTAACCTCTCTTAGCTGCTGCAGCCCTGTGTGACATTTCATTCAAACAGGTGAACACTGAAGTCACGCTAATGTAACCACACAGCGTTAAAACGTGCTGTTCTTTGTTATTAACACAGATAAAGTCGTTTTTAAGGCGAGTTAGCGTCATTTGTTACTGCTACTACAACCAGAGACTGTTGTGCAATCAGCACTTCACAGATCAGTGTGCATTCAGTGCAGCTTCCCGGACATTTTGTTCTAATGTAACCAAACAAATGATAGTGTTGTTGCATGTGTTTCTGTGTTTGCCACAATTTAGCTGTTGTCCTGCTCTGCAACACTGCTCCTCCACACATCACTGTGTGCTGCTACTTTCCTAATATATCTTACAGAGGTGCAAGTTAAACCTTTTAAATTACAAGTAAACTCACTCTGCTTTACATAAAAATACTTAAAACGCAGTTAGGAATTGTGCTTAACCTCAATTTTAAAGGTGCTTGGACTAGGTAGGTTTTCACATATAAGGAATGTGTCTGTTTGCATAAGATTAGATTAGATTAGATTATATTTACCCACAATGGGGAAATTCACCTGTAACAGCAGCAAAAAATGTGTAATATAAATAAAATAAAATGTGCAAACACAACGGACAGACAGAAGTATCCTTCAGCCTATACAATAAACAAAAAAACAAACACGTGTACAGATGTGGTCTTTAACACCAGCATGACTTCATGACTTTCATCTATATATTTATTATTTATGAGTAATTTCGTATCCACTTTGTGCATAAAAGCTGCGTTGACGAGTGATTTTTCCTGGTGTAGGATCATTAAAGTCCATGTAAAGGCAATTCAGAGATTTCTTTCAAAATACGTTAAATATGTTGGAAAATAGTTGCTGAAAACACGTGAAAAGACTTTGAACGATATGTTACTGAAATGCGGAGTTAGAGGTTCAAACGGTTTTTCCACCAGTTTTCAGTCTCAGGATTTAGTGGGCGGTCCTTAAAGGGTGGCTCGATGACACGCTGAGGCCACCCTGAGCAGAGAGATAGAGATGAATTCATCTCATTCTCTTTCTTCTTTGGTCTGACAAACTCAGAACACATTTATTCTTACTTTACACGGACGTTAAAGTCTGTCTCATCTTATATTATCTTGCATAATATGTAGAATATGTTTTTAAAACGAGCAGAGCTGTACAGTTTTGTGCAGGAATGTGAGAGCGTTCAGAGTTCACAGCAGAATATTTAAAATGTGCAATATATTTTTGTTTATAAGTTGTTGTTTTTTAGAAGGTGTGCGTTCATGTAACGTGTTGGGTCTGGAGTCAACAAATGTTGACTCCAGACTGGTTGCCCTAAAGCATACGTCAATATTTGCTCTCACCCGTGAGGCTTTTGTTGTAGTACAATGTGTAGTGTAAGTATCTGATTGAAAATCAGGGCATTGCACTCTCTTACCTTTTTAAATAAAAGTGTAGAATATATCCCATCCAGTCATGGCTTAAATATGTCTGACATATGTCTGATTCTAATATATATCGTGTGGTGTTTCTCTAGCATACAGACCCTATGCTGAAGAAAAGAGATGACTTTGAGGACATTTTGGAGGAGAGGAGGAACTCCAGCGACCTGAGATACGCCCTCAGATGTTACACTCCTGTTCTTTACAAAGGTCTGACACCCTGCAAAGCCAACACGCTGAAGAGCATGGTGCTGCAGTCCGATCAGCTACGCTACGTCATCAGTCAGGTAAAGTAAAGGTGGACCGACAGCGGGTTGTCGGTCTGGTTTTACCTGTTGACAGTTAGATAAGATAAGTCGTGGTTTTGTACTTTTTCTAGTCTTTTTTACTGTTTAATCCAAAACATGAAGATTTCTGCATTAACCCTCATACAGAATACAAAAATATGTACAGTGCAAACTTTGTCATCTCTGTGGAGTTGACTTCATTTATCAGCTTACAGAGAAACTATTTCATACTGTACAAACTACAAGTCATAATATTGAGATAAGAAAATTATTATATTCTAAGATAAAAGTAGAGTCTGTTCTCTGGTCTTTCCACAGCGAGTATGCTAACGCTGCCTAAGCGCTAACAGCTGTTCTTGAGTGAAAACAAGAGAGCTGTGGCTTTTTGTGAATGGGTCCATGTTTGCACGCAAACAGACGGAGATCGGTGCCTAAAAAAAGCGTGAAAAAAGTGCTAAAAATACTAAAAACACAGAGAAGAGTTCAGAGCAAATGAAACTGCCACCCTCGTGGTGCCATAGCAAGTTTGACTTAAAGCTTGTGATGTGACATCTCCTCTTCTGTGCCAAGGGATCTTTATTCAGGGCTTTTCATAAGCCTGCAGCACCTCGGGGCTTGGGTTCAAGGTCTTTTTCATAAGCTCTCAGTGCCATGGGACTTTGTTTCACAGCTTGGTGATGTTACTTTGACTCAGAGGATCTTTCTGAGGATTTTCACCCTCTGACACCATTATTCTTTACTTATAGAGTTTTCAGACTGCATGTATTGTTCCCAAGTTACGAGTTTTTTTTGTGCTCAATGTGCCTAAAAAAACAGGTTACAGTAGAAAATGGATGTAGAAAAGTAGTGTCATGTTATAGTTTGACATCAATAAATTTACCAGATTCAAAAAATTCAATCACTTTTTTTTTTATTGTTTTGTTGTTTCTATTGGATGGGGTGACGGTTTATTTTGTGTTGCGAAGGTTTCCAGAGAGACGGGCAGGGCTACCGATGACGTCCGGGAGGATGCGTCGGCCATCCTGGAGGAGATGGCTCACTCTCTGCAGCTCAGCACCGTTCGCTTTTTCGCCTTCACGCTCAGCAAGGTCTTTAAAACCTTGTTCAGGAGCATCTGTGTCAACGAAGAGGGCATCCAGAGGGTGAGAATACACGCTGGCTTACACACTTTTAAAACAGCATCCTGACTCACAGCTAATCTGATCTGTGCTTTTGTTGTTAGCTCCAACAGGCCATTCAGGAGCATCCGGTAGTCCTCTTACCGAGTCACCGGAGTTACATGGACTTCCTGCTGATGTCGTACCTCCTGTACACCTACGACCTGACTCTGCCTGTCATCGCTGCCGGCATGGGTAAGCGTTGAAGAGTAAACATATACATACACATGCACGAGCTCATAATGTCTGTCACGAATCACTGTTTGCACATAGACCTACAGTTTGTGTGTCTCTGCAGACTTCATGGGGATGAAGTTTGTTGGGGAAATGCTGCGGATGTCTGGAGCTTTCTTCATCAGGAGGTCGTTTGGTGGAGACAAACTGTACTGGTCTGTCTTCTCAGAGTACGTCAAGACCATGCTGAAGGTGAGGACGCTGTTTATTCTTAAATCTCTAACAGTCCATACAACTAGATAGAAATAATATTAAAAGACATTATTTTTTGCTTCATCTTTGCTTTTCTCTTCAGAACGGATTTGCACCAGTTGAATTTTTCCTAGAGGGGACTAGAAGCCGAACAGCCAAGTCTCTGACACCAAAGTTAGGTAAGTCACAATAAAAAGCAACTGAAAACTCTTAATCCAGAAATCGCCCGTCAAACATCTGCAGTCGGATGTTTGAGACTGTCAGACTTGGCCGTGGTATTTTGGGTGTGTAACGGTCACAATAAACATAGTGAGGAGGAATAAAAAGAAAGACGTACTTCAAGTTAAGAATCATAAATATAAATATATAAAATGCTGTAGTTAAAACAAAAAGGTTTATACAGTACGTGTGAAAATGTTGTACAATAATAAGTGAACCCTAGTATCATTACAAATAAGCAAAGTCTAAATATCAAGCTATTTTATCAGCATATTTCAACACTTTCCTGATTTTATTTTCACTTCTGTCACCCAGTTTGTACGATAACGTTTTTTCCTGACTGTCATCCTCGTCTCCGACTCCTCCTGCAGGTCTGTTGAATATAGTCATGGATCCGTTCTTTAAAGGGGAGGTGTATGACGTTAGCGTGGTTCCGGTCAGTATCAGCTATGAGAGGATCTTGGAGGAGGCGCTTTACGCCAGAGAGATGCTGGGAGTACCCAAACCGAAGGAGTCCACTTCAGTGAGTCATTCAGACATCTCACTAGTTTTTTTTATTATGAATGATGAACTGTTTGTGCAGAACCTGTAAAAACCTTGAAATCACAGAGTCCATGTACGTGCTGAGACGTGATCACTACACGTGTTCTTGCTCATGTCTTCTTCGTAGGGTCTGTTTAAAGCCAGAAAGGTCCTCAGTGAAGATTACGGAAGTATCCACGTGTACTTTGGCCAACCTGTGTCTGTTAGGAGTTTAGCCCAGGGCAGAGTGAACCGCCGCCAGTTCAACCTGGTGCCAAGGTACAGTATATCAACATTACCATATGTGTGTGTGTGTGTAGTGTAAAAGAACATGCACCTCGTTTTGTACTGATCCCATGTCTGTCTTGTTAACACGATTTGTAACTGTTACTAGAAAACTTGATGCACCGTGTAGCAGCACTAATAGGTTTTTCTGTAATCTTCTTTGGAAGAGGAAATCCAATAGACCTGTGAAGTGAAATATTTCTATATTTCCACCTCGAGTCTGCTCCTCATCCTGCTGGATGTCTAAAAAAATGTGTTACTATTTCAACTTTTTGTCCGTGAAACGTGGACTTACTGTAAGCTTTCCGTTTGCAGACACATGCCCGGAAAACCCAGCGAGGAGATCCAAAACTTTGTGAACGACACAGCTTACAGGCTGGTGCGAGCCCAGGAGGAGAACATGGTCCTAAAGCCGTGGGTCCTTCTGGCCTCCCTGCTGCTCCAGAACCACCACCAGAACCAGACGGCGGGGCAGGAACGGGGAATAGCACTGGATGAGCTGACTGCACAGGCTGTGTGGCTCAGGGACGTTTCCCGGGAGTACGGAGCCTTCCTCAACTGGCCCGGTACAGTGCGAGTCCAGGACTCATCCTGAAGTGTTCTTCAGTCGTACTGCTGGTTCATTATGTGCTGACTAACAAGAGGGCTCTGAAGGTTCTTCCTATTCATTCTGTTTGTCTCCTTCAGGCGTCATGACTCCATCAGAGGTGGTTTCCTCCAGCCTTTCCCTGCATCGAGGTCTGGTGAGGATCTGTGAGGGACGAGTCCAGCTGGCAGTGGAACAAAGTTTGTATTTCTTGACTTGATTTGTGTATTTTTATTCCATGTTACATCTGTGCAACCCCACAGAGCTAAGTTAGGTTTAAGGCATCTCTTACACAGTCTAGTACAATCAGTGCAAATATCCTGTAATCAGACTGTTAAAGTACAGCGTGCTTGCAAACAGTTAAGCTGTGCTCAGAAAGTCTTTAAACTTCGTCTTGAAGCTGGAACAGGGGAGCCTCGCAGCGCCGTCACTCCAGAAGAGGAGCTCTTGAGCCAGGCAGTCGTCGTCCTCTCCTGCGCCTCGTACAGGAACCAGGCGCTGCACGTCTTCATCCGACCGGCCCTGCTGGCCTCGGCCATCCACGCTGCCTCCTCCAACCAGAAACGTAAGACTAACAAAGCTGCTCTCTGCTTCTTGAAACTTTTACATACTTTGTGGTACAATAAAGAGTCACAGTCAAGAATTCATTTAAATTTTATTTATTTAACTTGGTGCTTGAATAAATCCCACATCATTCTCTTAATGATATTTCTTTTGTGATTTCCAGAGGAGGTCTTCAACAGTTTCAGCTTCCTCAGAAACATGTTCTCCAACGAGTTCATCCTCTGTCCTGGAGCTACAGTGCAGGTGAGGCGCAACGTTTATTTCAATACTTTTGTCCCTGTAGTAAATAATCTATTGTATGACCAGTTTAGACATGCAGTGTGGGTTTCATATTTAATTTGTGTGTCTTGTAGGACTTTGAGGAGGCCTGTTATCTGCTGGTGAAGACCAGAGCTCTGCAGGTTACCCAACAGGAGGTTCTGGTAACGGAAAGAGGACAAAGAACACTGGCCTTCCTCACCAGCATGCTCGATCCTTTCTTACAAGGATACCAGGTGAGAGACGCCTTACCAACTCGATGCTTCACTTCACATTTACAGTCAAAAACTTGAATCCATCCATAACACCACTGACATCTCCACATATTAAAGCACCACGCTTCTCCGTTTTCTGCAACAGTTTATTTATTTACATCTGTACATGCTCATGGCGAGGTAGTAATGCATAATCATATACTGTGTACACAAGTTGAAGTACATGCAAACAGCTCGGTTGGTTTAAAATTTATGAGTATTAAACTGCAAGTGTCCTCTAGAGGAGCTGCTAACACATTATTAATCTTAACAGCTGAGTGTGTGTGTGTGCGCGCGCGTGTGTGTTCAGGTGATTTGCAGGTTCCTGTGTGAGGAGGCCACTGACACTCTGACAGAGAAACAGTTCATTCCTGCCGTCCGCAAGTTCATCGTCAAACATCTTCTCGCAGGTTTTCCTCGTTTGTTTTTCACCCGTTCGTTTCTGTTTTCACGTCAGCCCTCTGCACAATGTACTAACTGTGTGTTGTGTGTGTGTGTGTTATCCAGGTAGACTAAGATACACGGAGGTGTTGTCGTCTGACCTCCAGAAGAACGCTCTGGCAGCTTTGCTGAGACTCGGAGCCGTACGGAAAATCAAAGGGTATGTTGGTTTGGTCCTCGTGTCCCCGGGTCGGACTGAAACAACATAAACAGACACAAGTTAAAAATACAGAATATAAATGAGGTAAACCATCCTCTGGATACCTGAACAATTAAGGTATAAGGCATAATTGAGTTATCAGTTGGAAGCTAAATTGTTTTTTCCCCATGCTCTTTAATGACATGAAGGTTTAAATTTGAGTTGTTTCAGTTATTTTTTAGCTTTTTGTTGTGATTGAGCTGTAAAAAAAAAGTTTATATTTATTAACACAAATATCACAGATTTGCCTTCAAGGGCTTTACAGCTTGTACTTCATACCCTCTATATGTTCTAGGACAAAATGTAAAAAAAAAAAAGTAAACTATAAACAGTGAGGAGCAGCGAAGTCTCACTGGGAGCATCTCAGTCACGTTGAGGCCGCGATGCTGCTCGTCAAACTCGTGTTAACTTGCTCAGATTTGGTCATTTTTCCTAGTTTATGTGCTTCTAAATATGTAAATGTTTCAGGTGGGGTTTGAAACATTAACTACAACAGATAAGCTCTGGCAGCTGCGTTGCATTCATGCCCGGTGGAATTTAACCGTCATTAAGATAATTTAGGTTTTATTTACCACCTTTACATCCTTGAGGGGCGGAGATAAAATAATTTTTTAAATGTTATTTTTTTATTATTTAAATTCTCTTTTCAGTAGTTGAGTCATTTTAATTAATAATCCACAGAATGCCCCGTTGAAACATCAGGAAGTCCAGCTTGTTTTTGTGCTGAGAATAACCTCCAGTGTTTTCTCTTCAGAGCGGAGCCGGGGACTTTAAAGGTCAACGCGGTGATGGTGAACTCATTGGAAGACACTCTAGGTAAGAATCAAGCTGTCAGTTGGACTCGAAACACCCAGCAGGAATAAATAGTGTTTTTGTTTCTCTGCTGGCCTTTAAACAAAAAAAAAAAAAAAAATCTCAAATTTGTCTCTTTGTCTAGGAGGAAAACTTCCCACTCAGAAAGCCGTCTCCGCCCGCCTCTAATACACCGACGTCATTAGGGGACCGAGTTGGATGTTTTTACCTGGATCGCCGTGATGCGATGATCTCTCAGCTCTTCGACTCCGGCTCCCACCAAACCGCTTTCTGTGAGAGGCGGAACAAAAGAGTTGCCATCTGGAGACGGCTCGACCCCCTTTTTTTATTTTTCTCTTTAAGTTCACTCTTTTCGCTTCACCTCTCTTTCACTCTGCCTCTTCTCCCCTCTCTCAGACTCTACTAAAAACCTTTTCCATAATACCAGACGATGAGTTGGGCCTTTTGAAGGTATATCGCTAAGCTTTTTTGGGTCATTCTTAATAACTGACCTTTTGCTACGGCAGCCTTCTGAAAGCTTCTATCTCAGGATAGAGGCCATTCTCTGTTAATGCATTTGATACGTGTCCATTAACACTCCTGTGGCTTTTCTTTGTGTTCAGTTTCAGTCTGTTTTTTCACACACACGCTTCAGTCTGTTTGTCTCTCTTTTGTTTGAGCACTTTAATGAATGTATTCACTCCATGTGGCGTAGGCTTCTATCTTTATTCTGTTTTTTTCCCCAATTTTTGCAAACCAAAAGTTGCTAAAATTGTTGGATAAGAAGGTTTGGGTGGTTACATATTTTAGCTTTGGGGAAAAATGATTTTTTTTTTGTTGCACTGTCTGAATGAAAGAGTTTGTATATTTGAGTTTAACTTGCCACAAAATGAAGGCCTCGTTCAGAAATAGCGTGCACCAGGTGCCATTGTTGGATTTGACAAGGTCGTTGGTGTGTTGGGAGTGTGAAAGCGTAAGAATTACACTACTGACTGGGGCGGTCTGAGTCTGAATCCTTCTGAACTCATTCAGAATTCAACTCTGTGTTGTGAACAATAAGAGCTGCCAGTTTTGGTCATCTGTGAGTGGTCAGAACACTCAGGTGTGAGCAATTTGCACCTCAATTGAAAAAAAGGTCAAGACGAGCAAGTTCACCGAGCAAAGGAACCAGTCCTATTCCTCCCCAACAAAACCGATTTTATCATGGCTTACACCAACCATCTTTCTCTGGAGCTCCTTGCTCTCACTGAGACTTGGATCAAACCAGCTGCACACTCTCTCTCTCCGAAACTGTGCCACAGATGCACTGGTGGCTGCTAAATGTAAATGTTAACCCACCCTGGTTCAAGTTTACCATCCGCCCTCGGGGCCCTTTTTGCCAACACTTTGACCTTCACGGACAAACGGTTCATTCATCTTTGTTTACACGCTGGAGACAATGCTACAAGTCTGATGCCAGTGTCACATAGTTGCCAAACTAAACAGTTTAAAAACTGCAGTTAATTATACCGAAGCAAGACCAGCTACACCAAAGGAATACGTTTGAAGTCTTTGTTCACTGTTGGACACGATTTACGTGTTTTTCTTGTTCTCAAGTGTGGAATAGTTTGTGAAGTTGCTTTAAAGTTACTGAATTTTTTAAAAAAGTCTGAATATATTAAAGTTGTTTAGGTTTTATTTATCGTCAGAGAGACACATACGTGATATCCAATATACAAGGGACGGAAGAAAAGGTCAAAATTACGGGAGCAGAACGGTCAAAAGAGCTTCAGGCTAACGGGTGTTTTTTCTGTTTTTTTTCCCCCCCCTAAAACTCAGGATTACCTACTCCACCTGAACGGTGTCATTTTCACCAAAATTTCTAAATTAGATTAGTTAAAAAAATCCTCATTTTTAAGTTATTTATTTGGTAGTTAGGTAGCAGCGTTATCGTGTTGACCTGGAAATCCCAGTCTCGTGTTGGCAGCAGATTTTACAGAAACAGGCAGAGCTGCTTTTGGAGGCAGATCGGTTGAGTGAAACAAACAGCCACGATTTCTTTGAAAGTTTTTCGTATTGGTGACGATATTATACCTGAGTTTTGCTGGCTGCGTTTTTTTGAAACTTCTCCTTTGACTAGAAACATGTTCTATAACAAAACGCCAAATTTCTCAAATGCATTGTTTCCAAATTGACACAGAAAATAAATATATAAAAAAAGGCAAATGTCTGATTCGCACTAACTTCCGGTACTCGAAATTTGGTGCTCTGGACACAGTTTTATCGGTATTCGAAAAGTACTGAGGTTCCAGCCTCACGTGAAGCAGTGTTTACACGTGATAGCTGCTATTTTGTGGCATCTATGGAAAAACTTGCACTGAAATCAACCTCGAGGTTAGCCACGAAACTGCTGAAACAGACTTTTTTTTTTCAGTAGTTTCAGTAGTTTTATCAATGACAGGTCACGTTTAAAATCTTAGCCAACCATAAAAGGGAAGGTAGCCATGATGAGTCTAAAGTTCTTGCTACAAACAGCTGCAAAACAAAGTTGTTTGGCCACCTCTAAACTCTCTCACGTTTATCTAAAAATGCTTCGTCTTCTAACGCCAAATTTTCCAGATACTAAGCTTGATTTTTTTTTTTGAACCACTCACCAAGTTTAACTCGACAAAGCAGCTCTGCCCTCTAAGAAACAACAATCTGCATGTCAACACATTCAAAGTGCAAGTCTACAGTGCGAGTGTATTTGTGGTTAAATGTTTTTCATCATTAATAACAGCTTTTATACGGTTTAATGTCTAAATATTTGACTCCTGTATGTGTGTGTGTGTATGTGTGCATTCCTGCAGATAATTAAGTTTAAGAGTGTATGTGTTGGGTGAGGCCTTTTAGTACCGAACGTACAGGCTGATGAAATACAAAAGCATGTTAATAAAGTGTTTTGAAATACAAATGTCAGCCCAGATTGTGTCTCTGTTGTAGATAAACTTGCTGAGATCGATTAAAATTCACTCCATCACTCTCTTTCTTTCAGTGTTTGTTTGATAGTCAAACCTCCCAACAGACTGCTGAGAAAAACTATTTGCTCTCAGTTGATTAAAACAATGATGACGATCATATTTAATCACGTCACCGTGTTTACACAGAGAACAGAGAAAATGATTTGGGGGGTTTATATTCTTTGAACTTGATTCTTCAGGTGCAAAGCGGCTCGTCTTGCCCCGTGTGAGTGACGAGCCGCCCGCCATCATCTCAGACGGCTCTCACTGCTCATTGAATTTTTAAAAGGCTGCAAACAGACAGACAGACAGACGTCTAGATTGGTGACCGCCTGGGATTTAAAGGTTCAGGATACCTCAGTGCTTACACAAGTAAATCTGACAGCCTGTTCAAATTTGAAAAGTTTAGATGCCTCAAAGAGAAATTAACTATTTGAACCTGCATTCAGTCTTTGCCATCTGGAGACTGTGCAACAAGCTGTGAACGCAATCACAGTATTGACATATTAGCACCTTACAAAGTTGTTAGCAAAAACACTCCCGTATTTACACATCCAAGCAGATACGGCGCAACATTTAGCATTCGCTCGGAGTCGTGTTTGTGTACACCTGGTGAATATACAGTAGTTTTTCCTCCATTACTTTATATATTGTAGATTAACACTAAACAACATCTAAACTATGAAATGTAAAGATGTAATGATGGACTGCCAAGAGTTATGAGTTAAAAGGACAAGTTCATTAGAGTTACCAACCTCAGATATCACCAATTAACTCTCCAAAAAAATCTGATCAGATTCATATTTTGCATCAAACGTTTGCATTCATTCAAGTACAGCTGAGAGAGATCACTACACATAACCAAGCTCTAGGTGTCAGGCTTGCCTCTCTGTGAGCCCTTTATTCACGGCAGGTTGTTGAAGTACACACTCTCTCTCTCTCACACACACACACACACACACAGCAGCATTTTTCATCATGTTTTGTGGCTGTGCTGCTGAGTAAGAGACTGCTGCCAGCAAATCCACCACTTTCCATCCATATTGCCCTTTCTCTCACACTCACTCAGTCTCTGACAAATTATGGGTTCATCTAAAGTTGCCATACTAAATTGCTTATACACACACACACACACACTCCAGTTCATCCATCCATCCATCCACCCATCCATTTCCTCCTCCAGTTTCTCCTTCCCTCCATCTATATCCGTCTCCTTGATGGTGGTGGTGGTGGTGCCATATCAGCACTTTATCTGCTACATTATGACAAGCTATATTGAAGAGGGTGGCACATGCGTACACCCATACGGGAGGGCAACACCATAATAAACTACTTTCTGACCCGTGCCAGCCGCTGGGAGACAAAAGCAGCAGACGGCGACTGTTTTATGAGCAGAAGTGCTGCATGTTTAGTTTTGTTTCTTTACGTCTGGCCTTTGTTAGTCCTTTACTTTGTGTTTGTGTGTGTAGGCGTCTTGTGTAGCAGCTATGACTGAGTGCACGCTGGCCCGGTGTTGAGCCCAGAGGGGCTTGTGGAGGTCTATATGTAGGGAATTGATTGAACGAAAAAGGGACCCCGGTGTATAATGTTTCAGCAGTTAACCTTAGGTAATGGTAAGTTGATGGATTCAGCTCATTTGCTCCGGCAGATCCTGTTTATCAGCTCTGTGCTGGAGGCTGAGACATTTACATACAGTATATGGGGTCTGGCAGGAATCCCCGAGGAGAGTCCAGGAGGTCCAAATTAGTACATATTTAAAGCCTTGATTAAATCAGATATGGAAAGGCCAACGGGCTGAGCGATAGCATTTCAGGATTCTCATCATGAAAAATATCTCGGCTTTAAGTTTTCTCCCCTCAAACCACTCATCTCATTCTTTATTGACAACTTAGAGAGGAAAAGGTGCTCCGAGAGCTGATCTTCATAGGTAAAAACTTAACTCAAACCTCAGGAACTGGACTCAAATATATCATCCATAAATCACACACAAATTTAACAGTGAATTCCAGCAGCAGTTTGAAGGAAATTATACTTTCTAAAAGTCTTGAAGGAGCACAATCGAATAAAAAAGAAAAAAAGTGACCTAAATTACTCAGCTGTTGTTTTTTTCTTGCTGTTTTCCTCAGGTGCACTGGTGCTTAAAGTTCTCACAGTTTTTAGGATCCCCAGTGTAACCACTTCCTGAGAAATGCTGAGAAATGCTCGGGCCAGGGGGACGATCTGATGCCTCAAAGTATCAAAATGTTTCCTTAGATGACTTTTATTTCCTGTTGTGGATGTTTTATGTAGGGAGAAATGATAAGCTCTGCATGGGAAGGAGAAATGTCTGTGGTGGAAAGTACTACACAGTACAAGGATTTTATCCTTCACTACATTCACATACGACATTAAAATAGATCAAATAAGATTAAAAAATACAATGCATTGTTAAAGATTAAAGAAGTTGTTTTCGTAAAATTCTGACCATTTTTCCTCCAAATTCTGACTCTTTACTCAAAATTCTTACTTTTTTTCTCAAAATTCTGAATTTTTTTCCTAAAAATTGACTTTTTCTTAAAATTCTGACTTTTTGCATTAAAATTTGACCTTTTTTTTAAAAATCTGACTTTTTCCTCCAAATTCTGCCTTTTTGCCTCAAAATTCTGACTTTTTGCCTTAAAATTCTGCCTTTTTCCTAAAATTCTGATTTTTTCCTCAAAATTTGACCTTTTTTCAAAATTTGCCTTTTTTCTTAAAATTCTGCCTTTTTGCCTCAAAATTTTGCCTTTTTTTCTCAAAATTCTGACTTTTTCCAAAAATTGACTTTTTCCTAAAATTCTGCCTTTTTAACCTAAAAATTCTGACTTTTTCCCAAAATTGACTTTTTCTTAAATTCTGACTTTTTCCCTAAAATTCTGACTTTTTCTTAAATTCTGACTTTTTCTTAAATTTGACTTTTTGCCTTAAAATTCTGCCTTTTTCCTAAAAATTCTGCCTTTTTCTTAAAATTCTGACTTTTTTCCTAAAATTCTGCCTTTTTCCTAAAAATTGACTTTTTCTTAAAATTCTGACTTTTTGCATTAAAATTCTGCCTTTTTAAAAAATCTGACTTTTTCCTAAAATTCTGCCTTTTTCCTAAAAATTCTGATTTTTCCTAAAAATTTGACCTTTTTCTCAAAATTCTGCCTTTTTTCTTAAAATTCTGCCTTTTTGCCTTAAAATTTTGCCTTTTTTCTCAAAATTCTGCCTTTTTCCTAAAATTGACTTTTTCCTAAAATTCTGACTTTTTACCTTAAAATTCTGAATTTCTCAAAATTCTGACCCTTCAAAATTCTGACCTTTTTCCTCCAAATTCTGACTTTTTCTCAAAATTCTGACTTTTTCCTAAAATTCTGCCTTTTTTCTTAAATTCTGACTTTTTCTTAAAATTCTGACTTTTTCCTAAAATTGACTTTTTCCCTAAAAATTCTGCCTTTTTCCTCAAAATTCTGACTTTTTCTTAAATTCTGACTTTTTGCCTTAAAATTCTGCCTTTTTCCTAAAAATTCTGACTTTTTTCCTTAAAATTCTGACTTTTTCCTAAAAATTCTGACTTTTTCCTAAAAATTGACTTTTTCCCTAAAAATTCTTTTTTTTCCTAAAAATTCTGACTTTTTCCTCCAAATTTGACTTTTTCTTAAGATTCTGGCTTTTTCCTCAAAATTTGACTTTTTCTTAAAATTCTGAATTTCTTCAAATTCTGACCTGTTTTCTTCAAAATTCTGACTTTTTAAACTTTAAATTTTGACTTTTTCCATAATTACTCTTAATGTAATCCTCTTTTTTCTGTTCTATAAAACACCAAAGATCAGCGATTAGAGCTGAATGAAAATATTTGCATTTTTAACTATATTTGCATAATACAGATACACATGAATCTGTGCTAATGTCTGCAATTAGCCAGAATATGATTTCCCATTTCTTCGCTTTAAACTTTGACACAAGAGAGTTCACACACTCACACACACACACACACACACACACACACACACACACACACACACACACACACACACACTATGCGTACATCTTCACACAGGAGTGCCTCTACAATATACACACAATCACAGACACACTTTTCCTCTCAGTCTCCATGGGATTCCACGAGCTGCCAGTTCTTGACAGCAAGATAAATAATAATCCTCTGATGGATGCTGCCGTGAAGTGAAAGCTAAAGGAAGATTTAATAAAATCCAATAGAATCTAATTGAAGTGGCACAAGTGTGTGTGTGTTTATGTGTGTGTGTGTGTTTATAGCGGAAGTGCCTTTGTAAATCAAGGTTTGTTATTTGAGTCAAGATTTTGGAACATTAGATTTTTGTTCGTAGAAAGAAGAGCTTCAGTAAACACAGCTGACAGGCAGTCCTCTACAGGTACTGTCTGTTCTCTGTTCTGTCCATGTTTTAATATATTCTGCCGCTCGTTGAATACCCTGGTGATTTTTGTCACATTATTACATTGTGTAGTTTGGCAGAAGAAGCTGCACACACCCTAATATTCCTCATTGTCACAGTCTACATCTCTGTTAGTGGATGATGCTGTGTACTGAATGGAGAAAGGGTGATTTGTTTAATGAATGGTTCTTCATTTTCAACATCATATCCACTTTCTTGATTAGAATTAGGTGAGAAGATTGCTATGAAGCCAGGACCAGCAGTCAAATTAGCTTAGCTTAGCACAGAGGCTGGATATCACTGCCAAGAAATGGTTACAGTTTTTTTTTAGGATTTGAGCCAGGCTAGACTAATTGTTGCACCCAGCTTGTTTTTATGCCAAGACAGTAGCTTCATGAGAGCCTAGCTTGAAGTGGAGAAAAACAGCTACCTTGGCTCTGTCCAAACTTCACATCACATCACACATCATATCTTCTTTCTTTAATCCCTTTGTTGTTTTTACATTTCTGTGCATGAATTTGTGTGCCAGTCTTTATGCTAAGCCGATCTAAGGTAGTCACCTCCTGGTTCATACATGTTGTACAGATGTCTCAATCTCTCAGGTAACTCTTTAAATATTAAGTATTTCTTTAAAAAGGTTGTAGAAATGTGATATTACACTAATAAGACAAAAAAAAATCTATAGAGATCAATCCTTAAACAACAGCGAGCGTGTGATTATTTTTGGTGCATTTCCCTTTCCACCTGTGAAAAATGATTCCTTAAATTCATATTAAAAAGTTACTTAATACCAGTCAACCCCATTGCCCAATTTAAAAAGGTTAAAAAAATACAAATTACGGCCATTTCCAGCTCATGTATTTGGGGAAAAGAACAGCAGCTGGGGGGTTTCCGATACGGATGATTAAGTTTTTGTGTAATCTTTCTATTTCAAGAATATTTTAATTGTTTTTTTTTCAAAGAGAGGAAATTGCTTTCTTTCTTTCTTCCTTCCTTTCTCAGGAAATAATTCTGCTGACAGCTACAATAACTTGAGTAGAGTCCCACTGCTATCTGATTTTAAGATGAATGTTTAACTGGTCTGCAGTGTTCTCAATTGTATTAACATGAAGACAGTCAGTTCATAAACTCGAGTAAAGATAAGAATGATAATAACAATTCTACATTGTACTATCCTCTTAAAGTCCTCAATATTAATTCAATTAGTGTGCCTCCTGTGATACCGACATCATAAAATCAATCTCTAAAATAGACAAACGAATTAACAAATAGGACCAACATTTCCCGCCTGCTGCATATGAACACATTGTGTATTTAAATCCACAAAAGCACCCGCTAGCTTACAAGCATAAAGTGCTAAAGTCAGTAAAAACCTCTTGTCGAGCTGCGTTTCCCAGCCGACATCCTGTCTGCTAGCAGACTGTGGCGGAGGCTCAGAAACAAAAAAACCCAAAGACAAATGAACTTCTGCTGTCCTCAGTGGGGCTTTTTAAGATTGTGAAAGGTAAATCTGGATGTAATTAAAATGACAGCATGGGTAAACTTCCTCTCTCTCGCTCTCTCTCACCCCGCGCTCTGAGTGCTCTCCGGGGCCAAAATAACTTTCATAATTATGAGTGAATTGATCGTTGACTTTGCCTCCATCAGGAGAGGCTGCGAGAGGAGGACAGTGCAGAACAGCTTGTGAATGTAATGCACTGGTTTTAATGTCTTCATTATTTCAGTAGTGCTGTGAACAGAGGGCAGGAAGGCGAGGGGCATTTTCTTATGACTCCATAAATCACCAGGTGAGGGATCACAGGTGAAAAAGTCAATCAAAGAAAATAATAAAATCAAGACTTATTTGTTGTTTTACTCCGTGCTAGCGGCAAGGCTCTAAGGATGGCAATGTCAGCTGGTAGTCGGACAGCTGAAAGACTGAAATATGTTCACTGAAAAACGAGAACTGTTAACCAACTTTTAAAAAATAATTAATTAAATTTAAAAAAATAAATTGGTAATACACAAATAACTGAAGTTTTTCCAACTCAGGTTGGATTAACACACTTTGAAATTCACATCAAATTTAAGTAATTTTTTAAAAGTTGTTTCAACAATTCTCTTTTTTCACTTCAGAATAGAGTGCAGTAACTTTCCCTCTACAGCCGGTTCATGTCATAATACCTGCTAACCTTAGCATGGCTTTGCATTGTGTGTTTTTACAGTAAGAGTGTGTAACAGAAACACAAACCGGCTGCACAGACAGCGTTCACACTTCAACGCACCAAACAACAGGAGAGACTGTGCTCTAATTTCCACATTTCTCATGAAACCTTGAATGTGAATCTGTGATAAACAACACAACGAAGACGGCACGTAGCAGAGCGCGCGTCATAGCGCCGCACACCTGTCAACATATGCTGTCAAGTTATGCCACGACCACAGATTGGATTTTCAACCAATTTTAATAATTTCTTTCTTTCCTCCCAATTACCAGCTTGTTTCACGACAGGAGGTTCACATTCTGTCATGGCTGCAGCTGAAATGGGACGTGAGACCAGACACTTTTAATCATTTCAGCCAATCAGCACACATCTGTACCAATCAGCTCTATGCATTTGTTGAATTAGCTCTATACAGAGCATACAGGCACATGCTCTTCTAAAACTGCACCAAGTTTAAGAAGAATAGCAGTTAATTTAAACCAGTAATGAGCTCTCCAATTACTCTGTATTGTTGGATTGAGCCAGAAATAGACAATTTACCTCTTTTCATGTCTGCCAGTGGCGATGGCTGATAGACACAGAGCTCGATCGTGTCATGTGAACTCATTCGAAAGTAATTTGAAAGCCAATTTTTCACTGTTACAACACCTTTTGGTATAACATGTAGCCTTTTCCAAAAAGTTTAACGTGATATGTGAAGATGTCCTGCTAAATTTAGCAAAGAAATATTATGGAAAGTTAAGAATAACTTTCAACATGTAAACAACAAACAGTTTTTTTTGTTGATTTCAGCTCAGCATTCAACACAATCTCTCCCATGGAACTAATTAGCAAACTTAACACTCTGGGCTTAAGTATCACACTCTATCGCAACTGGATACTTCCTGACAAACAGACCTCAGACAGTTCAGAGAAGCAGTCACACTTCCTCCGCTCTAGAGTTGAGCATCAGAGGCCCCCAGGGGCCGTGAGCTCGGCCCCCTCTACACCCACGACACACCACCACCAGCAGCCGGATTTCAGGGAACAATGAGGATTCATATCGACAAACGGCTCAACATCAGCAAAATCAAGAAAAACTATTTACATCATTGGAGCTCAGGTGTAACAGGTCCACAGAGAACCTGTCATGGGCATCGCACTACTCCACCGTGGTCAAGAAATCTCAGAAACAACTGTATCTCTTAAGGAAGAAGAAGTCTCTGCCAAGCAATACAGCAGTATCCACTGCCACCAGAGTACAGCGTCTTTCCTCAGACTGTAAGAGCCACAACTCATCTACACAAAAAGCGTTGAGGGACGATATCTCGTATTTCGTTTGCAACCCCAGACAAATAATTGAACCTTTAAACTTGATAAAGTTAAATTTTGGTAGAGAGTAGCTGAGAAGATAGATAGATGTCTAGCCTCATGATTTAAGTATGGAACTAGATCCGACACCTTGGCGCATCACAAATAAAAGAAGCAGGGGTAAACAGCTAATCTGACAATAAGCCTGGTAATTAGCCTAGCACAGGGGTGTCCAAACTTCTTTTAAAAGAGGGCCAGATTTGACAATGTGAAGATGCCCGGGGGCCAATACTAACATGTTTGCATGAAGTTGATACAAATCTGAACCTCGTGTTCATTCTAAACATGACTTCTTATGAGTAATGCAAAGTCATGTTAACATTTAAAGTTTAAAACGTGTCACTCTTGCTCTTGTCTTTAACAAAATCTTTCAGAAAGTAACATTTTGTGTCACATCTACAGGTACATACAGGTACACCAGCAGTTATGTCCTTACAGGTTAACGTTTAGTGCATTCAAGTTCTTCATTATGTCAACTAAAAAAGCCAAATCTGGCAGCCATACAGTATCTGACAATCCTAGCAGGCCATAAATGATACATTATAATTAAGCTGCAGAAATAAACAACAAGACACTAAATACAACATGCAATTCTATAATGTCTGAGCTTCAGAAGTGTTTTGAGAAACAGAAAGGCAGCAAATAACACATTTCCTTAAGTGCTAATGAATTAATTACATTTATTTTGACCTCTTTAGTGTTTTCTTCTCAGCATCTATCTGAAGCTATGATCAGTTACTTCAAACAACGTACAGCACAGCCAATTATATATATATATATAAAGTATTTTGAGAAAAGTTGGACACACTTACTCACTTTTATTTAGTTTTCTTTCTTGGTTCCATATCAGAGTACAACACGTTACCTCATCAGTAGGACCACATGCTCCCTCTGAGGGTTATGTGACTCTTAGTCACACCAGCTTTCATCTGGCTGCTGTCAGACTCCTGCAGTGATGTTACTGCCAGGACCAGAGAGTTGAGAGATGACGAGTTTGCTTTTGTTCCTGTGAACTTAATCGGATGTTGTTGTTTTTTTCCCTCCATGAAAGGTATATAATGGAGACATACTGTATGTACAACATTTAGAGTAATAATGCCCATTTTGCTGCCATCTTTCTAAACAGAGTCATTACTGTCCTGGGAAAGAAATCCTTTGATACTCAGACAGGATGGTGCTATGGGTCGGACAACCTACGACTGTGGTCCACAGTGAAATATCTCAACGACTATTAGAAGAGCTTTGATAATATTTGGAACAGATGTTCATGGTCCCCAGAGGACGAATGCTAATTTGGTGATCGTCTAACTCCAAAATATAAGTCTCATGACTTATTTAACAATATGAAGTAGGGTTGCAACATTTAATCATTGATTATTAATAGTTAATTTTAATAAAATGTCAAAAAATTGTGTTCTGAATATCGGTGTGCTTGTTTTGTCTGACCAATAGTCAAAAACAGGATATTTAATTATTCAGTACCTCTAACGAAGGATAAATGACCAACATACGATCACCAAAATTATTAAACATTATCAAAAAAAAAGGTTAAAGTCCACTTACTGAGGAGACTGAGGTCCGCTGAAGTGTGCAGGATTCTGGTCAAGAGGAAGTGGGGGAGAGAGGAGGATGTTAGCAAAGCTAATTACCAAAGACTCTGGCTCCCAGGAGCAACATCATCTATATTCATCTTTCTTTCTGTTTCTTTTGTTTGCTTTAAAAGGCAGGATGACACCATGACAGTGTTACACTGATCCTAGTGCAGCTACACACTATTAAACACAGAGATGGCAGCTAAACAGACAGAAAGTTGGAGGCTCCAGGTGTTTTTACACATTTGCATCATCAACAAGTTGTGAGGAAAAACTGTTAAACACAATGCTTATTTTTAGTGACGAGATTCATTTGTGCGGCTTTGTTCGCATTATATTATTTCCGTCCTTTCCCGTTGTAATTATTACTGCCGGATTTTAATTTTAGCACGGCATAAGTGTGAAGTCAGACCAGAAATAACGAGGCACTGAAACTGAAGTCAAGCGTGATGGGTTTTTTTTTTTGGTTTTTGCTGCAGCTGTGTTGTGTGATTTCAGGTTAATATGATCCCTGTTTAACTTCCTTACAACGTACCAAGAGCTCCAGCAATTAGCTGTAACATCTGGATGTGCATTTTTCTTCTCTCTTTGCTCGTGCAGCCGGCCAGCAAGCCGATGAATCGCTACGATCGAGAACAAATATGATGTCGAAGCATGTTTTTGCTTCGTTGCCCCGGCATGAAGTATACAGGTAGTTTATATGAAGTATAAGGCTCACGACATGACAGATGACTCACACACAAAACACCCCCCACCTCAGCAGCCAGCCTTGTCTGAATAGATTTGCTGTAATGTGGAGAAATGGGAACAGAGAAGTGGCCTGCGATGTGGTGGAAAGAGAAACAGAGACAGAGGAGGGAAAGGGGCATGATAGACGAGAGAAGTTGTTAATGCATTCCTGTGATCTGTGGCCTGAAAACAGACAAGTGGCACACACACACACACACAGAAAGAAAGACAGTAACAGAGAAAAAGAGAGATGCTAATACACAGAAAGGATGAAAGAGATAGAAGGCAATCAGTGTGAAAACGAAAGGGAAAGAGTGAAGGAGCGCTGGGCGAGGCTGACACTTTGTCAGAGGAGAGCTAGTTGTCAGATGGGCTAATGCCGCCGCGGTTCAAGTCCCTCTTAAAGACGTCAGATCACACAGGCAGATTGCCCGTGGAGGATTTGAAGGCAGGCGCCCGCCAGGGGAGCTGGGGAAATTGCATTTGCTGCCTGCTACAAGATCCTGATAAGAGCAGATTTGTTCTAAGAACGCAATGACAGGGCAAGGTTATCGCAAAGCCGCCTGCCCTCCCTACCGCAGAGGAGAGGAGAGGAGTGGAGAGGCTCCCTAACACTCCTGAAACCCTCAGAGAAGACGAGGAGGAACTCGCAAGGAAACCCTATTATAGTGGAAACACAATGATGCTTGGCCATAATGTCTCCCAGCAGAACAGCAAAGTGAGCAACAGAGTTGCAAAGCAAGAGCCAGCGGCTGCAAAGTATCTAAATGTAGATTTCATACGGAGAAGAAGAAGAAATGCGAAGAAAACTCGTTGCAACCAGGAATAAAACATAAACACGGTAAAGTCTGAGTTCTTCAACGCTGCTCGAGAATCTTCAACAGCTAATATTTTGCTTCAGCTCTCTGTTGACTGTCCACATAACAGAAAATGCACAGTGAATGTTAGACAGGTTTGAACCTTCGACTTATCAACAAACACCAATACCTTCTCCCACTAGAAAAGTCTCGTGTCCATCCGAACCGTACACATCACATGCTGCAGAGAAAGACTTCCAGATCAACGACCGTGGAAAAATAACAGCGCGTATGAGTTCAAGTTCTTTGAAATGTTATGGTGTGTGTGTGTGTGTGTGTGTGTTGACTGTGGTCTGAGGCTGCAAGTGTTCAGCGTGCCGTTGTTGAGTGATTGCGCCTGGAGTCAAGACAAGCTGATGATAGGCAAAGGTGACAGAGCGCTAGAGGAGGTGTGTGTTTGTGAGTGTGTTTGACTCAGACTCCAGATGTGTGTCAGAGCTGTCTTTTAATCAAAAAGTTGTGAGATCAACTCAATATTTCAAAGATGGTGCATGATCACAGCACAGTCAGACGTAAAAACACAGACGTTCTACAGCAAAGGAAAGCAGAGAAAATATTATTATAATATAACTTTAAGCCTTAATATAACCTGAACAGGTGAGTTGTATATAAATTCACCCTCAGTACAGTTGTCATGAACGGGGAAATTAGCTATAGAGACCAAAACTGTTTTTTGTACCAGGCTGTGAACATGTTTATTTCTGCTGTGAAGTTGTGACATTTTAACATGGGGACTTATGGAGACTGACTCACTTCTCACTTCACTGTGTGTCTCCCCGAAGGCCTTCAGCGGCTTGTTGGAAGAAGAAACCCGGCTCCTCCGCCACACGCACGCTTCACTCGCTCCTAAACTTGTGTTCTTCCTCCGCTCAGCAGAGTCCAGACTCTCACAGGAGCCCTCGGCTTGTTTCCTTCAACCTCAATCCGACAGGTGCTCATCTCGTGCAGACGCTGATTGGCTGATGACAGATTGACACCTGGCCACCCAAATAAACAAAGACAACACGACAGGAGACGTTCAAGGACTTACTCAGAACATAAGAAAATCCTGCATCTTCTCAAATACCATAGACATTCCTCTTTATTGATGCAACTTATCTCACATCAGCATATTTGCACGTGCATTTGCATATAATAATAATGACTTTATTTGTATATCACCTTTTAAAAACAGCGTTTACAAAGTGCTTTGACAGACAAGACAATGTAAAACAAGTTTAAAAAATGTAAAAAGTTGAGTAATGCATAAAAAAACATAATGATAAATGACATAAAACAACAATAAAATACAGAAAGATGAAAAATAAATAAAATAAAATAAATATATGTGCATATTTGTTAAGTGAAACACTTAAAAGAAACAAACTGAACAAAGGTAGCAGAGTACTACACCTGAACCATCCCTGTCACCACACACTGTTCTGTAAGTGTATATTTTACGTATGTTTAAGCTAAAAACAAGATCAGTGTTTGATATTACCTAAAAGCACGAGTCCTACAGCTCTGTTGAAAATCTTTTCTGTCCTGTTATGTTTTATACCTTCATGTGTGTGTCTGTGGGTGAAAAGAGAGACAGGCAGGCCAGGTTAGTTCAGAGAAAGACGTGCTGTGTCTGTCTGGCAGTCTGTCATTCTTATGGAGAGAGTGAAGCATTTGGTCAAGAGGAAGAGAGACAGACAGAGAGACAGACAGAGAGAGCAAAGTAAAAGTTCAAAGAAGAATGTGTCGAGGTGTGAGCTTTGAAGGTTTAAGGCTGTCAAAACCTTAATCTATCTGTCATGATGTGTGTGAACGCCGGGCTTAAAGCTGGACTGATGTCATTTGGACAGCCAATGCCCATCACAAGACATTTCCAGCTGACACTTTACTCTCCTGGCACAGGACTTTCTCCTCAGCCTCCCGTAGACACTCAGTGTCAGGCGGAGGATGATGTGTCTGTAAATCTGTAAATAATGAGGGCGAGGTGTAAATACGACCAAACAAAATGAAACTTTAATTAGAGAGTGGAGGCCAATGAAGCATGGGATGAGATACGAATAGAAATACACTAACAAACGAATGAAAATGTAATAATGCACAAATTATCAGACCAATCGTTCCTATGAAATCTACTAGACTCCTTCAAGAATTATAGATTCATACTAATCAGTTTCTAAATACCAGAAAAAACAAACAAACAATAAATTAAAGTTTAAAAAAATCAAACCAAAGACATTTTGGGGTTTTTGTGTTGATCCTTTTTTTTTTATGCTTTTTTATTATTTACACCCTTTTTCAAAAAGTCAGATGAAACAGGTATTAATCATATGTATTATAAATATTATTCTTATTATTATATCATCAGTTAAAGGAGCTTAGCTCATGTCTTTAGCTACTGAGGTGTTTAACCCAGCAGCGACCTTGGTTGAGATCCACACATCCAACAATAAGGTATACACTGACCTCCTGCCTTTCTACCTGAGCCTCTGATTATTGCACAGCGCCACCTACTGTACACACAGGAAGCAACAATTTCATTCTAACCATTACAAACATGTATTTGGCTCTTACATCATCATTCATATATGACTGGAAACTTTTGACCGTCTGTGCACTGACTAAAAGACCAGGTAGGTTACACTAGCTTAGCAATTAATCGGCATTAATTAGTGGGAAGAACACTGTAATTAGTGTAAAAAAATTAAATCAACTGATTAAATATATGAATATGTTGTAGAAATGAACTTAAACGATCAGTGTTTGGGATTTAGTGGTATAAGTATCTGTGTAACTGCTGATCCAACCCCTCGCCTCACCCTCTCCTTCATTCTGAGGTAACAAAAACATGACAAATCTTATTTTCAGCTGATTTCATGTTATATTCTGTAAATAGAGCCGACTAAGTCTGACACACTGGACCTTTAAGATGCTGCAACAGATGCCTTCTTTCTTTCTCACTCACTTGTGCTAACATAATTTAAGTGCATCTGATGTCAACTCACCATCTTGTCACATGATGCAGTGATTATGCCACCTTTGCATCACGAAGAGCTCCAGAAGATTCATACAATCACGACTGGTGAGCGTTCACATCACTGTAGAACTTAAGAGGGTTGTAAGACCACAGAGTTTGTCATGTGAGGGTTAAAAACATCCTCAAATGCTACTAATTCTGGACTTTAGTGGACTTAAGCACCGTGTCCACTAAATCTGAGTTCAATTGCAATCAATGACGACCTTTGGCTGATGCGCAGCATCCATGTTTGTGTCGTTTTTAAGCCACTTCTGTCAGATATTTTAGTGCCTTCTGAGAAATCTGTCTTTATTACACCTTACATGTTAAAAACTCCCACATGACCTGAACCTGAAGGATTTCTTCCCAGCTCCCTGCGATGATTCGAACCTCACAGAGTAAGGTGGAAGGAAACTTCAGGATTTGGGAGATTTGCTGGGTACTTGAACAAATTTAGGGAGTGTGCCCGTCTCCTAAATCACGGGCTGCAGAAGTCGTACGTGTGTGACGAGAACGAATCGCTCGAGCTTTGTTCCGTGTCTCTATTTTTAGACGATTACAACTGTTTGAAATCTGATGTGAGAGAGTCGTGACGGAGTGAGAGAAAGAGAGGTGTGAATTTAAATAAATTAAAATACAGCAGTGCGGACAGGCTCATGGTCTGATGTACTGTTTTATCAATGTGTGTGTGTGTCGGGTGTTTTTGTCTGTGTGTGTGTGTGTGTGTGAAGTAGATGTTCTTACTGGGTGTGATTTAGTGCCTGCAGAGGTAAATTAAATCATTTCTCAAGGCCTCTCCTGTCAAGTCTGTCACATAGAAAGATAACGCTGTCGATGCAAACCTCATCTTCACACAAAACACTGTTGGAGCAGACCGCAGAGGAACTAACTGGCTCAAACCGAACAATTAAATATGATATGTAAATCATTCAGCATGACCTTGATCAGGATTATTAACTTAGATTAACATAAGACTTTATTGATTTTAGGGGGAAATTCACATGCTACCTAGATTATGAAAGAATTAAAATAAGCACCATCGATACCGGCTGCATCATTAAAGAGATTAACACA
Organism: Miichthys miiuy; assembly: GCA_036365135.1. Lineage (NCBI taxonomy): Eukaryota > Metazoa > Chordata > Actinopteri > Sciaenidae > Miichthys > Miichthys miiuy. The sequence continues at coordinate 19,394,902 of CM071620.1, forward strand.
ATAATGCATCAATAATTATAATCCAATAATAAAATAAACACGCCACATTCTGCAATAAGGTAAATATTATGCTTAATAATCGCTATAGAGGCTGCCGAGCCTGGTTTCATAGGCCCAGCTCCGGTTCTGGCACGACACCGGCTCTGCTCCGCGTCAGCATTCGTCTAAGCCCTGTGCCTTAAACCTCCTCTTTCTGGTGGTCCAAAACACCTGTGGTACAGGTACAGGCTCCGTAAAATATGTCCATAATCAGTGAAATAGTTACAAGTCAGTGTAGCATCGAAATGACTTTAAACCACCTTTTGTGGTAGAAAAGTTACACAATGTTGCTTTAAAGGTCCAGTTTGTTTGGATTTAGTGGCATCTAGAGGTGTAAGTGAAAAGCTCATTAGCTGGAACTAATCCCGTACAGGGGACCACACATCTTACTAAACACAACAAGAAGGGTTAGACAGACGTGTGTTTACCATCACACACTGTCAGTGCAGAAGAGCTATGATAAGACACACAAGAGAATTAAGGAGTAAATTCACACATCATTTGGTCGACTGGCTTCATGATGAGCAAATAAACTCATTTGCGTTGTCATTCACTGCCTGCGTGATCACGTTCTTATTAAAATTTCTAACAATAGTCTACAAGGGCCTTTTTGTTTGAGATGCTGCTGAAGTATTTAGTACCATTTAGTGGAGAGCAGCAAAGCTCAGTCGTGACACTGGCTGTGGTTAGATAGATGGAACCCTGTCGTGCTATAAATCATACTCTTATTAACTCGTGGGCAAGTGAATGTAAAGTCACATCGGCCTCAGGGGAGCCTGCAGCACAAGGCTGTTTTCACTCTGGGCGATTCTTTCAGCCTTCAGCCGGCGGTCATGGTCAGATTATGGCCTGGATTCACAGCTAAGTCATAGAAAAGACACACGGTGTATTAACAGTGCGCATATGTTGGTGGGCACGCGTGATCAGGCAGAAGATTCCTTCAAACATGCAGTTACAGATCGCTTCATTTCCAAAGAGCTGTATCAAACTGCACAATGACGAAGGAAAGAAGATTGGAGAAAAGTCACAAACAGAATTTTTTGTTTTATATCACGACAATAATCTTTTAATCTGTTGGATTGATCTCGGGACCCCTGAAGGTCTCCAGACGACAGATGGTTCTTTATGATTTTGGGAACCCTTTCACCTTTTATTTAACGCCCAATTTTTGACTTGATCACAAGAAATATCTCAAATCCAAGATGACTCGAGCGTCCCTCTTGCATTGTGCTCATAAACAACTAAAAGACTTACAGAGCACATCCACGCTCTTAAAGTGATAAATCCCTTTGCTGGTAATTCTCCTCTGGTCTAGGACAAACTAGTAATGTAAGTTAGGATGGCAATACTTTGTTTCATTCACTTCAAAGAACATTTAATGTCATTTTGACATGACAAAGATCAAAATATGATCAAATCTGGATGGAACATATTACATTTACCAATGTACAAAATCTGCTGTGGCTGAAATCGAGGTTTTCGATTGTGTCCCAGAAAACCAAAACAGTGAGCTGAAAGACACTAAAATGCTCAGTAGAGCCGAGGGGAGCTGCAGTCGTGGCATAATTCTCTGTGGGTTTGTCAAAATGGGCAACTTCTCTCATAGTAAACATATTATAATTTGATCAGTTGTTGAAATTTGTTGATAATCTGATCAGTTATTATAATAAAAATATCGATTAATGCGGCTTTAAAACAAATTTCAAGAAAATGAACTCTGTAGTTGGGCTTCCATACACCTGTGACAAAGGAACGGAAAGTAAATAAACTTTGCCCGCTGAAGAGACAAAAAAATGACGGCAGACAAAACGGATCTGTGATGAGCGACGAGGAGGCTGTAACCGTCCTCAAATTAAAGCAATGCGGTGACCAGCAGGGCGATCGCGGCCATTCCAGATTCCACCAGAAGCGCTGCGTCCGGTTTCAAAAGTGTCCCAGAAGCTCTTACACAGAGAATATGCAGCTGTTCTATTTCTGTCCGATGTCACGACCAGCCACTTTATGGACCAAAAACTTCACAGAGCTGTGTCTGGTGTAATCTGGTTGTAATACATGAAACCATCATAAATGTCATATTTCCATCATGTTTTTTTTTTTTTGTACCATCTGAGGTTTGACTTGCGCTCATTTCTCACGTCTTGCACTGGTTTAATAGCACCCGATTGGAAAAGTAGCACCACCGGCACGGAGTGGTGAGGAAACGTGCGTTTTCTTTTGCCAAATTTTCTTGAAATTCGGTTAAAAATTTCCGAAACATTTCGATGGAAATCAAAACATGCAGCCCTGTTTAGGCAAGGTGTTTTCAGGTAGATACTGTATGGTCTAAACTAACATTCGAACTAGCTGTTAAAAGCAAGTTTGTCTACCTGAGGAATGAGTTTAGCTTACCTCTCTAATTCCTTTACACATATGAGCACACACCTACACACACACACAAACACACACTCCTTTCTACCTGCCAATATATCACAGCCCCTAGGTAGAAAGATTGATGGCATTAAATTGCTTCTATCCAGGTTTTTTTATCAGGATTTACAGGCGTCGCTGTACCTAGAGCCTTCTTGCACCACTCCCTTCCATAAATCATGCTTTTTCACCTTACCACCACTCCACACACACACACACGTGCCACACACGTGCACAAACACTGCGGCACACAAATGTACACACACATAGACTTTGGGATATGGCTGTAACAAGATGGATGACCTCCTTGCCGTCTGCTGCCAAAACGAACCTTAAACCACACACACACACACACACGCAGACACACAAACAACTCAGATGGAGCAACACATGTACATTTTGACTCTGTAATGGAAAATGTCAATCTCTGTCGATGGCAGGCCGTGGAAACGCAGTGATTCCTTCCCTTCCACCCATCGCTCTCATTATAGGAAAATGTCACCTCATTTCCAGAGTACACGTCGCCTGATTAATTTCTGAAAAGGGGAACGAGAGAGAGAGAGAGAGAGAGACAGAGATGGTGAGATGGAGAGAGGTGGCATCTGTCCCCGAGAACTGACGGTGTCGAGCTGTTGTTTTGGGTATATAGATCTGTGTGGCAAAATGTGGCTGTGTGAGGCAACAAGGTGCTTTACCCTGCTCGGCCTGGCGGAATAACCCCAGTAGTGGCAGCAGGCTTAGCAAGCTAGCCCTGATATACTTCTTCCCAGTGAACCACCAGTTCCCAAGAGGGTTCTGGGTGCTCTTCATTGTTGGATGTGCCTGGAAACCTTCAACAGGGGAACTACCTCAACTGGTTCCTTTCAAGGTCTTCCTGAAACTCCTCACGCTGTCTCTAAACGGTTTCAAGAAATTCATGTCAGATGGTGAAACAATATCTGAACCCCCCCTGAACCACATTTCCCAAACGACCTTCATAAAAGCAGGACTTGAACTACTTCCTTAAGTCCTCTTTTTTCATTCTATACATATTATGAATGCCCTCCAGAAATATCGTCCTGACAGTGTGGGCCATTATCCTCATTTATAGGCAATTATCACGTCTTGATTCTCCATATGACAGCAGGCTTTTCACTCTGCCTTTAAGCGTGACCATTTGGAAAAGCCATAAACACATTTGTCTCCTGACATGGCTGCATGACACTTTCTTTTAAAGCTCTTAGCAGCAAGGACATCCTCCGGAAGGAAATCATTCCAGGCATATTCAACAGCTATCTCATCTTTTAATTGAAACCCTGAACTCATGACCACAGGTGACCGGTGGAACGGACTGGAAAATCAGAAGCCTTGGTTTTAGACAGTGTGATACAACGCCTGCAAAACTGTGCTCACTGCGTCAATCACAAGCTACATTTTACAGCTATAAAAAGAGCTACATCATCAGTGAAAGTGCAGGCGCAATTCAAATCATCAAACTAAACGTCTTTCTTCAAAAATCACCAATAGATTAAGAACATAACCAAGAATTCAGACCAAGAATCAACCTTCATGGATGTGAAATAAAGCCAATATGGAAGTGCTGAAAACTGCAGTTCCTCAAACGGCCACTTGAAGCTGGCTACAGAACGAGTCAGACTCATAAGCCCCCATGTTAAAATGTCCAACTTCTTATGTAGTTATGCGTAATTAAGAGTGTGGTCACTTTGATTGACAGGTGAGTGCCGTTACAGATGGCTTGTTTGAGCACCCAGACGCACCTCAGCTCCACCCACGATCCATGTCTTTGCCCAAGATGGTGACGTCACGGATACTACGTCCATATTTTATACCGTCTATGATACAGCCACTGAGTGGCTTACAGAAACTGTTCCATTAATCTTTAAGTATCCTTACAAGAGTGCACAATAAGACAATTTTGTTCAACTGCAGAAAAGAGCTTGCTAACAATTTAACAGAAACTAGTTATTTCCTACTCCTAATAAATACCACGCTTAGGCCAGACATAGACAGTGAATCAGCATCATAAAAAGTCATTTCCTGATTGTTTCATAGCGTTTACCTTCAGCACAAATAAACACATCTCCAGCAACCCCCTACACGCCGCTGCACGACCCTGCAATCTCCACCACGATGCCTGATTTGGCCTTAACTGTCAAGCCTGTTGCAGACCAGTTTGTTTGGTCAGAGGTGTGATCTGCAGCACCCTGCACACACCCTAGAGTGTACTTCTACATCACTGTAGCACGCGGAGTTAAGTTAAATAACCACACAGGTTTGCACCAGCTATGTGTCAGTTCTCTAAGGTGAACTTAACCTGTCACGGCGCTGTCTCTTTGAGCACACACAGATGAAATTCTCATTGATCTTCTCATCCAACTATTTGTAAGAAAAGTGTAACGATTTCCCAAAGTCTTGGAGCGTTGCCTTAGATGACACCGCTAACAGTAACTGCAGGCGTGAGAAGCAGAGGAAGGAAATAAGCCAGAAAAAGAGACGATGGCAGACAAATGAGGTGGAGGCAAACAGGAGAGAAGAGGCAGCGAAGTGTTTTACAGCTGCTAAATAATTAGAATCAGATACAACGGTGGCATTCTCCCTCCTCGCCTGTCATAAACTGGATAATGCAAACAAATGACCCTCAAATTGAAAACTGCGGGACAACACTGGAGTGTACCCTGTCTCATCACAGTCAGACACACACACACACACACATAAATAAGCACACACACCTAGGGGCATCCGAAAAGACACAGTTTACAATCCAAATTATATTGTGATGACAGTCCAATTCTTTTTAATTTAAACACTAATTAAATCCCCCTGTTGCTTTTTGTTGTCACACACCATGTATTCTATGTGTGTGTGGGCGTGTGTGTGTGTGTGTGTGTGCACTCAAAAATTGAATATTGAATTACTGTACCTTCAATCACAAAAAAAAAGAAAGAAAAGTTCCCGCTGACTTGTTTTGAATACAAATATTTCATCAGCCCTTCCACACGGGAGTTCTTGTAAGCAAGACCGAATGTAACCTTCATAATCATTACCAGCCTAATGCCGCCTTACTGATGTTAATGAACATCATTTGGAGCTCCAATTGACCATATCGCTGAATAAAAGAACTTCACATCTTCCAGAAGTAAGTATGAATGTGTAAATACAGACTGGGATAATTGCTTGCCTCCTATCGTCTCGTGAAATCAGAGATTGTTTCCTATTCAGCTGTTGTCCAGGGACTACAGATGAAATATTAAACTGAGGTGAAGTACAAATGAAAATAAATGAATAAAGGGTGTGAGGGAGGGAGTTCACTGAACCGTAACCACAGGCAGAGTATTTACCGTGATATCATTTAACTTCTAAAGTTCTGGAGGAAATGGAAAAGCAGTGTTGTTATACATATTCATTACGCCGTTACTTCTCTGTTGAGTCAGTAAACTGCTGCGAACTGCAGCTGCTGTTAGCTAAAGTTAGCTCAGTTTGTTAGCCGGGCCGCCCACACTGTGAGCTCAAAGCGCCGGGGCAGTGTTACAGTGTTAGTACCACGGGCGTTTTGGACAACCAGGAGAAAGAAGAGGAGGAGGTTTTCAAGGGGGAATGCTGACGAGGAGCAGAGCTGGTGTCGTGCCAGAACCGGAGCTAGTGCAAGCAGGCAATGTAACCGGGCTCAGCAGCCTTTATAGACATAATAACAGAGGCAAAAAGACCATACACTGTAAGAAATGTCTGTAGATTTTACAGTGAAAAAACCATGCCAAACCATGACAGTAAAAGACCGTAAAATACGCCACGAAGTATGACTGTGTTTTTCTGTACACAGTAAAACAGTCACTGTTCAAAACCTTTAATTTTAAGGGAATTTATACAGAACAAAAGTACTATTTTATATTAGATACTGTTAATAATACAGTAAAACACTGTAATATTTACATATTAAGTTCATTTTACTGTAATATTACCGTTTTTCATTGTAAAATCTACATGGATTTTAAAATATGGACTAAAACGCTAACCTTAAATAGTACTAAAATTAAAATTATGGCAACCACAGCTGCCATAAAAACAACAGTTTTAAAACATCTCAATAGACTTCTCTTCATGCATGTGTCCTGTCCTTGTACTGTGTGTGTAAAGCAGTTGAGCTCTGGCCCTCTGACATGAAAACTCTATCTTGGGATATTTCCTGCTAAGCAGAAGAAAATGCAGCTATCTACTGCAGGTAACACTCCCATCTGTCACACAGAGGAATAAGGAGGAGGAACAGGGCTGGCACACACACACACACACACACACACGCGCACATGCAGGAAACTCGTCTTAAATCTCTCTGTCTTTTGTCAGTGTTTCAATTTCACTGTACACTTCTTGCACCACTGAGCTGATAGAGAAAGTAAGAAGGCTGCAGAGGAATGACAGAACAAAGAAAAGTGTCACTGTCAGCTCGACTGAAACTCACCAAAAATGAATAAAGCTCTTCCAAATCTTCTTTTTTTACTTCAAACAGGAGCATCCTTTCATTCACGATCTGCTGGCTGAGCAGTCGGCCTGTAACTTATTCTTGAAAGAGTGAGTTGTTTTGAAGCTTTCATACATCTTACAGCTCTGTGGGACGGACACGACTTTTTTTTTTTCTCCTCCATAATTGGTCCATCAGAGCCAAATATGAGCACATCACAGCCCTGACTCCACCGTCAGGGATGCAAAAAAAAACAAAACAAAAAAACAACCCAAACTTCTGATACAACAGTCTTTAAAATGACTTGTTGATATATGCAAATATATGAAAGATAAAATGCTGTTTTCTTCAAAAATCCAGCCCAGAAAAAATGAAAAAAAAATCAACATTTTTGATAAATGACCCAGAAGTTGTAAACTTGACTGTTTAAGTTACTGAAAAATTACCCCATGGAGGATTCGCCCGACACAAAAGCAGCATCTTCAGATTAAAAGTTCCTTTGTGACGTTGGAAACAGAGCTGCAATGCAGCATTTAGTCTCAACCTTTAAAGCAACATTATGTAGAAATTAGTATTTTTGAGATTTTTTTTTTGACCCCACCTACAGAAGAACGTCACACACCTGTAAACACATCAGACCGGTCGGTTGGATTATTGGAGCTCATTAGTCGTGTGTATCATCACTTCCTTTCAGGCTGTTTCATTTATTTCAGCGCTTAATGTTTTATTCTTGAGATGCATTAAGAAGAAAACGCCACTGTATCACATTTTAAAATATGATGTAACCATTTGCAATGTGAAATATATAATTATGACTGACTATGAATGACTGTCATCTGATTGATGCAATCACCAAACTATTTTCACGACTCGTTTCTATCGAATTAACGTGAAACACCATCTGCCTGCAGAAAAATATAATTTCTTAGAGAAGCCATCTTTTTTAAAAATTTGTTGAGCTGTGATTGGCTGAGCTGTTTGCGACTGGCCCACAGTATGTTTATTCATTTTCACCAGATATGTGACTTAAGTCATAGACTGTACAAAACATGGACGTAGCAGAAGAACCGTTGTGAGGCTCAGTCCTGCCTCCGTCAGCTCCCGTATCATGTAAAAATGGGTAAAGACGTGGAGCGTTGGTGGAGCTGAGGCGGGCTAAATGAGGCCTGGATGCTCAAATAATCTGTAACACCCACCTGTCAATCAAAGCATCCATGCTCTTTAAGCCTTAATATAATCTGAACAGGTGAGTTGTATATAAATTCACCCTCAGTACAGTTGTCTTGAACGGGGTTTTTTGTATCAGGCTGTAAATTCACCGTGTTTGCACCACCTATACACGTATGCTATATTTTAGATTTATGCACGAGAAGTGAAGAAAGCATTCATCTAAAATTTCATCTTATCCGCTCTGTGCTCTCCGCCTCACTTGTGAAAAGAGCCGCTCTGCTCTTCAGAGACATTCAAATTGGCACAAGTTCAGTGCTTAATGGAAACATTGATACTGTCAGAAGCTATTATGTACTGTGTGTGTGTGTGTGTGTGTGTGTGTCAGCGCCTATTGAAGAGTCCAGGGGCTCTTTGTAGGCCACAAAAAAGGTAAATGTCACCTTCCCTTTGGGGTTGCACCTCTCATACTGTCATTCCACTGAAGAGGGAGCGCTGTCAGTGTAACTGTCTGTAAAGGCTGAAAAGGTAGAGCCTGTTCTCTTTGTCTCTCTTTATCTCTTTACCTCAGATTCTTTCTCTCGTGTGTCACAAACCCTCTTAGTCACTCTGACCTCGTCGGTAATTCACATATAAAAAAGAAGCAGCGACCCGAAAGCAACATAAATTAGTAAACAGCCAAGCAAAGTATTTCCTGCAGATGCAGATAAAACAGTCCGCCCACAAAGCTAACACAGGCGGCTACATTGTCTGATTATGTAATGTTTTTTTTTTATTCCTGAAGTTTGAGCGTGCACGGAGATGAAAAATAAAAGTGGGAACGGATTTTTTGTGTTGTAACTTTGGATTGAGACAGAAATCTTAAGCAGTTTTCTCAAAGTCTGTGAATAAGAATCAAGAAAGGAACTCTGAAAACATGGAATAATACTAATAATATTACAATAACAATATTTTTACTTGTTTTCCTGCTGTGATTAGGAAGTGTTTTTCTCCCTAACCTCTTGAAGTTTCATGATATTTGTGTCAAAAATACAAACGAGGAAAAAAATGGAGGAAATTACATTTTCCAGCACAAAAGGATTAAACGTAGCCGAGCAGCTAGAAAAAAAGGTTTTTAATACGTGACGTGTGTTTGCTTTGAACCCAGAAAATCTGTTTTTCTATCTTAATTAAACCTTTATGTTATCTTGGCTGCTTTAAAAAAAACACATTTTCAACTAAATTTAATTGAACGTGTGTAAAATTTTTATGTGGCAAGAAAGTGTAACTTGATTTTAAATTCTGCTGCTGTCACATATAATCAAAATATAATCTGCATTAACTTTATGAGCTCATTTAGCACCTCATATTTCAACTGAATGTTGAGATACACGCTTTTAAATACAACATGTACAAAACCATGATACAGTTTAAGGAAATAATTACATAAACATCAAATATCAGTTCAATAACAAAGAAGAAGTGTCAGACTTAGAGACAGACTTCCAATAAATAATACAGGCAGTCTTTTAGTGCACATTAGTCAGCTGCAACATCCACGTGGAATTAAATTTATGAATGATTAAAGAGTAATATGTCCCATCAAGGAAATTCATATTTTTTCTATTACACAGTCGTCAGACTATGATTATTACTTAAAGTACCAAAACTAAAAAAAATATCTCATTTCAGAATAATGTTTATTATAGTACTGATGCATTAACATGTATCACTTTAATATTTCAGCAGGTAAAAGTGATATAGCTATATTATTAGTATATTTTATACATACAGTATATATATTTTTATACTGCTGGGTAGCTTGTGAATTTTGACCTGGGGATCAAAAGTCTTTTTCATATCATAATTTATTCGTTGTGTACATTTTGTATTTTTAATTTAAATCTGTAAACTAACAAAATTTGAATATGAACTCTGAAGTGTAGTGGAGTAGAAGTATCAAATAGCTGCAAATGGAAATATTCCAGTGAAGCATGAAAACCTTAAAATGATCCTTAATTTGAGCAAATATATTTATTTATACTAATAATATATTTTAGTACTTTGAATCAGTTTTTTGATACGGTGCACGGCGGGATGACACATTTATTTATCTCTGCGCGGTAAGAAGTAAGAAACTATTTGTTTTAATGGAAACGCTCACTGCTTCAGTCGAATCGACATCAAAGTCTATTTATGCTTCTTCCAGCTGGTGAAAATATTCAGCATTCGGTCCAATATTTCCAAAACAATAACACTTCATTTTCAGGCGTCTCACTGAATTTCCTTTGGTTTGTCGCTCTTTGTCTCTTTCTTTGTCCAATCCATCTCTCTCTCTGTCTCACTCATGAGAATGGCAACCCTGCTGGGTAGAAAGCAATTACAAAATGTGCAGATCATTTTCATTTACACTTGTTCCACACACACACACACACACACATACAGAGGCCAGATTGTTCCAGTGGTGTTGATTTGTTTTTCTTATTTTAGAATTCAACTTCCTCCCCTCCTGATCCAGATCTCATTTCCTGACACTTAACCCACTGGGAACTCTGAGTACACATGTTCGTCTGTGTGTGTTTGTGACCATAGTGATGCGTGATGCACGGAGCTTTCATTACGGACAGACAGATGAGATTTTATTCGACCTCGGCAGAGAAACACAAAACTCAAAGAAAGTTCATATTGTGGGTATCAGAGAAATTTGTCCATTTGCAACCCGACCAAGGATGTTTTCAATGACACCTCACTGAAGGCTAATTTATATTCCTTTGACTTCACAATACAGACACATCATAATAAATGTAAAGACTAACAACGTGACCTTTAATTCCAATTTATAACTGTATTTAAATGCCACTGATATACTGTACATACATACTGTACTGTATACTGCTATCGTGCATGAACTCCACTATTCAAAGGCAAATATATATTTTATTTTTACTGTACTACATTTATTAAATAACTTTTGCAGATTTAGATTAATAACTAAAATAATATAAATAATCAAATATTATCAACAAATACATTATGATGTATTTTTACAGGTTAGGTAAGATCAGATGAGGCTTTATTGATCCACAGGGGGGAATTCACAAGCTACAGCAGTACAATATAAGCATATAATAAATACTTTTAATTTTGGTGCTTTGACTTTTGCAGGACTTACTTTAGTATTTATACACTGTAGTTTTATTGTAAGTTTCCGCCTATGCCTCCAAACCGTATGGATGCAGAGAGCGAGCGCACTAGAGGCTCACTAACGTCTGGGTAAGCCATCCGCTAACTTTTTGCGTCTCTTTGAGACTTTACAAATATTATCAGACCCAGTGGATCAAATTCATACCAGGGTTTTTTTCTGTACTCGTATGGGAAAAAGTGTGCATCACGTGACGGACGCCGTTGCTGTCATTTAGCTGCAGCTGTCCTCTGTATATTGCTATTTTATGATATGCAGTACACACAAAATTCATGTTTTAAGGAACTCTTAAAAAAAACAACCCAATAAATCTAAAAACCCTCAATAAATCTAAAAACCCCAATAAATCTAAACCCCCAATAAATCTAAAAACCCCAATAAATCTAACCCCCAATAAATCTAAAAACCCCAATAAATCTAAAAACCTCAATAAATCTAAAAACCCTCAATAAATCTAACCCCAATAAATCTAAAAACCTCAATAAATCTAAAAAAACCCCAATAAATCTAAAAAAACCCTCAATAAATCTAAAAAACCCCCCCAATAAATCTAAAAAAAAACCCCAAAACAAAAACAGACAAACAAAAAAAAAAACTACAGAAAAAGTCCCTCACTTGCTTTCCCAAAAAATTTGAACCTACCCTCCCTTGAACAAAAAGAAACAATATAACCCCAATCTGACCCCCCCAGCCTAATAAACTAATAATTTCCATACAGTCCTTTAATATGGAATTTTACAAATTTCAGTTCACTAAAAAACAGAAACAGATATATGACAGAAGACAGTTCTATAAAGTTGGAGATGTAGTGCAAACCTATCTTTGGCATACCTCATATCACATTGCATTGCTGAGCATTAATTTTATTTCAACCCTTCATTTGATGTATAAGTTGTTGCCTGTGTGTGTTCACAGATCTACAGAAAGTCTAACTCGGCCTTGTGCTTCACATTTTTCCGCTTTCCAAGATGAAGTGGTGCAGAAATGGCAGACGACGTCTCTCCGGAGGGATAATTCTCTTCTATACATCATCATTTTATCCTGCTGGGACTCTTTTGGCTCTGCGTTCTGTTATAATTCAGTTTCAATTCAACGTGCTTCACTGACATGAGAGTAAAAGCAGAGTTTTCCCAAAGCATCCACGTAACATATTATCACTGACAGCTCTTTATGAGTATATGTGTCTGTCATTTTTGATACTTAAATATAAGCAACTTGTATTAAAGTTTCTGAACTGATGCTGCGCTGACATATAATCAGGTAGATGGTGTCTCTTTTATGGCGTCATTTCCACTGTGTTGGACCACAGGGAAGAAGAGGTTTTCAGGCCTGGGGCACGGGTGACTGCTGAGGGGAAGCAGAGCCAGTGTCGTGCCAGAACAGGAGCTGCCATTTTCATGAGTGAGAGAGACAGACGCCAAGCTTGGCTTCTTGCTGTTGGACTAGTAAGTAATGTTGTGTTCATGCATATATACCAATTTTTATGCAGGGTTGCTTTAAGGTCACTATGTAATAAACAAGTAATCAACAAGCGAGCCACCTATAACGGCATCTACCTGTCAATCAAAGCGTCCATGGTCTAAATCCTGCATAACCTTAAGCCTTAATATAATCTGAACAGGTGAGTTGTATATAAATTCACCCTCAGTGCAGTTGTCATGAACGGGGAAATTAGCTATAGAGACCAAAACTGTTTTTTGTTCCAGGCTGTAAACATGTTTATTTCTGCTGTGAAGTTGGACATTTGAACATGGGGACTTACGGAGACTGACTCCTCTTCATTTCACAGCCACGGAGGTCGCTTCTCGGGTCCGACACAACGCAAAGTGAATTATGAAGATTACAAATGGCGCGAACGTGTCCGACGCTGCATAAACATACAGTGAAAAGAGGAAATCACACAGATAGCTAACATCTGTACAGATGGTGCTGTGTTTGTAGAAAATAACACAGTTAAACTCACATGAATAATGCAAAATGAAAAAATGCTCTTTACGTCGATCGTTGTAACAGCATCACACTGTGTGGCCTTTGCTGCTGCGAGAGGGCAACCACGGGACGTATTTAGTTAGAGAAACATAAACACAGACCATTTTTTAGCATTTGAACAAATAACCAATGCTCGTCTAGCTGACGAGAGAGTCTGTACATGTTCTGTAGGCTCCATTTAAAATCCATCTTCCTTTTTCCCAACCCTCTTTGCCCACTTTTCACTTCCTTCATAATTGGATTCATAGATCCAGACACATGTCCTATTCAGTTCAGACAATGGGGGACTCTCAACACCCACCAGTAGGAAATAAGGACTCTGCAGCAAATCGGACTTTCTGACTGCCTGTCAGTGTGTGTGTGTGTGTGTGTGTGTGTGTGTGTGCCCCAGTACCCTATGATATCATCACGGGTGACTGCCCAATATGACAAATGTGAGGAGACAGGCTATAATGAGAAACATTGTTGGAAGAGAGTGAAAGATGGACGACTGAATGTGTGTTTGTGAGTGTGAAAAGAGAAAAAAAACAGAGAGGATGAGAAAGTCTCTTCCAAACACGAGCAACAGGCTCCTCTTAATGACTTTCTCTTTCCCTCATCTTCTCCCCATGTGCTCGTATAAACCCCCTAACTCACCAGAACTAATATCTAGACGACTCAGAAAGAAGGTGAGGAGTATTTCCGGGCCTCCTGACTTCCAATTATAAGTCCATTTGGTCACGCATATTTGAGGAGCGAGAGCAGAGAGAGAGAAAGAGAGAGTGGGAGGGAGAGATTTGAATATTTGTGTATATATATACTGCGAGTTCGCTCCTCTCTCCATCATCGCTCGACGCCAATCAATTCCCCATTTCATAACCTTGGAAACTCTTCAGGGTCACGCCGAATCAATGAGCGCTCTCTCATGAAAAACGGAATAATTATCCAAACTCTATGAATCAGAGAGAGATTGGGGTCGGATATGATTTATTCATGCGTTTTTTTTTTTTATTTTTATTGAGGCAGCGCTTCATAATAGAGCCGTAACGAATGAGATGGATGCTGACGGCTTACAAGAAAAAATAAAAAATAAAGGAGAAAGCGAGATGAAAAGGAAAGAAAAGGCCGGCTGTCAGGATTGATTGAGTCAAATGGACTGATGGAAAGACGAGATGAATGTAAGGATGTTGCAGTTTCCGTCTGCAGACGTGTATGATGGAGCTGCCACGAACAACACGGTGTATCTTTTATACCCTAAAAAAAACAGATTTTAAATCATGTTGACGCTACACTGATGTATAATCAGGTGGATGGTGCCTCTGTCATTCGTATGTCTGTTCCAGGTACGATCACCCGCAAGAAGTATGGATATCTTGTGGAGAAAATGTTTTCTGGTTGTTCCTCCGGCTGCTCCGCCTCAACTCTCTGTGATTTACAGAGTTTCCTGATGGACAGTGAAGTAAACTGTAGCTGCTGTTAGCTAACGTTAGCTCAGTTTGCCCATACTGTGAGCTCAGAGCACTGGGAGAGTGTTTGTACTACAGTCAGGGTTCAGGGTTGTCAGGCCCGGGTGTGGGCAAATGCTAACAGGGTGCAGAGTGTTGTGCCAGAACAGGAGCTGGGCAAGTGGGCAATGTAACCAGGCTCGGTAGCTTCTATGGACATAATGACAGCGGTTAAAAGACTGAAGAGGACGTTGATGGAGGAAGCTAGAAGAGAAAAGGAGTGAATGAGCAAGCAAGAGTTGTCACGTTAGTTGATGCAGCGATATCTCTTTCTCAAACCGAGCATTGATACTGAGGAATTCTGCAGTAACCCATTACATAAAAAAACAAACTGTATTTAATTTATTTTATTTTGAAGTTAGCGCTGAGAATGTCTTGCTGCTTTTAAACTAGTACTCCCCTGACTACCTGAATTTCTCACAGTGACTGCACTTTTATTTAGAAAAACAGAACAGCAGATAATTAATCATAAAGCGGCCTTCATCTTCATTTTTGTTGTCAGTTTTTTAAGTACTGTATTTGTTAGATTATAAAATAATTAGGCTTTTGCAGCCTGTAAATGTTTTGACATTTTTAACACAACAGAATAAACTAATAATAAAGTTTCTAACACTAAATTATATATATATATATATATATATATATATATATATATATATATATATATATATATATACTTATTCAAAGCTCAAAATTAGCTTGTGATTGGCTGAACCTGTGTTATTACTGAAGGCTAAAACAGGAGCAAATCTACCTCAAACCCAATAAAACAAGATATTTAGCAGATCATTGTATTCTTGATTCTTCAAAGATCGCTCGTTCAGTAAAAAGGCCTCGAGGATAGACCTTTAAATATCCTCCAACATGGTTAACTAAGAGTGACACAAAACTAGTAATCATTATGTGGGAGACGTCTCCATGGATCTTCGGGGATATTCGATCTCACTGTTGTACGTCGCTTAAAATCCTTCTGTGCCTTTTACTCTCCGGCTGTCAGATTTATTTTCTTCATGTTTTTTTGTGCTGCCTGACTTCCTCTGACATCAGCAGTAACAGGGATGTTCACTGTCCAATAAGTACAAACGGGTGGGGGTGGGTGGAGTGAAGCGGTGTAGTTTCCTCCTGAGGGAACCCATGGATGATCACATCCAATGACTAACACTGACCTGTATTGATCACAGTGGAGACAAGGCCCTTTAACATGCTCTTACAGAGAGGAGGGCTTTGTGTGTGTGTTGCCCTGAAAAGATAAAAAGTATCTGCTGCAGACTGCAAGACATTATTCTGGTCTGGACTCCCCGTTGACAGCTCTTTACAGACGTGAAGCCTTCTCTCTGTGCTTCGCTGACTCACATCGTATTCAGATGGAACAGAGGCAGACAAAGGAGGAATAATAGAATGAATAAGCAGGAGTCACAGCTATTTGTGCCTGACTTGTGCACCTTTATTGGTTCATTATCTCCACACACAAATGCAAAATAGTGACTTAGCTGCTCTGCAAGCCTCTGGAAATGTGGCTTGAAATTGTAAAAAATGCACACCTGAAACTAAACATTCATAACTATTAAAAAAATCTGGCGTTCAGACCAAGACTCAAGACTTTGTAGGCATGGCAGATCACGTCTTGATTGACATCTACCTCATGAGGAAGCTACATAATGACCTGCTGTGTGTGGGGGAGCAACAAGATGTAATTTAGCCACCTTAAAAGATCAATGTCACTTGAACGGTATGCTATATTTAGAATAGTTTTACTTGGCTTTTCTGACAGGGTACTAAAGCTTATCTATAACTTCTAACATATCAATCCTTCTTAACCTAGAGGTTGGAAGATAGTCTCAGCAGCTCTCAGTAATGACTCAGAAAAAAAAACTAAGCTAACACCACGAGGCAAACAGCTTGGGCTTTGAACTGCTTCCAGACGCGGCTAAACCTCAAAAATATTAACGTTGACCGGACCGTGGTAACATGTAGATTCATAGATCAAAGCTAGAAGGCTAGTATTCAGGACAATGTTGATGTGTTGCTTGGCAACAATGCCGTCCTAGTACAGTTGCAGAACGATTTGTGTTGGCGGAGCCAAATCAATTATTTAATAAACGAACTATTCAGTACAACAGCAATCCTTCTCATGTGATGTTGCTTAAATATACTATAATAAAGTTTTTTACATGCTAACAGGCCCAGTTCTATCTATTATATATTATTATTGGATCTAAAACAGACATTTAGACTGACTGTGAAGGTGCACACGCTTTGAACCCTGCGGCCTCTACAACGGTGCGGCTAATTTATAGATTCTTACTGTCCAACGGCCAATGGGGGGCGCTCTCTAGCAGTAAACGCAAAAGTGAGACAGACATGTGGGGAAAGATTATGCGCCGAAGAAGACACTAGTTTTGATTTTGATTTCATTTTGCGCATCATGCACGCACCCTCATCATGGAAAACACACGAAGAAATGCATATGATGCATCTGGCCGTCAAAGAAGGAAATAGAGCTACTGCACGTAATCTTGAGCATCCCGTGTTGATGGCGTGTTGGTGCCGTACTGCCGATTTTCAGGCACAGTTTGATGATGTTACAGCATGAAAACCTGCGGCTTATATTCAAGTCCGACCTATATATGTACAAAATGTATTTTCTTTTAAAATTTAGCTGGTGCGGCTTATATTCAGGTGCGCTCAATAGTCGGTAGTTTTTCTGTCTCTCAGCAAATCAGTGGTCTCGTTTTGATAGATTTTATGTTTTATATTACAGTAATCCCGGTCTCAGGCAGAACAGGAGAGTTCGCCAACACCAACCTGAGTACCCTGGGGGCAGGTTGCGACTCTAAAAGAACTTTTAAAGAACTGAGATGAGACTGAGACCAATGACACAGCTCAAGAACACTGTTTCCAAGCAAAAGCCACACTAAGAACATCAGAACTAGCCCACGCAGTCCCTGTATTAGGTTTTAGATGCATTTTATTACCTTAACTGCAAGCACAGAAACAGACTAACTATAAAGGCTTATTTAATATTCGTCTTAAACTTGTTTTCCTCAGCTACGAGCTACAGTAGGCCGCGGTGTTGCTACCGGTCTCAAGAGTGCTCTTAACTCTTAAACAGCATTGTTATACATATGATAATATGTACATTATGATCTCGCTCTCTCTCACACACACACACACAAAAGCGCCACACAATGTTTTACAGGCTGCAGGGACCATAATAATGCATCATAAGAGCAAAAGGAGAATTCCCTAAAGCAAACTGAAATGAAAGCCATTGAAGCTCACACTAAATCATCTGCTGGCTCTGGTAGTTTGCCAGAGAAAAAGAGAGTGCACAGTGAGAAAAGAGAGAACGTACTGGGGGGGGGAAATAGTTTAGTCTTAATGGAAAATGGTTCAATTCTGGTCTCATACGCTGACAAATGTGACTGAAATCCAGTGTTAGTCCAAATGATGTCACTTTATGTTGACAGGCCTCTGTTTATTCTCAGTAATGCACGAGTATTCAACACTCTGACTGTCTGTGAGAATAGTTTGAACAGATTTCCAGTTGGTTATCAGAGAGAGATTTAAACCATCTCTAGATTTTTTAGGTTGGCAGACAGAAATACTCTGAAGGTTGTGATCAAGGTTAGATGAATATGAAAAAACTTCAAGGCTAGACTACAGTCACAATGAGGCGTAAGCAAACATGCTGATTTAGATTTATGACGCAGACAGAGTGCGGGAAAAGTGATAGACAGACCAAAGATGATAACATTTATCGAGCGGTATTCGACATTATGGCTGCAGCTGATGCTTATTTTCATTATAGATTAAACTGCTGGCCATTTCTCTCCCCCACACAGTTATACGTTTATTTATGAAATGTAACAAAATGGTGAAAAATCCCCGTCACAGTTTTCCAAGGTGACTCTTTTGCAGTTTCTTCTATTTAAAGCGGCAAATTCTCACATTTAAAAACCAGTTTGGCGTTCCTGCTTGAGATTATCTGTCCGTCCACAAATAGATTCGCTTCAGTGCAAACATAAGACGATGATAAGAAATTAATGTGTATTCAAAGAAACTAGAAAGAAAATATAGAGAAAATCATAGTACAACCTGCTGCCTATGCATAATACAGTATATAGATTTATGTATGCTAATGCTGCCACAACCTGTGGTGGTTTATGAAGGCGTATGAGAAGCTGAACTGCCTAAATTAAGAGAAATACTAGTAGTAAAAATGCCCTTTTACTGTAATCATGAATATAAAATGATTTATTAGAACCTTACATAGTGCGCCTGCGTAACTCTATTAACAAATCTGTTGACGTGTAGTTTTGATTTCATTATTAACAGCTCCCAGTTCTGGTTCTGGAGGCAGACCCTGTCTCCATATTTAAGAGTTCCTTTTGGCTGTTTTTATGATTGGAAGTTTGCACGTGGTGTTTTATTTTGAAAGTTGGCTGGTGCCTTTTCTGTGTCTGACTTCCGTCCAGCTCGAGCTGCTCTGTGTAAATCGACGTGGGCTGCTTGTGACGTCCATCAAAAGTAGAACAGACGCAAATTCTCAGCGGAGCCCGAGCCAAAACCGGCTTCTGAAACAGACTGCGGTGCTTCCAGCGGGGTTTGAAACATTGACTAGAATGACGGTGATTAGCTCCGGCGGCCGCGGCGCACACGGAAGGCATCGCATCCGTGCCTGGTGGAATTTGGCCTTAAGTTAGGCTGCTATAGGCCTAAACTACCAGGACTTTCCATCTGTACACAGTCGTGTCCTATTAATGCATGTGACTAACTTAACTTCCTTCACAGAGTTCTCATCTCACAGGTTCTCATGCATTGTAGCTACGCCTAGATCGGCGAATGTAGTTGCATCTCCTGCTGTGGACCTGCTTGACATCCACTACAAATACTGTTATTGTACATCTCCATTAACATTTATAGTTATCATAGCCTAAATATTATTGCACCTGTGTATCTTTGTCTCCCTCTCTAACTCAGTTTTCTGCCCGAAAACTGTTTCCGTTTCCGTCTCTTAAAGGAAGTTTTTCCTCGCCACCGTCACCTGATGTTTGCTCATGGGAGGCATTGTTGGGTCTCTGTGAATAATATTATAAAAAGTACAGTCTAGATGAGATAACGTCTGTTATAATTTGGTACTACGTCAGTCAAACTGAATCATGTAAAGATGTTCCATGAAAGGAACGCAGCCCGTCATGACTCTGCTGAGAGAGTTTGGAGACACGTATCATTTCAAGAGAGAGGGAGAAAAAAAAAAAACTGTGATCACGATATGATAAAGTGATCTCAGTTATTATTTCTGAGAGAGGACACGAGGGAGAGAAGAAAAGATGGGGTTAGATGAAGGTGGTGTAAACTGGAAAGTAAGATCAGATGATTATAATTATTGTCTCTGAGAGGAGGGAGGAGACGGAAGGTGAGAGGAAAGAAAATCAATGAAAGATAGATGAAGGGAAAGACAAATGAAGACTGACAGAGGGGATGAGGGAGCTTCGAGGAAAGATGGTTGATTGGCTCCTTTACGGTCATGGGAACAACCCATCATACTGTACATGAAAGAGCTGTGGCTGTGTGTGCGTAGTATATACTGTATAATTTATTGCATCAACTCATTGTTGATGTATTGTGACTATATATATAGATTAAATATGATATTTATGATGCGCTTGACACAAATACATTGGAGTAGTAGCACGAGTTTGTTAAATGTCAGGCTTGCAACAACATTAGTAAAAAGACTTTTTCCATCTGTGAATGTCACAAAGTTTTATCACTACAAGATGTTGACAATAAACCAGACAAGAGAAGGTTATCAACTCTTCTGCTCGCTCTCGAAAAATACCAACGTGAAGCACGGCGCGGTCCTTCTTCTAGGCCGTGATTAAAACGAGCATCTGGTGCAAACAAAACAAAACAACTCACCTATCATCGCAGAGGCGTTCTCTGCAGCAGAGCTTCATCTTCCGCTGGTAGTGTTTCTGAGTGGGAAGCCAGTGAGGGATCGTGACCTTTTTCTGTGCACTGCTGCATCCCACTGGTTGGATATTGGCATAAAACGTCGGTGAACAGCAGGTTAAACTCCTATCGGTCTGAAAAACATCCACACTGATGTAATCCTGCATTATAGGACTGTTTGTACTACAACAATATACAATGTCAGTGTTTTGCCAGCGGCAGTTGGTTTCAGTTGAATATTCTGTTATATGTTGATATAGCAACCTCAATTTGCAGCGTTCCTTGGCAGTTGACATTGTTTAAAGCAACTTTATGTAACTTTTCTACCATAAAATAACTCATTTTAAATCATGCTACATGGACGCAGATGAACCATCTGTTAGATCACCATCTACCACACAGGAACTTAAACCAATCAGATCAACAAACCATGAAAAGTGGTCAAACTCTTACCAAAGTCAGTTGGAAGAAGGGTGCAAACATCTTTTCCCTCTCTTCTTTCAATGAAGAAATACTCTCAAGTTCTGATGTAACCAACGGGCGCAGCATTTACGCTCTTCAGCAGCCGCCGTTGTTGATTTCGGGCAGTCACTTCTCGCACATCTCCCGTTAAACCATGCATGTAGAGCTTTCAGTAGTTCCTCATAGGATACTGATTGGCCAAAACCACTATGGCCTGGACACAAACGCAGCTTGAAGGCTTGAAAAAACGTCCTGAAATCATGGCTAACGTATTGCTAATACAACATTCTAACTGTATTTAATTGTCATGTTGTTTTTTTATACTTATTGTGCCATTTGTGTATATTTACTACTTATTATTTACTCACTGGTGATCGTCATGAAAAATCCAGTTTCCTATTTACTATAGCAACACCTCTCTTGTTTATGGTACCACTGATACTCAACTTAAGGCCTGATAGGGTGCCAGATGGCCTGATTGTTTATACCAATTAGTAACTGTTCTATAAGGTTCCTGGACTGTTAATTGGGAAGTTGCATATCAGTCTATCAGCAATCTGTGCAGTGTGCAGAAGAGGCGATATGATATTTCTGCAAAAAGTTCGCATACACCTGACTCTCTGCAAACTGGACATGCTTCATGGGCAGATAATTCAATGAAGGATGGACAGTATTTGTCTTTATTCTGCTGCCCCATACCAATACTAAAGCAGTGTGTTTAATTAGCCAAAACTAGCCACAGGAAGTTGAGTAGCCCTGTCCTGTGTATTTAAAGGCTTGCCCCTATGTTCAGCCTTTTTGTTGGATGTGTTTAGCTAACTGCATGGTGTGCACATACACGCAATGAGTGCAATTATTATATCTTTAAACAACAACAACAACAACAAAAATCAGACAAAGTGTACCACGGCAAAGAAATGACTCAAAGAACAAGAGAAATAAGGAAAGACACCAAACGAAGGAAGCAAGGAACACTGTTGAGACGTGGCCGCTTGTCATATAACATAACATCTCTTTATTTTATTTTTTATTTTCTTCATACAGACAGGAACTGCTGCTGAAAATTTACAATAGTATACAAGAGGCATATTGCCATTGTCTCTGGGTGTTTTCGGGGGTAGCAGCTGTCACGTGGTTGACCCAGAATCTACAGTTTGTCCCTTTTTTTGTCCACAATATGTCTTTACTGTACATACACAACCTCAGAAAGTGTGTCCTTTGACTTTATGAACCTATAACTCATAAATCTCTTCAGCCTGTTGTCCAACATTATACTGTTTACTCCGCGACAGTCCAACTTCCTCAATAAATATAGCTCTTATATTTTTTTTTTTTTATTCAAACACATTATGTTTTTCATGTCCTTGTACAGTTCAAACCATGCAACACATACTGTATGTCTGTGGTCAGGACTGTCTTGAATGTGTCCAGGTCTTTGTTGCATGTGTATCCATGCATTCATATTTATTTATGTGTATTGTCACAGATGGTGGATACGCACAGCTACTCGCTGTTATCAACCACGCATACAGAATCAGTGTGGGTTTTTTTTTCTTCCATACAAATACACAGTTAAATGCCTTATGCCGTACCTCAGTGTTTTATCATTTTTATGTCCAGTGCATGTGTGTGAGTGTTCTTTTATAGCCACACAAACCTTCACACTCAGAGAGGCAGACATGCCCAGCCTCTCTTACTTTCTCCCTGTCAGTGATTTGGTGTGTTTCCTTGTGCATTCACAGCTTCTCAATGTCCCTGTATTTCTTCCTCAGGATTGAAACCTGGTCCCTGAACAATACGGGGTCCAGCCTCATCTGGGAGTGCACCAGGGGCATGAAACCCAGCCAATGACTGAAGGCGTTCATGCAGGTCTGTCGCTGGGCGAAGTGGTCTGGGTCGGCCCACCGAGACGCCTTGGAGCCCTTGATTTAGAGAAACAGCGAGATAGAGAGAGAGGGGGGGATAGAATAAATGCATTAGAACAGCAAAGGGATTAATCAACAGCTCTGTAGCTGCGGATAATATAATAACAACAAGTGTAAGAAATCACTGCAAAAGCAGAAACATTATGATGTTATTTCACTGACCACGTCATTATATATCACATAAAACCAGTCAGCTGAAAGAAAACTTACAGTTTAAAGTTTTAAAGACAGTGCAGCTCTTAAAAAATATAAAAATTAACTTTTATGTAAGAAACTAAATCACATAAACACACAACAAAGGCCTGCTCGCTTCAGAAAGTGGCTCAGCAAAACTAATCTTCACATCTGTGTGAAATATTTGGTTCTAATAGTTTGGTGGTGTTGTGAAGTGTTGGTGTGAATTCACCCTGAAACCTCCATGTCCATGCTAGGCCACAGAGACCGCTCCGGAGAGCTTGGGCCCCCATCGTCTCCGATATATTCTATTCCCAGATGTGAAAAAACTTAAATGGTTTGTCCTTAAGCCAGAAAAGCTTCTAGCTTCTAGGGGGAGAAGTTCCATAACACTTCGGATCCAGTGTGAGATTGTTGGGGACAGTCTGAAATCCACTGGAGAAGAATACATCTCCTTGCACTAAACAGCAGCAGCAGCTTCGGTGAAGAGGGACTGAGGTTCAAAGACTGTACTCCAAGGATGCAGGAAATAGGTTGCAGAGCTAGTAACCTGTCCTCTTATTAGAGAAGGTTAATCTGACAGAGGAAGCTAAATAAAAGTGAAGAAAGTAACACAAGAAGCTACAATAGCTTAGTGTTCTCCTTTTGCCCTTTTGTTCTCGCTAACAAGTTTGCTAACTGTCAGTTAGGTCTGTTGCTGTCTCGTAACTGTCTGCTAACAAGTAGTCTTTGTTAGATCTGGTTAATCTGACAGAGGAAGTCAAATAAAAGTGAATAAAGTGACACAAAAAGCTACAATAGTTTAATTTTGCAGTAGTTCAAATGGTAGATTCTGTATTTTGCTAGACATGCTTGAAGAGGTTCTTTCTCTGCACTGGGCTGTTAAATCACCTTTGACCTTTTGTTCTCTGCGTTGTACACCTCTGACAAGTTGGCTAACTGCGAGCTAACTGTCCTCCTGTCTCACACCAACCAGCTATCTTTGGTAGAGCAAGTGATCTGACAGAGGAAGTTAAATGAAAGCGGACACAGCAACACAATGAGCTACAATAGTTTCATTTTGCAGCAGGCAGCATGCTAGCAGAGGTTCTTTCTCTCTGTTATCCCCCTCTGGCCTTATGTTCTCTGTATTGCACATCATTTGATCCAATAAAGAGTTACTGAAGAGGGGGGAAAAAAGCTGTCAGAGCAAACTGCTAACTGTTTGCAAACTGTCAGTTATCACGGTCGCTGATGGAGCCAAGTTGACGCAGCATATTCAAAAGACTTATTCGTGCCACGTCTCATAACTCAAACAAGTCTGCTTTTTTGAGACTATTTGAGGAAATTAATTAAAGAACGGATGATTTAAGTCTCCTTGAAGATGACACTGAACCCTAAACTGCTTTTCATAGCAGGCCCCTGGCCATCAGCGTTCGAGTGTGTGTGGGCGAATGAGAAACTTTGCAAAGTGCTTCGTGCTATCCAGGTCAAAAAGTACTTTATTAATGCAGTCCATTTATCATTTCAAGATTCACAATAAGCTCAAAAAGAACAAGTAGAGCTATATGTGTTACCGAGATGAGGTAGAATTTTGTGCATTTGCTACAAGACTTGATGTTCTTCCTTATTCGGTTACTTCAAGCCGTCTGTTTTTGTAGATGATTTCTGCTTCTGTTATTAAATAAAAGGTTGTTGGTGGCGACTTTATGGATTTAGACATCACACTGTTATACATCACAAGCCAGGAGGGGGGTTGGCATCATGCAGTGCTGTGATGCATCTGAACTTGGCTTTCATTTTGCTTTTTTGAGGATGGTTTTTAGAGGTGTTTGTCTCCTTGGCTCCAAGGTTAGACGTCTACATAGACAAAAATGAATGGCGCTTTGTTTGTCTCCAGAGAAAGAATCATTTTGATTGTAGAAACAAACTTAAAACAGCTGTTTCCTATGAACATGAGAAGCATGCTGGCTTATTTGCGTGAACTGATGGTGTCTCTCTTGTAGACCAGCAAAGACATGGAATTTTTAACATCCCATATGACCGCCATTATGATGGTTCGGGGGTCGTAGGAGCGCCTCCATGCTGGTGAAGATGCTCCTTATCGTGGACAGCTTGTCATAACGTGGCAGGAGGTGCAGCTCATAGTCGAACACGCTGTAGCTCCCGCTATTTGTTTTCACCACCTGCTCCTCCAGAGAATCAGGGTTCGTCATCCTGACAGAGCTGGTTGACCTGACCAGCTGGTTCTCTCCGTGAGAATCTCCTGAGGAGTTGTTGACACTCCGGCAAACAGCAGCACGGAAAGTCAGACTGGTAGAAAACTTGAAAATTAAGTGTCTTTCACGTATTGTTTGGAAGTGCAGCCTGCTTTGGGACTTCTTGGCAAACCAAAAACCTTGCAGCAGTTGACAGATTGTATAATTGTTGATGGTTGCAGCTGTTTGTCCAGCAGTTGCTTTGTTTTACTGACATTTGGCTTTAATTTGACACAAGAAACCGCAGTTATCACCCTGATACCTCCAGTAGGATGCTGGAAAACTGGACTGGTGCAGCTAATACCACCAACGAGCGTAGTCCTTTATCTGGTCTGGGTGATCCATCTGCATCTTCATGAGTCTGGAAGGGCCTGATGGTGTTAAAGTCCCAGTTTGGGTGGCATGGTGGTGCAGTGGTTAACACTGTCGCCTCACAGCAAGAAGGTTCCTGGTACCTTGTTCTCTCCGGGTACTCGGGCTTCTTCCTACAGTCCAGGTTGCAAGACATGCAGGTTAATTGATGACTCTAAATGGCCCGTAGGTGTGAATGGGTGTGACAGCTCCGTGATGAACTGGAAATTTTGGAAGTGTATCCCGCCTTTCGCCCAAAGCCCCCTCGAGACCCCGATAAGGATAACCAGTTATGGAAAATGGATGGACGGAGGTTCCAATCCTTCAATGAGATATCAGATCATTCGCTACAGTTACAGTTGAAGGTATGCGGTTGTGTGTCGTTCCCCAAAGTAGCTTCCTGAATAGCTGCTGGGCGACGCCACAATGCTATCGTTCTCTTGTTGCACCGTGTCCTCACCTGGTTATCTGAGATGGATTGCAGAGGGGGGAGGCGGCAGTCCTCAGGTGGCTGCTGGTAGATGAGTTTGGAGAGAGGGCGGCTAAGAGCAAGGTGGAGGGCAGCAGCCCTCTTTGATAAACTGTGGCATGGGGGCATGGAGTTGGAGCAAATTCATCCTGTACGCTGCAGGAGGTACTGAGGGTCAGGTAGAGTAATGAAACTACAAAAAAAAATGGTTTGGCACTCTGCTCTTAAAATACAAAATGAATGAACGAATGATAAAAAATGCGCCATAAAATATCAGTCATGACTTCTGTCTGCTTCATCAAATAAAAATGGTTTCTGCTGGTCAAAGTTGCCTCCACCCCTTGTCCATGTTAAATGCCTGTCTGCTGTTGCTTGAAGCAAAGTAACAAATCAAGGGTGAGAGATGGGGGGAGGCAAGAACAGAGAGGCACTCAAAAAGAGGAAAGAAAAGAAAGAAAGAGTGAGGGAAGGAGAGAGTAAATCTAGGTTTGCCGTGCTGCCTTCACAATTAAGACATTAATCACTGAGTCCATACTGCCGAGTCATCGTCCTGCCTGTGGACAGGTCATCAATCAGATGCTGACATAGGGCTGGCCACATGAAGCACACACACTTTCACACACACACACACACAGCATGCACATATAGGGATGGAGTAAGGTCAGTGCTGTATTCAGCCTGAAGCTTCTTCACCGTCGCTCGTTGAACACGAGGAGGTGAATCTCTTTTCATCTTCTTTTCTATTTTTAAAAAGGCAGTCAGGGAACCGTTCTCTCTAAAGCATATGGCCTTTAAACTACTTGTCAAGCACTCTCAAAGGTACCAAGTGGACTTTCTGACCACTAGCTGAGCTATGGAGCAGCACTTCTCCATTTTGTTCGAATACCGTGCTCTACTGACATAACACACATTCCTGCCAGTCAAAAGAACGGGCAGCGTATCCGTGACATCTGAGCTTGAAGAGCCGTCTTGAAGCTCAGAATATGCGGCTCTGGCCGCCACCATGCTGGATGTACTGGCTTTTCTAAAAATGGGCAAAGACGTGGATCATTGCTGGACCTGAGCCGAATGATGCCTGGGCGCTCAAACATGCCATCTGTAACGGCACGTACTTGTCAATCAAAGCAGCAGCGCTGTCAATTCTGCATAACTTTAAACCTTAATATAATTCAAACAGACAAGTTGTATATAAATTCACCCTCAGTACAGTCGTCATGAACGGGGAAATTAGCTACAGAGACCAAAACTGTTTTTTGTACCAGGCTGTAAACGTGTTTATTCACCAGCCTCAAGTGGACGTATGAGGAACTGCAGTTTTGGCACTTTCGGCATAGACTTCACTTCACAGTCACCTGTTTTTATGCACATTTTCAATTTTAGTGTAAACGAATTAATTATATACACGAGGCATGAAGACAAAAAATGTTGAAAACCTCACCAGGATGAACCGTAGAGACTTAATACTCATATTTCCCATTTGAGGTTTGACTGGTGCTCTTTTAATTATGTCATCTTGTTACGCTGTCTTCTTCTACAATGGTTATAAATGAACCCACTCCAATATAACAGTAGATAAATGTGCTGATTTTCAGTTATATTTTCCTCTACATTCGGATAAAATCGTGGCTTGTGTGCTTAGTTAGTGTAAAGCTGAAGCTAAAAAAGCTCCACCTGGGTCATCATGGTTTCCTTGTACTGCTTCTTCTGCGTGACTTTGATTGGCGGCTGCTTGGTAACGGCCGAAACCAAGAAGTTCATCAGGATGTCTTCGCAATTAGCCATGCGGTCCACCGTGGTCAGCAGGTTGGCCGGTACGTAGTGTGTGAACAGGTAGTGGTAGTATCTGACACGCACAAAGGAGAAAAGACAGATGAGGTTAATTGCGTATTTATTTCTTTCTTCTTTCTAAAAGCTGCACTTTTATTCTCTTCTCTTCTGTATGGTTGCTGTGTTGCACTCTCAGCAGCATGGGAGCACTAGATCACTGTCAGCTCTGTTACCTCCCTGCCAAGGTCTGCTGTCCCTCCCTCCCTCTCTCTCTCTCTCTCACACACACACACACACACATATATATCCCACCTTTCCTTCTCACTTGCTGACTCATATTTTCCGCCTTGCGTTGGCGTTTGAGTTTTTAAATAACAAAAGGACTAAAGAGTCGCATTGAGCGTCCTAACAATAGAACAATGAGAGAGCTGTTTATCTGCGTGACAAGATGCTTCAAATCCCATCGGAGAGCAACACCCTTCCCCGTTCAATTTAACGCTCTGCTTAATACTTCAATTTAGCAGTTTTTTTTCTTTCAGTCCTATAGCTTTGTGTTCCTGACAGTCATTTCACAAGACAACAGAGAGGTGGAGAAAGACTGAATTATCCCATTTCCTTTTCTATTACTCCGCTAAAAATAAAAAGTGACTGGTGAGAGATGACTTTTAATGTGCTTTGTATCTCGTAGAAAAGAAATAAATATTTCTGTGAAGCTGGGATAAATCAATCTGGCAGGTGATGCAGAACCACTGCACCACGAGGCGAAGTGACGACAGCGCTGGAGGAGAAAGTTTGACTACAGTGGGAACAAGTTGGACGGATTATTAATTCAGATAAAGTATTTTTATATTATATCATCATCGTGCTGTGCAGCGTTATTCACATTTATGTAAACAAACAGAATTATGACCTCCAGTTGATGTTCATCATCAAAACAGACATAATAAAACACATAGTTTCATAAAGTATTGAGATTCTTAATATAAGACCTTGTGCATCAGTCACAATATCATAATGTATATAATAATAATAGTTAATTTCAGCTTGAAATTCACCCACTGAATTCCTGCATGCACTCATGTATTTCAATCAAGTTTTTTCATGCACTCATGTGAAGGGTATGCCAATCAAAACAGTATTTTTCATGATCATTACATGACTTAATTGGTCTCAGCAAAGTTTGGATGTTTATGTGACCCCAATGAAAATGACCCAGAGTACAGAGTAAGCTGGCATGTCTGTGTGTGTGTGTGTGTTTGTGTGTATATAACTCTAAATCATGATTAATATGCGATATACACAACCTAAAGCACACACCTTCACAGGTCAACTGTGTGGGATGGTCCACATAACTTATCTTAACTTTTCCTGGTTCATCTTCTCTGCTGCATTATTTCTTACAACAAAATGTGATGGTGCTTTGCGACACGAAACACGACGACAAACAGCTCAAGATTGGAGAGTTTCAGGCAATAAGAGATGCGGAAAAGGCCGAAGGATCAATCACTTTAAAAATGTTTAGGTTCAGGATCATGGGTAATTACGGTTATAACTGCAGGCTATCGTGAATATTTATAGAAAATACAGTATATACAAGATATATGGCATCAAAATGCTTGAATGCAACTGTATTCAAAGGAAATCTTTGTGCACGTCTTACATCTTAAATGGTGACTTCTGTATTTGTTAACCTGGACATTATAAAGTGACCAATGGGGACAACAAGTGTTGACTTTGGTCAACATATTAAATAACAAAATGGGCTACACTGTAATCCTTGTGGGCGATTGCATACTGTAAAATATGTCCATTAAACTGCCTGATTTTGCCTCTGACCGACCCAAATTATTGTTGGTGCGAGGCTCGGGGGATTGTTCCGGTGCTCTGATTGCGAACAAGTCTTTGAGCAAGACTTGACACAGACTTGATCAAGCAAAGGGTAGAAAAACTATGATTTATCCGTAGAGTCCTTTTCATAATGTTGCCAGAAACTTGCACAGATGGTGCGCCATTGCCCGCAAATATTATGTTATAAACTGTTCTACAGCTGAAGTCCTCTCGCTTAATCCTGGACCCAGTTACCCTTTCATAACCTGATGTTTATTGTTAATCATTTGAATGAGTGATTTGTTTGTACCTGTGGTAGAAAGCTGCCCCTGTAAGGACCATGGAGTAGTCATTGGTCCATTTAGAGGTGTAGCCCCAGCGGGATCTGGAACTATCCCAGTAATGGCTCCTTGCTGGATAACCAACGATACGCTCCGGAAAGCTTTGCCATACAATAAAGGCAAAATCCACCTGTGGGAGCAGAAAGTAAAAAGAAAAGAGGCCGAGGAGAGCAAAGAAGAGGAGGCCAATGGATGATAATATGGACGATATAGAAGGAGAAAAGGGGGTAAAGAAAAAAGAAAGAATAATGGAGAATATGAAGGCGGAGAAGATGTGATAGGAGGAAGGGGAAATCATTTAGAATTCAGATATAAACAACTCATTCAGAATATCAAATGGCATTTAGCCTGCATGGCCATAATCAAAACAACAGCTCCTCTGCGTCACAGATAGCATTTCAGCATCGTGGGCAGTTTCCTTCCCACCTGAAAATATCACCTTTAAATCAAAAGTAATATCGACTTTGTAACAGATTCATTAAACTTGATTCTCACTCTGATTCTCAATGGACCTGACCTTGAATTTTCAGATTTCCTTGAGCTTGATCAAGTCATCTTTAAACCAGAGCAAGAACCGTAAATCAGAGTGAGACTGTGAAAGACAAGCTCTACTTGTTTTTGTCATTATGATTACCAGTTTTACTCAAACATCTACTAAAACATCTAAACTCTTTATTTGTACATCTCTTTTCATTTAAAAACACATTTTATTTTCCATTCGTGAGTCTTGACTTGCAGTATTTTTCACTCAGGGGCTGCGTCCACCAAAATGTTTTTTCAGGCTAGCGTATTTTTTAAAATCAATGCCAAGCAATGGGAGCTCAGCGTATTTACACCAGCAGTGTGACGAGGCACTGAGCGTGTTTTCTGTTTTCTGAAGAACATTCAGATTTGCATAAAACGCTGTCATTTTTCACCCAGCGGTCCAATCACAGTGGGAGGACAAACAGATTATAAGACCTGCTGGTCTCTCCCTATTGTACGTGCTTCAGCCTTCCCTTCATCCAGAGCGAGTACTCCACCCTGTGCCGACATTTTTATATTCACAATTTGTTGATAACAAAAAACTATCTGCAAAATTAGGCAGTTGCAACACGAAAAAATGAACGGTTACCTCTTCAGATACTCTCCGCAAAGCAACCTTCATAGCAAGCGTCTGGCATTTTCAGATGAATTCATGCTTTGGTGTACACCGCCTCTTACTAAGTTTATTATAAACCTACTTGACAATAAAGCGGTCTCAGAACCAGAATCACTTTTATTGGTTGGGTATGTGTACACATAGAAGGACTTTGCCCCCGGTTTTACGTTGCTCTCGATGTACATACAGATATAGACATAAACAAAAACAAGGACAGATTGTACAGATATGAATATATATAAACAGCAATACAATTTATACACAGTAAGACAATAGAGCAATTCAGTTTGTTTGCACCACCTAGAGCAGATCCATGCCTGTTTGCTTCCACGCTTTTGCAATTCCCTTTTCCGTTTAGTCTAAACGCACCTTCAGATTAAGTCTTTCATGCACGCACAGAACAACTCAAAAGCCATCAAGTGTGTGATTCACAAGCGCTGAAGTGGCTTCTAGAGCTGCATATCCTTTGTATCTCTATCAGACTCCCAGCTTCCCCCCAGTAAAGACGAAATTTCATGCGGAGTCGTCTGGAGCACCTGGTGTCCTTGGAGGAGGGAGCTTGAGCTACCTGAGAAAGTGCCTCTTTTGAATTCAAAAACACCGCTGAGACATTCAGGCAGAGACACACCAGAGAATAAGGGGGATCAGCACATAATGAAATACTTGGTAATACACACACATACACACACCACCTCGGGAGCCGGGGGAGAAAATTAATTACTAGAATAGTAGAGGTAGAGAGATGGAGTCAGGAGGGAGCACCGAAAGTGGATGTTCTTTAGCGATACCTCGCGGCTTCTGTCATGAATCGCGTGAGCAATTACTGTAAAGCGCCGGCGCTAAGCTGGGAGAAAGGTTGGAGCTGCCATTCTCGGCGTAGCCCCTGACGAACGGACGTGTTAGCCGGACGTGCGCGCGCAGTGTGTGCATGCGTTGGTGTGTTTGTATGCGAGCCGTGTCAGATGTCTCCGCAGCTGTGCTGAAAGGATTAATGATATCATGCAAATATAATTTCTGCCTTCAGAGATTAAAAGGCTCTTTATAATGTGAAATGGCATGTGTGTGTGTGAGTTAGAGAGAGTGACAGAACCCAGATCCTTTGCACTCATAATCTGTCTGTCTTTATTACGGTTTAAAACAGAGGTTTGATATGGCTGAGGACTGAAAGTTGAACCACGTGTGTGTGTGTGTCTGTAATACATACTAATAGATTCTACAAGGCCAGACCTGATCCCGGGAGCTGAGGGTCAATCCAGAAACAGATCTGTCACAAATCTCTCCCGTCATTTGGGTTTTAACGTGTCCAAATGTTACAAGATGAAAAGGAGTTACATCACATTTTCTCCCTCCGTACGTGGTCCTCTCCGAGTTTGTGTTTTCAATCTGTTTTTTTCATTTCGCTCCCTTTGAAGCAATGCCACCGCGGTGCTTTCACTGTCAACTTCCATCTGCTTTCAGGGCGATGAAAGTGAGGAAAATGTGCCTTAAATCTGAGCTTTTACACAGAGTGCTGTGGTTTTGATGAAGTTTTACCAACAGTCTCAGTGTGATCCGAGACAACCAGCTGGGTTGTAAGGTCCACACTGCGGCCACGGGCGGCTACTGCAGGCTTGCGGTTTGTAGCATCTTTTGAATTATAGCTCTTCTCACCAGGTGCTCTCTGTTAGTGGGTGGTTACGTCTGCTCTTAAAGTGCTTTCTAACAATTATCCAGAAAAATCTCTCCTGTCAAACTTTCACAAAATTGCTGTCAACATTTCTTTCATTGATTTTTTTTTTTTTATGGATCCTCTTAGGACAGTGTTGGCTTTCAATGCTGCACTGAAAGACCATGATGGTCTACTATTACATCCCATACCACCAGACATACTAAGTGCTAATGATAAGGAGTGTCACAATATCGATTTTTATGTCAAAACTACATTTGATAATTCAATTTTGAGTATTAAAATCAAAAGCACGGCTGACGATTCTCCCAGTACTCTACTAGTTTTTGTCAAGTTATTCTCTGACTGTACGTTTAGCACAAATAAACACACCTCGAGCATCATCCCCTACTAACCTCCTTTTTTTTTTTTTTTAACATTGTAACTAAGATGAATTATTCCTCAAAAAAGTTGAGTCAAGAAAGGTCAACAACTTGTGTTGTTATGTTTGTGCAACTCAAGATATCAGTCCAAGTTTATGTAGTTTTTTATATTTTTTATCTTGTTGGTTTCACTACAAAAACTGATGATGGGACTAATTTTCACCCCAACCTATCTATTTTAAGTTTAAGGACACACTCAACAATTTAAGGCTTTGCCATCTTAACCTTTTAAGGCAGCCCAGTTACAAATATTTTAAGTTGAACCAGCTTCTTCTTTCTTTTTTTGTTTT
The DNA here is from genome assembly GCA_036365135.1 of Miichthys miiuy. Lineage (NCBI taxonomy): Eukaryota > Metazoa > Chordata > Actinopteri > Sciaenidae > Miichthys > Miichthys miiuy. The sequence continues at coordinate 19,428,651 of CM071620.1, forward strand.
TTTTTACAGTGTACTTCCATATCCACCATATTGAAAATGTCTTCCAAAGGACATAACGCAGCAGTATGCTTGGCTGCCCAATGAGAGACAAAAGCTTTGTCAGGTTTTTTTTTTTCCAGTCGTATTCCCTTCTCTAATCTCTCTTCATGGAATAATCATACATTTATTGAGCTGAAACAATGTAATTATGAAATTGGCACAGCCTTTTCTTACGCCGAGGTATTATAATATGAAAAGTCTTATTAAAAGTGTAATGTTCTCTCTTGCACATTTTCACTCACTTGACATATTTCATCTCCTTTCAATAAATCCCCTCACCATGTTAAAAGGGCAATTAGAGCATCGGGTTAGTGAGCACAGCGAAGACTCACTTCACTTCCTCTTTACGATTCCTCCCTCTCGCTGACATCTTCTTCTTCTTACTCGTTTCATAAAACAAGCCGTTTGCCCATAAAGGTTTAGTTGTACAAACTGGCTCATATTGCTCTGTCACAAATTGTAGTGCCATAAAGTGTAATTGTGATCCCATCAGCGTAGGAAAAGGTGAACATTGACTTGCTCCCATCAATAAAACATCTTAGAGTTTAAAGATATATTGGCTCTCTTGGGCTCATTGGGCCTCACAATCTATTATGGATCGCAGCTTTTACTCGCTGAAGAGAAACGAGGTTGCTACTTGTAATGACTCTCAATGCAGGAGCACTCATTTAGCATCACATATGAGCTGATCATTTTACCGCCTGCAGACATAACCAACTCAAACCAGTGTATGTAGTAGTGCTGTTATTGTACCATAAACACAAATAGCTACCACGCTCTACTGCTTGAAATTCGGCTACTACATTTGAATTTCGTGATTGGCTTTCGTCACCAACAAGGTGAGAAGGGGTGCTAGCAGAGTCTGTGGGTTTAGTTACCCTTTAAATACTATGATGAGGCTTACAAATACTTCTATGTAGTACACTGGGGGTAGTGTTGTCTCAATTCGAGTACGGCAAGTGTGAGTATGGAAGTAGGCGAATTGAGACACAGCGCTGCTGACTTGTGTTTCTTTTTAAATGTGGAAATTGTACAAAAAAATACAGCAAATGAAGATAAAAAGAGGTTCAATCACTAACGGCTCTGTTAGACAATTGACATCGACGTCAACTATATTTATATGAAAAAATTTCAGCTGTTTTGCTAGTTCACGCTGACGGCAATGAACTGGCAAATGGTGGGGTAGCTTTTATTGTGAAGCAGTCACAGGAAATGCAATGTACTGAGGTAAGCGCAACTGTTCATCAAAAATAATTCAACAAAACAACAACAACGGCCAGTTTTGGAGCTTTTCGGTCAATTTCAGGGGAGCAATGGAGCAAGACATGGTTCTAAGAGAGAGGTGTCTAATCAAATAGATGTCTTTGGTTGAAATGGAAATTGACATTTGAGAACAGTGTTTTAACAATTTAATACATTTAATTACAGAATACAGAAGTTTATATTTTCGTCAAAAGACGAGCTTTGTCATTCACTTTGACAGCGCGATTATAAAACTAATCCCACAAAGTAAAACCTGAGTCATATTGGGTTTAAATAATCTAAAATAAAAAAGAAGGGGTATGTATGTGTGTGCAGAGTTTTAATCTTATTAAGACATTATTTCCTCTCTTGACAATACTTTATACAACTCACTGGTTTCTAATTTCTTCTTAAAACACGTGTCAGTGCAACAAACCGCTGAAGTGTTTCCTATCCTCTCTTTTAAGTAACAAGTGCGACTTTAATCAAAGAGGTGCTCTGTGTTTTGACAGTGTAATGATACAGACACAGAGGTAATGGCTCTCGTAAAAACTCCTGACTCCGTGAAGGCACTTTGTTTTTCATTATCCCCTCTTCAGTGCTCTTTTTTATTCTCCTTTCCGTATTTCCTCTCCCTCGCCTTGATTTCTCTGTGCTTTTGTCTGCTTTCCTTTCACTCTCCTTATTAGTTTACTTCCTTCCTTCTTCATCTCCTCCCTTTTTCTCTTTCCTCAGTGTTAAGTTAAATTAAAAGAACACAATCATAGTCGCATCTATCTCAACACCACTCACTGCACGGTAATTTAATTAAGGCTCGATCCTGAGCACCCTGGCGTCTCCACAATACTGATGTGTGTAATCACAACTCTTTGTTTTCTGTTTTAAATCTGTCGCCTAACTTTGTTGCTTTGTTAAACTTCCTCCTCATCCTGCTTAATTCATCCGATGCATTCAGAATCATCCTTTAAAAGGCGAAGCACCTCTCCCCCCCTCTAATTCAGCGGCCATTGAAATGTTTGGCAGAGTGTGGCAATTCATTTGTAATGAATGGTATTCATGACCGTGCGTGGACTGACTGCCTCATTTCAGCGAGGATCAATACTGTGTTAAAAACATCACCACCTTTGTGCCACTGGCTGACATAAAACCGTGCACATCAGAGCTGGTTATAAAAACATTTCAGCGGTGCAAGTGTCGAGATCCCTCGACGTGTTGAGCTAACATTAGCCAAATTGGCAAACTAGCTCCAGTTTATAAAATCTGACAGTGACAGCTGGCATTTCAACCATCAAAATCGATGTTTGCTAGCCCAATAAACCTGAAATCTTTTCCTTAAATGCGTAATGTGTGAAATATGTAAGCTAATCAACCAAATAAGGTTATGTTAGCGGAAAATTAGGCTAATATGCTAACTAACTTTTTGCCCGGTAGCTTTAGCCTCAATCTTTTAGCGTGTTATTGTGTATGTAGCCAATAAAACAGGTTTTTATAGGGTTCCCATTGTAAAAGGGAGCAGGAAACATTGTTTTTAACCAACTCACAGAGCTATTATTAGCTTAATTAGCAAGCTGGCTCCAGCTAATAAAATCTGACGGTGACAGTTGGCATTTCACCCGTTAAAATCAATGTTTGCTAGCCTGAAATAAGAAAACCTAAAAGGTTTTTGTTATCCTAGGTCAGCTAAATTTCTGGTGTAATTCTACCTGACATCTGACATCGTTGCAGTTTCAGGCAGCGAGTCATGGTGAATTGGTTTCTTTACTTAAGCTGCTCGGTGATTAATTCAGTAATTGAGATTCTAATCCAGATGTCTGATAATCTTATTTTGGTGACCTTGTGTCTTGGGAATGTGGCCGTCTCACCTCATTTTGTTGATGAAACATCTGTCTCAGTTCACCAAGTTTATGAAAAAAGTTGCTGTTAATTGCTTGATAGTCATCAGCGACTCACCTCATTTGTTGAGAGAACTGAGTCTTCATCCAGGCTGAGAACACCGTCAGTGAGGATGACGTTGTGAGGGAAAAAACGACTGCTCATCGTCTGGAGAAGGAGACAGAAAGAGATAGCTGACATTAATTGACACTATTTGATCAATATCCCATCAAAGTGATGGCTTAAAGTTCACATGAGGAAATCAGCATTAAAGTTGCTGACTGCAACCCCCTCGATCGTTTGCACCGTTGCAGCCCGCACTGCAACAACCAAAGTGCAAACCTACCTGGCAATAAACTTGATTCTGATTCTGATTCTAGCTACTCCTGAGGGATCCCAGGGTGTTCCCAGGCTAGATGGCCTATGTGGTGCCTCCAGCGTGTTCTGGGTTTGCCCTGGGGTCTCCTTCCAGTTGGACTTGCCTAGAAAACCTCCAAAGGAAGGCGCCCAGAAGGCATTCTGATCAGACGCCCAAACCACCTCAGCTGCGAAGCTCTACTCCGAGCTCCCTCAGGATGTCCATGTCTAGAGTCCAGCCTCCCTAAAGAGGAAACTAATTTTGGCTGCTTGTATCTGCGATCTCATTCACTCACTACCCAAATCTCACGGCCGCAGATAGACCAGAAATGTAGTTATACATATTATATTTCATATCTGACACATTCTGTAAAAAGAGCCCCTGTATCTCACACACTAGACCTTTAAAGCTTCAGTTTCAATATACACAAGGCGAGGTATATAGATATATAACTGAAATAAATCTCCATGTTAACTGCTGTCACAGCAGTGACGTCTAACATGGATCCGCTGTCTGAAGTAAAGTAGATTGAATTTACACCCCCGGGGGGTAATATTAAGAGGCTTATTTTTGCAAAGTAAGACTACAAATATCTGCAAGGTTAATGTCTCAGCTTAATGAGTCAGTGCAAATTCATCAAGAAAATTAAGTGGAACATCAAACGAATTTGAACACAAATCCCCCTAAATTCCTCCAATTATTTGAAAGTGCCACAGAGAGAAAAAAATACATTAAATCATCGCTTAAAGCGAGAAAATGTATTTTCTTTGGATGGATGCCCTATAATCACCGGGCAGGTAATTAGTTCAGTCATGATGGGTGTTCATAGGAGTGGAACAGTCCCTCAGTTTTCTTACGAGAACCACCATCGCAGTGTAATTGGCTGGAATAAATTAGCCTTATAATCAACTGCATTCATCCTGGACTAATGTTGTGAATGTAATGAATTCATAATATCAAAGATTTGCATGAGTAAGAAGAAACATATGCACAATCACACGCACAATGCACACACATTGTCACGGGCCTGTCTTGCAGTCTTTACATTACAACTTCGATGCATTTCCCAAAAATCCCTCAGGTCATCTTGTCAGATATTTATTTCAAACGGTCTCTGGTTGATTGCTTGTGTTTGTTTCATTGTTTTTCTTTGTATTGTGCATTTGCTAGCTTATTAATAACAGTTGTTCTCAATCCGGGGGTTGGGAACACCAACGAACATGAACACCAACCTGATTACATCGATGCATCTCAGCTCTAAAAGGTTGAGCACCACTCACCACTATTAGATCAGTGTTAGATCCTGCTTATCCTGCAATGTAGCTCTATAGTAAGCTTCAAACCAGGATTAATGTGACTATTCAGATCTTCTCATCCAAGTTGAGCTTGACAGATCATTCTTCACAAAACAAACTCAATTTCAAGCAGCTGATGAAGACCCTATGATACAACTGGAAGGCTCCAGCACAATTGAGAGTTCAAGAATGACCTGTACAGTAAGTCAGTCTATCCACAACTTTGGTTCAGACTCTGTGGCTGTGAAGTGAAACCAATACGAAAGTGCCAAAAACTGCAGTCCTTCAAACGTCCACTTGAGGCTGGCTCCAGAAGTGAGTCAGTCTCCATAAGTCCCCATGTTAAAATGTCCAACTTCACAGCAGAAATAAACATGTTTACAGCCTGGTACATAAAACTATTTGCTCTCTAAAGCTAATTTCCCCGTTCATGACAACTGTACTGAGGGTGAACTTTATAGAACTCACTCATTCGATTCATATTAAGGCTTAAAAATATTTGTGGTGCCCAGAGGATAATCCTAATGGCTTTGGTGATCTATACCAGCTTAACATTATCAAGTAAACATTGCCACATGAGCATGTTAGCATGCTGACGTTAGCTGTTAGCTCAAAGTAACATTGTGCCTAAGTACAGCATGGTTGTAGGGTCTAATTTATTATGATTTGTCTAAATGAATTCATTTCACATCTTTTAAGCCGGCACAAGCCTTCAAAACCTAATAATGGCTGAACCCACCTGGGCTGCATGTCTGTACCCCCTGCCTCCCTCTGGCTGGTGTCTATGCCTTTCTGCCTCTGGACAGAGATTAAATCCCACTGAGATCCCCGGCAGTTCAATGGTTTGAACCTTATCTTTGTCGCCCTCCTTCCACCCATTTCCTCTCTTTATATTTGCTATGACTCCTGCTACTTCAAGGGGAGTCTTTGGAGATATCCAGTCTGTCTTTATGCCGCCGATATATATCAAGATGTCTGTGAATTACAGTTAAAAGTCAAAGCTATCACAAAGCCATCTGCAACCCCCGTCACAATGGAGAGCCACTTTTCTCATGATGAACACTTCACTTGTCATTATTGGCTCGAGAAATGATGGCACTTGTACAAAGAATGATCTTTACTGTTTGACTCTTTATAAATCAGAAAATTTGATTTAAATACAATGCAATGTGCTGTTTATTAGAGCTGACAGAGACTTGAAATAAAGCTGCTCTCACCTATGTTTTTAATTTTAGATTTATTTAGATTAAACGACGTCATATAACGTACTCATGGAGCCACGGAGAATCAGAGAATCAACTGAGCTCTTTTGATTTTACAGCCATAACTTTATTATTTTAGTTCACTTTCATCGCCCGTGCAGCTGTTTTCAACAAAAGTGCACCAGTTAAAAGGGCAGCATGCTAACTGCCTAACATGAAGTGTCAAAAAGAGAAAGTTAGCGACTAGCTGGTGAAGAAAGAAGAGTTGGTGGAGAACAAAATAGAGATAAAAGGACTTGGGAATGGACTTCCATTCAACACGTGAACGTAAAGATGACTGAAAGAATGCTAATGCAAGCTTTCTCTTGTAGTATGTGGTTGAAATATTCTTCGAAATATTTTTGAAAAATGAAATAAATGAATTAAAAAACATATTGTACTTTCAAAGATACTAAAAACATTAATGTGCTTATACATCCATGATTAGTTTTGAGCTAAAATATGAAGGCCAGATAGTAACCAGAGGTTCAAAAAACACTGCAAACGTGGCTCCAAACAGGAAAGATTAGGACGAGAAGTGTAGATCACCTTTTCCACCAAGCTATAGCTCTGTTTGTTGAACTGTATTATAAAGTTTGACATAACCTCACTGGTAATATTTTCTGAGGTGGTACAAGGTGTATAAAGTTGGAGAAATAAAGCAATAAAACTGTATGTCACGTATAAAAGACGAGAAAAGAAATGAATCCTTGACTGTGTTGTTCATTCCTTTCATTGAAATACAAACATCAATTCCACAGGTCTTCATGTTAAACAATGTTTCTACCAATGACTGAATAAAGCCTAAAACTAACAATAAATAATGAACTGAAGGATATAGGTCAACACAAGACCATCAATTCCAGTCTAGGTCTGTTGTCCTGACCTTCTGACTAATCAGGTTTCAACATTAGGTCCCACTTGACCTTTGAACTCTTCGCTTTTATGCTCCTTTGCTATAATTCATACGCATACGTAAGAAGTCAGGATCGATGCTGGAGATTAACTTATCAATATAAAATCCACGGGGTGGGAGCAAAGTGATTGATGAAGGTAAGATATAGTCGACATATTAACAGTGATATCGGGTCCATAGGTCACTCCTTTGATAATATTGATGTGTTGGTCATAAATGCTGTGTAAGCAGGATCTCACTTATAGCAGGGCTGAGCTACGAGGAACCCGATCCTGATCAACCAATCACACTCCCTCAAAGCCCCTCGACCCCTGTGTGTCTGATGGGTTGGTAAATGATTTAAATTTGTACGATCCTCAATCATTAAAGGGGCTCTGACCTGACCTGAATCCCAAAGTACCTCCGAGTCAATCATCTAACAATCAAGGTTCAAGGTCCAATGTGGAATATTTAAGGGTCTCCCAGGGGACTGGTCCTGTATATCTACAGACATCGCAGGTCTACAGAGTCACAAGGTTTCTACAAAGTCCACTATGTTGAACCAAACACTGACTCTAGACAGGGCCTCTCATGTCTTTTAGGTGTTTTGTGGCCACCGTACATTCTCCTTCATACTAGGAAGGTGCAAGTGAAACGAAGGGGTTGCAATCTGCAACTACACCACCAGTTGCCACAAAATCTTGGACACTGGTCCAACACAAATTATGCCTCCTTTATTTGACAGTTTTCAGTGTAAACTATGTTTATATGTTGTGTATGTACAGTATATTGCAGTGATGGAATATAAGTATGTTTATTTTTTACAAGGAACGAGGTAGGAACTTTACTTCTACTCCAGTACATCTGAGACACAAATATTGTAATTTTTACAATATATCTGCAGTTTTAAAGTATTTTCTTTTGTTATCAAAGCAGATCAGGTTACTTGGAGTATTTGGAGACAATGTGACTGGATTTTTTCAGTCTTTTCTTCAAACATTTATCACCGTCACATTTCAATTGATTACATGATTCAGTGTGTCTCCACCGCATCATTTTTAACCTTTACCGGCTAACAAGACAAGATTTTCAGAGTTCTATCATGATTGGTTATTGTTGGATTGGTTAGTTTTCCTTTTTACTTTTTCCCCATTTTAATTTTATTTCCCTTTTTTTTTCTGTGCTTTCTCTCCTTAAGGGTGAAGAGGTCTGCTGTACAAGCCTGTGGCTTCTTGATTTCTCCTGAGACCAAGAGATGCTTATTTTCCTCATTATTTGGATTTCATGCAGTTTTGAGTGTGCAAATAAAATAGATGAATAAAAAAATTATTGGTCGGGAAGCTGGAGTCAAATTTCATATTTGGATACAATAAAGGTGACACGATATAAGTAAATTTCCCCGTGGTGGGATGAATAAAGTATATCTAATCTAATCTAATTCAAGACAAGCGTTCCACTGAATATTTAAATGCTGGTAAAACACAAACAAACAGCGAGCCTGTCCTCGATATTTTGAGAGTTCCTGTCAGAACAACCACATCAGTCATTTGTTCAAATGCATTCTGACAAGACTGACTTATTGTAGCTGTGAAAATAATGACGGTCCTCTCTCAACTGGAGACTGCGGTTCGCTTAGTTCAACAATGTAACTGAGCGAAGAGGACGTTGACAGAAGTATGAAGACTTGTGGGATATCAGTAAGATAAATTAAAGATTAGATATGATATTTTCGTCTGTTTTTCAGAAGATCTGACCTAAAAAAGAGTGAAAGCAAACACAGAAGTCCAGAAAAGAGAGATGGAGGAAGTAAAAGCTTACTGATGGAGTGCATCCACTCCAGTATTACAGAGTACAAACACTCATAACAAACAGCAAATGACTCTGCTGCTGCGCTCTGTTGAGGCAAATCACAAACTTTCCGTGCGTGTAGTTATTATAGTGGGAGCAAACACAGTGAGCACTTGGAAGGAAATAGGCTGAAGAGCATCTGCCTGGGCTGTACGACAATATACCACATGACTAATTATAGGACCATTGACACTGCTGGATACCGCCACGCATGCACACACATACGCACGACCATATTGCCTCTGAGACATGCTTTACTGTCACCACTGGTAACATTGTTCTTGTATTTCAAGGGGGACACATTTACATGAAAACAAACAGAAGCAATTAGACCACAAAGCATCAGGATTAGAGAGAGGCTGGCGTGTGTGTGTGTGTGTGTGTGTAGGTGTGTGTGTGTGTGTGTGGAGGCTTCACTAAGTGAGAATGTGATATTTGTGTGTATTTCTAGGAAGGAGTTCAATTGTTTAGATTAGTGTGAAAATGAGGAGAATAAAAAAAAAAGACACAATTTTAACCTCTTTATAAAACACCACATAACAGCTGTGAGTTTGTGTGTGTGTGTGTAGGTGTGTGTGTGAAGACAGAATATTACTACAAATGAGAACAATCCTGACAAAGTCACACTCTCGGTTTGACTTTAATTGCTGACAATCAAAGCTCACGTTGCTTCGATCTCTCCATCGAGAATCTATTGAAAGCCGGGATAGCACTGCATTACAATTAAATGAACACAGGGAGGAACATTTATCACCATTATTATTAATTAAAAAAACATTATTACAATAAACTGCACAACACTTCTATAGCATCCTCAGAATTGTCTCTCCCTGGGGTGTTTGAATTATTTACACTGTATTCCTTTAATGAGCAGTAACACTGTGGTAAATATGGACAGCTGTGCACGTGTATTGGTCATGATTATATTACTTTTGATCATAACTTTGCCAACAGCCAAACTTCAAGCAAGGTCAACAACACAAGACGCAGCAGCCAGCTAATGTTACTTACAAGTCCAACAGCAGTCAGCCCAGCTCGGCGTCTGTCTTTCAGACTTTTATTATCAGCATTACCAAGCTCTCACCAACTTCTCGACGTCTTTGCCAGATTTACTCTTGTCTAGCAGCCCCCTTTTTTCTCATTTTCTCTTCTTTGCTTCCTCAATCATCGTCCTCTTCAGTATTTTGGCCTCTGTCATTATGTCAATGGAGGCTGCGGGGCCCAGTTAAATTCACTAACCCAAATTTATGCATGCAATTTACTAAAAAGCACTGGATTACAGTTTCACTTTCACTTCCATGTACAAAAGATCTCTAATAATGCCCTTGTGACATCGTAAATCACACCTTGCCGGCACCATGTGACGCTCTGTCAGCGGAACAATGTGACAGTGTGAAAAGAGCGGAGTTAAGAAATGTATTTTAGTCATCATGATAACTACATGAAAAATCACGTTTTAAGTGCTACTTTTGGCTGGATTTGAACTATATTTTGCTCATGCTAGATAGGCTGTCTGAATCCGGTCCAAACCTGCCACAACAGATCAAGGACGTTACACAAAATATTATATCTGGAAAGATGGCGTGTGCTGCTCGCAGTAATTAAAACAAAAGATATTACAAGTGACAGGAAGGAAAGGGAGAGGTGCTGTGTAATGTGACAAATATTCCTCAGGCACATGAGTCTGGAGGGTTGCTTGCAGCATCCTCAGCACCTTTATTCCTGCGGCTATCTGAGGGCAACGTGCCTCCATGTGGAGGACCAGCTCACGCGCGTGGTGCATCAATCAGCAGTGACGCTCATGAAGGCTTTTCACACATTGCTTTGGATGCACTCATTGTTAATCAGTCAATTTTTCTATATGAAAATTAGTTTTGGGGCGCTGGAGCGGTGAATAATGGAGGGTCACCTGATGCACCGTGGGTGGACACTTCACCCCGATGGCACTGCTTGGCAACGGGCCTGAACCAGATGGTGGCAACAACACCCACAAATGAAATGCTGTTAATATTAATATGAAGTTTCACAAGTCAAAATGTCCACTGTGAGAACGGCTTATTGGACAGTTTTCAGGGGGAGGTAGCCAATAAAGACACAGCTGTGTTTTCATTTTGAATGTTTCAACCTCTTCTTAGATTAATTTGGGGAAAAGGTGTGACATTTTCCACACTAACAGGTGTGACAAAAGTAACCAAAGACATTCAGGGACATGTCAGCCAAACGCACACAGAGAGAGAGGGAGTCCTGTGGAGATGTTAAATTAGCTAAAATAATTGAAAACACCTGTGAGGGTAATCAGGGCCTTTAAAATTCACCTGATTACACCGGTTAAAAAGCTGGTGTACAGTGAATTTAGTCTAGGATGTTTTAGACTGAATTCCAGAACTTTTTGACAGACAACAAACATTTGGGACTGTTGCTTATTATAAACATTTTGGTTGTATATATATGATTGTATAAGACCTCTGGTATCGTCAATAGTTAATTCTGTTGTCGTGTTCTTTTCAGTGATGACCTTTGAACTGACACTCCTCTTGTGTAAGACCTGAAACTGAAATGAAACTGTAAGACTGTTACTGTGAAATGTACATTAATTAACTGGCAGCCATTGACAAGTAACTTACTCTCAAAAAAACCCCACAGTAGTTAACTTGCAGCCATTGACAAGTAACTTATTCTAAAAAAATCACAGTAATGAAATGGCAGCCATTGACAAGTAACTTACTGTAAAAAAAACCCCACAGTAATTAACTTGCAGCCATTGATAAGTAACTTACTCTCAAAAACCCCCCACAGTAATTAACTTGCAGCCATTGATAAGTAACTTACGCTCAAAACCCTCCCACAGTAATAAACTGGCAGCCATTGACAAGTAACTTATTCTAAAAAAAAATCACAGTAATGAAATGGCAGCCATTGACAAGTAACTTACTGTAAAAAGTCAGAGTAATTACCTAGCAGCCATTGACAAGTAACTTACTGTAAAAAGTCAGAGTAATTAACTGGCAGCCATTGACAAGTAAATTACTGTAAAAGTCAGAGTAATTAATTGGCAGCCATTGACAAGTAACTTACTGAAAAAAATACAGAATAAACTGGCAGCCAGTGTACATTAATTATAGCCTGTACTGTAATGCAAGAGGTCATATCAGGCAACATAAGTGAAAACACCAGCGTGGGTGGATTATGAGTATAGTGTGTGTATATATATATATATATATATATATATATATATATATATATATATATATATATATATATATATATATATATATATATAGTGTAGGGTTTTGTCTGAAGCCGGCTGTACCACACATTAAGATAAACCCACTGCAGAGGGAACAAATAGATTGTATAACAAACAGATTTCCTTGTTGCTGATTGCAGATTTGCTCACAAACGTTCGCTTTCTTTATATCAGCAAAGTATCTCATTGTAATTTCCACAATATTAGCCTCCAAAAAGTAAGAGCAGGACAATTGCAAGCAGACAACAGAATCAAAGACCATGTATTCATAAGTGCCACTTGGTGCAGAAATGTCTGCATCAAACATACTCAATGGGCTGAGCTACAAGAAGGCACTCTGTAGTAAGTTTAAACTGACTGATACATTTCAGCCTGAATGAGCCTTAATCAGGGTCCACTCTTGTTTTTCTTTGGGTTTTAATATAATAACAGCCCACAAGGATGTGAACATCTGGCGTTCTCATGGGTATTTGCTTAATTTCCTGAATCATTTATCATGAAGAGAAAGTCTGAGCGGTGCAGAATTCCTCCCGAGGTTACAGCAAAACTCTAAACGCATTTTAGCTCCAATTTAGGTTTCTACTCTGGTGACGTCGAGATTTTAATGTAATATTTTGCTGACGGATACAGGAGATATTTTGACTATTTTAACCTTAAAGCTGAAGGCTGAAGGTGATCAGAATCATGCTGTGTTTTATCCTCTCAGGCCATTATCTTTAGCAGTTAAATGTGTTGAGGGTTTAAAATCTGATGATACGTTTATTCTTTTAAAAAATAAGAATTTTCCATCTCAGTGGACTCGTACGGGAGATGTTTCTTTACAGCTGGATCTAGACTGGTACTGGTAGTAAATGACAAAGACATCTCTGTCTTTGCATGCTTTTATTCTCACTTTCTGTTGTCTTAAAGTTTAGGGTTTGTCGTATCTAAAAAACAGCGAGAAGCCAAAGAGTTGGTTCTTTCATTTCTGGTGTAGAGCGCCAACAAACTTTAGCCAAAGTACGTTTGAGCAAATCTGCTGAGATAAACGCCTTCACTGCTAAATAGGGAATAAGGAAAGTTGTTTTTTAAATACATAATGGATGCAAAAAGCCAGCAGCAGTTACCTTGGTCTGTCCTTCAATGACAGTGAGAGGCACGCTGGTGGAGGGCCACTTGTTCCTAGGAGGTAAAGGCTTGTCACAGTTCCATAAAACCACAATCTGTAGAGGAAAAGCACATGGATTCAGTTAATGTCATGTAGCAATCAACAGCATTATACATTAGATTATGCACTGATGTTTTTAAAACAGAAACAACATAGCATAAAGTATATATATATAAATAAGAGTATAAAGATGTAGAATCTAAAAAGCTTCGGGACAGCAGAGTACGAGTGCCACTGTAAAGGAAAAAAAAAAATCAAAAACTATCAGGATAAAAATGTTTTGAGAAAAAAAGTTGTAATTTTCTGAAAAAAAAGTCATAAAATATTGCCAATAATACAGTAATTTTATTTATTTTATGAGTTACAGACTTATACATATAGGACCATGTATCAAACAGACATTTACGGAATCAAGGCCAGTAAAATATCTGCTATATAAAATATATAATATCAGTATTATATTTTTAATTGTGACCACTGGATAAACAGAGCTGAAAGCAGATGGTTAGTCACAAAAAATGTCAACATAAAATCATGTATCAGTAACTACTCAGTACGGTAAAGGCTCTTTATTGTTGGTGTTTAATGCTGCTTGAACCTCCTGTATCTTTTGTTTTATCTGTTTAATATCCATGAATGTATCTTTAATTTTCATATATATTAAAATGACCACAGATGATAGATATACTGTGTATATATAACCCTCTGCGTCTCAATAAAAATATTTGAAAACAAAGTATTAAAACCTGAAAACCTTTGTACTATTGCGATTTTATTATAAAATATTACGACTTCATTCTTGAAATCAAACAGTGGTCCTGATATCCTGCTGTATTTGAGAAATGGCTGTACCCATTCATCAAATTCTATCCGAAGTTGCAAATTTGATCAAGAAAAAGAAAAAGAAAAGTAAAATTAATAGAAGTAGAACAGCAAAAGTGAAGCATCAGGGGAAGAAAGATTTTAATAAAATCATGAATTATGTTACAAGTGATCAAATATTGACTCCTCTACATTTATTTATTTATTTATTTATTTATCACTTCTCTTTGTTGCACCAACACCAAAGTCACAGTGAGATGTACAAACACTTCCCACCTGTGCACAGAACTTGGACTTGGCTACAGCGATGATGAGCTTCACCACGGGGGAGATCTGGGACTGTAGAGGAGTAACCGTATGGATCACAGCTGTGAACTGCTGCGAGGGGCTCTTACCTGCACACACACACACACACACACAGTTCAGAAACAGTTGTCACAGCTAAACTGTATTTAGGTTTTTAACACCGATTTGTGCAGATGCAGCTCCCCATAAAGCCCCATAACGGTTAACTGGACACAAGCTGCTCTGTGCTGCACTCGTCATCAATCTTTCTGACAGGATATATACCCCCCGCTCCCCCTGACTGAGCATGAGTAAACACGTCTAATTCAGGAGCGAACAGTTTGCTTTGAGTGTCTCGTTTAGTGAATTGTGAATCACGCTGATTTGTTCCTATAAAAAGGAGTAATTGTATTTTCTACAACCTCACAGTAAAAAGAGCTCATTAGTTACTTTTATTTTGCATTTTATTGGAGGAAAACAAATGAACCAAACGGGACAAAAAAAAAAAATTATGAAGCGGAACCAAACTTTAAATTACTAACTCCGATAAATGATCCAAAGCATATGGTACAATGGGTAAATGGGTTTGAGGAAATTGATTCCCCCTGTGGCAGCTCGTGCCAAAGAAATGTATCAATATTATAAACCATCAGCTCCTACGACTGGATTTTATTTTCTGAATATGTTTTCTAGAATCACTTCTTTTAAATCACTTCTTAAAATACATATTTATATACTTTTTTAAAATGCCTTAAATCTTAATGTTGTCTTGCTTTCTTGCCACTATATAATACAATATATATATATATTGCCAATATAATAATACAGTTATTATCAAATAAATATGAAAGCACACAAAGCTAAATTAAAGCCACGTTACATGATGTTTGTTTATGATTTGTTTATGGTGATTACTGCTGATTATTATTACATATCACGTGAATTAAAGATATTATGGACATTGGGATGCGACTATCTGTTTTTTTTTTCATTATAATGAGGTTATAATCAGCGTATACATTTTGAGATTACAGCATCGTACAAAACACATGAAGACCCTCCACCATAAAAGAGGACAGGGATGTATAACTCATCTCTGCAAGCAGCAAGTGATCAGACGTTTGGGAAATGCAGACCTCATTTTTGATAGATTTAGTATCATTGACACGCCTGGTGGAGACAGATTTTTCAAGTCATCTTACTCATTGTAAATATCTTGCAACATGCACGTGACATCTTTGAATTTTATATCTAGGTTAGGGAGCAAAGACCACGGCTCAAACTCACCTAGAGTACTTTAGCACTCCTTATCCATTTATTCATCTTTGACTCAATTTTCATATCCCTCCCCTCAAGCTCCTTTTCCCCTTCTCTCTCTTTCATTCAAATACATGGACCACTGGAGCTCTAATCCAATAAAATGATGAAGAGACGGCTCCCCTGCTCAGTTTTTCAACTCCCTCCTGGTTTCCTCCTGTCTTCCCGCCTCCAGCCAATACCGGCCTATCTCCAAACTCCATCCATCTATGACTTCTGATTTCCCCTTCCTCTCATCCCTTGACCCTCATCTGTTACCCTCCATCCACCTACCCTTCATCCCTTGACCCTCATCTCTTCATCCCACCGACA
This sequence comes from Miichthys miiuy, assembly GCA_036365135.1. Taxonomy (NCBI): domain Eukaryota; kingdom Metazoa; phylum Chordata; class Actinopteri; family Sciaenidae; genus Miichthys; species Miichthys miiuy. The sequence continues at coordinate 19,444,571 of CM071620.1, forward strand.
GTACATCACGTTGGTTCACTATAAACCGTTAAACCATATATCGGCATCAACTTTGTTCCTAAAAGTGGTATTAATAAATGTCTTTGACGCTGACATTTTACCATTTTATAAGGTTTACATAGCAAACTTGTTAGCAAACAGTTGCCTATTTACACACCCAGGAGACGCAGAGCAACATTAGAAATTATACTGCTTAAAACTGCTGCTGCTTGTTGGCCAAAACAGTAGCGGGTACAGCTGTACAACCAAAACAAAAAGCTAAAAGGTGCTAAAACACTGCAACGTTCGACGCTGCGACGCTCAGTAAATAAGGGCAGATACCGTAACATTCACATCAAATACAGAGGGCCAGGATTGGAGGCACACAGTACACCGAGTGTTGGGGTGGGTACGGGAATAAGGGAATAGACATCCTCATGGATAAGTGGAGCCAGAGTACTCTTTAGTGTTGCTCTATCCATCTCTCTGACACCGGGCCCCCTGACCAACCATCTCAGGTGGACTTTGCGGTATTTATGGAAGCACGAGGTCTGCCCTTGTGGGGGGCCGGGGGGGGGGGGTCACAGAAATAGACTCAGTCCTTCTGTTTTATGTGCTTCTCCCAGTGCGAGCTATGCCACCTTGATTTTTTATCAAATTACATAATTTGTTTATTAATGCAGTGTTTGCAGACACATTGTTCTCCCAATTAGAACAAGGTGATTTTGATATGAAGCATGAAAATGGATAAAAATAGATGACGCTAGTGCTTTACCCTTATTAAAAGCAGTACTTTGGAAATGGTGGCGTCTTATGTTTTAAATCTGCATCTCGTGACGTCCAAGCTGCATATCAGAAGGCACTAAATTGAAGGTAAAGTCATCTGAACGACTTCCTCGGTGGGGAAATTGATCCGTATTTAACCTCTTTGTTCACACTTTGAAAGTGGTTGAGGTCACACGTGCGTCATAAGTCCACCTGGATGTCATGTGAGAGCTGTTAAGAGTCACATGAATCAATGTGGGAAAGGATATCAGGACCACATTGTAAGAGGCTAATATCTTCTTACCCATTGCATCCATTACTCTATTGCATCTGGCGTCATTAAACCGGTATTGTATCGTCCCGTGCTGGCCTGTCGACCTTTAAAATAAGTAGCAGAGACATTGCGGCCAAGTACTGAAGACGCATTCTCTCTGAAAGCAAAATAGTCCAAGTGAGTGAAAATATAATGAAACTTAAAGCATTCATACCGATCCTTTCATATCATTCTATTTGGGATGGAAGTTTTATTGTGGATTTCACAAAAACTATATATGAGATCGCTGCCAAATGTCACTGCACAGTTGACCTCAATATGAATGCGGCACCAATATTGTGGGAGGTGTAGCCCAGTGCAAAAGGTCGCAGGAGAAGAGAGATTAAAGGACGGACCCGCTTTACCACATGAGCTTTATTGATTAATAACTAAGAACAGTATGTGGTTTGTAGACAGTAGCATAGTAATTTTCTTATTGAGAACAAAAATATGCAGGTTTGGCCTTGCTGTATTGAATATAAAATCATTAACACGCAGTTGAAACGAATGAACCGATTTAAACGGAGAACGACGGAGAAAAGAAAGGGTGGGCTGGAATGTTTCAGACGTTTCCATGAATCATCAAAACTATTTCAGACTAACAGGAATGAATTCCTGTTAGTCTGAAATGAAGTTTTTCCACCCACGATTGTTCTTAAAATTACTTACAAGGTGGTGAATACCAATGGTAGACTTTGGAAAGCTCTATGAAATCTAAATACAGTGTAGGAACCTTGATTCTTTACTTTAACACAACTGGAAATAGTCGTGAAAAATCATAATCCTCTTTATTGCATTTGGGATCAAAAGATTCCTCCCAACTTCCGTCCCAATTATGTTCTATGAAGGTAAGGGCCACAGCCTGGAGACAAACCCGGGTTGTTGCAGCAAGACCTGAGCCTTCGTACACCACAATACCGGGTGAGCTAGCAGGTGAGGTAGCGGGGTGCCCCTAGGCTGCACATTTTGATGTGTGCACCATAACAAGGTTGTGATATTGTGACTACAACTTCCAGTTTTGAAGCTGCACAAAATGACTGCCTTAAATCTGAAAGAAAAAAAACAACAACAACAAAAAATCCTAATTATTTGCCTTAAATCAGGTTTCAGTGTTTAAACTTGTAACACGTTTTATTGGCAGGCATAGTGAATCTAATCTTGTACAATGTAGGTATAAAATGTCATGTTAATGCACGTAAACGGAGGCTAGATTGTCATCTATCATTATTTAACAGGAAAATAATGATTATTTGGTCATTTAGCTCCGGAAACACTTATCTATTCCCTACAGAGAAACAGCTAGTAGCAATGTGTAATGTGTTTGTTATTCATTATCTTAAAAGAGAAACAATTAGTTTATCTTAAACCGGCACTATTTTTCCTGTCTCATTCTTTATACTCCCCTCTGTAAAGCTTTGTCCTTGCGGCTCCTGTTCAGCTTTAAACCCAACTGAAAGTTGAAAATTGTGGAGTTATTGGCTGGCAGGTGCTGCTCACGTGTCAGTAAGTGAGCGTGAGTGTGTCAAACCAGCCAGACTCTCAACAGGAAAACACAGTGGAAAGCTAACACGCACTCACACGGAGCTGAAAGTAGCTCCACAGCCCACGTAACGGCACAAACTAAAATAAAGATGTAACTCCAGCCATCAAAATCATTCCTACAGCTCCTGAGGCCACAGCGTCTGAGCAGTAAGTCAAACTTTTTCAAACTATCGGGCAGGAGCTGCAACTGCTTCGCCATCAAAAGTTATGGGAAGGTAGCAGAGTGAGACCGTCGCACAGACACGGCATTGACGACAAGTTATTCCCTGAGCAGCAGCACCGGAGATGGCAGCAGCTAAAATAGTGATTTACTGCGGTGGCATAAACCAAACTGCCCCCATCTTTCCTCCTATCCTTCGACCCCTCCCTTCTTTCTTCCCTCTAACCCTTGTGTCCACAATTCCTCAGAGAAAGACAAACATCGATCTGAGTTACAGCCTCAGTCTGTTGAGAATCACTCCAGTCTGCATGCATATATATATATATATATATATATATATATATATATATATATATATATATATATATATATATATATATATATATATATATATATACACCCACGTATACAAACACACCAGGCCACTTTCTCTTTGCTCTTTGCCTGCAGGTTTAAGTTTCTGCTTCAGCAGCAGTCCTACAACATATACGGTATATATTAGACATATTATTGCACATTTTTCTTATTTCAATGACCCTTTCATTTGAGAAGGAATGCAACATAAACTGATCAGTCATAACATTATGATAACCTGCCTAATATTGTGTAGGTCCCCCATTTGCAGCAAAAACAGCCCTGACCCATGGAGGAATGGACTCCACTGGACCTCTGAAGGTGTGTTGTGATATCTGGCACCAAGGTGTTAGCAACAGATCTCTCAAGTCCTGTAAGATGCGAGGTGGCGCCTCCATGGATTGGACTTGTTGGTCAATCTGGGGAATTTGGAGGCCAAGTCAACACCTTGAACTTGTTGTGTTCCTCACAACATTCCTGAACCATCTCTGCCTTGTGGCAGGGCGCATTATACTGCTGAAAGACGTCACTGCCACTGCCATCATGGAATACCGTTTCTATGAAGGGGTGTACATGGTCTACACGTAGGTTGGTACGTGTCACATCAAGTAACATCCACATGAATGGCGGGACCCAAGTATCACACTGCCTCTCCTGGCTTGCCTTCTTCCCCATCCTGATGCCATGTGTTCCCCAGGTAAATGATGCACAAACCAGGCCATTCACATGATGTAAAACAAATTTTTCCATTGCTCCGTGGTCCAGTTCTGATGCTCATGTGCCAATTGTTGGTGCTTTCAGCATTGGACAGGGGTCAGCATGGGCACCCTGATTTGTCTGTGGCTATGCTTGCCCCATGTGCAACAAACTGCGATGAACTGCATGTTCTGACACCTTTCTATCAAAACCAGCGTTAACTTTTTCAGCAAATTGAGCTACAGTAGCTTGGATCGGACTCAACGGTTCAGCCTTTGCTCCCTATGTGCATCAATGAGCCTTGGCCACCCTTGACTCTGTAACCGGTTCACTGCTTTTCCTTCCTTGGACCACTTTTGAACCGTCACCATTTGGATCTTGTCAAAGTCGTTAAAATCCTTACGCTTGCTCATTTTTCCTGCTTCTAGCATCAACTTTGAGGACAAAATGTTCACTTCCTGCCTAATATATTCCACCCACTGACAGGTGCCATGGTAAAAAGATAATCAGTGTTATTCACTTCACCTGTCAGTGGTCATAATGTTATGGCTGATCGGTGTATATCAGGGGGGTGAGCTTGTATATTTTCTACTTTCATGTTTGTTCCTCTAAACAACCAGCTCCTGGACTCTGATATGTTTTCCATGTCCTGAGATAAGTCCTGTCAGTGCAAATTACATCCAGCAACAGCTTCCAGGCAAGCTCCTCGTGGCAGTAGCAACAGCTTACTTGGAAAAAAAATTGAAGGAAAACCTGGAACTTGCACAACTGCAGAGAATTTCAGCTACAAATCAAACTAACATAAAATCCAAAAGAAGGAAGACATCACATACTGATTGACAGCCAAGAAGAAGTAGAAACGCTACCGTACTTTCTCAGTGCCAAAGATGAGGAGAAAATACGGAGATTGGGTAGACCGGTTTTTTTCGCTGCACTCCTCGCCATACCTACGAATTACCCTTATATGTGCTCATCACGCTTTGGATTTTTTGGAACATAGTTTGGTTGAGCTTTGGAGGATAATTAGCTGCAAGCTACAACTTGACTTTTATTTTTGTAAATTTGTTTTTAGAAAATTGGCACTAAAAATGTATACCACATCAGCTGCTAGCTTCTGTTTGCCACGTACCCATGAGTGTTCAAATGTCACCAAATTACATTGATACCAAAGAAAACATCTTCTGGGTTTATAATTATAAATATATAGTATGTTATTATGATTTCTGAGGGAATCATGTACATTTATTCACAGTGTAATCAGAGATAATGATATCCTCTGGTAGTGTGAGTCACAATGAATTTAAATATAGGTGTCATGTCTGTGTGTTTTTGTCAGATTTGACTGAGTTATGAATCTGAGGCGTAATAATTTTGACGTGAATTGCAGCAGTACGGTGCCAAGAGTATTAACATACTTTAATTGCCTACATGAGCTGTGCATAATTTCCTCTGGTGCAGCTCCAGTTGTTGATCCTGCTGATAAAAAAGGGCCAAACTACTCTGACTAACCCACCATGGAAACCGGAGCCAATCTATTGAAAATGAAATTGTTTTCAGGAGCAAACAAACCAAATATGTATAATAAAGTCAAGTTTAGTTGACCAGTTTTCAAATATGATTCATATATTTTTGTGAACTGGTCATGTTCACACAAATGGCATCACTTACCCAGTATGGCATAGTAAAAAGGGAACTGGGCAGGGTCGGTTGAGTACTGGGGGAGTGCATAAAGACCACCAGGGAGGGAATTCCACAAGAGCCGGTTTCTGGACACATGGGAGTCCACGCGATCCTGGATGATCTGCACGGAGGAGAAACAAAACGAGGAGGCGGAGAAGAAAGCACGTGAGGAGAATGGCGGAAAAAATGAAAGAAAATATGTAAACACAAAGGTAAATATAAAAAAGGAGACAGAATGAGGTGCAAGTGAGAAAATATGAGGTGGAGGAGTGAATAAAGACAAAGATTAGTTCAGTCATTTTCTTCCTCTTTGTGTCTTTATTTCAGACACCCTGCTTCCCAAATGTAACACAGTTAACTTTCAGGTGCCAGTCTCAGTATTAATACATACACATACTGTATAATAACATTATATAATATCATGCCCAAAGAAAAATGTGTATCTACAAATTAGGGAATTATGAATATTCAGATTTTCCTTCATGGTTTGAGAGAATTTGTTGTTTTTGAATTGAAAGATGGTGACAAAAATACACACACTGATTATTTGAAGCTATTTTAGGAATAAGCAGTGTCAGAAAAAATGATCTATTACTATCGTATTTCTATTTTCCACTATCATGTGATCCAGAAACACTAATTTGTCCATATGAGCACCATCATATGGCCCATTCAAGCCAACACTTTCTCTCGACATGTACTAATATTTGGGAATAAAAATAGCCGGCTGTTTAGCGGCAGCTGGCGCTTTGGGAACTCCCGAGAAGAGGACTGACTCCGTGGAGCGGACTTTAGATCGGGTTCACTTGGGGTGTCAACTTGCTCCCAACATGAGGAGTCCATTAGTTATTTAGCTAATATTATCCATCTGGCTTGTTATCAAAGGTCAGGTTAGTTGTTTGAGTGTTGCGAGTCCTCGGAGGGAGACCAATGACACAACTTCAACCTGCTTCTGGGCCTCTGAATACACAGATGTCTAAAGATCAGCAACGGGGATGTAATTTGTTCACTGTAATTATACTCAGATATTAGTATTTTTAAATGATATAGTGATGTTATAAAACCTTTAGAGCAACATTGTGTAACTTCTACCATAAAATAGTGTTGATGTAATCAGGTGAATGATGTCTCTGTCATCCATATGTCTGTTCTCACACTTAAACTTTGTGCTCTGAGTACAATCGCCCACGAGAAGTACGTAATGTCACACACCACCAACTATTTAGCGGTGAAGCTAGATCATATTTTATGGAGAAAATGTTTTCTGGTTTTCCCTCTGATGTCCTCCGGCTGCTCCGCCTCAGCTCTCTGTGATTTACAGAGTTTCCTGATGGACAGTGAAGTAAACTGCTGCCAACTGTAGCTGCTGTTAGCTAATGTTAGCTCACTTTGTTAGTTTGGCTGCCTGGACTGTGAGCTCGGAGCACAGGGAAGTGGGCACAGAAGGATTTTGGACCACTGGGGAGAAGAGGAGGTTTTCAGGATGAGGGAATGCTAACAGGAAGCAATGTCGTGCCAGAACAGGAGCTGGGCAAGCGGGCAATGTAACAGGGCTTGGCAGCCTCTATGGACATAATGACAAAGGAGAAAAGACTGAAGGAACGTTAACGGAGGAAGCTAAGAAGAGAAACGGAGAGAGAGTTATCTCTTTTGAGCTGCCTCCTGCATGAATGTTGAATAGCTTCAGCATACCATACCACAACCAAGGTGCAAACCAAAGCTATGAGGCTACAGTGCTAACCACCAAGCCGCCATGTTGCTTAATACATAACAAATTATCTAATAAGCTCTTCAGATGTTTTTTATGTAAAATCTTAATTTGCAAAAAAAAAACTATAGTAGCTGAAAGTAGCACACACACACACACTGTGTTTATCTTCCATTATTAAGGGATGAGAGGCGGTGACTGACACTGGCAGAGGGATGATCATGTAGCCGGCTGCCTCACCAGATGCTGAATGACAAGCTTTTGTAGGATTGAGCAAAAAAAAAAAGTCTTTCTCATGAGGAAATCTGTTTTCCTCCTTTCTTCTTCTTTCATTTAATTATTTTTTTTTCTCCACTTGTCACCAATTCAAGCAATAAATTCAGGTCCCCAGCTGACAAACCCCAGCAGTCTTTCTTAAGGTGTGATGGATTTATTTACTCGGTGCTAAAGAAGCGTTTTTACACCATAGAAACATCGTTTATCAAGTCAGACAACATTATGCAGGAGTGTGAGTATTTGAACTCCAGTTTAAGGCTCATCTTACAGCCAATAAAGTGACGGGGATTACTCACGGGACATTATGAGACATAATGTGCGATAATGGCAACATACGTACAGTACTCTCATATATATCTATCTGCAACTCAACAAGAAGGCAACCTGAGATATGAGCAACTTTACTGTTTACCTTGTCTATATTTGGTATTGTGTATATTTTGTAAATCTGTTTATTGATATTTATGTCATTTTAATTCTCTAATTGGTTGAAACGACCACAAAAATAAGTAATATAAACATTAAAAAATGAATTAAAATTAAAATAATAAACTAATAATAATTTTATTTGAGTAGCAGACTTTATGGATTCAAGGATTTATGCAAATTGCTTCACAAAAACAAGATCGGATGAAAAATAAAATGAATATTTTTTAATAATATTAAAAGGAAAAATCAAAATCAAAAAACAAAGCGCATGGATAAAGAAATAAAATAAACACGGACAAAAAAACTAAACAAAACGTAAAAATATTGATGACAAAAGAAAAACAAACATTATTTTATATTTTAACTCAAATTAAATGTTATAAACATTTTAACTCTACTTCATAATGCATTATTATTGTTATTATAACCTATTCCATTTAAATAAATAGATAAATCAGTGCATTAAGAACAAAGTATGGAAGAACGCAATCTGGTTTTCTTTCTTCTGTCTGACTCCAGAGCTACTGATCTGTGGAGAATTGGCTTGGCACTTACAGCCAGCTCTTAACACACACTCACACACACACACACACACCTCCTGATACCAACTGTCAGGCTCGCAGTATGTGGGACACTACAGTTATCAACAACGCCTCATTTCACCCATTTAGCCCGGTGGCGTGCTGGCTCGGAGTTTTTAGCACATCTGGCCAGCGGTATACGGCTGTCAGTGGGCTGCTGTCTAATTTCATACCCTGCTAGCACTGGGCATTTGGTGGCGTCACTGAGGTCTTGTTTTCTCCGTGATTTTAAGGATTCTGCATTTTGAAGAATGCTTGTGTTACGTTATAACATCAATATTCTGAGCACCGGTTTGTTTATCTATTAATCTGAATACACAGGCCTTGATAAATAGAAGGCTTCATACAGACACTTAAACATTATATAAAGCAGGACTTTAAATAGCCTCCTTAGAGTGACGCATGTTCTATATTCCCTTCACTTTAATCCACTTAAATAGTTCAGTGTATGACAGCTTCAGGCAAGTATTCAAATCCTTATCTTAATTTCATATGTCAGTTATAATTACACTTTATCACTGCATCTTGTGTTTCTTTGCTGATGATGTGAAACTGTCAAAATCAAAAAGTAAAATTAGCAACTTGGAATTTTTCTAATTTTACTCTCTAATTCTTGTTGTTTTTGCATGTTTTACTTTTTGTATATTTATTTATTATAAAAAAAAATAAAACTAATAAACAAATCCACCCAACACAGCTGCTGTTAGCTAATCTCAGCTCAGTTTGTTAGCCGTGCTGCCCAGACTGTGAGCTCAGGGCACCGTGTTTGTGTTTTTGACCCATTTGTATTGGATCTCTCAAAGTCTCATCTACAAATATCTACTGTATGACAACTGAGCTCAAATTTATGTGGTGAAAAAAAAAAAGACTGCACCTTAAATTTATGCATTTTAAATTTGCACAAAATTTCAGCCATTAAACTGAGCGTTTACGCAGACGGTCACATGTTAATAATTATCTCAGATTTTGTTCCCACTGAAGTTGAGTTATGACTCTTCTGACAGAAACATGACGGTAATAATGATTTTAATACTTGTGGTCGATGTGGTGATGATTGTAAACAATAATGTGCGCTACAAGAGAGATTATAGTGATTGTACTGATGTTTATGCTGCTGCTGCTGCTGCTGCTGCTGCTGCTGCTGATGGTGGTGGTAATAAAAGAGGATTATTATGATCTTTGTCTGTATTCAAACAAGCTAGAGAGAGTAAACAGTCCCTGAGGACTGAATCAAGGCTGTGAGGAAGTGAACTAACAACAGCGGAGGATAAAATGCACCAATGAGACAAAGTTTATCTTCTACACTTGAGCTGGCGAGGTCATTTAATGAGCCAGCCTCTAGCTTTCTAGTCTGGAGAGGAGGCATATACACCCACACACACAGCACAGTCTCTCTAACCTAAAGGCTGCGAGGCACTACAGACCTCCTTCACATTTGACGCTCGCCTCTTCTGCTCACATTGTGTCTCAATTTACAGCATCGAAATGCTTGTTTTCAGCCTATATACATCTATATACACTGCGCCGTGGATTCCTTTCCTCCTTCCTGATACTCACTGAGGAAATATTCTTAAAAGAAGATTAAACAAGTTTACTCTAGTTCTAGAGGTGTTTAAATATTTCTGTCTTTTCATACTGCATTATAATTAGATGGACACGTTCTTCCATGTGTTCATTCATTACCCAAAAAAGATGACCGGACCTAGGACAGAACACAACCTCCAAGACCAGTGATGGCCAGTTTGGAAATACAGTTAGCCTACTGAGGTGGTTTTCTTGATGGGTTTGTCTCCTGGCATTCCTGGCAATCTTTGTTGGTCTCAAAGGCCGTGCTCAAACACGGTTCTGATGCCTGTTAATGACTGATACAGTTAGTAGCATTTAATTATTAGGTGATTAGCTACTTTAACAAGTGGTTAGGCTACAGCTATTTGTTCATCAGGGGACTGAAGAGAACAAGAGTTGAAGCTGAGCAGCTGGAGCAAATATATTCTGTATAAAATATGATCCAGAAATCACTGAATAAAGTTATAAAATTGTGCTTTTGTACAGTAATCAGGCCACAGATGACTGTAGCAGCCCTCAGAATCACTCACAGACTGTATCAAACTGGGATCACTCCACTCCGGCGGTGTCAGAAGAGAGAAAGCGCTTCATTGGATGCAAAATTAGTATAAGTCCCCTGTTTCACAAAGACGTTACCTTTGCTATAACCACAGGCGTGAAGTTAAGTGTATTTGCGTGTTGCGATCGATCCAGATAAAAGCAGCTGTAGATATCTGCTGCGCGATACAGTTTACACCACAAGGCACTTTTTTAATGTCGATTGAGCTCAAACTGATCAGTACATAAGACTTTGATGATTCTGCATGAGGCAGTGCCATGTTATGTTATGTTATTATTAATTTTGCTTGCGATATGTGAAACCATGGCTTGCCGTCAATCGATTTTTAGGCTTCGTTTTGTTAGAGGTTGTTAGAGGTGGCTTAAACTTATCAATCTAAGCCCCAGTGTTTACAGCATCCCCACCCAGAAAAATAGCTCCAACATCCCTGCTTACCTCCAGAGTAGTTAAGACGATTTTGGCTACAGAAGAAAAGTAGGCGTCCCAGAGGAACTGAGTCTGCTGGCGGAGACCCAAGATCCTGTCATGGCCCACAGACCGGGTAATGGAGGGAACCTGGAGGAAGAAAATCAAGGAGACAAAAATGACAGTGAGATAGATTAAGTTAGATTTTTAACAATGTTGAGTGAGAGGAAGAGAATCGGTATGTAGAGCAAAAAAAAAAAAAAAAATCCGGACAGACAGGTGGAGGAAGCATAAGTAATTTTGAGGACATTGCAGAAAAGATTAGAGGAGATTCTTCCTTCCCCACATCTTCTACTCCCACATCGTGCACTGTCCATCAACTCGCTTATCCCCAGGATAGTATGGTGACTGAACCACCTGCTGTCCGTGTCTAATACTGTATTCACACCTTATGGTAGATACGATCGTGTGTCTGTTAGAAAGAGCCATTAAAAACAGGTTCAAATCAATGGACGCTTCAGAGGAAAGTACACCATCACAGACACCACCTGTCATGTTCCAAATGTGTCTTTTAATTTCACAAAAGTGTATATCTTTCCATGATCTTGGATATGGATTTCAAACGTGTATTTATAACTTTAGCTATTTTATTCCATCGTCTTTGCTTGCTTGCTTGCTTGCTTAAATTGCTTTTCACACACTGATCAGCAGTACGTTGTGTTCAGGTGTTACAGCTGACTCATACCATTCTGCAATCTTATGTGTTTTTTTTTTTTATTCTAAACTCAAATATATGAATATGCTGTTGTTTTCAAGCTAGCTGAGCTTCTCCACCATCGTGAATCTTGAATCTGCATATTTTAGAATATGAAACGCACATATTGGCTTTGAAAACCACTTAAAAGGTCCAACTATAGACTAATAACTAGCTTAGAGCCAGTATTTATTTTGTCTGTTCATGGCTGCTGTTGGAACATTGCGGTTCAACACGGTAGACTCGAACGACCAGGAGGCAGAGCCGGAGTTTTTCGTGCTGCTTCTCTGATGGAGCTCATTTGTTCATCAAACTGGGGATTGAAGCTCAGCTTGTCCACTTTTTTGTCTCTGTGGTGTTAAAGCTCCATGCCATAAAGGTATTAACGCTTCATTTATTTTCTTTGGGCGTATAGCAAGTGACAACAAATCATCTGTGTTTTTGCGCTTCGACCTGTTCGTCTGCTTCAAGGGAGTTCTGCAGAGGCAATGAAGCCACAAACTCTGCAGACCTGCTCAAAGCCTGAATATCCTGGTGCACCAGAGGCAAACTGAGGTCCCAGCTCACATTGTCATGGAAGACATGAGCAGCTGGCTTGTGGCTTGCAGCAGTGACACCCCTCAGGGAGAAGCAGTGGAGGGGTGAAATCAAGGAAGGAACGAGGATGCTGCCAACCTGACCAGGGAGCTAAACATCCTGATGTGCCAGGAAGATGGAGCAGGAAGCTCTCTCGATTCTCAGTTTGGAGAAAAACAAACTACCTTCCTTGATGAGGTCGGACATGACCTTAGCTGCCCCGCTCAGACAGACAATATAGCTGAAAAGGCAAGCCAACATTCCTGAAGAGCCTCATCAGCCTTAAAGAGGTGGCGGATTTGGAGCCCAGGACCCTTCTGGAGTTCTGGCCACAAACCCCACCGTCTCTTCACTGAAAGTTAAAGTGCCAACCTGTCAAACATGGCCAGCGGAAAATCCAGTGTGGTCTAACAGACACGTAGTGACTGATGAGATGAAACAACTGGTCACGATCCAGGAGAAGGTTGAGGACTTTGAGTCAAAGAGTTCTGCTGCTTGGCAAGCAGAGATCTTCTCCTCAAGTTGTAGAGTTTCATGGAGCCTAATGAGGCAGCTGCAAGTAACAATGAGCCTGTCTCGGATGATTTCTTAGTGATTTTCCACTACGAAATACTCAGTTTGAACTAATTTTCACTTTTTCGAAAAGTTTAAACACATTTGAACGAACAATAAACCCATGTAGTCTATCCACGACTTTATGTCTGCGGCTAAAACAGATTTCTTACGAGGAACGGGGCGACGCCTTGTTGGCTTTGTACCATGTTAACATCTTTAAATTGCTTATGTCCGCGAACAGTCTAAAATACAAAAATATTTAATCTACAATGATATAAAAACAAGAAAAGCAGTAAATACTCCCATTTAAAAAACCTGGAACAAGATTTTTTTTTTTAGTTCTGACATGTGAAATCATGACACTTTTGTCACGTGAAGGCTGTTTGTCTCTCTTCCCAGAGTTATTCCTGTCATTTTCCCATCGCCTTGTGTTTCTGTCTATCTTGTCTGACAGTCTCTCTGTGTTTGTTGCTGGTTGTGACCCTTAACTCATTCACCGATCAACGACTGCAGCATAAAAGACCAACTCTTTCACCCAGACGCCGCCTGGGCCGTTCATTTCCATAATGGTAACAAGCACTAAGGCCAAGCATTGTTCCTTTAAAACTTTAAAGCTCTTCTGTGTTTTTTTCCTGCTGTGCCTCAGGTAAATCTCATCTGCCGTCCTCCTGCCACGTCCCACTCTGTTTGTTCTGTTTTGGACACCTGTCACCACCTCCTCTGGATCGCCTACTCACCTGCGCATTCTCCCTTTGTTAACACAATAAACTGATTCAGTCACTCGGTTTGTGTTTGCATCTTGAGGTCTGAAATCATTCAGCTTTAACAGCTTTCCGATGTCCAGACGCTGTGAGAGTTAGAGCTCAGTTTGTTATCCTTGTTTAACTGCATGGCAAAATAATACAAGCAGCGGCAGAAGAAGGTGGCTTAGTACAAACTTTCTACATCAGCATGCAGGTATATTTTCCAAAATTCTGTCCGGTTGTGTTCTGTCATTCGTGGCGTCTCCTCTGCCTCACGCACGTGACAAACAAAAGTGATAAAAAGGTGAATGCATTTCACAAAGTCAGCAAACAAAAGGACGGTACATTTGAGGAACGTGCCCCCCGCAGCCTGTTGTGCTTAAACGGGGAGAAGTTGCACTTTTAACGGACGATTACAGATCCAATATTTCATTTTTCTCATGTCCAACAATAATAGTTTGTATTTTGAACAAAGAAAGTGACAGCTCTAGTGTTTCCTGCTGCAAAAGGACTCTGATCATTGTATTTAAACCCTGAAATGAACAGAATACACAATAACTTTCTGGTTATGATTGTGAAAACTAAAAAAAAAAAAATCAAAATAAAGAGCCCCAGAAAACATTCACGTTCACCTCGGAGTCTAAAGACGCAGTTTAGGAGGTCGTTTTGCCGTTAATGTCACTGTGATCTGGCGACAAGCAGAGCCAACATTAATCGTTCACCTCTCCGAGGTGGAATATAAACACAACACCAATCAAATCAGCTCAATTCTCTTCTCCTAATGGTGTTTATGTTTCTCAGCATGTGTGTGTGTGTGTGCGTTGTGTGTGTGTTTGTGTGTGTGTTTGGTGTCTCCTCTCCACAGGGGGAATAGAAAGTACATATTAAACAGCCAGGTATTGCAGTTCTCAGTGATGTAATTGAAAGTAATGAGATTCAACTCTCTCAGCGGGTGTTAGGGCTCCGATGTGTTCAACAGTGAGTCTCTGTGTGAGTGTGACAAAGAGACAAAGAGGGCAAGAATCCAGAATCTGTTTACCGATCAGACACACGTTCTCCTTTATTATTGCGTTTTTGTTATAATGTGCAAACAGTCAGATTTAGACCAAATAACGAAATGATTTCTGGGTATTTTAATACCTTTAATTACTTATTTGAAGGTGTTTAATTGGGAGCATCAAAGCCCAAATCCTGAGCTTGAAAGAGTTCTGTTATTTCCTTTACATAAACCGATGTCATGTTGTCACCTCGCCAACTGTCTCAGAACTGCAGGAAACAAATTAAGCAGTTTCAAGGTGTCCTCAAAGTATAGCAAGCAAGAATAACCTGTTTTCATCGGCTCTGCACGACGACTGTTTATTAACCATCGAGACCTCGGTAGATTTCTTGAATGTTGCAGAATTTGATACCAGATACTGTTTGATTCAACACGAGAATAAACAAAAGCACTAAAAATTGATTTAAAGCTATTTCCTTTATCGGAACAAACAGCAGTACGGCTAAATGAGGAAGAACATATTGACAAATTATTGACAATCTTACAGTTTTAGATGTACAGTGGAAACAATCATAGACATCAACGTAATGATATATATATTTCTTGTTCTAGTTATTGATGACAACTTGAACTATCTATAATACAAAGCTCGGGAGTCCGTGTTTTGATTCACTGGAAATGTTTCTAAAATGAATGAAACATGAAGGTAAATCAGTAATTTAAGCAACAAATGTCAACAATTTGACACAATTTGCTTATGAAAGGAAGTAAAATGTTGCACATTAAATATATTTCTGCCGTGAAAACATGAATTTTGATGAGCTTCTGCGGCTAAAAGTTCTTTTACATATTTAATATGTTGTTTATTGATTTAGATTATCACATAATTTACTGACTTTTTGTTGAATTTATAAATGTTCATAAAATCATAATTAAAAAAGCAGCAAATAGTCTTTTTTTTACTCATAAATGGACTTTGGAAAATGGAAATATATTATAAAATTTTCGATCAATCATTTATGGATTAATCATTGGTCCCCACCTTTGGTTTCTGCATTTTTTCTTCTGAAAGACAAATAAAATTACAGAGCTACTGTACTGAAATATACTGTGTAACAGATCAACTTAATTAACAATAAATGCAGATTTAATGTCAAATCTGTTCACTTCAGATAGTCCAAGTTCATTTTTATCATACAAGTGGAAGGAAAAGATGGTAAATATTGTGGGGACAAAACAACAGTCCTGATTAATGTGTGAAAAGCATCATGTGTTTGATTTTATCATGCTGTGTACTCAGGTTTTATCCTGAAAGCCTCGGCGTTATTTGTCATTATCCCTGCCTCTATGTGTTTATTAATTCATCGTATGTCTGCATCAAAACTAACGTGCACACGCTCAGTGTCTCACCCCGTCAAAACATAATACTTGCTTCACAAACAGTCGGCGTGCTCTCAGATGGATGGTTTTGTTTTGTCGAACAGAACAAACAAAACAACATTAGTGCATCATTGTGACTCTCTAATGTTCGATGACAAAAAGGCGGCTTTATTTCATCTAAAAGCCGAGATTGTAACACTTTTAATGATGGCTTGTCTGAAAAAAAATTAAATCATCATGGTGATGATGGTGACAGAGACGCGATGGGAGAGCAGGGACACGTTAATTAAAGTGAGACATGAAGTCCAAACCCTCAACACACACACACACACACACACTTTCACACCTCTGTATCACTGTCCAGGGGTCGGCATAGGTCATGCAGGTGGCACGTAGTAATATAGAGTAATTAGAGAATGTAAATATCACAAGCTCTGCCCGCTGTCGTAATTAAAGGGAACAGAAGGAGATCCAATTGTGGAATAATCCGTCCTGGATAAAAATAGTTCCTGGCAGAGGTGTGAGTGACTCTGAATATCACAGCTGTCATGTCAGAATGAAATAAAATTTACTACAAGCCACACGACTGCAATTAGATTCCCCCCTCTCTGTCAGCTGAACTGAAAGTCAGATTAGCTAATAGCTAATTAAGCACTCTGAGCTGAAACTCAGGTTTTGAGATAATTAATTAATAATTAATAATTTCGTGCCATAAAAAACGAAAACAACTCCTCATGCCGGAAATATGAAACACGTCTAATGTGGCTTAATCACTTTTAATGAATAAATGTTCATTGTTTTATAGATTTACACAGAGAAAAGACTATCGAAACCTTTAATTCAATTCAAAATACTAATACCACACTGTGGAAGAAAATTAAGTCCATCCATCCATCCATCCATCCATCCATCCATCCATCCATCCATCCATCCATCCATCCATCCATCTATCCATCCATCCATCCATCCATCCATCCATCCATCCATCCATCCATCCATCCATCCATCCATCCATCCATCCATCCATCCATCCATCCATCCATCCATCCAACCATGCATCCATCCATCCATCCATCCATCCATCCATCCATCCATCCATCCATCCATCCATTGTCCATCCATCCATTAATCTATCCATCTGTCCTCCATCTATCTGTCCATCCATCCATCCATCCATCCATCCATCCATCCATCCATCTGTATCCATCCATCCATCCATCTGTCCATCCATCCATTTGTCCATCCATCCATCTATCCATCCATCCATCCATCCATTTGTCCATTCATCTATCCATCCGTCCTCCATCTATCTGTCCATCCATCCATCTATCCATCCATCCATCCATTTGTCCATTCATCTATCCATCCATCCATTTGTCCATTCATCTATCCATCCATCCATCCATCCATCCATCCATCCATTCATCTATCCATCCATCCATCCATCCATCATCATCTATCCATCCATCTATCTATCCATCTATCCATCTATCCATCCATTCATCTATCCATCCATCCTATCCATCTATCTATCTATCTATCTATCTATCTATCTATCTATCTATCTATCTATCTATCTATCTATCTATCTATCTATCTATCTATGGTGTTTCTGTATTATGTTATAATTTCCCGGGGGGGGGATGTGGAGCCAATTGTGAGATGACAATTATATCAGGGAAGATGTTGGCATTTCACCACCCAGACACTGAATTAGCCTCTACTGAAAGGCCATGTTTTATCTTTTTCATAGCATACCGTGTGAGGAAGATTTGCCCTCTTCATGCAGGTGACTCTGTGGCAGGTTTTATTAACCTCCATGTACCTGCTGTAGTTGTATAATATAATAATAAATGGTTTGCTTTGCATCTATTCCTCCATTTCCCTTTTCCCCTTCTTTGTCTGTTGCCTCGTATTTTTGAGTTTACAGCTCTTGACTAGTTTCTATTTTTAGTTTATACACTTTAAAATCGTCACTATCTGCACTTATTTATGTCCTTGGATCCTAGGATCTTATCTCCGAAAATCTGTCCATCATTTACCTGTAACAGCAGTCTCTCATCTCCAACGATGGCGGCTTTCCTCCAGTCGATGACTTCAGAGAAGGGAAGCTCCCAGCCGTTACTCAGAATAACCGGGATACAAGCCGCCTGTTAGGAAAGAAGAAGGAGAAATCACTCTCCTTGGAGATAGTGGGCAGCACGTTATTTTTACATAACAGATGCAGGAATGGAAAGCAGGAATCAACAGTAGGTGGGATGCCTTCACAAGAACAGACACCAAGTGAGCATCTCAAGTCTGATTGACAAGTATCCTTGTACTGCTGGAGAGGATTTTAGATTATTATTATTTTTAAGTTTCCTGAACAGCAGTTCTTTCTGCGGACATTATATGGTAGTCTTTGAGAAGAGTTGTATCAGGGGCTGGTTATAGATCCGTGAAGGCATTTCACCTCTCATCCAAGAGTTTTCTGAACTGAAGAAGGCTCCTGGATGAGAGGTGAAACGTCTTCGTAGATCTACAACCAAGTCCAGTCGCCCCAGATTCAAATCTTCTCAAAGAAAGATGACCTGGACGACTGAGTACCTTCAAAGACAATTATGTGGCAATCAAGCACCAGGGCAGCGTTTTGGACAACTAGGAAGAAGAGGAAGTTTTCAGGTCTGGGGTGCGAGGGAATGACGACGGTAAGTGGATCTGGTGTGGACCAGAACTGGAGATCGGCAAGCGGGCAATGTAACTGGGCTCAGCAGCCTCTATGGACATAATGACGAAGGCGAAAAGACCGAAGGGGACGTTGACGGAGGAAGCTAGAGTCAGTCTGAGACTGACTTTTAGTTGTTGGCAAGAGCTCGGTGAAATAAAAGGCTGAAAGACAGACGGCGAGCTGGGCTGACTGCAAGGTTGTGGACTCGCTATAGTTTTTGATCATATCAATGTAATCAAATAGACATACTCTGAAACCAGGGGCGCTAAATCACAAAATATCATCACAATAATAAACACAGCACTATATATTTCTATCCAGTGTTTCTTTAACATAATTTCAACTTTGCAACAAATCATATATCTTGTTTTCCTGTCTGAGGACTGCTGTGCTGCTCAAAGACAAGCTTGTGTTGACAAGTTCTCACAGCTTGAGAGGGAACACAATCACTGTAACACATAAAATCTAACCAGAAGTTTAAAGCAGGGCACTCTGAGGGATCTATTTTTCCCTCCACTGAGGGATTTATCCTCTTAGGTTGTCTCGGCCTGATGTGACACTTTTAAAGTGTTCCAACTAAGAGTTCTGCAGAAACAAATGGAGTTGCCAAAAAGATTAAGGGCAAAATAAAGTGTATTTATTTATTTCCCCTGTATGCATCAATACTTAGAGGATTCATTAATGTGACTTAATTCATCAGGAGCTGTTTTCATTTCCCACGGGAGCTCTGAGAGTTGCTGTAAATTCATTTTATGATGAGACTCTCGAAACTGTTCATCATTTGTGGTTAATGGATAGGACTTGATTGTGCACTCCGCTGCACTATTAAACTGTGTGTTTAAAGGGAGAATGTGCTGTTTTCTGGACATTTCTTTCACTTCACACATTTTCTGCCTCATCTATAACCCTGTGGTGCTCTTTGGTTATATTCTCCTCTCAAATTATATAGCATATTAAATGAATGGTAAAAGATATTAGGTAAAGCCTGTTTCTCATCTTAAAAAGGGAAAGGAATGGGCAGGTTTGCAAGGATATAGTTTCTAATTTTTCTAATATTTTTCTAACCATATAGTGGTGTGAATAATGAATTAAGGAGGTTTTTAAGTACAACCACTGGAGTCATAAGTTCACTGTGCACTCGAAAAGTAATTTTCGTGTGCATAAGCGAATTGTCCAGGGTGTATCCGCCTCTTGTCCAATATCAGCTGGGATTGGCTCCAGCCCATCACGACCCTGATAGGGATATCTTGACCAAGGTACAAGATACAAGGACACTTTGACATCCAAAATGGAGGATCGAACCACCGATCTTCTGATTAGTGAATACCTCCATGTGCCATGTGAAATCATTTCCTAGCACTGTCGCCTCACAGCAAGAAGGTTCCTGGTTTGAACCTCGGCCGTGTGGAGCTGCAGCAGCATATGTTTCACTTCATTTGATATTAAATAAGAAACTGATGCTTCAAATATCTTTAATTTCACGTACGAATTATCTAAAAAAAATTGACATGCGTTTATCAAGTTAGACAAACACATTTTAAATAATTTGATATTTCATATGAGCAGTCATAGTGAAAAAGGAAAATGACCTCACCGTACATTAGAGTGTGAATAGTGCAGTTCACATTAAGAGATGCTAATGAATGCTCGTAATAAGAGTCCGGGTTGTCGTGCGTCAAATGAGTAAAGTAAGGCTTCACTTTACTGACGTACTGTATGGTTTGATTTTGTATATGTGGTCTCAAGTAGTGGAGCGGAGTCGGAGAAGAAGAGTGGAAAAAAAAAAAGAAAAATTCAATAAGTCTGGTATTTTCATTTAAAGTTCAAGTTCGACTGGATTCTCAATCAAGTGAAGCCGAGAGATTAAAGGAGATTCACAAAATGCCGAGTGCATGATCAGTGACCTGTCTACGCAAATTCTCTCCACTTTGATTAGTCTGGCTTTGTGAGATGATTTTCTCTTTTCTTTCCTCGCTGCCATCCTCTTACGCGTCCCTTTGTTTTTTCTGTCATATCTGCTGTCCTCTGAATTAAGATGATTAACATACTTTTGTGCTTTTATGACCTGTGGCGAACATCAGGTCTGATTTAGCCGTTGGCGTGCAATTAAAACGAACGTTTAATTAAAAGAATGACCCATTTTTATGTCATTCAAAATCATCTAACTTTTAATAATGTCACCAGAAAGTTCAGCGTCTATTTGTTCGTTTTATTTTTGATTAAACACTAAAGTGAAATTATGGCGCCGAATACAGAGTACAGAGAGGTTGGTGACACATATGTCTTGTGTGTTCCCTTTTTATTTGTCCCTATCCAGGGACTGCAAATGAAAACTAGCCTTTTGGCTAAATAAATAAACACCTAAGTCAGATTGATATTGATATAAATACTCAAAACGCTAAAGGCAGTCAGTCCTCAACAGAGTTTATAACTGGAAAGTGAGAAAAAAAAAACAAGAACAAGGAGAACGAGACACGATCAGATACTTAGCGCCAAGACAACACCGAGACAGACAGAACCGAGGTGCTAATGAAAGATGAACACACCTGTGGTCTGAAGACATTTATAAATGCCCTCTTTCTTTTTTTCTGTGGTGTATCTACAGAAACAGACCTTTGCTGACAGATTGTCAATAGTAATAAGATCAACTGTTGGTAACGGGAGGCAAAGAAACCCTTTGATTCTTTGAAGTTTCCAGCTGGAGATCCACCAGCTGTCTGATAAGTCTTTACCAGTAATCATGGGATTAACAGTGACGGGGAATCGAACCAGTTACTTTACTTTCTACAGTACCGGTGACATGTTGGTATTTTCTCTGGGAAAAGCATTTTTTTGCCCAGAAGTAGAGTTTATATTGTTTAACTACACACAAAGTACTCGTGGTGCATTTTGAAGGTTATTTTTATGAACTCAGCATTTTTCATTTTGATGGTTTTTTTGGAGGTGAAATATAAAAATGTGACAACAGTTTCAGAAATTTCTCCACCAAAATTACAATACCAGTCAAAAGTTTGGACACACCTTCTCATTCAATGCTTTTTCTTTACTTTCTACATTCTATATTAACACTGAAAACATCAAAACTATGTAATAACACGTGGAATGATGTGGCGAACAGAAAAGTGTAAACGAAGCAGAATGCGTTTTATAGTTTAGATTCTTTAAAGTAGCCACATTTTTCTGCACATTCTTGGTATTCTCTTAATCGGATTCATGAGGTCTTTCTTCTTTTTACTGCATTGAAGACCATCAGTTGTGTTGTTCAGCATTAGTGTGAAATAACCCTGTTTGATTAATGTAGTGCTGTCCATATTATGGCAAGAACAACTCAACTAGTTAAAGAGAAATTACATGATTACTTTAAGACACGAAGGTTAGTTTATGAGTTAGTTCAAGCAGCAGACACGTCTCGACATCAACTGTTCAGACGAGACGGTGTGAATCACACCTTCATGGCTGAATTGCTGCAAAGAAACCACAACTGAGGCAGACCAAGAAGAAGAAGAAGAAGAAGAAGAACAGAACTGCTTGGACCAAGAAATACAAGGATCTGTACTTTGGTCGAATGAGTCCAATTGAGATTTTTGGTTCCAGCTATCAGGTCTTTGTGAGACGCAGAGAAGGTGAAGGAACAGTATCTCTGGATGTATCTATGGAAGGTCAGCATGGCTTCATTGACATATATTGATAAATTGATGAAATATGACTTTGTTAATTTGAAACATACTCTCACTAATAGGTGTTATAGTATGTTCCCACCTTGCACACACACCTGGACAGATACCTTACAGTTTACAATCACATAATCCACAGCAGACTCACACACCTGCAGGGCCTCCAGGAAGCGAAACGATCCAAGACGTCGGCCTCGGGGCACCAGGCAGAAACTAGAGTTATGGAGCAGCTCCTGGTAGTCGAACCTACACAAACACAAATAGAAACATCAGGTTAGGGTATGAGACAATGCCTTAGCAAGTAAAAAATCAAAACAAAGACTATACATCTGTAATTCAGGAAAGGAAAAGAGAATGACGAGACTTCAATAAGAGAACGAAAGAGCTAATCAAACTTCCACTCATGACTTTTTGTAATTTCTCAGAATCCAAAAGGTGAAGGCATTTTCAGGACATTTCCAATAAGGTCTAGAGAGCTGAAAGAAACAAAGGGCAAAAAAAACCCTGAATCTGTCTCCACATTGCCATTTTCCTCACTATCAGACACATAAATTTCCAGAAAAACAATCAAAAGCAGCTTACGCCTAAATGGCTAGCAAAGACTTTCTCAAGGACTCGATCTCTTTCATAAAACGTGTTCTTGTAGGAGGCAGAGTGGTCTGTTCTGCACATCAAAGCGTACACGGTGGATGAATAATGAAACGTGCCAGAAAAAAGCAGTTATAACTAAACACCGGTGGCCCTTAACACGTTTCCTCTGATCAAAATACGTGAAGAGAGAATCCTCCATGCTGGGTTAGTGGAGGTTTGTGTTTGAGAAAACATTTGATCTGATGGTGGATCTTGTCTTTAAACTGAGATCAATGCAAGTGTTTGAAGGCCAGTACTAATATTTTACTGATGAAATTCTTTGTGCAATAGAATAAGAAGTAGCTTCGAGTGGTAGCATTCAAGTTTTTATGCAGCTGTCTTGTCTTTCTTTCTGAATTTCAAATATTTGTAAGGATTCGACCGTGGTTTTCTTCCATTATTCAAACGGTTAACTGGGTTTAAAGAATAATTTTGACCTCAGAGCTCTGAAGTGGAGACGTTTTTTGAGAGACAGCAAGTCATTTTTTGCCTGGACTTTTATTTAAATGACTGCGTGGATGTCTTCGTCATGGGGAATGATGCCAAAGCTGTTTTTAGTGTAGCCTTCAAATGTACACTGACCACAGAGGCATGATGAAGTGTACTCCAACTGTACTGTTTCATGCTTCCTGTGTGGCTTATCGTGGCCACCCGTGTGGTCGATTGTTGTAATGATGCAGATCAACATTTCAAGCAGCCCCCTGCTGAAAATAAGTAGCTTGGTTCTCATTTCCCGTGGTCTTGGATTTACAGCAGTTACAACAAGATAAAAAATACGTAAAACCTTATCAAAATATCAATATATACTACTGCAGTTTCAAAACGTAGATAGTTTGCACAAAGCAGAGTGAAAATCTTTACAAAGCAGGTAAAGGTACAAACAGCAGACAATCCTTCAGAGGCTCTCTGGTTCCAACCTCCCCTCAAACTCCCCTCACTTCTGCAGAAAAGTGTGTGACTTTAAAGGTCTGGTGGCACACTGTATGTGTGTGTGTGTGTGTGTGTGTGTGTGTGTGTGTGTGTGTGTGTGTGTGTGTGTTGGTGTGTGTGTGCGCACATGATCTCAGGGCCAGCCTGAGGAGATTTCAGATTACAGCCCAATCTGTCTGGGGATCAACTGTCCCCACACTCTCACTGCTAGACACCTATGTGTGTATGTGCGTGTGTGTTTGTGTGTATTTGTGTGTGTGTGTGTGTGTGTGTGTGTCCACCTGTCTGGAATGCTTCCCTCTATAATGTGTGTGTATGATATGTCTTTGTGATGAGAGGTGAGACGTCTGCCATATCACTTACTGTCACTGCACACGTGTGTGTGTGTTTGTTTGTGTGTTATTGTGTGTGTGTGTGTGCAAGTGTGAAAGAGAGCAAAATAAGATGTCAGGTGTCCAGTTTGTCACCTAAAGACAAGGTCATTCTAGCAGCCGCTGAGAGAGAAGCACACAGACAGAGACAGCCTGTCACATATAAAGACGGTTATTTGGGAATAACAACAAACAAACGCTCGGAGTACAATTAAACCTTCCTTCACCACACAGCTCCTCTGTTTCATGGTGGTCTTGTGACCTTGATACAACTCCTGCTTTGCTTTGCGTTTCATGATATCATCTTTATCTCTGATAAAAATTAAAAAAAAGCCTGAGCACCCGAGGGGCTCTGTGCACATAAGCACCGCTGATAATGATACTGAGCTGGAAGCAGAAATGACAGCGGCAGGATTGCCCCCAGGTATGGACAGAGCAGACCCTCCAAGTGAACTAACAAGAAACTACAAGGTTAATGAACAACGCGCAGACGTGACAGGAGACAGACGGAGACACGCTTTTGAATAACTGTTTGCATAGAAATTCTTCCTTCGACTCCATCAACCTTCAGAGAAAATAAACTGAAAGAAAAAATGTCTTTACACGTGACCGTTAAACACCTAGAACATAGTGCTTTAACTTCATCACACATGCATCCACAGACTTATTGATAATCCTGTGATCTATGATCTATTCTATGATCTAAACCTTCTAAGCAATTAATAAAAATAAAGTTGATGATCTTTGATTATCGTGTTGTGGGCAGGTGTGTCAGCGAACAAATCATAAACACAACTGGTTAAAAGATCACAAAAGAATACTAAAGTTTGCCTCTCGTTTTAAGTTTTGATTACCAACAGTATGCATGAGGTGTGTACTTGCTCGCCAGTCTGACTAGTTTTTTTTTTTAATACCAGTTTACACAGAAGAAATCAGGAGTGGAGACACTGCCGCGTCACTGCAGGAAGGTTTCTGGTTCGAATCCCGTCTGGGTCCTTTCTGTGAGGAGTTTGCATGTTCCCCTCTATTTATTCAGTTCAGAGAAACTCCACAATCTCCAGAGAGCTTTAACGTTGGTTGGCTGGGATTAGAAATTCTACTTGCTGGAGTAGTAAAACTGGGTTCCATTACATATAGTAGACTACTGACCCCATGTATCTCGAAAGAAATGGAGATAGCGCCATTAAAAAATGTTTTTGAGAGCAAATTGCCTCATAATATACATATATTTTGATGATATGTTTTATTTAAGTTGGCAATTGTTGGATAATCACAATATAAGGGTGAGCTTTAACTTTATTATATATTTATTATATTATTATATTTTTCAAATTGTTTATTAAAAAGGTAAGGGGAAGGTAAGCCTTCCCCTGACATGAGTCCCTGCTGCAGGAAGAAGTGGCTTCGCCTCTAAAATGACAAAATTTCAGGCCTGTTAACATCTAATCTCCATTTAATAACTAGTCTGTGTATTGCAACCCATTTTAATT
Organism: Miichthys miiuy; assembly: GCA_036365135.1. Classification (NCBI taxonomy): domain Eukaryota; kingdom Metazoa; phylum Chordata; class Actinopteri; family Sciaenidae; genus Miichthys; species Miichthys miiuy. The sequence goes on from CM071620.1 coordinate 19,470,391, forward strand.
TAGTGATCCCTCGTAAACATTTAAGATATGGCTCTTGGCTATCACTGGCCAGGCAGTGATTATTGCAGTAACTTGCATCATTATCATTATCAGTAGCATAAGTGTCCCCTACAAGCATTTCAAATGTGGAATGAAATCAGCCAGATGGGCCAGTTGAGTCATGGAGAGCAGATACGAGCCAGGTAACTTCGAGGATGACTGTAATTCCAATAAAAAGAAAAGCCTGGCAGCCCATATGGTATGTGATGCTACCCTAGACATCATATCCTATTTTTAAGGGTGAGAAATTTGTGTGTATGAAGCACGGGATAAAAATCCTCTAGACCAGATACTGGCTGCTTCTTAAATAAACCAACTGCCGAGCTTCCAAGACTCTGTAGCCCAGGTTGCCACAAGTTTTTGCCAAGTCTCGTGTATTGATTGATTCTGCCGCTTCAGCTGTCACAGCAGCCTCCTCATGTCTGTGTTTCCTGGCATGCTGGCCCAGTGGAGCCTTCCCATGTGTAGGTGTTACCGCTCAGAGATTCTGTCAGGTGGTGCATGCCTTGCATCTCCAGGAAAAACCTACCTTCCTCACGATTCTCGCAAAGACGTGACATGGCAACAAATGCTTTACACATCGTTAATTATAGTGTTAGGAGCAGCTTTGGGCTAGTTCGGTGTTCTTTACTGATTTTAACAACAAAACATCTATATAAATCCATTAAACTCAGTACACTTTGAGAAAATCAATTCAAAAACAGCAAGCAGTCCAATTAAAAGCAACATGGGGATTAAAAAACGGGGAAACAAACGCTGTGGTATGTCTTTTAATTTTAAGGTTTCATCTGTATTGCTTCTAAGCTTCATTAATTTGGAGGATGAATGATCAAGTGACACTAGTCCGCCTATAATTGGTCCTTAAAAACCACTTGACCAAACAGCCATTGTTTGAAGGATCAGGGGATCACCAACAGAAATATCTGAGACCAGAATTAAATGCTCCTTACATGTGCTGTTTGCTGTTCCTTCACTCTGTGGTAAGAACTGAAAAGGTCAGTGATCAAGGACAAGGACTAGTCACTGCATGAAACGAGGGCTAGTTGAATATGAGGACCACCTCTTGACATGTTTTTTTTTTTTTTTTTTTACCACTGTTCTGGTCTTGAAATACTGAGGAGTTGATCCCATGAGAAACTGGGACATCAAAGCTTGTCTAAGAGAAGAATCCCAGGAGATCCAAAGAGTAGCTGGAGAAACTTACTGAAGAAACAGGACATATGGGCTGTTCTGCATCGGGTGTTGACCCTGACCCAGATAACAGCAGCATAATATTCCTAACCGTTTTATATTATTTGTTACACATATTTAGTGCAAAGCCATAAAAATTCCCATCTTGTTGTTAAACCCTGGAGACTAACCTCTGAATGGTCTTGTTTATCTACTTTGTTTTTGCACCATTTTCTTCAATAAATAGATTTTAGTCCATTGTATCTGCATTCATCCCTCCACTTTTCTCTTCACCTACAATTAACTGGGCTGTGCTTGTTGCAGAAGGACCTTCATTAACTTGGACTATGCAAAGCAAGAAAACAACAACTTTTGTATGCACGGTACACCGAAGCTTAAACTAATCTGGCGACAATCTATAAAAAAAATATTGTACTATGTAGATCCAATGTGTGGAGTATCTTTCTATGTGTTTGCGTACATGAACAAGACAGGCAGCAACACACAAGAGAAAGACAGAGTTGGATGATACCCAGTAAGAAAGAATTAAAAATCAATATGTGCCACAGAGAATCACTCAGAACATTTTAGCTGAAAAACAAAATAAATAGTGTTGTTCACTGTAAAGTAAAAGGGTTCTCTCAGCAGAAGACAATAAATAGTTTCAGAAGTGACGGATCAATATGAGGCCTTTAAGAGAAGACTCTGAGGTCTGATTTTACACCGGAGAGAATTATATTTTTATGTTTGAAAAAGGCCAAAGTCTCCCCAAAACTCTGAACCAACTAAACTCCCTATTTATGAAAAATCCATGGTTTGTACAAGAGCTTACAGATGATGATAAGTGATCACGATTTAATGCTCATACAGTAGAAACAGCATTCAGTTTTTATTAACCACACCAAATAAAAATAACAAATTATAAATCATGAATGCTGACAAGGAGTGGAGCCGGTGTTGTTCCAGAACAGGAGCTGGGCAAGCAGGCAATATAACCAGGCTCAGCGGCCTCTATAGACATTTTGACGTTGATGTTGACAGTGGAAGCTAAGAAGAGAAAAGGAGGGAGTGACTAAGCAACATTCTTAGGCCGGGTAAATCTAGGACTGACTTTTTGAAACAAAAGGCTTTTTGCTGTTGGACTAGGAAGTAATATTAGCTGGCTGCTATGTCTTGTGTTCTTGCACTAGTTTGATGTTTCGCTGCTAGCAAAGTTGTCGACTTGCTAGTTTTTGTTCATAAGTAATATAATCACATCAATCACTCTGAAACTGGGGGCCCTAAATTGTAAAAAAAATATCAAATTCTACGCAATGTTTCTCTGAGACTCACTTTCCTGTATCGTATAAAGGCACAGATATTTTTTGGCTGTTCGTGGTCAGACAATATTTAACACTGAAGCACTGAGAGTTTGATGGATTTTCTAATAATGGTTTCAAGGTTTTGCAGAAAGGAGAAGGTATTGAAAAATTGTTGAGGCATCAGTGCAGAGGTGTTGTACTGGTACTGGTGCAGGACAATTTCAAAGAATAATTTAGTCTTATTACGAGTCTGTAAGCAGGACACTTATCTAACTTTGCTGAAGTCTGGGGATTCCTGGCTCCCAACATTTATCATTATAAATGCAATATACTACGTTAGTAAGTAAAATATAAATAGCATCACCGGTAATTACTACAAATAGGCACCTAACACACACACACACACACACACACACATTCAGGCAAAAAAAGGAACTGAAGGCTTTGTCTTACACACAGACTAGTAGTCCCTGTTGGTGTAATTGTGTGGACCCATTAATTATGAAGTAGACACACACACACACTGGGATGTCCTTGAAGAGAAAAACAACCTTTGTTCAGAAAAGAGCAAACGGGGCGAAAAATGTCGTTCTCTTTGTGCAATTTATAAGACAATGGGAATTAACTGAACAACCTGAATCCTACATTGAGATGTTTTCCTTAGAACAGATGGAGAGGTGGTTCAAAGAGCTTGAAAATAGTATCTACAGCGGGCCAAGCGTGGAAGATGACCTCTTGAAAGGTCCAATCTGCTCAGACAATCAGGCACCACAAACACAAAAACAGTGGTCCGACTGTCCTTTGAAATTCCAACAGCAGAGCAAAAAACTTAAAACACACTGGGAATGGAGTGATGAATTAATTTGTAATAAAATTACATGCAAAGGCTGGTAATCAGTTAATGACTTGATTGGCATTCACTGGTGGAAAACCGAACATTCCCAAGCTTTTGATCTACAAGTCACTGCCATATTAGAAGCGGATGCCGTTTGTTTGCAGCATAATTTGTCACTTATTGTTGCAGAGTCACCTGCCTAATAGTGTGTGAGTCCCACTTTTGCGGCCATAATAGCCCTGACCCATCGAGGCATGGACTCCACTAGACCTCTGAAGGCGTACTCTGGTATCAGGCAAACAACCAAATCCCTTGAGTTCTGTAAGTTCCAAGGTTGGACGTCCATGGATCGGACTTGTTTGTCAAGCACATCCCACAGATGCTTGAATGGATTGAGATCTGGGGGATTTGGAGGTCAACACCTTGAATCACCTTTGCTTTGTGGTAGGGCACATTATCCTGCTGAAAGAGGCCACTGCCATCAGGGAATACCATTTCCATGAAAGGGTATACATGGTCTGCAGGTAGGTTGGAACGTGTCAAAGTAACATCTGCATGAATGGAACCGGTACCAAATTTTCCCAGCAGGACACTGCCTAAAGCATCACACTGCCTTCTTCCCATAGTGCATCCTGGTGTCATGTGTTCCTCAGGTAAGCGACACATGTTTGATAGGTACTGACCACTGCAGACCGGGAACATCCGACAAGAGCTGCAGCTTGGAAGATGCCCTGACTTGTCGTCTAGCCATCCCAATTCGGCCCTTATCAAAGTCGCTCAAATCCTTACACTTGCCCATTTTTCCTGCTTCTGACATCAACTTCAACGTCCATAGGTCGTCAGATTACAGCAAAGAGCCACAACATAGACTCAACTCCTTAAGGGCATTTTTACATTATGAGAAAAGAGTGTAAAAATTGATTTCCTCTTTAATCTTAACTGTGCACAGATGTAAAAGGGACATAAATTCATTTGTGACTCTTTGCTTCAATCCCTCACCAAATTCCTCTTCAGCAGGCCGCACTCTCATGAGTAGAAAACAGAAGCAGAAGAAGAAGAGTCTGTGGTTTGATAAATGCGTTTTAAAATGGGATTCACAAGGAGAGACACCCTCGGCGGCACAAGATGTGAAGCAGTTGTGATTTGTTGAGTCAGGCCAGGAGCTCAGGGCTTTTTTCTGTGTCTCTCTCTGTGTTTTTTCACGTATGTGTGTGTGTGTGTGTGTCTACGACGCTGATGTGGGAGAGCTGCAGTAGATTCTCACTTTTGCGTGGCTGCAACTTTATACGCAACTGATTAGTGACGAGTGAGTTTAATATTGTATATTTTAATCACAGGAATGAGCATTTTGGAGAGTAAATAGTCTGCTAAAGGACAATTTAATATATATATAAGTAAGCGCACTTATGTGAGTGAGGAGGGCTTAAATGAACATTGATGTTTTTCATTGCTTTAGGGCACAGTGATTATAAATACTCTTTGAAAGCACATGCCATATTGATTTGGCGTTGTACGAGTGCTCTGACGAGTTATTTAACAGCAGATTTTTTCATATAAAATAAACTGATATCAGATTATAATAGATACATTGGTATTCACGTAACAAACACATTTTATTAGAGAGATGGATTCTTTTAAAAGATGTTAAGAAAGGAAGCAATAATGACAGCTGATATATTTTTCGATTTTCTTTTTTATGACTTCAAATTTTACTGATGTCAATAAATTAATTAGGCTATAATTTGTAACACAAATAGTAACTATTTTAAAATACAGCTCAATTTTTGGCCACTAGGGGGGCAGAAAAATATATATTTTATACTAGATTACTCTATACTTCTACTTCATCTATTCATAGTTAAATATTGTTTTTTACTCTGCTACACTGATGCAACCAACAAATAAATTATGATGCATTATTATAGGTTAATCTTTGATCCTAGAGGGAAATTCACAACCTTTACCTGCTGCTAGATTAAAGTGATGTACATGAATGCATCAGTAATCATAAAACAGTAATATAACATATAGTACATTATTTGAAAATGTTCCATACTGTACAGTCACTACTTCTACTTTTGGTAATTTAAGTATATTTTGATGTTACTTTCACATCTATGAGACACAGAGCGACAAAAGTTCTCAGTGACCTGACACATGTAAGCCAAATATTCCCTCTTATTTCAGCTCTCATTCAGATCAATTATCACAAGTTCTTACTTGACATTCACTGTAGGGTGTATCCATTATATCTTGAGCAGAATTTCCATTTTTTTTTCTTTCCAGGTAAAAGAACAATCTGTGGGGTGCCGTTTAGCTCAGTTGGTAGAGCAAACGCCCCATGTGCGAAGGCTCAGTCCTTGCCACGGCAGCCCAGGCTTTGAATCCGACCTGTGGCTCTTTCCCGCATGTCATTCCCCATCTCTCTCTCTCCCCACATTCCTGTCACTCTTCAGCTGTCTCTGTTGAAAATAACTTTAAAAAAAGCTTGAAAAGGCCAATATATATCTTTAAAAAGAACAATCTGTGTCCTAGGTAGCTGTTTTTTTCCTGTCAAGCACCTGTGCCTGGGGATTGAGATTAAAATGTATCACACCAGTATGAACGCAGTCAAGCTAAGCCATATCTGAAGGCAATCAAGTCAAAAGTAAATGCTATGTAGAAAGGAGGCTGCTGGGGGAAGGACATTCAACATTCAGTTATCAGATTTCAGCCCAGGAAAATGTAACGGTAAATGCACGTTTCTATGACATTCCATGAACACTGGTCCACTAATTATATCCATTAATCAGTTTGTGTCCTACATAAAAAAAAAGAGAGGGAAGGAGTTAGTGTCAATTAAAATGCAAAGTACAGATGGTCCCACAGCTCAGTACAATGAAGAAATACTTCATATATTAGCCGTTCCTATGCGAGGCTTTAAGGTAGAAGTGGTCATAAATCAGCACTCCGAGGGGATATGTGTCACACTTTGAATAACTAAAACAATTCAACGCACACAGGTGAGAATATATCGTGTTAAGCCCACGAAGAGGACCTGTGGTCAAGGCTAAAATCTGACTGAGGGGAAAAATTGTGTAAGTCGCAACAACATCCCAGCCAAGTCTATCAGCACCTGGCTTTTTGGAGTGTGTTGGAAGCTGTTTAAAAGCTCGTCAAAGCATCAACAAGCTATTTAGTCCACCATCAAAGAGTGTGGTGGGGAATATGTGTGTGTGTGTGTGTGTGTGTGGGAATGAGCTGCTGCTTTCTGGCACGGTAAGTCTTGCAAATGTGTCTGCCCACATTAGTGCAGAGGCGTGCTCGTGCATTTAAAAGCAAGGCCATTGTCTCCGATCTGTAGCCCACAAATCACATAATACAGAGGCCACATGGAAAAATGTTTAATGCTTTAATGGTTCATGCTGCAAACAATGGGACGAAATGGAGGGTCTGTTTCAGTGGAGAGCGCATTAGTGATTTTGAGTGTGTGTGTGTGTGTGTGTGTGTGTGTTTCTTTTTTGCATTGACCAAATGTCACCGCCGGGATAGAAATCCTGCAAACTGATCAAGAAAAGTAGATTTCATTTTGAGTTCAGGGCGTGCTGCAGAGGGTTAAAGGCTTCAGTGAGCTTCAAATGAACTGCTTGTCAGATCAGATGACGGTCAGATGTTCATGTTTTTAAGACTTGTGTTTTTAGTCTGAACTATATTTATTTATTTGTCTACATTTTAATCTGTCACATTATTACCACTGTAAAATAAGAAAATAAGTTTGTCTGCCTATTCGTACTTTCTCATCTGTGTTTTTACTTTTATTCTCAGGAGGCAGAGCAGGTCATCCACTAATCGGATCAGCGGTTCAATCCCCGACTCCTCCAGTCTGCATGTCGAAGGGCAAGAAAGATACTGAACCCCAAATTGCTCCTGAAGGCTGCACCATCGTTGCATGAACGCCTGTGAACGGTTAGCCCATAAAAACTGATGAGCACTTGGCACCTTGCATGGCAGCTAATGCCATCAGTGTATGAATGTATGTGAATGAGTGAATGAGATACGTAGTGTGAAAGCGCTTTGAGTGGTCGGAAGACTAGAAAGGCGCTATATAAGTACAGTCCAGTTATAGATATAATGTGTTTTATTTTTATTTTTAATGTTATTTTTATCCTGTTTCCTCACTGCAACACGACGAGATAGCATTTCATCAGCAGTTTGTGTTGTATATTTGTGTTTATAAAGGAGTGTGTGGGGGGTTGTTTTATTGTGTGGAGCACTTTTGTATGTGTAATAAAGTAAATAAAGTAAATAAAACACAAAGTTTCTCCATTTTTCTTCCACCAACATCACTTCCTGATGGTGGAACTGACCCCAAATACCAAAAATCAGCACACAACTGTGAGAACACACCAGTGGGGTCAGAGCGATGGAGAAATCGAACTTAGTTCTGGACTCGAACAAACAAATCCAGAGTGAAAACAGCGGAAAAGAAAAGAAAAACCTTCTGTGTGTGCCTCTGCACACCGGGAATACTTGTATGCGACTTTCGGTAGCATCTCTTTTAACCTTCATATCCAAACAACAGCAGCTCCAGAGGGGTTGGGAAAGGGCAAGCCAGGCAGAGGTCGGGGAGCAGAGGAGTCCCAGAGGAGGTTCCTCAAAGTTTATGTTACACAAGAACAAATATGAAGGAAAAATACTGTTATTATAGAGGTCTGCTCCCATCAAGTTTCATCAAAATACCACAAGACAGATGGCACAGCTTCATAGAAACACCTTAACTTCAAGTCTGTGCGTGTGTGTGTTTGAGGGAGAATCATTTGCATGTTCATTGGTGTGTCGGTGTGTCTTTGAGACAGAGAGAAATTTCCATATTTATCAGTGTGTGTGTGTGTGTGTGTGTACGTAAACACATCACAATTGAGACTGTTCCCTTCTCTGGCTGAGTTGAAACACAAGTCTCTGGGCTGGTATTAAAGCTTAATGTTGCAGACTGGTCTGGCTCAGAATATTAATGCACGCTCACTAATACATACTACACACACACACACACACACACGCGCACATACACACAAACCATGAATGTCGGAAAGGTATCTGTACGGTTGGAAGGAAACAACTGTTCAAAAACAAAGTTGGGTAGGTGCAACAACATCTTTGAAGGTGCCGACAGATGCACAGTCGCTTGTTCATGGAGTTCTCAACAGTTGTTTTATTTATGATTAATTTAGATATGTCATTTACATTTTTCCATAAATAAAATGGAATAGCAGCATTATGCTGTTTTCTACAAAACAAAATTAGTTGTATGTAAAACATGAACCCAAAACAGCAGAACACAACAGATGGTCAAAAACACAGCAGAGTTCCTTTTAAAGGGTCCGGTTTGTCAGATTTAGGGTGTATAATCACTGAAAATGTGTTTCACGTGTTGAACCAGGCGACACAGTGGTGTAGTTGTTAACACTGTCGCCTAGCCGGTATGTTCTCCCAGTGTCTGCAGGGTTCATGTTCCTTCATTACTATGACACTGGGCACTGTAGTTTATTGGAGTCTATTTCACAAGCTCTAAAAGTATTGAGTCTCAGTATTGCACCCAAAAAAACTACAGCAGAAAAAGTAGCTTTACTAACCGTTTTTTTTAAAAGGTCTCGTGAAAATATAGAAGAGATGCACTGGTGGTTTTAGTCCATTTTACGCCTTTATTAGATAATGAGGGAGTTAAAATGTCAAATTTTGGTTCCACATTGGGCATAAAAAGTGGCAGAAAGCCCTGAAAGAAACAAGACGTTCTGCAAACATCTCGACACGACCCTGGTTGCGATTCGAAACAGAGACATTACAGCTCCTGAAACATGAAGTGGAGCCTCTGGTTTGGGTCTTTTCATGGGATTTGTTGACAATACTCAAAATAAAGAACAAACCCAAGGCTTAGTCTTTAATGTCGGTAGGTTTTAGGCTGATGTCTGCTTAAGGTCCAACAAGTGCATCTCTAAAGCTAACAAAACCATTTTGAGTTCATCCTTATCTTTCCTAACTAAGCTGAAAACTCAAGTAAAAGAAATGACATCAACCTTGAATTAAAAAATAATAAAGACTTAATAAAAAACTTAATAATAAAGACAGGCCTGCAATGAAAATGGTTTTAATGATGTAATCAGATCAGATATTTAATCTAATAAAGCCAAGGTCTGGAAGAGTAGAGCGCAAATAAACTCTGGATTTCTACTGATCATTATAGGGTATTGTTTTATAATGAAGACATAAAAAAAAGACGATCTACCACTTATCAAGTTTAATGATACGGTCTCCATCAGAGCAAACTCCTTTTTTATTCTCTTTTTTTTGCCATTTTCAGTGACTTCAGTTTGATTTCTTTATTTAATTTACCAGAGTGGCAGATAGTGTGTCACAATAACAAGAGACCATGTTACCTTGGGTAGATATAAAAAAGAATTTAGTGCTATTCGGTCTCATTCAAATGGGATGAACAAGAGATGTTGTTGCCGGGTAGACATTCTTGCACAAAACAGGTAAAAGCTTTCTGCTGTTAACCAATCAACTGTGCCCTTTCATGGTTGACATCTTCTTGCTCCCTCAGCACCGGGGACAAAAAAAATAAAATAAAATAGAAATCCCTTCAAAGCAGAGAAATATTATTTTATTTTATTTTTTTCTAAAGCGCAGATCTAGCAGGTGATGGGTCGACATTTTCAAATCACGGAAGAAGACTGTTATTGTGTGTTATCAGTTGGTGTGTTGGTATCAGAAATGCTGTGAACATTAATGGCAATTTTGTTAAGGGTCAAAAGTGCAGTCGTGCAGAACGTATATGTTAAAATGAAGGCTTTCTGAGCGGCGACCTCTGTGGCTTTGAAGGGACCTTTGTTCTTTGTTTCTAACAGCATTAAGATATCAGTCTGCGAAGAAACTTTACTCGCCTTTCTATCTATTTTATCAATTTGTAAATCAGGCACAAATTATTTGCCACTGAAAGCTAAATGTGCAGTGTGTTGGATTTAGTGCCGTCTACTGGTGTAGTTAGGCATCGCTACTGCCTGCAAAAGAGGCAAGAGGCCCTTTCAAGAGGCAGTGTTTAGTTTGTCTGCTCTGGACTATTGTAAAAACATGAAGGTTTAACATGGCGGACATCATAGGAGAGGACCCGCAGCCTCTGCAGATATAAAATCTCATTCTAAGGTAACAGAAACATAAGGATTCTGATTTTCAGGGGATTATACACTATTGAAAAGACATTTGTGAGTTTTATATAGAATTTCTGCCATATTCTGTAAATAAATCTTACACACTGGACCTTTTTAAAAGGTACTCTGTGGTGTTTCTGACCACTAGTTGTGTTACGGAACAATGTTTTAATGTTGTTTGGGTCCCTGTTTTTTTGTCATTTCGTCTATATATACGAGTAACTGGCGAAAGGAAGCGTGTTTTAAACGAAATGTAATGCTGCCGTTCTATCGATCATCCATCCGTCCGTCATCTCTCTCACTGTTAGCCAGTTCCTTCTGATGAGTAATGCTTTTCTGAGACGTACACGGACACGTACACCCTGAAGGAGTGTGTGTGTGTGTGTGTGTGTGCTGTGAGGCACCATTAGCACCCTCCCTGTGCCCCTGCAGGATCCAGAGGGCCAAGATGGAGGATGATGAGTCTGTGTGTGTGTGTGTGTGTGTGTGTAAGGGGGGAGCTGGAAGTGTGTTAAAGCACTTAACACATCAGTTTCACTCCTGATTCTCTGTGGTTGTCTTTGCTGTCCCATCTGCTTTCTGAGACAGTAAGTACGAATATATGGAACGAAAATTGAAAAATCTAAAAATATGAGTGACATTTAACAAGATATGAATTATTTAAATACACATTGAAAAGTTACATTATAATAAAAATGCAAGCTTCAGGTATGTGCAGTGTTTTTATATATGCCACGTAAGTGCAGCATTCCAGCATTTTGTGACCTTTGTCGGATGAGTGGTTTCTATGAATAGGTAACGGTGAGCAGCCACGTATAGATTGAAATAATTTTAATCATCAGTAAAATCATCGTAAACAACCAAAAACAACCTACGATTCCTACAGAGTTATGTCAATGTCATGCCTACTCTTTGTGCAAAATGCATCAGTAGATAACCAGAACTCGCCTTTTCTCACGTCTTGCTTCGTCAGTCAACACTGTATTCATTATTTAATATTGTACATACTGTATGAGACAGAAAAGCAGCTTTCCTGCTGGTGTCCTCCAGCTGCTCTGCCTCAACCCTCGGCTGCAAACGGCTGACAGCTGTAGCTGCTGTTAGCTCAGTTTGTTAGCCGGGCTGTCTGGACTGTGAGCTCAGAGCAACGAGGGAGGAAGAAGAGGAGGTTTTCAGGCCCAGGGCGCGGGAGAATGCTTACAGGGAGTGGAGCCAGTGTTGTGCCAGAACCGGAGCTGCCACGCCCAGCAGTCAGAGAGAGGCGAAAAGACCAAAGAGGATGTTGACGGAGGAGGTCGTTGGCGAGATCTTGGTGAAATAAAAGACTGAAGGACAAACGCTGAGCTGGTCTTCTTACTGTCGGACTAGTAAGTAATATTAGCTGGCTGCTATGTCTTGTCAATTTCATAAGTCATTTTAACACGATGCCAGGTAAAAAACCAGACCAGATATGCATGCACAGAGGTTAAACATACTTTTAACTACAGAGTATATGTGTGTCACTATGACGAACAAATGCGAGCAGAAAAAAAATCAGCATCTGAGCAGTAAACATGGCGGAATAAAAGTGTTGTACTGTACGAGACGAAGCATCACTAACACCTTCTCCAGCGACCTCTTTTTTCAAAATTCATCACGTGAACTGTATCACACGGATTAAACCACAAAGCTTCAGTTTTATTCAGCATGACAGGCTCCGGTCTATACATAAAGATCCACTGATGACCGCGCACAGTGTTCACACTCACACATGATGGAAAAATAAACTTGTGAGGTTACCCTCAGTGCAGGCAGCCAGAAATCAATAATTCTGAATACACGCCACTTAACTCCTCCCTGCTCTGCCTCTAACTCGCTCTGCTCGATATCTCTCTCCTTCCAGAAAAAGAGGAGAAGCGAAGAAGATGAACAGGCGAGTCAAAGTCACCCCCGCCCATGCTGAACACTTCCAAGTCCTCCCTGTTTCCAGAGATAGCGACAGGGAGATTGAACAACATCGGGCCAGGAAATCGGAGATGTGACGACGTCTTCTGCTGCTGAATTATTGAACGCTACAAAAGGTAGCTAACATGAGCACACACAGTTACAGTACATGCGCAAACACACACACACTTAAATGCACAAACACACACACTAATATGGGATTTCATGCAGGGATACTGATGATGACTTTGATAAGAGATGGCCCAGACAGCAGTTATTTCTTTTTCATCAACTCCCTCTCTCTCTCTTTGTGTCTGTCTCAGCTTTAGTATTGCAGAACTGCTCTGGTGATTTCAGTGGACAGTTAAGTCTTCAGCAAATGGCATGAAATTAAGATGGTGAACAATTATTGAACGAAAAGGTTTCGGTCTCTTTTCAGAGACGTATGCCACTGTAGAATAGATTTGACTGGAGTTTTGTTTGTGTTGTTCAAAGCTTTAGAAAAATTGAATAAAAAAAGATTTACCAGCAACACAAAGACCACAGACCTGTATCCACACAGAGGGTTCAACCCATTATCATTCAGATACAGGGGAAGAAACACCTTAGCTTCCTTGCAAACCAATAACAGTTGTCTTGGGCAGGATGTACCAATGGTGCCCTTGTAAAATATCATTGGGTGGGGACTTGTTTTGGTTGAACATTTGTACAAAGGGAGGTGAGTCTTTGCATCGAAATGATTAAATACCAAGCGGTAACCTCCCTGATTGTGAAACGAAGCCAACAAAGAAGTGCCAGAAACTGCAGTTTTACGAACGTCCACTTGAGGACCGGCTACGCAACATCCATCCATTATCTGTAAACGCTTATCCTCATCAGGGTCGCGGTGGGGTTGGAGCCTATCCCAGCTGACCAGCCCATCACAGGGCACAAAGAGACAAACAACCATTCACACTCGCATTGACACCTACGGGCAAATTACAGTCACCAATTAAACTGTCTTTGGAGAACCGTGCACACAGAATGGCCCCAGCTGAGGTTCGAACAAGGAACCTTCTTGATCACAAGTAATGTAACTGTGAGGCGATAGTGCTAACCACTGCACCGCCGTGTCGCCCGCTACAGAACAATCTAATAATCTTAATAATCTTAAATCTTCCACCTGCGTAAACTGTTCATAGCCACGCTGCTGTATTTTAACGTCTGCCATCATGGTAGTGCTTGATATTTTCTGAGGTGTAAAAAGACTGACCTAAACAAAAGAAAAAATATATAAATAAATATGTTGTGATTACTGCAGAAAGTTCCTTTTATTTAATGGAAGACTGCTTCGCTGTACAGCGACAGCATATTATAAAAGCTGAGTACAGACTCTCGTTAACTGTAAGTACTAATAATCAGGAATCAGGAAGTATTTCAGTGTTAAAAAGTGTATTTTGGGGGATCTGTCATCGTGTCCTTCATCATAACCGCCTCCTCTTACAGCTTTTCTTTTCACCATTCACTCAGAAACTACACACACACACACACACACCATCTTACACTTTCACACACACACACCATACCACTCCATCAAAACAGCATAGCCACAGGCTCCACCATTAACACTTGTCTCTTGAAAAGAAATGAGAAAAAGGGGTGGCGGGCAGGAAGAGGTATGGCTTTTCTTCTTTTTAATGTTTGAGGAAAAGAGAGAGAGAGAGAGAGAGAGAGAGAGAAACAGAGCGAGTGATTGAGAGAACTAACTTCAATTATGTATACCCCAACAACTTCAATTAAGCATTTGAGCAGGAAAATCAATATGGGAACTGATGACGTCTCGGGCCTTTCATTCCTCACTGAGGAACTGGTCTGTCTGGAGGCAACACGCACACTTACACTCGCTCACACACACACACACACACACACACTGTATATAAATACAGACTGGGTATGAATCACTCCAACAAGAGCGCTGCCCTTCGATATCTCGCACCTTGGGCTTCACCATCTGTGTTTCCAGTCTATCGATAATGAGTAATGATCATCATGCGATTGCAAAAGAATCAAGAGGGAATAGAGGAAAGCGGAGTATCGTTGTTTGGCGCTGTCATTGTTGTATGATCTATTGACAGCTGTGATGATACATATAAAAAATGGAGCATGATAGATGTTTCTGATTGAGAACTCGCGAATGAAATGCTAATTTATAAATTCAAAGTGTAGCCAAGAGTCATCCTGAAGTTCAGAGCTGATTGATCCTGGTGAGCCTCGACACGCCGGCAGTGAAACTTCACTGCGAAATCAATTTGTGTCAATGAATTTTTTTGATGTTGAGTTCAAATTTTATGAACTTTCACATTGCTAATGCTAATTTGCTCAATTGTCCAATAGCAAGCTGCATGCTGTGAACTTTTGCACACGACCTGGTGAATACTTTGAACATTCCTGCACAGCTCTGTTCATTTTAAAACACATATTGTATATATATATTTATATCTTTGAGCACTTGATCTTTACCTCGTAGTAAAGCGCTAAGACAAATTCCTCGTATGTGAAGACCTACTTGGCAATAAACCTGCTTCGAAGGGGAGACAAGTCCAAAATGGTGGAAGCGAATGTAACTTTTCAGTTGTGTTTCATCAACCATATAAACTGCCAATGTTTTTGGACAATTATGAAACATGAATCTACAGTACAAATACATCTTAAAAATTAAAGCCATTGGCGACTGAGCTATGAGAGCTACTGGCTAGCACATTCGCCGTTTGTTCACCAGCTAAGTTCACCACCTAGTCCCAGAGGATGTGTCGGTAAACTTTCTGCTTCGACTGGGTCTGAAAAATATAGTTTGAACTCCTGTTTGGAGAAATCTTTCTTTGTCATCATGATGCATGATTTCAAGATCATGATTGGCGTTCTTACTGTCTTGCTGCAAATGAATTCAAATACACACTAACAACAGGAAGGAAGAAAACACAGGGAGGATGAGGAGTTCTGAGGATGTAGTTTGGACATCTTTCTTTCACCTAATAATATCAGTGGAACGACTCTAGGGAAGGAAGGGCACCAATGAAAACTACTTCAGCAATGCTTGTGAACTAATTGGATAATAGAGACACTAGTTTGGCGGCTGGTATAAGTCTGACATTGTCCTTCCTGTGCACTATCTGCATGTTGTCGTTTTCTCCCTTACTACGTGAAACAACAATAGCAAACCGCCGCGATTAACGTAACCTGCTCCCGAAAAGCTAGCAGCTGTTGCTGTGTCTGTCTTTCTTTCTGTGGTTATTTAGCATAGACTGTATAAAACATGGACGTTGTAACCATGACGTCACCCACAGGTTTCTGAAGGGCCATTGTGAAGCTCATGGTGTTGGCTTTAGCCATGTCGCTCTTGGCAGTCCTGTGTCTGCCACCTCCTTACATAGTGCAAGAACAGCAATATCAAATTTTTATTGCACAGCAGCAATAAAAATAATGATAACTATAACTACACAATATAATACACAAATAATATCACTATGAATTGTTAAAGTAGTGTGCTTCATCAGCCTTTGAGCACTTTTTTTTTAGTCTCAAACGGCTTCACATGCCTGCATCATGAAAAAAAACAATAAAAACGATAAATGTAGCTGACACAGTCCAAGACTCTGTTAATGAGAAAAACCTCATTAAGCACAGCTTTGGTCAGAGACTACGACCCAGTAATAAATTGATGTGTTTAAATATTTCATTGTGCATAAAGAATCAGAAGTGGTTGCACAGATAAGAAAAAAAAGCCAACATAATTAAATAAGGAGTCACTTGTATAATTAAACAGAAGAAAGCAAGAAATAAATCTCTCGGGATGAAAGTAAACTGCAAAATGTATTACAACAGAAGAAGCCCTGTTTAATACAGATCATCAGTTATCTGAAAAGGCTGCTCTCATGTTGGATCATTTGTCCTCTCTCTCTCTCTCTCTCTCTGTGAGTTGTTTCCCTCTTTGACAGATCTTCTTTCTTTCAGATAATCCTCATCTTTGCAGATTATCGACTTTCTGTTCCACTCTGATCTGTTTTCTCATCTCTCCGTGAGATTCTTCCTCCTCTTCCTTAAATATCTTCCTCACCTTCCACAAAGATCTTTGTTCTTCTCCAAAGATCTGCTTTCTCCTTTGTCATACCTCTCCTTTTAAATGACCTTCTTGCTTTTTGCTTAAAAGATTCTTCCTTTCATATATATATTTTTTTGTCTTGCCCAGAACTGTAAAATGTCCTCTGACCAAATATTAAAAATGTCTTTGTCGTGCAAGATTAATTCACTTTAATAAGTCACACACCAAAGTTTATCCATCATCGTGAAATGGGGCGTTTCTAGCCCGAGGGGTAGTTGGCGAACAATAGCTTTCCTGGTTTTTTATATTTCTTTTGTCCTGTGCTGTTTGCTGCTCCCTGACTTTTCAGAGTTGTCATTGTCATTTTATTTTTTTAAAAAAAGAGTAGTTGAGGAGGGGAAAAAAGCTCTCTGAGCTAGTTAGCGAGCTAGTTAACTTGAGAGATTCAAAAGAAACATTTGCGCCGTCGACTCTTCTCTCATGGCTGTCCACAAATCCTCTTTTGCAGAGCAGTTTGCACTCTGACTGCGAAGATTAACTAAAAATGAATGTTGGATAACAGCTAACGACCCATGATAGCATCCTCCATTTTGGACAGCTTGCTATTAGTCAACGGGGACAAACGCGCGTTAACGTTTACAGTGCCAAAATTGAAATTGATGCCAAAGATCCACTGAACACATTAATTTCATTCAAACCAATTCATTTAGCCATTTTTTTACTTTGCAGCCAAACTAAGCTAACCATCTGCTGGCTATAGCTTCATATTTACCCAACAGACATGAGTGTGTTATTGATCTTTTCATCTAATTCTCAGCAAGAAAGCAAATATGTTTATTAACCAAACACAGTGCATGACTACCAATGCCTTACTTTCTGCTACAGAAAACATCATCCATATTTTTAAATTTTTTATTATCTTGATATTTGAACACCTCCCTTTTGTTCCCATTAATGGTTAGATGTGTGCGGATAACCAACGGGAAAAATGAGACCTGCACATCATTTTTATTCTATCTTGGTTCTGACCTCCTGCTGGTCTAATTCATTACAGTGAGTGTAAAAAAAAAAATGCCACAATGCTGAGCCTGGATAGCTGTTGTTGCCATGGTTCTCATTGATTCATTTCTTAACAAAGATGGTGAAAAATGAGGATCCAAAAAGTCATCTGAGATCACGCTGATGCTTCATTCATTTTTCTTCATTTTATTGCAAGCCCTTCTCTAAAAGCAGCATTAAACCAGCAGACATATTTGCTTTTTTTTTTATTGATTGTTGGATATTAGCCATCCACCTTTGTCACAGAGGCTGCTCTCTGACCACAGCCACATTAAAACTGTCTGTAAATTATTTTTTTAAGACTTCATATCTTTGCTCTTTTTATAGCATAGTATTTTGTGAATTACTTTGAATTAAGGTTCTGCTCTAAATGTTGTTTCATAGGCGCCAAACCTTTGCTGGTTTCACCTACTTAAGAATATGCGGTTTTGATTTTAGATCATTGTAAATTCAATATTATGAGGTTTTGGACTCTTCGTAGGAATAAAACAAGCAACATAAAACATTATTTTAAGCCTGCTCTAATATTTGTAAGCCAAAGTGGAAGTGTCAAAAACTGCAGTTCCTCAAACGTCCACTCGAAGCTGGCTCCAGAAGTGAGTCAGTCTCCATAAGTCCCCATGTTCAAATGTCCAACTTCACAGCAGAAATAAACATGTTTACAGCCTGGTACAAAAAACAGTTTTGGTCTCTATAGCTAATTTCCCCGTTCATGACAACTGTACTGAGGGTGAATTTATATACAACTCACCTGTTCAGGTTATATTAAGGCTTAAAGTTATGCAGGATTAAGAGCGTGGACGCTTGATTGACAGGTGGATGCTGTTACAGCTTCATTTAGCCCGCCTCAGCTCCACAAAACATAACAAGTCTCTATCATTTAATTATGCTCCAGGAAAAAGATGGCTTCCTTAAGAAATACAGTGAATGCTGAGAACTTCGCTAATGAGATAACAATGTTTCCAGACAACTTAATTTAACAAGGTAGGTCAAAAAAACGTACAATTTTAAGTTGCTATACTGAACCCAAAAATGCACATTGAGCCAATAATTGAAGATGAGTTGATTTAACTAAATTAATTAGATTTCACAGGACTATTTTCTGATATTTATTCATCACGTAACTGAAAAATAATTATTTCATAGCAGAAAATGTTAGCTGCAGCCCAACTTATGATTGTGAACTAACGAACGAAATGAAACGAGGATAAAATCCCCCTCAGACTAAACCTGCAGCTCCTCTTTAAATGATCACTGATGGCGATGCTGCTGCACTGATTCACATTTGAAAAGGCCACATGTGACAAAGATGGCAGAAGCTGAAACCCATCTGAGGGCGCCTCATTCTACATGAAATCATAAGACACATCTACACAAATCAAAAACAGTGTAAAGCTGCTGGAGCTCTGCCCGGGAACACCAGCGCCTTATTATTTTCCTATTTGTAACATGTTATATTGGCCTACAGAACAGTCAGGATTAATAAACCAAGCCAAATACTGGCAGGCAGTAATGTTAGCGTGTGAAATGGGTACTCAGAGCCGTGTGTGCAGAGGCCGTACACACAAACACGAGCACACGCACACTCTTGCCTGAGGAGACAGCTTGCAAACAGCATGATTTAGGAGGTAGGCCACTGGCAAACAGGAGTGTTTAGGAGAGAAGGAAAGAGGAAAAAAAACAGAAAGGAAGGATGAGAGGGAGTAGAGGACAGAAGACAAGACAAGCGGCTCCATCAATTACCACGTTAAATGAACAAAGAGCAGCAACAGAACACGGGCTAATCTTAATCAATGAACACATGAGGCATTCAGGGGGCAGGCGGCAAATTAACACTCGGAGCAATTAATCTAGGCCTGAGAACACTGTTTAGAGCAAATAAAAAGTAAAAACAGAGAAGATTTCTCATTCAATCATGCAAGCATAATTGATCTATTCTAGCTGAAGGGCGATGCCTTGATGTAATTATCAAAGACACATTAATTCGCTGTTGTTTTCTTTTTGTTTATATCTTACAGGAGATGATTCTCAATGCTGAATTTTTGTGAGCCGAAGACGTTTATAGATTTTTACAAGACGGGTTAGAGGTGGAGCGGTGGAGCTGATAGTCTGAAGTGTTCTTCAGTGGGCCAGCTCCTTGCATGACATTGAAGGTGAATTTAATTGTAAAAATGCTTTGGATAAAGGTTTATACAGTATATACATGCGTACATACATACATAAATGAACAGGGAGCTATTGTGATCAGGCCTTCATGTTTTATATGTTTTATTAATGTGCAGTTTTGTTTGAAGATGTGTTGTATAGGTCCAAGCATGCCAGTATGTTTTATGTTTTCTAGCATTTATCTTAGATATTTCATTATGTTTCAAGAATGTTATGTTCAGGTCTGTGTGCTGAGATGAAAGTCACAAACTTTTTAATTATTACGATGGCATAGGTTCTTGTTTGTTGTTTGTTTGATGCAGTCTGTGTGCTGCTTTGAAACCATTCACTCTGTGGCCATGGCTCAGATCCACAGTATAGACTGAGAAGCCACAATTAAAGGCTTAAAATGCAACTTTTTTTAAAAACCTCTGCTTCCCTACTTTAATTAACTAACTTTAACTGTGCAGTTTTGTGCGAATATGGTCTTATTAGTGGTTTAAAATAGTCCGTAAATGATCGAAATGTACTCATTTCTGCAGCGTTACACTGATTCACTTTTTACGTATTAACTGCAGTGTCATTTTTTCCTCCCGGATTATTAGTCGCGCTGATGACAAACACACCAATGTACTTGCCAGAGTCTGGAGTTACTGATTTGTCCTCCTGGAAGTCCTACACTGCCGTTGTTTTCAATTATAAATCATTCGCTGCTGCCCAGGGGACTGTGACAGTCCTGAAATTACAATAGGAAGCATGTGGTTTGGTTTCAAAAGAGAGTATAATAGTTTTATAGGACAAAAAAGTAAACCAAGGACCTAAATCAAGACATATAACGGCAGAGAAAGATTAAAACAGACAGTGAAGACAGCACCTAGAATCAGTCCATGACAGTAAGCTTAGCAGGCTCGACCACATAGAGGATCCCGAACATTTCAGCGACCCTCAGACAGCTCAGCAGCAGCAGCATGATTAATGAAGCAGTCCGTGATGGAGAGACAGATACTGAAAAATGTCTGACTAGTTCTGCAACATGCGGCGCTCTGACAGATAATCTCAGTCAAGAGTGTCTTAGTTTTTCCTGTACTTTTATGGGCTGCACAGCTAACT
The DNA here is from genome assembly GCA_036365135.1 of Miichthys miiuy. Taxonomy (NCBI): domain Eukaryota; kingdom Metazoa; phylum Chordata; class Actinopteri; family Sciaenidae; genus Miichthys; species Miichthys miiuy. The sequence continues at coordinate 19,491,232 of CM071620.1, forward strand.
TCTCCTAGGGTATGGTATGGGTAAATCATGAGATGTGGTCATCTGCAGATCTTTTACTTAAGTAAATGTAGGAATGTGTCAAAGTGTGCTTATGGAGGAGGTACAGGTGAACAGAACAGTCAAACAAACACAGGACATTCATGCAGGAAATGGTTGTTCAGGTTCCTTGTGAACCCAAAGTGTTACTAGCATGATATACTTTAGCTTACAATGTTTTCCTAAACCTTATTGTGTACTCAGCAGGCTTTATTTTGAAAGTGTTACCAGATGTTGCATTTATTATTGCTAACTTGAACTAGAAAACGTGACACGCCTTGGCATGATACAGGGTTGGTGCACCACTATCACTGATATTACTGATGTTGCATAATCTGGTAAAGGTGGAGCTAAGTAACTATGTAGCCTACCTTCTCATGGTGGAAGCACATAAACCAAGAAATAATTACCAAATTTGGGTAAGTCTGGTGGGATATGAAGCCATTTAGAGAGATCAGACCAAAACACAATCAGTGGGGCTACATGTGGATGATCCAGATGTAGCAAGTGAAAACAGGTTTCAAATCTTTTTTTTTTTTTTTGAATGTTTGCTACCACTAAGATCTCCAATGGCGGCTTTTTGATTGGCCTGACACATTTCAGATCAAACGATCCTCAACAGACTCAGTTCACCGCTAAAACTGAGCCGGTGATCTGTCTACACGAGCTCTTACATCACTTTCCTGATGCAACCACAAAACTGGTCTTACCATTCTCTCTGATATTAACAGACAGGATTGCCGTTGCCTTGTCTTGTTCACAAGAAAGGGAGACCAATTTGAAAAGCTATTCTTTCATTTATATTGCATTAAACTCAATAATAGATCAAATACGGGTGCAAATTCATCTAAGACGCACCTCTGATCTCACCAAGAACCTTTGAGGCGACACGTCTACAAAGGAACAACAAAGCATGTGCGGTGCATTTCCTATTCACATTAGGAGACATAAATAAAATTTATTGGAAAACAAAAACACCACCCACCAGGTCAGATTGTAAAACTGATGTAGATTGCTGGTATACCAGCAGATGGGGAATAAAGAAAGCGATTTAACTACTTCAAATGACACACACAAAAAAACAACAAGTGAAGCAGCAAGCTATGTTTCTGAGCGCTGGAGAAACCTGAGACGTATTTGAACAACAGGTGTGAGCGTAATCAAGACAAATAAAGTCGGGATATAATGAGGATATGAAACACATTTTAACACCAGATGGAAATGAGCTTACAGTGAAAAATGCATCAATCACAGGGTAAATATCATGATGAAGGGAAGCGCCTTGTAGAGACTTCCAAGGGAGGAGTGTTAGAGTTTAGACCAGAGGGTGGATGACCAAGAAGGGAAGGCACGTGGAGGCAAAGGGTGGGCTGAGTGGTCATGTACAGCACATTAGTCACACTTCCACTGAGCCGTAGCGACACACATTTAGTTCTGTGACATACGCTGTGTTAGGGCAACAGACGGTTACCTAAGGGAGAAACCTGCCGCTGCACAAAACAGGTTTTAACACTGTGCAGAGAGAGTTGCACTCTTTCCTGTAACCCCTCATATGAATTTGTGGAATTCAAGAATCTGCCGGCGATGATTTTAACAAACCGCAGCAAGAAGAACTGCCTCAACTCTTTATTTGTATGAAAAGTATTTGATGCACGGACATCAGCTCAGGCGGGCTTCCTTGGGTGTGTGTTTTATTTATTCATGAGCTCTGTCAAAAGACAAATTTCCAGCGCCTTGTGATGGAAAACAAAGTAAAAAAAAGAAAAGAATCTGAGAAGCGCACAGAGCCAGAAAATAAATATTGTAAGCCATCAAGACACACAAAAAAAAAGATTTCAACCATCCAGACGAGAATATGATGTGTTTTGTAAATTCTTGATTCTCCTCTCCGCAGCAGGACTGTCAGTAGTTTAAATGTATTCAAACACAAACCAATCTTGTAGAATCGGCAAAGTATTAGATGACACTTTTCAAATTTTTAATCTTTTGCCCCACAACTGAGTGGTAGTTTCTTTAAATAAAAAGTGTCTCTCAAAAGCATTTTTCCAGAGACATACAGCCCCGACCATGACCTGACCATCTTCAGTTTGCACTGCAGAGATGTTTGAGCTGTTGTACGACCACGAAGATTGCTTTGCAGCTAGGAATGATGGTTGCTGCTTTGCACATTGTCTCAACGAAATGTTGATAGCCGAATCTTAGTGGACAGTCATTAAAATCTGGACGTTGTGCTTTCAAGCGTTTCTCTCAGCATCTAAAGAGGCAGGCTCTTTGTCAGGCTGAATTTAAGTTTACAGAGACACTATCATCATCACACTATCACTATCACTAACACTATCATCCCAACAGACAGATTAGATCAACAGTGTTTCCAAATCTAATGTGAAAACTTCTGATTTGAAAGCGCAGTGTTGTGCTGTTGTGACTAAATATGACAACTATTGTTAATTCTGAACCTGAAGTTAAAACTGCTAATTTTATTGAGCTTCTCTTCAACATTTCGACTTCTTTGTCCAGAAGAGTGCAGGAGTTGGGAGTAATTTAGTTTGCAGTGCACTGGGAGAAATGTATATAAAGTACATGTGTTCCACATGCAGGTTCAACAACATTTTTTAGCTGCGTTTAACAAACAAAATCATTCATCCATTCATACCTTTCATCGTTTATCAAAGAAATGCGCTTTGCTGAAAGTAATTGATTATGCATTAAAGCATCAACAGTTTAAAAGTAAATAATCATCTGAGTAGTTGTTGGAAATAACTTTTACTAATAGTATTTACTTGTAATTGAGTATATATATAATATAATATTTCACTTATATAACAGTGTTTTACTCGAGCACAGACTCTCAGTACCCTTTCCACGCTGGTGATGGCGAGGACCAGCAGGGATTTGGTAAAAACTGAACTTCTAAGAAACGTGTAATTTAGTCGCTAAAAGTCAGTAAATTTAAGATGAAGTAGCTGCACCCAGAGGTCTGTTGCATCCACTAAACAGCCAGGTGGCTTAGCTGTGTGTTTAGCTTCAGGCTAACAACAACACGAACCACTAGCCAAGCTGTCTGCCTGATAAAGTATTTAAGGACAGCGTTGAGTAAAACATAAAAATAACATCGACCTGCCCCGGGCAGTATAATGCTATAAGCACTCTGGTATGCTTTTGAGTTGCGTATAAATATTTGTCAGTGTGTATGTGCCACATCCTTTGTTGGCAGACTGTGCTGTTCACCAGGGAAGAACTTTAATATTCCAACAGTAGCACCGACACACACACCTTTAGAAACACACATGATCACGTACACAGGCAGTCGGTGGTGGGTGGCCTGTTCATATGCTGCCTCAAGCTTCAACAGTGACGGCGTCCCACAGGGCCAGACAGGGAGAGAATCACATTCTCCGGAAACACACCGGCAAAAACAAATCAGCGCCTCAGCATCAAATTCATAAGCAGTTCACAGATTTTTGTGCTTAAAATGTTTAAGCGCAACTAGAACACACTGTTCAGATTTCTTAAAGGAATCATGTGACATTAAAATACTTGTTGTTACTCCTTTTATCTGCCTGACTATTGAACTACACGTTCACTGTCAGTTCCACTGAGGTGTTTGTAAAAGGTCAGTTTATTTGGACCAAACTTGGAGCTTGAGAGCTCAAAGGTAGATAACAGGTGGGTATCAGGATGTGGCTATAAAGGCGGTATTTGTTAGTCGGAGAAATTCAAGGGAATTCAGGGGAATTGTTAATACTAATAAAGGAAGTTAAGAAGTTAAGTATAGACATTTAAAAGTCCAGTGTTGAAGATTTATCATGAACATGGCAGAAATGGAATACGTCTACAGACGCAGCGGATCCTCTTCCACAGAGTCAGCTATGTTTCTGCAGTAGCCCACAACACTTTACGTACCGTCTCAGAAAATATTCACCTCTCCAAGTACCGTCATCAAAAATACAACAGCGTAAGCAGACTTTATTCAGCTATGATCATTTCACATAGGAGGCAAGGTTCTTCCTAATAAGATGATTATATATTGAATGGAACCGGGTCGAGAACCAGACATAATTTCGGTTGAAAAGCGGTACTCCTGATATTTCCCGTCTGGAGCCACGAGTTGTTGAACCGCTCGTTTTACATCATTTTACTATCTCGCTGTCACATTTTAGGTCACCTCATGGTTTAGTCTCATTTGAAAATGTGTAATGTTTTGATTGTATAATGTTTTTAAATGAATCTATTTAATTATTTTTAAGTATTTCTGAGATTCCTCCGCGTTCCACTAGAGAGAGGTCAAGTACCACCAGTGGCAGTTTCTCCTTCAAGAAGATGGTTAAACGAGGGAGATGAAATCAGCAACCACTACACCACTAGATGCTACTTATTCCTGCACACTGGTCCTTTAAATCTTTTGTTTGCTTTGACCACGACCTTTACTGTGTGTTCTAAATCAGTGCTTCAAATCCAGAAGAATCTCAGGAGGGGGTACCTGAAACATTAATGTAGACGGTATATACAGCCCAGAAAGACCGTTAGATCAGAAAATATTTGATTGATCGTCCGTAACAACCACCTGATCTCCAAACGATACCATCTACCAGCAAGCAAAGACAATTATCCGCACGAGAAGTCAAGATTGATTGGGCTTCATCAAACATACGTACAGCCACGCTGCCGGACACATCCATCACATACGGTACACACACACACTCGGAGGCTGTATCTGTATTCGAGGCCATGCCAACAACAACAACTCATAATCAGCTGTTAAAGCTGCCTGAACTTCTGAGGATCTCCAGAAATTTCCCTTATGTCAGAGCTCTATGTTCATTTTAAAGTATTAAAATATCTTCATATCTTTTCTCTTTTTACGTCCATATTTGTTTGGCTTTGTGTGCTTATTAAAATATTCTTAAAGAAAAGGAATATCAAGGGTCTTGAGTCAACGTCTGTCTTGAGTCTGCATCTGTCACTACATTTTTATTCTCAGCTTAGGAATTACATGAACCACTTGCGTCATGTGCTTTCATATGTAGAATATGTTGCATAGTACGCACGTATCAGCATGGGTACTATACGCATATGTGCAAACAGATTTGTGTGTTTGTGAATGTGTGTATTGATGTATTTATTTTATCTTGTAATGTATATTAATTTTGCTGCATGCGTGTGGATTTTAAATATTTCTCTTTGTATGTGTACACAGGAATTATGTAGGCCTACAGGGTTTGTTTGTGTTTGTGTGTTTACTGTATTTGTATTTACACTTTCGGTGTGTGCATGCGTGGTCTTGTATTTCTATCGTTGTGAGGACTAATTGTTGGTTTGTACCATGAGAGGACAATTTTGCCCTCCAAACATGGATGAGTCAAATCATCATCGACTACTATTAAATCAGACGCCGATCAGACTGAAGGTTTCTGAAGAGCCGTTGTAAAGCTCAGTGTGGTGGCTCTTGTGGTCGGCATCATGGCAGTCCTGTCTCCGCCGGCTCCTAATCTAAAAATAGGCAAAGACGTGGATCACAGATGGAGCTGGATGAAGCCTGTTTGCTCAAATAAGCCACCTGTAATGGCACCCACCTGTCAGTCAAAGCTGCCATGCTGTATATTATGCATAACTTTAACCCTTAATATAATTTGAACAGGTACAGTTGTCATGAACGGGGAAATTAACTACAGAGACCAAAACTGTTTTTTGTACCAGGCTGTAAACATGTTTATTTCTGCTGTGAAGTTAACATGGGGACTTATGGAGACTGACTCACTTCTGGAGCCAGCCTCAAGTGGACGTTTGAGGAACTGCAGTTTATTGCAGGTTGCCGCTTAATTATGATATACGACTGTGTTGTATTGTAGGTATGGCATCATATATGTGATATATGGTGAACATGTGCTGTAGGTTTAACTTTAAGGTTAAGAGTTGAAGCCTACACACACACACACACACAAAACAGAGAAAGTCTTCAAAAGTATGGAAGTACAACCTCTGTCTGTGTGTGTGTGTGTGTGTGTGTGTGTGTGTGTGTGTTTTCCATTTGGCCTGCAGCCAGCAGTTCACTCGGCTGGTCTGAAGTGAAACAAGGAGACAAGCGGAGCGTGCTGGTGGCAACATTCAGCTGTCACTCTCAATATCCCAGACTCACACACACACACACACACACACAGACAAACAACACACACTCAATCATTTGCACACACGCTGAGAAGTGCTCTCGTATTTCTCACACACAATGCTCTGCCTAATTAGGGTTGTAATGTGAACAAAGGCAGCAGTCCTATCTACCACAGCAGACCTCTGAGCACTCAAGTTCAGACAGGAAACCTCTTAGTGAAGTCATGTGGGGTCCTTCATTTGTCTCTCACTCTCTCTCACACACACACACAGACACACAAGTACAAACTAAACACACAGTCATGCACAGTCAACAGGACAACAGAAGGAGAAATTGACGTCACGCCTAAATGCTTTATGTCATAGCTCATTCACACACACGTAACTCGTTACAGGCCCAACTCATAGTCAGTATATGTCCACAAAAGCTGGCTGAATTTTCAAAAATCGATCTTCTTCTCTCTGTTTTGGCCTTTTGTCCACATTAAGCCAGTGTTTACCTCACCCGAGAAAGCCGCAGGAAAACGCTCTCGGGGGTGAATAAATCTGCCGGCCTCGCATTTAGGTGTGGGCGAGCAAAAAAAAAAAAATTATGACATAAGCCTGCTACTGCGTGGAACAGTAAAGTTAAGAAGACAACTTTCTGTCTTCTCTAACGCTCTCTGTGATCAGCCAATCACGAGGCACAGCCGTTGTCATTAACGTATCTTTTATTTCGCAAGACAATGCTGCGATTGTGAAAAAGGTGATTTGATTTTTGACGTCTCCGCGGAGCTGACTGTTTTGCAATGGTTGGCAGCAATCTAAAGAAACGTGAGTTTTGCTGTATTGAGAACAGTGTAGGTGAGTAGACAGAGCACGAGTAGACAGACTAGACAGACCAGCTGAGATTCAGCACAGTAACCAGCTGTGTGTCACCAGATGTTGGCAGTGGATGCTGTGGAGGACATTTTTGTTTTCTGTGAACCAAAAGAGGAAGAAGAGGAATATTTTTAGCAGATTTCTGTTGTTGGAAAAACATCACCATTAAATCTATATATAGCTTTCCTTAAAGCAACATGATGTAGAAGTTGGTATTTTTGCGATCTTTATTTTATGTCCATTGCCCGCATGCCCAGCTCCGGTTCTGGCACAACACCGGGCCTTAACACCTTCTTTTCCCTGTGGTACAAATGCTAATCTAAGCTCACAGTCTGGGCAGCTCAGCCAACAAACTAGAGCTAACAGCAGCTAACAGCAGCTACAGTTTACTTCACTGTCCATCAGGAAACTCTGTAAATCACAGAGAGCTGAGTCGGAGCAGCCGGAGGACATCAGAGGGAAAACCAGAAAACATTTTCTCCATAAAATATGATCCAGTTTCACCAAAATCAGTGAAATAGTTGGTGGTGCGTGACTTAGTGCCGTAAAGCGTTACGTACTTGCGGGTGATCGAACACAGAGCACAAAGGTACATAGCACACAAACAGGCGTACAGGGCGTCTGAATGATTTTCAGTTTGCCTGATAAAAAATGTTTCCACACTCACCTCTGCAGAATAGAAAAATGTACGAGTTTCTTATGAGACAGTAGGATGGACTTGGTTAACTTTATGGCTCACACACATCTAGATAGGAAAACACACACACACATACACACACACCACATACAGGCGCATCCCTGTCCTCCTGCCAGTAATGAAGCAGATAATAAGCTGCTTCACGCTCTGCTGTAGCAAAACCAAAATCAAAACACTGTTGATTTAAGAATCAAAATGCGTACACTCATGGGTTTTTCATCTTCCATGCTCTGTGGCAATGATGAGGTAGAGCTTCAGCGTGTTAGTATGTGTGTGTGTGTGTGTGTGTGTGTGTGTGTTCCAACTCAAAAGCCTGAGGAGAAGGCAGTGGGTTTGCTAGGCGGCAGCGTTGAGAATCCATTCCTCGTGCCTCCCGCCTCATTTCAGCTCTCTGTATTTCCAAGAAATGATTCTCTGACTTTGACGCTGATGTTGTCACCGAAAGAGTTTGTTGTTGGGGATAAAGAAAAAAAGAAGAAGAAAGGGAACCATGCAAACATTTTGATTTTGGAAGGACACCAGCCCGAAGAAATGAAGTATAAATAGGAACTGAGGACGTAGTGGTAATTTTACGATATCAGGAGCAAGAATGTGTATTCGAACCTCGTATTATGATTCCACATAAAAGCTTGTTTCACTTATTGATTTACCTCTTTAAATTTTAGCTTAAAGCTTGTGAACATCAACTCCTTTACATGTATGTCATGAATTCAAAGAGACTGCTACTGCCCCTGATTCTTGAGCTTTGAGTGTAATAAACTGTTTTTAAAGGTCCAGTGTGTCAGATGAGCCTTTTATATCTAAAAATCTGTTTTGCAGCCTGTGCTTTACACCTGGGAAGTTGAAGGTGAGGTGAGGGTGTTGCAATCAGCAGCTACACCGTCGGATGCCACTAAATCCTCCACACCGGCCCTTTAAAACTCTGTTAGACCTTTACTTTGAAATAACCACTTCCTTATTCTCTGTTTTTTTCACATTAATGACCATATTCACCTCTTGAGGGAGCCACCAACAACAACATTCATACCGACAAACTAAATGTTGAACCTACTGTGTGGATACAGCCCTCTGATTAAACTTATAAAAAACATTTAAAATATGTTTCTTTGTCGTCTTTTGAGGAGCCTGAACTGGTGGCCTAGAAAAACCTTCAGGTGGGAGTTTGTTATTTTCCCACGTTTGACATCCCGTTTCAGATTGTCTCCTATATCGATGTCGAACATTGTTTCCCTCCCGTATTTGTACCTGCGCTTCTCTCACTCACACTGCGGGTGTTCTTTAGATTCAGCCCATGTGAAAATAATGTTAATAATGATCAGAATAAAATCAGTGTTTGTTCACCTGTTCTCATGTATTAGCGGGTAACAATAAAAGAGAGGAAACACACCTGAAAGCAGCGTGCTCTCACACACGTGATATGTCTTTCTGTTGGATATAAGAAGCTGTTGATGTTGGTTTGGAGCCCACCCGGCTTGTACACATCTCTCTCACACACACACACACACACACACACATATCCATATATTGTACTTGTTTGTTTTTAATATCTCGGTGATATCTGTCTGTTGGTTTCTGTTTCTGGTTTTATTGCTCTCTCCACATGTTGATTTATTTCCTCTTAAATATATTCTTTTTTTTTTTTTGTAGAAATGCTTCAATCTTTTACATGAAACTCAACCGGGGTCTAATATAACGGTGGTGTCATAAAAAAAAGTTCATCCAAATTGTCTTTTTGATATCATCCCAGCTTGTGTGTATATTTTCATCCACACACACACGTTTGTCATGGCTGAATTCATTATCATAAATAGCAGTTTGTAAACGGTCTGTCTTATTTTTGGTGTGTACATGCAGCCTGTGCACGAATTATGCGTGTTGTCTGGGTGTGTGCATGCTGGATATGATGTGCACGCTGTGTTTGATGCTGGAATAAAACGAGTCGACCTACTCAAAGGTGTTTGCGAAAGTGTGTGTTTGTGTGTCATAACTGCCTCTGCGAGGAAGTGCAAATTATGATTAGTCAGAGGGTGTTTAAACACACACGCACACACACACTCTCTCTCACATACACACACTCATACGCTTGATTGCACTGTGAACATCATGAAATATTCTCATAAAGAAGATGTTTCTGTTAGAAACAGGACTATCCATCCATCCATTATTCATAATCGTGTATCCTAGAGACAGGGTACACCGCGGACAAGTCACACAGTTCATCACAGGGCTGACACATAGACACAAACAACCATTCACACCTACGGGCAATTTCAAAATCAGCCGACAATACAGCTTAAATCCACCTCCTGATGAAGACCATTAAATGTGGTTGAAAACCTCATCTAAAAAAAAAAAAAAACGTTAGTAAGGGCCCCGCTTTACAGCTATCATTGCCGCCGAAGGTCAAGAATGAACTCGATGCTGATTGGGCAACACTTAGTAATCAACATTATATACTCCATATCTCCCAAAGTTCTCAAAGAAAAGAGAGTCCACTCTGGCAGTCAAAACAAGTCTGAAATGTGCTTCAGTTTAAATAGAACTACAATACTCTCATTATCTTGGAGAGAGGGAGAATACTGATTCTGTGACTTTGAAAAGAATCCTCAGTGTCCTCGCTCCAAATCGCACAGACGGTTGGACTGGATTTTATTGAGATCGGGGCTAATTTTTTAGTCTGCCGTCATCGTTTTTATATCACAAAATAAAGCGTACAGTTCACTAGCCAACTAGGTTAACAGGCAGTGTGTCTGTGTGTGTACTGTATCTGAGGCTGTTTTCAGAGTCATTTTCAGATACTGTGGGCTGTTCAAATTATATTCAGGCTTAAATTTAGGGATAATTAACAGCGTGGCCACTTTAATTGACAGGTAGGTGTCATTACAGGTGGCTTGGCTTGTCATTCAGTCGCCTCGACTCCACCGATGATCCACGTCTTTGCTCTATTTTAGATTAGCCGGGATGCAGCAGAGGCCGGTCTGCCAAGATGGTGCCGCCACACTCTGAGCTTCACAACAGCTGGGTGTCGTCACGCATACTACATCCATGTTTCATACACGTCTGCGGTGTGTATGTGTTTTGCCTTCTCACCTGCCTGATCGCCTTCACCACCCGCGGCTCATTATCCAATCACCAGTGCAGTATATAACCCCACTTCAACCTTCCATAACAACGCTACGGCCAAATCTTGTGCTCTTGTGTCTTTTCCAGTTTTTGCTCTCAGCGCCTCGGGATCCCTACCTGCCACGTCCACCCCCACCCCGCCTCTTTATCACTCCCCCATCTCTGAAAATGAGTCACCAGCACCACCACCCTTACCTTCCGCTGCACTATTTACCCCTCTGGCTTTGTTTGATAAACCTTTTGTTTTTAAAACTATACTCAGTCTCCAGTTGTGTTTGCACTTTGGGTCGACTCACATTCTCCATGACAACTGCATGGCCGAAATGTTATTTTGCTTTTTAGCTCCGTGAAACACTTTGGGCTGCACGATTGCATGAAAGGTGCTATATAAATAATAAATGGATTAACTTGCCAAAACGGTGGCTGGTCAATTAAGAGCCTGCATTCCTGTTCACCCTGTCAATATACGGCCATATTGTGCTTTACTTCAACAATAACTGCGTGACTTCCAATCTGAAAACTACAGCAGTGGATAAATGTCATCTCTGAAGAGTACCTGTCCTCAAATCAATGCCACTGTAAGCAGTAAAATCCTTGTTTTAAAATGATTTCCTCGAAGCTTGTGTCATTGTGCAGTTCCAGTATGTTGTACGGACCCGACACTCGAGTCTGGCGGCATTAATCCAGGTGTGTACGTGTGTCTGCGTGCCTGCGTGTGTGTTACGCGCCTGTCGTCTGTCTTCGGTGAGGGTTTAAAGAGGGATTGAATTAGAGGAAGGATAGCTTTCAAGTAGGGATTAGGCTAAAGCTGGGTCTCTCAGGGTCATTATTCAATAGCCAGTGAGTGGCATCAGGACCTCTAAAACCTGGCAGAGAGTGGCAGCTCCATCTGTAATGAAACGAAGACAGAACAGGAGTGTGTGTGTGTGTATAATGAATATTGCATTGTTATAGAAGAGCCGGGGATAATAACAGCAATACCTTTGAAAAACTTTCTTCTGTGACAGAAGAAGTGACAAGCGGTCCACTCCAGGCATATGTAATGTCTCACATTGTTTGTGTCTCTTTTCTGTCATTTCTACGTCCATGTTTCCAGCTAAGACACCCAGACATGATTTATATGCAGACATTCACTCATTAAGGCGCCGGCACACCAAGGAAACCTCAAACATACTGCAAAGACTACAGCCAAGCAGCTCACATGAACTAGAATTGTGATCGCGATTTTGGTTTCATACAATTAAATGAACATGATTGAGTATGATACTGATGTTTTATAAAATTAAAGTTTAAAAAAAGCCAGCAACCAGGGGTGAATGACCGATGTGGCTTCACTTTTGGGGGAGCCATTATGCCGTTGAGCAATCCGGAGCAGAAAAGTTATAGACAACGGAGTAGTGTAGACGGGCAAAATGAAAATCAAATGCCTGGAGGAGAAAGAGAAAAAGCCAGTCCCTCGAAATGGATCATCATTTGTTGTTTAGGGGTATTTAGGGTTAAGGGAAATGTGATGCATTCTGGCTGGCAGAGCCGATGCATTCTGGCTGGCAGAGCCGATCGTGGCAGTTCTAGGCAATGCGATTTCACCAGAAGCGCTGTGGCATGTTTCAGAACTGTCGCCGACGAGGCTCCCTGCTCCGCTCAGCGGAGAATACACAGCTGTTCTATTTCTGATGGATGCTGCAAGCAGATCGAGCTGGCTGCAAACAAAGAAATGGTAAAGAGAATCAGGTCAATTTTCAAAATAAAACACCCTGTGCAGACGTCCGGTTGTGTAAAACAAGCTGTAACCTCTGTGGCTGTTAAGCCTATGCGGAAGTTACAAAAACTGCAGGTCCTCGAACAGCCACTTGAGGCTGACTACAGAACACGCCAAACTCCGTAAGTCCCCGTGTTAAAGGTGCTGTTACAGATGGCTTGAGCACCGAGGCGTCATTCAGCCCGCCTCCGGTCCGCTGATGATCCACATGTTTGCCGTTTGTTGCACGCACTGTCCATTCTTTATACTGTCTGTGGTAAGAACAGCCAAAGGAAGAACAATTTCACAGCGTAGCCTACTTACTCATGGTGGAAGCGCATACACCAAAGAAAAATGACCAAAGCAACCAGCTGGAAAAAAACACCACAAACTGCAAAAGGATGAAAGGCAATAAGAATAACTGAATGACCAAAAGACCCAAGCATCGACTCTAGCTATGGCTCAACAGCTGTTCTAGAGTTCACAAACTGAGCAGGGTCTCATTATGTTCAATGGAAAGCCTGAAGTGCTGCTCTGGGAATGAAACCTCAGGTTTTTGCTGTGGTGAGCAGAAATGTTGCCCCCTACAACATCGAGATGTAGAGTACGGGAACTACTTTTTGGCTCCACAGGGGGTGAATGTTTGAACTTGTCTGCAGAGTCACTTTAAAGGATGATAGCTTGACCCCATTATCGATCACATTTATCACCTAATATCCTGTCACTCATCGGCCTTTTCCAGCCTTGAAATTTCAGTGGCTGTAAAGTGTATTATAAAAAATTAGATGCGGGGATTTGGTGAATTGTGCTGGAGTAAGCTTTTCTTCCCTAACTTCATTAAGTTGTAACTGCTCGTGACACGTGCCAATTTACAGTAGCAGCAGATTATTCTGAAAATCCCATTAGATATGCCCATGGCTGCTTCTGTAGCTTTTCTGCTGCCTCTGGTTCAGTGTAGCCAAGTCCTGCAAAGCAGCTCAAGCAAAAATTGACTAGTCAGTGTTTTACAGAAGTATCGCCTTGCGCTGCGCAACCAATTGCACAACATCTTGCTATTTAAATGTGGTTTTCATGTTTTTCACACGTAAATACAGAATGCTGAGTAATGTGTATTCCACTCACGCCACCTCTGCACGCACGCACATCAATGCGAGTTCTTACTTCGATAGATTTTCTGTATTTATGTAGATTTTGAACTTATAAAGTTTATTTTGATAACTGTAACTCACTTTGCATACGGCATAGTGGTTAGCACTGTTGCCTCCCAAGAGTTCCTGGTACAAATCGCTCCCCAGGTTAGAGACCCAGGGTCTTTCTGTGTGGAGTTTGCATGTTCTCCTCATGTCTACGTGGGTTCTTTTTGGGCACTACGGCTTCCTCTAAAAGTCCAAAGACATGCAGGTTAATTGGTGACTTTAAATTAGGTGTGAGTAGTAGTTGAGTGGTGAGGTGTGTAGTTGTCTCTATGTGTCAGCCCTGTGAACTGGCGACCTGTCCAGGGTGTACTCAACCTCTCGCCCAGTGTCAGCTAGGTTCGGCTCCAGCCCCCTAAGACCCTGATAAAGATAAGTGGTTAGATAAGGGGATTTAAAAGGTCACTACCAACTTATATTAGGCTGTTACTATTGGAAAAACTACACCTAGTCATCAATAATGCCAACTTGGCCCCATTCCTCTAATCTTGTGAGGAGTAAACCTTCATGCTTTCACAAAAGCATGTGCAGAGAGAGTGTGGAGATGGTTGAGAAAGTCTGTTTTAGCTGATGCCGTAAAGTTGCGTCCCCTCCTGAGATTTCAGTGCTACCGTAAGACTTGACTCAGTTCCCAGAGACAGCAGAGAGGAGGCTTACACCAGGATAAAACACAAACCCTCAGCTCGTGGCTCCTTATTGTCTTTTGGTTTGCCGGGATCATCGTGAGACGTTGGTTTCTTGGCATTCCACATCACGTAAAGACCTAAGACATCTCACTGTCTCTACTGTCACATGAATAGAAGCACCTTAGAGAGCGGCTACTTGTAAAATCCACAGAGATCGGGTTCAACAGACGTGCAGCTAATCAGGAACTGCATTTCTGGTCTTTGACACATGATTTGATCCTTGTGTGGTTACACTGAGAGTTCTTACTTGAAAATGTCTCCACTCAAAATCAATATGCCGTGTTTGGTGAGTTTCATCATCTCTCCTATCTTTAGCTGAGTTAGGGCCTGCTGAGTGTTTTCATCACAGCTTCAACTTAACTGAACAACAGCAACGACTGATACTCAATGATCATTCAAGTGCTTCTTGTAATGAGTCAAAATTACAGATAGAAAGCTGTCATATGAGATGGAGGTGTTTAAAAGATGTAGAGCAAACACTGCAGAGCAACAAAAACTATTGATTCGGAGACCCCCCGTATGTTTTGACCCAGTTACATTATGTCCACTGCACGGTGCAGGGTTCTGTGTTATTTCTCAATTATTTATCTGTGCAGGCAGGAAGACATTTCATTTAGATTTGATGCAATTTGTGGCCCTGATGTTGTGTTTTATGGTGCATACTTTTATTTGGAGTCTTGGTGATAAAAGATGGGATGTGATAACTTTAAACTTTAAAGTGAGATATCAATAAATGCAACAGTGTTGCTTGTATATACTGTATTTTTTTCTCTTTTTTAAATAAAGCATTTCATGATTTTGTTTTAAACATTATATGTCCAAAAGCTCTTTTCCAAGAAAAATCCACAATGACAGAAGTCATCCAACAATAATGTTCTGCACAAAATGAACAGATATTTAGAGGAATGGAGCAAAAATGGAGACGAGCACAAACCAACAGGACGTAAAAAATAACAGGTTTTGCCCCGTGTTTTAGAGAGCTTCATAAAGTGCAAGATAAAGAGTAGCAAAGAGGAGCAATTTGTGAATTCTCACGGAAAATACAGTGAATCCTTTTCTTAAAAATGCTCGAAATGACGTTTGTTCAAATGAAAAAAGAACAAAAAGAACTCAGCAACCATTTCCCTTTTTTTTTCTTGCCCGTCTTTGTCTGTTAGTTCCTCTGAGCGGCAAGAGAAGAGGAAACTGAGCATGGGGAAGTGATAAGATAATAATCATGCTGTTAACACAGATACACCGAGGACCTTTGCATTGTCACTGCCACTTTCCGATCAAACACACACACACACACACACAGCAGCCATAGTACTTGACGAGCTGACTCAGGCCTTTTAGATTTTCTCACACTAACATCTGAGAGGATTACGAGAGCCAATACTTTGACAAGCAGGCAAAATACCAAAGAAGAAAGAACCAGATAAATGTTTGTCTTTAATGGTAATCAACAATGTCTATGGTACCCTGCTATGACTTTGCAGACACTCATCTACAGTGTTGTGCTGTAAACAACGAGATAATACTAATTCTCTGTTTCTTTGTTGTAGCACCACTGATAACAGATTTTCTCTGCTCAAGAGGGAAAAAGTATCAAAACTGATGTATAAAATTTGTTTCTGCATCACACCCAAAAGATGAAGATGGCCATAGACTTACAATAAATTTTAAACTTTGATGTTGATATGATATCCTCTTTTTCCTCTTCTTTGTCTGGTTATATTATCTTAACACAAAAATGAATGTCTCTTAATGCATGTTGTTATGTGCTGGAACGGAAGCCATTGCCACCTCCGCTACGTGACATGACAACCCAGCAGTCCTCTCTCGGAGCTCCTGGGACCGACACTCCCAGTCACTATAAAAGCTGCCGTGTGTTTGTGAAACTCTCTCCATGTAGGTTTTGGTTCCTTTATGTCTCCCACCAACACCTACATGGCATGCTTCCCACACATCCACCACCACTTACACCACTGATTTCGCATTTATTTTGCAATCACTACCTTAACATGGTGGCGGGGTATGTGTCTCTTTGATACGGGGAGGCAATATCCCCCAGTAGGGTCTCACGATCAGACTAAATGTGATTCCCATAACCCTCATGAATCAGACTACAATGAGATGGAGCACCTCGCCCGGATTAGGAAAACTGGGACCCCCTCATGGAGCCAGACCTGGGAAGGGAACTGGCCCGGCGAGCATCTGGTGGCCAACAACTACAGTTACCATAGCCTGTATTAGGAGTTGGGTAGCATATTGAGTCAGGGGAGGCCTGAGATTTCTGATGTTGTAGAACTTAGAACTTCAGATCTATTTCTCGTGCATGATAATACAAATACAAAAACACTACTATTGTTCCTCCATTCACCAGGCTTATCAAAAAGCGCCGTGGGATGGAGGATCAGCTGGAGCAGCTTGACAAACGTTCACTTTCTTACAAGCCAGATGGACCTCAATGGCAGGGCTGAAGAGGCCACTCTGAAGACAAGGTTCTCGTTCTTCATCATAAGAAAGAAATGTCTCTATGTGTCCACCACTTCATGATTTAATACCAATTGTTCAGAATAAATTAGCATTATACCAAAACATGTTTGTCTCTTTTTTTTTCATAAGAAAAAATAACTCTTGACTCATTAAGTACACAAGTAAGTCACATGCACCTGAAGGTGTACTGTTGACAACTCCTCCAACTTCTACATCTCGGGGGTATAAAGCTTAAAATATTGATAAAATATCCTGAAAACCCTTTAAACCCTGTATGATGCAGCTCAGCAGTCTCCAGAGTGTGTTGAAGGATGAAGAATGGACCTGTGAAAACACCAAGCCAGGAAACCCCTGACAGCACAGCTGCTAAATGAACTCGTCTTCCTGCACAGACAGGTACGAGGCCTACAAGGCAGATACAGTGAGGTACAACATATCATACTTCAATAATGTATGCAACAGTATACTGTCATATAGGTAGAGGTCATAATTTGAAAAGAAGTCACCATAACGATGCAATACTTTCACAATTACAAAATAATTTAATTACTGAAGTCTTTTTTTTAAACATACTCTATTTGGAACAACCTTGAATCAAGTCTGAGAAACAAAACAACTTGTTTCCTCTTCCTTGTGTGAAGAGGTTCCTCTGTAAGACGCCCTTCTGCTTTATGTTTGTGGGTTTGACTCAGATGTTAACCTCTGTGGCTTTGAAGTAAGCCCCAATGTGGAGGTGCCCAAAAACTCAATCTCCAGTCAATCTCCATAAGCCCCACATGTTAAAATGTCCAACTTCACAGCAGAAATAACACATTCATATTATACTTAGGTTTGAAATTATAGATAATTCACAGTGCAGCCTTCGACTGACAGGTAGGTGCTATCATAGGTGGCTTTTTTGACATTTTGCCTGCCTCAGGTCCGTCAAAAGGCCGTCACCCACGGGTGATGCATACGCCATCCATTCTTTATACTGTGAGGGGTTTTCAAATAGGCAATATATATATATATATATATATCCATGTCCATTAGGATGCAACGTCAACCTGTATTCATGCGAGTGAGAATAGTTTCAATGAAATGACCTTGGAATCTTTACAGACAGGATTATACATGTTTGTATTTTGTCTCAATTTACAGCTTTTTACATTTATCTGTAGATTTTTTTTTTTTTTTTTTTAAATGTAATGTCACAACACAGAAATTTACATCCAGCCTGTGAGCATTTGATTTTTCTGGGCTTGTTGTATAAAGCTCCAGAGCTCTTCTGTGGTGGAGCTCAGCAGTGGGGCGGCCAGATGCTCTCCCTGTAGTCTGTTCTCAGGTCAGTCTTATAGAAATACAACAGACACAAACAGTACTAAATCGTGAGGGTGAGGCCAGAAATCAATTAATAATGAGTTTTATTAAAATTACCCTATTCAGGGTGGAAAAGTCTCCTCGCACCTCTCCTTGCATCTCTCCCTGCTCCTCTCTTCACTCCTCTCACTGTATCGTTGCTTCTCCGTCACCGTCACTTTCTCTGCCCGCTCACTTGTTGCACACTGCCATAAGGAGCTACGCCACTCTACATTACGCTAACGTTACGCTACCTTACGCTACTCGCTGCTCTAACGCATAGACCATGTATAAAAACCTGGACGTTACCTTTAACGTAGGATTTGCTGCAATAGTTAATGACTCAAAACGCGTTGAAAATAACGTTGTGTGTTGCTGTGCTCACACAGTGCAAAGAGTAAAAATCATTAGTGACGCATTGATATTAATGATCTTGTGGGGAAACACTGTGTGTATATATGTATAATTATATTTCATTGTTTTATATTCTTTTATATTTCATTGTTTTATTTATTTATTTTTAGGATGAAGTGTACTGCGGTCTTTCTTGTGTTGTTCATGGTCGTTCTCATGGCTGAACCTGGAGAATGTATTTGGGGACTGATCGCCCATGGAGTCGCACATGGTACAGCTATAGAAAATGTTTTCACACAACTAGAAAAACACTTATGTACAGTTCAGTCAGTTCAGTTCATATATATATATATATATATATAAGATATAAAGAATTCAGATTTAATGTAATGGTTTTCTTCTTGTCAGTTTTATTTAGTTGGCAGGTTGATCCATGGGTAAGGACTTGTGCTACTACTACTTATTATTTATGACTAAACTTACTAACTTACAATCTATTTCTTATGTGTTATAATCAATTTTTCATTTTTTTGGTTAAGCACACAGCTAAGTCACATGCACCTGAAGGTGTACTATTGACAGCTCATCCAACTTCTACATCTCGGGGGTCTGTGAAGCTTCAAATATTCATAAAATATCCTGCAAACTTTAAACCCTGTATGATGCAACTCAACAGTCTCTAGAGTGTGTTTGAAGGATGAAGAATGGACTTGTGAAAACACCAAGCCAGGAAACCCCTGACAGCATAGCTGTTAAATGAACGCGTCTTCCAGCACAGTCGCATTCGAAAACACTACTGGCCTCCTGATGCCAAGTACAAGACAGGTACGAGGCCTACAAGGCGGATGCAGTGAGGTACAACATATCATAATTCAACAATGTATGCAAGAAAGATAAAACATTTTGGCTGACTCATTTTCCTTCTACACAGAACAAACAAGTCATTCATGCCACAGACCCAGCGGCAGTGAAGTGCTGTATATGTTGAAGCTATACAGAAAACTTAAACATGAGGAAGTGATGTTCATGTGATCATATACTGTTCGAAGAGGTGGAGCCCTTCATATATTATATAAGAGGTGGCCACCAGTACATCTTTTACCTCTCTCTTCTACAGTCTAAACTTACCTCTCGTCCATCAGTGGGAAGGTAAGAACTATATACAAACAAAACAAAAAACTAAATTCATAGCAAATTTATATTTAATTGTTTTTTCATTATATTTTATTTCATTATTTATTTTTAGGATGAAGTGTACTGCGGTCTTTCTTGTGTTGTTCATGGTCGTTCTCATGGCTGAACCTGGAGAATGTATTTGGGGACTGATCGCCCATGGAGTCACACATGGTACAGCTAAAGAAAATGTTTTCACACAACTAGAAAAACACTTACGTACAGTTCAGTCAGTTCATGTATTTATTAGGTTCTGTGCATACTATTTTAAAGTATGCACAAAGTCTCTCCGATGCAATGTATTTTTTTACTCTGCAGACTGGTCTGTACAACAAATTAAGTTATTATTATAGTCGTGTTACTGTTCTTTGTAATGTGTTATATATATATATATATATAATGTGTTATATATATATATATATATATATAAAGAATTCAGATTTAATGTAAAGGTTTTCTTCTTGTCTGTTTTATTTAGTTGGCAAGTTGATCCATGGGTAAGGACTTGTGCTACTACTACTTATTATTTATGACTAAACTTACTAACTTACGATCTATTTCTCATGTGTTACAATACAAATACATACACGATTATCCTTCTCTCCATCCAACAGGCTTATCCAGCATCACGGGGCAGAGGAGCAGCAGATGCAGCTCGACAAACGTTCACTTTCTTATGAACCCCCGAAGAAGCTTCAATGGCGAGACTGAGGAGGAAGCAACATTAGAAAGAAATGTGTCTATGAACTGGTGCAAACACAAAATATATACGATTTAATGTCAATTGTTTAGAATAAATTTGGATCTTAGCACATCAAAATGTGTCTGAGTTGTCTTATTTAAAAATGTAATTATGAAAAACTGTTTTTTTTTTTTTTTCATATGAAAAAGAAAAGAACTCTTGTAACATACACAACTACGTCACATGCACCTGAAGGTGTACTATTTAGTGATGGGAATTCCGGCTCTTTTTAGCGAGCTGGATCATTTGGCTCAGCTCACCAAGAAGAGCCGGCTCTTTCGGCTCCCAAATGGCTCTTCATTTTACCACTTATACCTTTTATAATTCAGCCAAATGTAGCGCTGTTTTGACTTGTGATTTGCATTTGAATACATACGTATATCACTTAAATTTCTATAAATTGCTGTAGCCAATTGTATTTACAGATGCTTTGTAACTCTCTGAAACTACCCAACGATTGCACTAACTTGCTTGAAGAACCACTCTGCTACACAAAGCAGATAGAAACGAGAAGGGTTGGAAATCGCTTGCAATCATTTTAGCCAATTCTTCATCAATCCTGTTCTGTCTTGCTGGGGTTATTGCCTTTGACATAAATTGGCTTATAGAGCTCTGTGTTGCTGTTGTGTACCTGATGCACGGGGGGCAGCGGCAGCAGCAGCAACAGGTGGAGTAGTGGCACTGGCAGAAGCAGGCATACTAGCCTGCCTTTTTTCTTCCAACTGAACTGCTGGATGCACAGTTCTCATGTGTCCGTGTAGGTTGTTTGTGGACCCTGCTCGATATGGGAGCTTGACTTTACAAATGCATCTGCATTGTGCCTTCATGTTCTCATGTTGAACTGTCAAAATGCATCCCAATACTACTTCTTTTTCTGTTGTCACTCATCTTTGCACCACACTCCTCTCTCGTCCAGCGCGTCTCCCCCCTCTTGTCTCCTGTGACCGTCTCAGCGCTGCTTGGTATTATTTTAACATTTATTTTGACATTTGCAATGTAAAGATTTTGACGTTGCTTTACAAAGAGTAACAGCACAGGACAGTGTCTCATAGAAGGCTGGAGGTTGCAACAATTACTCAAGCGATGAGATGAGTTCTGTTTAAATCACAACACCTATGTCTCAGGACCTGCCGTGGAATACACGTGACACTGCGCTCCCGAGGAGGCTTATTTACCGTGCACGTAATTTGCTGTGTGACTTCTCTATTCCTTTAGTATCTCACCTCTGTCTGACAAGCTGTGTGCCTGTTTTGACATCCTAAATTGCGAAATACTGCACAAACAATGAGAAAGCAAAATTCACGGCTATAAAAAAGAGGCGGCACACTGCTCATCTCACTTTGATGCCAACTTTTTGACTTCCACCCTCATTCAGCAAACAAAGAAACTCAAGTCTAACGTGTTTGCTTCTCGTTTTCAGGATGAAGTGCATCACGCTCTTTCTTGTGTTGTCGATGGTGGTCCTCATGGCTGAACCTGGGGATGCCTTTATTCACCACATCATCAGAGGAATAACTCACGGTAACCAATTCTAGAATATATTGGCATTTTTCATGGCTAACGTTTTGACATGAGGTAGTTGCAAATGCACATGTGTAATAATAATAGTAATAATAAAAACATTACTTTTAGGTGCAAACACAAATCTTTCCGTCATGCTGAATATTGACATCTCAAGATTCTTAGATTAGTTTAGTATTCTTTGATTATTTATGGTCGTTCTCATCAACACTATGATTTTTCTAATACTAGACTGTATTTTTATAAGAGTATTGCACAGCTGTTTGTGTTACGACAAAGAAAACTGAACGCATTTTAGAGTTTTAACTCTGTTTCTAAGGTATCATTATTATGTATGCGTATGCACAATAACTAAATTCATGTTCATGAGGCTTTACAATGTCTTACTACAAATATTAATGTCATAATCGTGTTTCCGATTGGATATAATTATTTTCTAATGCTTGTTTTATTTTCCATCTTCTGTTTTATTTAGTCGGCAAGACCATCCATGGGTAAGGACCTGTTCTCGACAATTCTTGTAAAATATTCTTGTTGTGTGTTGTAATGTTCTGGAGCTGATCTTTTTTTCCACCCACCAGGTTAGTCAGACGCTGGGGAGACAAAAGTGAGCAGCAAGACCAGAGGTTATACGATCGAGAGCGGGCTTTTGACTAGCCTTCCTGCATCTATGGCGGTCCAGCTGGTGGCGGCACTCCAAAACTCCAGTTCCTCCAACACACGAGCTGATGATCTTCAATGTCAGTCAATTTGAATAAATCTGCATTGCATTAAAAAAAAAAATTCTCCCTTGTCTTATTTAAAAGAAACGTATGAATAAATTAGCATTGAAATTGTATGTTCTGGTCTTAACAGGCGCAAGATCTCAATCCAATTTAACACCTTTGGGACATCATTGGTCTCTATTAGGTACATGGCTACATGACTACAGCAGGAACTATATAAAACTGTGTAGTTAAGGGGACGAATCCAAATATTAATGCAGACTTTCCAAACATGTTTAAAAAAACAAAAACTTTAATAGAATCAAATAATTTCCTTTAAACCCAGTTTTCTATTAAATAAATTAGCAAAGTAAAACAATTAATCTAGAGCACAGTCGTAAAGGTGTTCAAGATTCCAGAACAAAGTAGCGTCACGACTATTGGCAGTATAAAATAAGGGAGAAAAAAAATCACCTACAGGTTTCTGAGGAGCCGTTGTTAAGCTTAGCGTATGATGGCTCAACCCGTTCTCATTCCCAACGCGTAAAATACCGACGGTTTGTCACGCCCCTCGACGTCTGATACTGACGCAAAAGGTACCCTTACGCGTCTGTATAAAACGCTCTGGGTTCTCAATTGACTCCAATATAAACCCGTTTGCAGCGGTAAGAGACGCTTAGAGCAGAGCTACAGCCGTCCATTCACTCCAATAATAACCCGATCACAGCGATACATGACACTGCGAGCTACAATCTGATTGGAGAACCGAGGACTCTCTGCCCGGAAGAATTTTTTTTACTATTTTAAGGATTTCTTTTAATGACATCATAAACATTTCTCAACACAAACACGCCAAAGTGTCACTGATAATTCAACAATAAGATAGCTTTATGTTGTTGCCCGTTTTTTTCTCCTTCGATTCTGAGAATTAAAGTTTTATTCGTATGTTTTGGATAGTGGAAACGCCTACGACGTGATGGCGTTAAGAAATGTTGACGATATCATTAAAAGAAAACCTTAAAATAGTGCCAAAAATACTTCCAGGCAGAGAGTCCTCGGTTCTCCAATCAGATTGTAGCTCGCAGCGTCATATATCGCTGTAATTGGGTTATTATCGGAGTGAATGGACGGCTCTAAACGTCTCTTACTGCCGCGGACGGTTTACATTGGAGTCATTTGAGAACCCAGAGCGTTTTATTCAGATGTGGAAGGGTACCCTTTCATAGTATCAGACGCCTAGGGGCGTGACAAATCGTCGGTGGTCGAGGATTATTGGTAGTGTAGGCGTTTCCGCTATCCAAAACATACGAATAAAACTTTATTTCTCAAAATCGAAGGAGAAAAAAATCATACTGAGGGGAATAACATGAAGCTATCTTATTGTTGAATTATCAGTGACACTTTGGCGTGTTTGTGTTGAGAAATGTTGATGATGTCATTAAAAGAAATCCTTAAAATAGTGAAAAAATACTTCCGGGCAGAGAGTCCTCGGTTCTCCAATCAGATTGTAGCTCGCAGCATCATGTGAATGATCGGGTTATTATTGGAGTGAATGGACGGCTGTAGCTCTGCTCTAAGCGTCTCTTACCGCTGCAAACGGGTTTATATTGGAGTCAATTGAGAACCCAGAGCATTTTATACAGACGCGTAAGGGTACCTTTTGCGTCAGTATCAGACATCGAGGGGCGTGACAAATCGTCAGTATTTTACGCGTTGGGAATGAGAACGGGTTGGATGGCTCTGATTGTTGCCATCTTGGTAGTCTTGCCTCTTTTCAGACATTTTAACATGGGGGCTAATGGAGATGAACTCGTTCTACAGCCAGCCTCAAGTGGTTGTTCAAGGAATTGCACATCACAACCATAGAGATTGCCACTTAGTCATGATATTCTTCGAATACAATGTGCGTCCAAAAGCAAACACAAGTATTTAGTCCCTGCTGTTTATTTTTAGTTAAGTTATACTCAGGGAATAGGTTATACTTGGGAAATGTGTCCTCTGCACTTGAACTACCCTATTGTTGGGGCATTTGGAAGCCACAGTGTGGTGGCTGTCTGGGGACCAACAGCTCCAGCTCTGAGGCCAGTGCATTGATTAAGGGCACGCAAGGTAAATACCTTTGAGAAAACCGGAGCATCCTGAGGAAACTCATGTGAACATCAAGCGGTAAACGCTCCAGTTGGTCCTGGAGGGTTTTAAACTCAGGTCAAAAGCATGTTTTTTTTTTAGCCTACATATGAAGACTGTGTTTTTAAAACAGTAAGTGATGATGTGCAGATGAATATTGCTTTATGATCTGATAAATACAAAACTCCTGTGTAACTCTGAAATCAATGAGTATTGTTTACAGCTCACAGTCGGGATGAGAAGGCTAATTTACAACAAACAAGGACGTTTCTACAGAACACAAACATTAACTGAGGCACAAGAGACAGCACTGCTAATTATAAGTGTAATTATAACTCTCTAAGTCAATATCCAAGTCCCAGTGACAACACGCATTTTCTCTGAAATGGCTTTACAAACGAGTGTGAACAAAAAGTGTGAACTCGAGTAGCTTTGTGCAGGCCGATACAAACATTTTATTGAATTTAATTCACAATTTCGTCATGTCTTTGGCAATGGTCAGTCTTGAACTTCCCTCCTGGAAAAAACATTAGCCACACATTACTAATGTCTACAATGCTTTCCACTGAGTATCCAACATTATGATGTATATTTCCAGCTCTGGTTATTGATGACAACTTATTATTTTAATATGACAGACGCTCCCAGGAGCTATAGTGAATTATTGGAAGGGCGCTCTGAGGTCTAGAGGGTTAACTCTCTGTAAACAATTTGCTGGACAACCAAGTGAATGATGTGCAGCATAATTTGTTGAAATTAAATTGGGATTGGAAAGACACAAAATTAGCACCATCCACCAGCCGAATGCTGTCAAAATGTGCAAATGGATGGTAGATTTGCTTCACTCAGCAGCCAAAAGAACAACGGTAATCTACAAGTGGCTGGTAAAATTTGAACAGTTTCCCTGGGTGTCTCTTCCTCACTTTGGGGTGTTGTGTGTCAAACCTTCAAGGTGCTGATTGCTGATAAATGATGAATTCTTACATAATCACTGTGACTTGCCGTCTGGTAACATGACTTGCTGTACACTACCGTTAGTCAAACTTCCGAGATAGACTATTGCCACATACTACGAGCACCCATACTTCACTCAGTAACGCTTTACGGCACACATCCTCCAACTGTTTGACTTATTTTTAAGAATCCCAGTCCTTAACAATAAACAGTTTTTGGCAAATACATTTTTTTTTATATAAATAAATATAACTTAATAATTTAGCTTGGACACTTGAAGGTGATTAGCATTCTAACCTATTCCTCTGTGACTGAACAAATCCTGGATTACAGGCGATAAAAACACACATCTGCCTACAGGGGTTGACATCGCACAATACAACGATGAAGATAATTCTGGTGAGTTCGTAACACTCCGGGCATGAAGTGATCACCGCCTATAAAAGATCTCAGTGATAACAATAAACAGTCATTAAACAGTGTGAACTTAGTGTGTAGTGTGAGCAAATATTTTTTTCAAGATTAAAAAATAAATAAATATAAATAAAATAAAATAAATATATTATATAAATATAAATAAATGTGATATAATAATTTACTTGGACACTTGGAGATGATAACCTATTTCTCTGTGATCACAACATATCCTGGATCAAAGGTGTTCAAAATTCGTCTTATCATCTGGCTACAGAAGTTAATATTGCACAATACAGTGACTAATGAATAATGCAACTGGTGGTCAGTTCTTTGTTAACACTCCGCCTTTATAAAAATACAGGTACTTCACAACTGACTTCACATCACCTGAAGATCTCTCAACAGGTCACTTCGGTCTCTTTACCAGTCTTCTGGCTCTGACTATCAGTCTGTGGACAGGTAGAAAGCTCATATTTATTTCTGCATTTTACTTCATTACATGTAAAGTTTTTAGGATATGCGATGTGAATTTGTACTAAATATGTATTATGACTTGTAACCCCGGTATACTGTTGTTTTTGAATGGAACACGGTGTGTTTTGTTTCCAGGATGAAGTGTGTTATGATCTTTCTGGTGTTGACGCTGGTCGTCCTCATGGCCGAACCCGGGGAGTGTCTTTTTAAAAGACTCTCAGCCATAATACGTGGTGCCCGACAAGCCTATAAGGGTAAATTACACTAAGGTTGCTCATTTGTCTGTTCAGTGCTTTGCTCCATGAACGTTAGTCTCTGGGTGATTGCTTCAAACAACATCACCACCACCTGAAGACAAAAGACTTTTACAGAACTGTAGGGGTGCTCCACTGTGCTCTACGAGAAATGATATCTAAAACTGGACTCACATGTCAGTCTGAGCGATTGTTGGCATTCTCAAAACCAATCCAAAGCCAGGAAGATGATTCATATTGGGGTGGTGACATGCAGAAGTGGGGGAGAATTGGGTTTCTTTGAAATAATCACAAGGGTGTAGGTTTGTTAGCGGCAGTACTCTTCTCTGTTCATGCACCAGACAGTTGGGAGGTGGTTAGATCTCCGATCGCCTGGTGCTGGGTGTCATTTTAGTGATTATTTTTTAAATTTACTAAACGAATAACAAAGTATTAGGTGTATCATGCACGGTAACTTTGTTTGTTTTAATCATTGTAGGTTCTGTGTTGGTCCTAATCGCAGTTAATCACTGTGGTAGTTTTTATTGGTGTCCAGTTATTAGATTTAAACTAGATTTTGACTTGGACATTGAAGCATGGATACACAACACTGATTTTGGCTTCCTTACATTGGCCTATGCTGTAATTTCTCGGATGCGTCTTTCTTGGTTGTTCATTGGTCCAGTTATATACATAAAGGTGACAGAGCCTTTGCAGTCAAGACTCTGAGACTATAGAATGACCTGCACTTTGTCACTGTGTTTTGAAAGGTGCTATATAAATAAAGTTTAGTGTTATTATACAAATTACTTCATACATCATCAAATAATGTTATTGTGTATTGTGTGCGGTAATTTCATTTCTTTGGCTTTTTAGATTACAGATATCAGAAGGACATGCAAAAGATGGCTAAAAGGTATGGACAATAAATGGTGTTGATATCAAACAAGACAAATATGCATAAAAAAAACCCAACAACAACCTTGAATCTCAAAAAAAATCTGTATTTTAATTCCTTCCTCCAAATAGGTATGGACCTGACTGGCAGCAGCAGTCAGGGCAGGGGGGCGACGCCAGCGCACAGCCTGAAGGAGACGCTCCAGCCGTTTTGATTTTCGATCGCTAGTTTCCTTCACACAGAAGTCACGCAGTTTTTTTAGCTACATAGTTTGGGAGAGAGCACATCACTCCTCGCATCATGTAGCTTTGTGCTTTACAATGCAGGAAACAAATGGATAATCAAACATCTAATATTAGACAATATCAGGTCCATGGCTTGCTACTGCAAACTATCTGAATGAATAAAATTGCAATACGAACAGTCAAACTCTGCTTGTCATGATTACTCAAGTGAATATAAAGGAGGATACCAATGGGATCTTCACATGGATCAGGTACGAGACATGATGTAACAGATCCATATTAAATACAGTTTGTTTGTCAGTGTCATTTGAACATTCAGTTGTCCTGTGATGAGGTTAGAGTCTGATAAGGATATCAGTTTTTTTGTGTTTTTAAGCACAGCTGTCAGGATGTGTTCCTGGATTACTCAAATATCTTCATTCACATTGTGCAGATAAAAATAAATAAGATTCTCCTTTCTTGTACTTCATGTACTGTCATCCAAATCATGTACTGAGCAAAACTCATACTGGTGACCATTTTTATACATGTATCCAACATTTGGGAATATTTATGTCATAAAATTCATTAATATTGCCAACAACACAAGATATTACTATTCAAATCGATCAAAAAGTCATTATTTAAGGTCACCGTCACCAGGCAACGTAGCCTACGTAGCAGGAAAAGAAGTAGCGGGGAAGAAGACAAACCTAAAATAGAGGAAGAAGAAGTGTGTGCTAGTTCTGGCTAACTGTGTTGTGTCTTGTTATAAGTTTGAGAAGTAAAATCTAGACAAACGGCAAAAGATTAACTTTTTTTCTTTTTAAGATTATCTTTTTGGCCTTTTCAAGCTTTATTTTGATAGAGACAGCTTGAAGAGTGACAGGAATGCGGGGAGAGAGATTGACGGGGATTGACATGCAGGAAAGAGCCACAGGTTGGATTCGAACCCTGGGCTTCCGCAGCAAGGACTGAGCCTTCGCACATGGGGCGGCTGCTCTACCAACTGAGCTAAACACCGCCCCCAAAAGATTAACTTTGACACAAAACGTGCAGTAACTCCAGATCGAGACGGGGAGCGTGGGTGGAGCTGAGGCGGTGCTGAATGAAGCCTGGTGGCTCACACAAGCCACCTGTAATGACGCCGACCGGTCAAAGTGGTCATTCTGTTAATTATGCATAACTTTAAGCCTGACTGAGTTAAACATGACATTGACTCTTTTTTTTTTTTTAAACAAGCCTCAAGTGGCCGTATGAGGAACTGCAGTTTTCGGCACTTCTTCAATGGCGTCACTTCACAGCCAATGAGTTTGCCAGTTGAAAATGACATTACCTTAAACACAATGTGGGTCCAAAGGCAAACACAATATTTAGTCCCCGCTGTTTGGATATTTTTAGTTAAGTTATACTCAGGGAATAGGTTATACTTGGGAAAATTCTGTACTTGACCTACCCTATTGTTGGGGCATTTGGAAGCCACGGTGCGGTGGCTGTCTGGGGACCAACAGCTCCAGCTCTGAGGCCAGTGCCTTGATCAAGGGCAACGGCAGGTAAATACCTTTGAGAAAACCGGAGCATCCTGAGGAAACTCATGTGAACATCAAGCGGTAAACGCTCCAGTTGGTCCTGGAGGGTTTCAAACTCAGGTCAAAAGCATGTTTTTTTTTTTAGCCTACATATGAAGACTGTGTTTTTAAAACAGTAAGTGATGATGTGCAGATGAATATTGCTTTATGATCTGATAAATACAAAACTCCCTTGTAACTCTGAAATCAATATGGGTATTGTTTACAGCTCACAGTCGGGATGAGAAGGCTAATTTCCAACAAACAAGGACATTTCTACAGAACACAAACATTAACTGAGGCACAAGAGACAGCACTGCTAATTATAAGTGTAATTATAACTCTCTAAGTCAATATCCAAGTCCCAGTGACAACACGCATTTTCTCTGAAATGGCTTTACAAACGAGAAGTGTGAACTCGAGTAGCTTTGTGCAGACTGATACAAACATTTTATTGAATTTAATTCACAATTTCAACAAAACCCCAATTTCTAAAGGTTGAGTGCGATTTATCCTAACTCTTTCTGACAGTACTTGAACACACCACAAACAAAGTGAAGTCAAAACACTTGAAACTCGCTTCAGGTTCGTGTTATTTAAACATGCAGGATGCAATCTATGCTGCCGCTAGAGGTCTCTCACATCCGAACAATACCAAAACGTTTAGTTTGATGATGTCGTGATGTAGCATGGAATCATGGGAGTTGTTGTTTTCATTGTTGAACAGCCACCATTGGCAGAAATTTTATTCAGGTTACATTTAATCACATTGGCTGACTTCCTTCCTCACGTTCTGACTTATCCAACTTATTCCATGTTTCCCTTCTTCTACATGCTGTTGACACCTCGATGCCACTTCACTCAACAAAGTATAAGCATGGACACTTCTTTCTGAACAACAGTACAGCTACGTGAGAAAAGAAAGCTTTTTGTACGTGTAAAAGTCACCACAACCTCATCAGTTCTCCCTGCCGACTCTTTGGCGAACTTCCCGGAGCTTCCTGGAAAACAGCATCTATCTGTGCCAGTGAGAGCCATATAAGTCGCATTGTTTATTGGTTATGATTACGTGATGTGATTTTGTCACAATGTCTACGTTGCTTTCCACTATGCACAGTGTGTCAAGATCTCCGTCACAACACAGTCTTACAACTTCCACAAATCTAATGAAACCTGCGGTAAACCTGGAGACGCTTTGTCGGCAGACCAAGTTTTCTAATGGAAACCCACGAAAATATACATAGAAATCAACATTATGATGTATATATCCAGCTCCAGTTCTTGATGCTGACTTAAACTATCCACAATGCAAAGCTCATATAATCAATAATATGACCAGTACTTCCTTGTGATATCGTGAAATATAGAATGGGTGTTCTGGAGTCAAGAGGGTTAATTTTATCTTTGTAAACATTTTGCTGGAAAAACCAAGTGCATGGATGTGAAATTGTTTTTATCCAAGACACAAAATAAGCACCATCCATCAGCCAAAAGCTGATTAAATGTGCAAATGGATGGTAGATTTGCTTCACTCTGCAGCCGAAAGAACAATTTATGAGAGGCTGGTAAAAATTCGAAGTAGTGCTAAGTTCAAGTAAATTTTGCACACTGTCTGTATCCTTTTTAGGTTTGATTCTGATCCAAGTGAGCTGTACTGTGGGTGTAAGTGAGCCCTCACTACCTCTCCGCCTCGATGTCTCTTCCTCACATTCAAGGTGCTGATTGCTGATAAATGTTCTTACACAATCGCTGTGACTTGACATCTGATAAGACTCTGCACAGTTTCCACAGTCAAGCTAGTGACACAGACTATCACCATGGTTTCATTGTGGGATAGTGGGTGATGTTGATAGTCCACCCACAGTTGGTCATTTCAGTGGGTCCCCAATAAAATTTGTGTTTTTTTGGATACAATTTTGGTTATATATGTTGAAAATGTATACGGATATAACAAAACAATTAGACTTGAACAAACAAACAGTAAAATGACTTCTATTTTAGAAGTTATGCAATATTTTCACTAGATATACTCATTTTTTACAAAGAAACGGCAAACGTTTCCAGTTTTATCTAAATGAAAATGCTGTAGAACATTTTAGAACCTTACATGAAAACGTGCCTCAATGTTAGTGCACAGCCAAAGGCCTTTTTTTCAGAGCAGACATTTTGACTTCCCGATGCTGAAGGAGCCTTCATTCATTTTATTATTCACACCTTCGTTTATCCTACTGTGACATGTCAAAATGTCTTCTGGAAAAATGATCGCAGATCTCAGATCCCAGTGATAACAATAAACAGTCATTAAACAGTGTGAACTTAGTGTGCAGTGTGAGCAAATGTTACTTTTTTCAAGATTAAAAAAATAAATAAATATAAATAATTTGCTGAAATTAAATTGGGATTGGAAAGACACAAAATTTGCACCATCCACCAGCCAAATGCTGTCAAAATGTGCAAATGGATGGTAGATTTGCTTCACTCAGCAGCCAGAAGAACAACGGTAATCTACAAGTGGCTGGTAAAATTTGAACAGTAAGTACACATTTGGCTACGGGCCCTCACTACCACTTTCCCTGGGTGTCTCTTCCTCACTTTGGGGTGTTGTGTGTCAAACCTTCAAGGTGCTGATTGCTGATAAATGTTCTTACATAATCACTGTGACTTGCCATCTGACAAGATGACTTGCTGTACACTACCCTCAGTCAAACTTCCGAGATAGACTATTGCCACATACTACGAGCACCCAAAGTTCACCCAGTAACGCTTAATAATTTAGCTTGGACACAGGCGATAAAAAACACACAGGGTCATCTGCCTACAGGGGTTGACATCGCACAATACAATGATGAAGATAATTCTGGTGAGTTCTTTCTTAACACTCTGCGCATGAACTTTTCACCGCCTATCAAAGATCTCAGATCCCAAGTGATAACAATAAACAGTCATTAAACAGTGTGAACTTAGTGTGTAGTGTGAGCAGATATTTTTTTCAAGATTAAAAAATAAATAAATATAAATAAAATAAAATAAATATATTATATAAATATAAATAAATGTGATAATTGTGTAATAGTAATAAAATAATAATTTACTTGGACACTTGGAGATGATAACCTATTTCTCTGTGATCACAACATATCCTGGATCCAAGGTGTTCAAAATTCGTCTTATCATCTGGCTACAGAAGTTAATATTGCACAATACAGTGACTAATGGATAATGCAACTGGTGGTCAGTTCTTTGTTAACACTCCGCCTTTATAAAAATACAGATACTTCACAACTGACTTCACATCACCTGAAGATCTCTCAACAGGTCACTTCGGTCTCTTTACAAGTCTTCTGGCTCTGACTATCAGTCTGTGGACAGGTAGAAAGCTCATATTTATTTCTGCATTTGACTTTATTTAATGTAAAGTTTTCGGGAAATGTGATGTGAATTTGTACTGAATACATATTGTAACGTGTAACCTTGGTAAACTGTTGTTTCTGAATTGCACACGACGTGTTTGGGATGGGTTTTGTTTCCAGGATGAAGTGTGCTATGATCTTTCTGGTGTTGACGCTGGTCGTCCTCATGGCCGAACCCGGGGAGTCTTTTTTTAGAAGACTTGGAAAGGTGGTGCGGAGTGTCAGAGGAGGGATTAACGGTAAATTACACTAAAATGGTTCGTTTGTCAGTGTGATGTTGTTTGAAACAATCACCCCAAATTCTCCAGCTCATTCAAAACTCTACTGCCAGGACTTTACCTGAGACAAGGAAACATGATCACCTAGCACAGATTCTGGCTTCTTTACACTGGCTACTGGTTGCCTATAGAGTTGTCCAAACTGATTTGGCAGATCGTTGTCTCTTCTCGCTCCTTGAGCTCCTCAGATGCCTGTCTTGGTTGTTTCATGGTCCAGATTTATACACGAAAGTGACAGAACCTTTGCAGTCAAGACTCAGAGACTTGGACTAACCTGTCTGAGGAGATCAGAGCTGCAAACTTTGTTTTGTCTTTTTAATGCACACTTTTTATGGCAAATTTTATTCTACCCTCTTTGTAGAGTGATAGCTTTAGGTTCATTGTTATTATTATATAATGTGTACCACTTAGATAACAATGTAACACGTTATTCTTTGTGTTCATTTCATTTATTTTTCTGTTTAGCAATCAGGGGCATGAGAGACATGCGTAATAGGTATGGACCCATGATTAATAAATGCTGTTAATATCATTAAAAATGTAGAAATCTGCACAAACCTTGACTAAGAAACACACTCAAATCTGTATTTTAATTTCTTCCTCCAACTAGGTATGACCGTCGTTGGAACGGAGGCGGCCAAGTGAACCCACCGCCTGAAGAAAATGTGGCTGAAGCCTTTTTGGTTTTCCAGCGCTAAATATCTGTGATTCTGTGTGTACTGCGATCTGCGAGTTCACACACACAGTTTCTTAACTATATAGTTTGGGGAGGCGCATCACTCCTTCCATTATATAGACAATATCTATCCTGAACTTTCTGAATGAATAAATTGCAATACAAAAAGTCAAACTGCTCGTTGTGATTATTCAAGTGAATATAAGGGACGCACCGATGGGACACTACTGATCTTCACATGAGACATGATGCAAAAGATCTATATTAAATACAGTTTGTTTGTCAGTGTCATTTCAGTGTCATTCAGTTGTCCTGTAACGAGGTAAGAGCCGGATAAAGACAGCAGTCAGGATGTGTTCTTGGATTAACCAAAAGCTTTTATATATGTTGAGTTTTGCAGATAAAAATAAATAAGATTCTTCCTTCTGCCCAAATCCAAACCATGTACACAGTAACTGAGCAAAACCAATTTTTATACATGTATCCAACATTTGGAGTTTCGAGTGGATTTAGGCATTACGTTGTTTAATATTGCCAAGAAATCATAGAAAATAAAGGGGCTTGAGAACTCGTGTGTGCAACCATGCTTACACCACAAACAAGAAGTGCCTAGAGTTAATTCTACATATTTTGTATGTAAACCAACACCAGAGCAGCTAATTTGGCTTCAGAGAGAGCTCCAGGCAGGCTAAGGTGTCAAAGATAGGCATGCTAGATCGGCTGAAGACAACCTAAAGGGGACCAGCCCTGAAAATGACACCTGAATCTCCCCAATAAAATAAAACAAACACAAACCAGCAAAGCAGGCAAAGTTTGTTTTGGGAGGACGGGGCTTCGCTTAAAATATATCGATCTGAAATGAGATGTGGTCAGAGGAGGGATGAGGTTATAACAGTATGTGTGTGTGTGTGTGTGTCTGAGGGTCACCTGTGTCATTGGCCGTGGTTGTTTACCTAGAGGCGATTGCTGGCCTCACACACAAGCCCTACCCAGACAGAGATGCATGGTAAATAATAGAAGAGCTACGACAGAGGACAGACACACACAAACACAGATCAGCATCAAGGTTAAAGATGGGTGTAGGCGTAATGGGAGAGCTCTTTATCGACACGTCATTAATACATGAGGAGGGTTCACCACGCCGGAGAGGGAGGCAGCAGAGAGACATGTCGCCAGCACGGACTCTGACATCTGCATATCAAATGCATGAGAGGTCTGCATGTCTCAATGACAGTTCAGTCAATATGATTCCAGCCGCATCGCAGAGTCAGGTGACTCCCCCCTCACTTGCTCACATTACAGACTCTCACCATTCATACAAGCTGTTGACCCAATGGGTGAAGATCAGGTGTAATATTATTAATAATGTGGTTTTGAAAAACCCTCGGCACGCGGATGAATTTTTATCAGCTCTTTCTAGTGGGAATCCTGCAGTTGTAACCACAGCGGTGTACGGAGTCAATAAAACTGAGGTAAAAACACACATCATCCACTACAAAACTAAGACTTGCACCCTTGAATAAAAGCTTCATTGAGAACAATTTGGAGAAACTAAAGTTTAAGTACGAGTAAAAATTGAAGACCAGACTGTTTACTCTTGTCCGGTGGCTTCTGGCTCGGTCACTCTCCAGTCTTTTCAACAATATTTGACATTATGTCCATAGAGGCTGCTGAGCCTGGTTACACCGCCCGCTTGCCCAGCTCCGGTTCTGGCACGACACAAGCACCACACCCCGTCAGCATTCACCCGCGACCCAGTGGTCCAAAACACCTGTGGTACAAACAGTCTAAGACTTCTCTGACCTCACAGTCTGGGCAGCTTAGCTAACAAACTGAGCTAACATTAGCTAACAGCAGCTGCAGTTTACTTTACTGTCCATCAGAAACTCTGTAAATCAAAAACTCCGTACATCATCGTTATTTTATGGTAGAAAAGTTAAACAACATTGCTTGAAGAGGTGATTATGATATAAAATATAATCTTTTCTTAATAGTTTTGAGGACAAAGCACATTTATATTCAACTGAGGCAATAATCCACAGATTAATGAATAAGAAAAATAATTATGTGCAGCTAAGATCATTTCAAAATCAAAGTGAATATTTCAAAGCGGTTTAATGAGATGTTGTCAATCATACTGAAAAAAGGGGGAAATGGAGAACTGTGAGAGTTTCTTTTTTTTTTTTCTCTCTCTGCTGTCCTGGATTGCCCTTTTAATACAAGCCTGCTGTGAGAAGTCAGATGGGGCAAACAAGAAAGAAGGGACAAATATGTCACCAATCATAAAAGCTTTAGGACAGGAACACAACAACACAATCACTGCGGTTATCTCTCACTTCTTAAATTCTTTTTCTTTCATGTCTCCTCCTCACTAACTCACTCCGTGATCGTCTGATTTCTGAAACAAGAAACACTCAGAGTAATGCTGTTTCCTATGGTTGTACATTAAAAGTTTGTTTCTATCTTTTATGGGCCGAAATATGATGTTTTTAATGTTAAGCACTTTGTAACTTTATTTCTGTAATAATGTTTTTTAGAAAATCTGTTTGTTAGCTCCTGCTGCTGTGTGTGTCGGCAACCAAACAATAACACTGATAGCATTTGACACTGACGCCAAGCTGATGATGTGGAAATGCCGTCCTGTGTGTATGAACACAGTTAGTCACACTTATGCAGATGGCTTGAATACAGCTGCTTTACAGATTGTTTTTAATGTCACCCCGAGAGCTCCTTGTCACATAAGGACATGAACGCCATAATAATGCCACACTGTACATCAGCCTTGGCTACTAGGCTACAGACAATTCACGCAGGAGGAAGGTTTAATTTTAATAAGAAGAAGATCATTTATTGTCGAATGCTAATCGCTAATTTGGTGGAAAAGAGGTAATGTCTGATCTGCACTGACCATTTACAGTTTGGAGAAAGCGGCAACCTCAATGGCCCTCCCTCCATTCTCCCTCCATTTACTTCCATCTAAGTTCAGCGCAAGCCAATGCTGAAGTACCAAAAACTGCAGTTCCTTCAACGGCCACTTGAGGCTGGCTACAAAAGTGAGTCAATCTCCATAAGTCCCCATGTTAAAATGTCCAACTTCACAGCAGAAATAAACATGTTTACAGCCTGGTACCTGGTACAAAAAAAAGGAAGGAGAACAAGAACGTTCAAACCCAGCCGGGTGTGGTGAACCTTCTTGCTATGAGGCGACAGTGCTTCTACTGTTGTATCATTTAGGTAATCTAGAATTTTAAAAAATGACATACGGAGATGTGATGAAGGAAAATGAGGGTATGGAAAAGAGTGCTGCAATAACAATAGAAGAGCATCAGGCTTGAAATGAGGAATGTGGCTGTGGGATCACGTTGTACTGTTCCAGACTGTGTATGTGTGCGTGTGTGTTTGTGTGTGTCGGTGTTAAATGCACTGATCAATATGGTGGATGGCACCAATCTCCCCAGTAGTGACCGAATGTGGATACAATCCCCCAGAGCAATTACTGCTCGCTCCCTCCCTTCCTCTGTCTCTCTCTCTCTCTTTCTTTGCTTCGGTCTTATTTTTTCAGCAGAGAAATAGACAGTTTGACAGTTAGACAGCTGATGTTAAAGACAGACAGGCAAATAGGCAGGAAAAAAAAACACACAGATATACACATAAACATATCAAAAAATATCTTCATGGCCCTTCAAGTTTCCTGCTGTTTTGCTGCCTCGAGGACTGTAATGAAAACCACTCACTTTATTATGTTCTTTTAGACACACTGACATCTTTTTTATGAGCAATTTTGGTTTTGTAAGTTTTATTTGCAACTTAAATTACATGGAGTTTTACCTCAGCACTGATGGGTGGTGTTTATGCAATGGAAACAGAATGAAACACAGTTAGCAGAGACATCTTCTGACTGGATATTCTCCTTCCAACAAAAAAGAAAACTGCAATCAAAAGCGCTTTAGATGACAACATGTCTCCACGTTCTGCATGAGGAGAACTTGTTTGGCGGTAAAAAGCCAAGTGAACAGTCAGGTGTCTTAACTCAGTGTGTAGTTGAAGAGATTTGAAGTGTGGCAGGAAACTGACTATCCTATCTGAAAATTACAAAAAGCAAAATGAGGAAATACCTAACTTCAAGCTGCACTTTACTGGGTTAAAATCCATGTACAGCAACAAAACTCTGATTTATAATGACTGGTATAATGTGTGATTATGATGTATTTGACATGCGTCAAAGATGTGCCAATAGCTTTAGAAATGACGTCTTTCACGGCGTGACCATCACACTTTTAGGACAAACATGAGTCATTGCTGTGCTTTTGTTATATCCACTCTCCTTAAGTTCCCTCCCTCCCTCCTGCTGCGTAAATCCACTAAAAGATGAAAGCTGGTTTTGATTTCTGCTTTCTGGTTTAACTGAGCTTCATGAAATCACTGCGGGAGGTCGGTGTGTCCATCCATCCAGCTCTATACATGGCCCGGTGAGCCAGCAGAGGGCTGTGTGATACCTCATGTAAGTTTTTAATGTGTATTCATGTGTTGATGTCCACGTCGGCCGTGCAGTGCAGTGTAATGCACACAGAGCACTGACTGATATTAGGAACTATATATACTGTATATAGCAGAAAATCAAACAGTTAACTTCAAACGGTTCTGATAATAGAGAGCTATTTAAGACGTTTATCAACACTTGAAAGAAAAACTGGTTCTTGGTAATTGCTCCGGAGAACCGTTTTATCCTTGAGAACCTTTTATTGCTGTTTAGGTTAAATGCAAAACAAGTCAACTTTTGGTGCTTTGAAGAACCTTTTTATGTTAAATAATTTGTTTTCTTTTTGAAGGTTCTTTGAAACACTGATTACTGTTTGTTTTTTTTAAGTCAACCTTGCGGCAATGTGAACTTATTTTGATTAAAACAAACAAACAACAACAACAAAGGGACAGTTTGAACCCCTTTGAACAGCCTTTTTGTGAACCTGACATTTGTATGGCTTTAACTAATAGCTGCTATATGCCTAACCTATTGACTAACTTGCGATTGTATAAAAACTGTTGTTGTGGTGTGATTTCTAATTGCAAAGGATAATATTCTACTACTTTTTAGAGAGCGCTATTAGTATTGGTAAAAGTAATTTACCTAATGTTGCATTTAAAATTCAATATTTTAATTTAAATTATAATTAATTGCACTCTAATGAACTCAGGGACAAATATTATTTA
This sequence comes from Miichthys miiuy, assembly GCA_036365135.1. NCBI lineage: Eukaryota > Metazoa > Chordata > Actinopteri > Sciaenidae > Miichthys > Miichthys miiuy. The sequence continues at coordinate 19,530,448 of CM071620.1, forward strand.
CTATATCCTAGGAAGAATTTGATAATAAATGGTAATAAATGAAACAATAGTTAAAAGGTTCCTTGCATAACCGATGGCATCACCATGAAGAACCACTTAAACTCAAACCTTTATTTTTATTTTTAAGGGTGATGAAAATGCAGAATGTGGACCAATGCTTGCTATTAAAATGTGAGATATTCAGACATTTTATAAGGACAAAAGGGTTAATCCCTTAACCCAAAAATATTGACAGATTTATCTATAGGGAAATCATCATTAGTTGCATCGTTGACATACACAAGAGAAATACAAAACCACAAGAGTCTCTGTTCCCGTTCTCTTTTTAATTTTAACATTTTAACTAATAGATACCAGCATGAAACGTCCCTAGTGGATTACTGACATTAACACAATTATTTTTGGTATTACAAGTTTTGTGAAATGTTATGTTTAAATATGCAAATGAGACATTATCTAATCAAATATGCACTCATTTGCATACATTCACAGAACAGAAAATCTGAACACCGAATAAAGCCGCGTTCAAAATTTGTTGACATGTTAGAGTCAAAAGGTTTGTGCTGAGAATTTTTATCACTCCATGAAACAGAAAATACTGCCATGAGAAAATCAATTTTGACCATGTTTTTAAGAATAAAATGTCACGCTATGAATTATATATAAACAACCCCCCCCCATGTAAAGACCTTCAGAATATAGATAGGAATAAAACGAAGTTTGATGTATGGAGATGCTGCCATACATTTTGCAAAACATGGCGGTTATTGGGTAAAAAAGTAACTTACAGGCCTAGATATCACCATGAAGACACAAATAGACAAAAATAAACACCTACATGTGAATTTGAGAGGCATGTTATTGAAGCAAACCAACCCAAAGTCTCAAAATTGCCCAGTGCATTAAAAAAAAAAAACAGTCTTTCCGCCTTTAGTGTCTGGCCAAAAGTGCCTGAGTTAGACATTAAGAGAGAACAAGACAAACTCCTTTTATTCTGTCAATCCAGCAAATCCATACACAGAGAGAGAAAGAGCTGTCTGCTCAGATCAAAGTCTAACAGAGGCCCGGCGCTCAGTAACAGAGAGCTAGCTGTGATCCCAGAGTCATGCAGTCTGATCTTATTACAAACCTCATTACGTGTAGCAAACGCCACATGGCAGATTTTTTTAATCCAAAGCTCATAAAATGACAGACAGTCACAAATCGAGGTTAAGACCTGCTGCTTCACACCGCAGGATTAAACCTATGAAGCGTAGCAATCATAACATGACCGCCCCCTTGTTCAATTAAAACAATCTAACACAGCCATTTATCCCGTTCAGTTAGCAGCCACTCAGGAGGAAGTCGTACACTGGTGGGATTTCCCTTTATTGCTTAAAGTCCTCTGTATCATATGTTGCATGTCTGCTGTTTGTTCTCTAATGTTTTTATGTGTAACACAACACACCTATTAAGGTATTTAACACTGTAAAATTTAACAAGCATAGACTGTATAAAACATGGATAGGTGCTGTTGTGAAGCCCAACATGTGTTAGCTTTGGCCGCCACCATCTTGGCAATCCTGCCTCCACCGTAATTCTGAATGACTTTAAGCCTTAATATAATCTGAACAGGTGAGTTGTATATAAATCCACCCTCAGTACAGTTGTCATGAACGGGGAAATTAGCTATAGAGACCAAAACTGTTTTTTGTACCAGGCTGTAAACATGTTTATTTCTGCTGTGAAGTTGTGACATTTTAACATGGGGACTTATGGAGACTGACTCACTTCTGGAGCCAGCCTCAAGTGGACGTTTGAAGAACTGACTTCACTTCACAGCCACGGAGGTTGTCACTTATATAAACCTTGTACGTGGGATGAAAGATTTGGGCGACAAGTCATAATAATAAATACCGGAAGGATCTTTTGGGTACATGAAGATGCACAAGAAAAATATGGAAGATGTGAGTTTGGGTGGAGGAGGCTCTGGCAGCTTCTTACTATTTTAAAATAAGTATGATATTTGGTGATAATTAATTATAAAGGTGTCACACTTCTTTTATTCCAGTCCAGATTTGATCTTGGGATTCTCATAATTTTCATGTAGGGCAAAGATGAAGCAAAAACTGCAGGAAGTCTCTGGTGTAGCATTGTCAGGTATGCTGCACATAACCTCTCCGAGAGGATTTCACAGTAGAAGAACCTAAAAATAGGGAGAGATACATTTCAGACAGTGTCCATTAATGTAATTAGAGCTACTCCACAGACAGTCAAATGATGTTATTTCCTTGCTGTTTATTGTTTTTTTTGCTTGATTTCGCATCATAAAATGTCTCTAGCTGGGTTTTCATTTGACTGTGGAAACCAGCGTCTAACCGTTTGTTCAATTACAAACCCGAGGAATGAGCATGTTTATGATTTTAGTACTTTTCCCACAGTTTGCTCCATATGGCCTGCTGATCCTCATTCCACAGCGCAGATAAAAATAAATAGTAAAGCATGTGATGCTTCTTCAAAAGTCCACATTTTTAAGCCTAAATACTGCACATCATGATGAGGACGGTCCAAGTTTAAAAGCTCCTCCAAATGCAGCGAAGCAAAACTAAACAATGACATAAAAAAAAATACAGATTTTAGCATTAATTAATCACTTTTAATTAAAATAATCCATTAAAAAAAATCTAGCTTTTTCTAGGTATTTGCAGAAAACCATTTATTTTGTGCACAGTGTGGGATTCAAAGAATGAATTCGTAATTCAGCCATGAGAGGTGAGGGAAGACTTTTGCGGTTTGTCATCACCACAAATAAGGCAGCTATTAAACAGATCCCACCATAGATGAATGACAATTTATATTTAGGGCAGATTTCATTTTGTTCTCTTCATTTTCCCTCAAAGCCCTCCCTCCCCCTCCACAGTAAGCTGAGACCTGTGGGTTGCGGGGGGCCAATATTAGTTAAGTATTTATTTACAGATCCTGGCAGAGCTGTCCTGTGAATAATTCATCTTCCATGCTCGGTGGAGTCTGTTGACAAGACAGCCTGATGCAGGAGAAAGGAAATCAATGCAGCTATGATGGGCAGCAGACTCCAGCATATCTGCTTCTGACCTGAACATAGCTATAGGCGTGTGTGTGTGTGTAGTTACAGTAGTTACAATACAGCCCTATGTAAAGTGATCAGGTCTTGATCTGCTGATCGGAGCGAAACAGTGTCCGTCGAGGGCAGACATGCCACAGGGAAATGTCATCTTCACGATCCTCCTGTTCTACGCTGTAGACAGTAACTCTAGCATGCTGCTACACCTGAACCCCCCCATCACAGACAGTAAAAGACTGCCGCGGTGTACAAACCACTTAACTGTGCACTGAATGGATGTGATAATGTGACTAGTATTTTGAAGTGCACGCCTGCATTTTTAGTTTCAGCATCGAAAAAGTAAAATAAAAGCCAGAGACAGAGACGTTTTGTTCATACAGGGCAACGCGACGGACAAAAAGCACACATGAAGGCACATTGTAGAGGGCTCTAGCACTTCGTATTCTCTTCAACCAAGTGTGGTCGCATATCTGTAGCAATAAACACTCCTATAGCATTAGTTATTGCTTTGGCACGTTCCAGAGTGGACGCTATGGGAGGGAACTACGCGCCTTCCAGTCTGTTTTTGTCTCGTTACCCGACTTCAGCTCGGCATACAGCTCAATCTCCTATCTTTGTCCAGCTAACCAGTACTGCTCCCATACAGTTGTGGGAGGATCCAACCAGTTCTGGTCTCTCGTTTGGATTTACCATTCGGATGATGGCAACAACCTGCTAAACTGGGCTACCTGTCAAAACTTGGATGTGGCTAAAACTACAGAATTTCTGTACGTAGACATAAAAAGACGCGATTGACAGTAATTTCTGAGGGGGCCACAGAGAATATTGAACTGAGTAAGTAGCAAACAGAGACGAAAGTCCTCCTCTGAACAGTTACATACTGTTACACCTCTAGTGACTAGTAAACTAATCTTTATGTGTCATGATCTTTTCAGATGGGGACCATGTAATTCATTTTCATTGAGAGATGAGCAGGCAAGTAGTTACGAGTGGAATTGTTGTAGTCTGCCCGGACCAGGGTTGAATTGTCCTGAACTTTTTTCTACATGCCGCAAAGTACTTACTGTTTGATGGATGAGGCTGATCCTGGAGGTTTGTGACTTTCCTAAACTGTTCTTTAAATAGTTATCTGGACAGGAACAGGCAGAACATCGGACCATGCACACCATGAGCCATATCTTTTAACCTGGAGCTGACGGAGGCAAGACTGCCACCACACTCTGAGCTTCAAGGCTCTTCAGAAACCTGTGGGTGACGTCACGGACACGGTTTTTTCCTGACCCTGAACAAAGTACTGACTTCAACCCGAACTTTTATCTTCCCCTAAACCTAACTAAGTCATCTTTGCGTAGAACCAGACTTTAAAAACAGCATTGACACGTTGTAAAACTGTTATTCAGCACAGGCAAATGATGCTGTCCTTGTGCAGACATCAGATATGCAAATATGCAGTATTTTTTACTTCAGAACTGGTCGTGAAATTAGGTCCATCCACCGACTTAATGCTGGTAAACTTTGTTTCACTCACTATCCCAATGAAGAGTGGCAATGAAGAGTGGCTGGTAAGATCCTTTAAATCTCCTCCAGGAGAATGAAGACAAACTGTGGAGAGATAATTGAGCACTAACATGAGTCAGAGCGAGATGAATGAAGACAGATGACGAGCCGTTTTTTTTCGAGGATGTCTTTGCTCCTCACAGGCAAATTCAACAATACAGTGAGTGAGATGCCTTCGGGTTCTCAGCTCATTGATTTGGGTAACAACAGTAAATTGAAGCTGCCTCTTTATTCTACTTAAAAAGCATATAAAAGCCTCTGTTCGTTACTTCTTAGTAGCGTCAGTGTGCTTTCTTCTTTGCCAGATTTCTTTTCATTGTGCAGTTGCTAAGGAATGATTATTCCTAATGGTTATCAGGGAATTGCTCTCACAAAAATGTGAAATTGACCTTTTCAAAATCACAATCTCAGATGTCACGAGTGCCTTTAAGTATACAAATTTACACACGATTTTACGTTTGAAATACATAGTTTTGTTTTCATCTCCACACCATCTTTGAAATCTTTAGAAAAGTAAAAGTTTAATTTCTGATCACTTAAATAAAGTCTGTGAAAAAGTGGCAGATACTAATTGTAATCACAATTTTGGCTTTCCACAATCAAATGAACATGACCGGCTATGATATTTACATTTAAAGTATGTGCTTCACTCAAAGATGACTCAGCTTCTCTGCTGTATATCAAATCAAGCGCTTCCTGAACTAACAGTCAGGTGATCGAGACGTTTTGGATTCACTTATGGGGAGCTGTGATGCCGCTGAGCGTGCACCCGGCAACAGCAGCCTCAAAAAACTCAAACCAGGTTTAAGTTTGAAGTTTTTTTTTGTACCCAGTAATATTTCTGTCACATTAAGTACATTAGTTCTTCATTTTTGAATGATGATGCATTTCTTTTTTCCAGTTTAAAAGTAAAAAAGGGGAATGTGGATTTCCAAATTCTAAATATTACAAATATGTTTGTCTGTATGGTGGTGTGTCTTCTTTCTGTGAAGTCTTTCCCTGGTTGACGGCACCGGAAAAGTCCATTCAATAAAAAGCCGACACACAGAAACCATGTTTGCATTTTTCCACATCAAAGACAAGACGAAGCCCAGTAGTATCACACTTCACTAGTTGGCACCTTTTTCAAGGTTTGAAAGGGCTGATTGGAATAATCAGCAGGCTTCCACACAACCCTCCATAACAACTCTCAAATGATGTTCCAAATACAGCAAAAATGCCAATTACCTCTCACTGCTGGAGAGGTAATTGCAGTCTGTGGAAAGTTTGTGCATCGTTGTAATGTGATGATCTTTCCGTGAATCCTTGCCAATTTACACAACTTCATCTCACTTCTCTTCCTGCAATTAATCACACATCACCTTAGAGCAACTAAGAGCAGTGGAAAAAAAAACCCATCCATCTCTTTTCTCATCCACTTATCAGTCACAATACCTGAACTATGAAGTCTGAGTCATCTACAACGGGAAAAAACAACAACACCTGCTGTTCTCCAAAGAGCAGAATAAGCTTTTTCATGAACTATCCAGAACCAAAACTTTGCTCACAATGTGCATCGACTGGAAGTAACATGACAACAATAAATGGAGAAAATGGAAAAAGCTTAAAGGGATTGGACAGATAGCATCATTATCTGTATTTTGATTGAATGTTTATACGCTGTATAAATGACCTTACTAGTTCATCAATGTTTGAGGATGATTGCATGCTATTGATACGGCTGAAGCTGACGCTCTTATGTATAACCTTGCTTGTAGTGTTTATGTGTATGCTAAGTTAGGTGTGTGGTCCCCTGTTCTCAATTGGTTCCAGCTGGTATGACGCGTCCAGCTTCGTCATTGCTTTCTGGACGAATGAAGGATACCCGGTCCGACCCTCGAATCCGCAGGATCCAATTTGAGGAACTACAGTATTCATTAGTATGTTTTCATTAGTGTACGATCATCTGAAAATAAGAACCGTTGTGTTTTCACTGTCTCAAAATGAGCCCTTTAGATCTACAGTGACAGCGGGTCCTCTTCCACGGAGTCCACCATGTTGAACCGCCATTTTTCTACAGTAGCCCAGAACAGACAAACCAAACACTGATCAAGATGTGGCCTTTTTGCTTTTAATGTGAATTTCACAGCTAGAGTTTTTTTTCTTACATGCTTGGAAGGAGAGGGTGAGGCGTGGGAGACTATTCATTTAGTTGCAATGCGCAACTTCATCACTAGGTGCCACTAAATCCTACACACTGGACCTTTAAGTTTCAACAGCCGTGACAGTCGTGGCGGCTTGGTTTTGTCTTGAGCTTGCCAACATACTTCTCAGTATTAGAATTGTGAATTATGTTGTGAATGCCGGCGACAGTATTTACTTAGCAAAAAGCTGAGGTTGTTGCATTGTTCGCTACCTGAGGGTTGGGCCAGGTATAGGTGATTTGTGGATTTGCACTAGGTTCAGGGGCAATGTTTCTCTGTTTTGGAGTCTGAGGGTGTGTGTAAGAACAAAAGACAGAAGAGACGGTGTTAAAGGTGTCACACAGATGCCAGAATGTTATCAATGTGTAATAATAATGTTAGTGACTGCTAGTAACTGAAAGGTCTACGAAACAGGACTCTGGATCTTTATTGTACGTTCTACAAATCTTCTATTACATTTGAGAGAATCCCAAAGGAATTTAAGTGACCTCCCACAAGACTCAACATTAAACAGTTTTATGATCGACTGTCCTCAAAAACATCAGCTATCCTACAGAGAATTTTAAAAAATCCCCAAGGATACACTCGAGAGAGCCACGAGTGAGCAAGGTGAAAGAGTTTTTTTCACTATTGGACATACAATGAGACAAACCCGAACGAATAATGTGACAAGATAAACAGCTCTTTTTATCTCTTATCTCTCTTTTTTCTCCCTCCATTTACTTCCATCTAAGTTCAGCGCAAGCCAATGCTGAAGTACCAAAAACTGCACTTCCTCGAACGTCCACTTGAGGCTGGCTCCAGAAGTGAGTCAGTCTCCATAAGTCCCCATGTTAAAATGTCACAACTTCACAGCAGAAATAAACATGTTTACAGCCTGGTACAAAAAACAGTTTTGGTCTCTATAGCTAATTTCCCGTTCATGACAACTGTACTGAGGGTGAATTTATACACAACTCACCTGTTCAAATGATATTAAGGCTTAAAGTTATGCAGGATTAAGAGTGTGGCCACTTTGATTGACAGGTGGGTGCCATTAGAGATGGCTTGTTAAAGCAACTAGGCGTCACTTGGCCCGCCTCAGCTCCACCGATGATGAATTTCCGGCACTTCCGCATTGGGTTTACTTCACAGCCACGGAGGTTGCCACTAAAGATGGAAGCTAAGACAGAACAATAAGCATGCAGCAGAGCTAAGCAGGTTCACTGAAGCACAAATCCCGGTCTCACATCACACCTTCTTAACTGATGTTTTTCCTCCCTCTGTCATCAAACATGGTACACTAAACATACATGGCAACAGCCTCTGGATTACCTGGAAACTGCTGCTGCCAAGACCAACTCAAAGAAGAACAAATCTTTTTGGGACCTTTTGGGAACTGCACATGTTTGCCTTCTTGCAGAGAGTTAGATAAGAAGATCTATTCCACTCTGATATCTCTCATATAACCAGAAGATAGTTAGTTTAGCTTACCACAAAGACTGGAAACAGGGGGAAATAGCTGGCCTGGCTCTGTTCGAAGGTAGCAGCATCCCTCTACCACCACATCTAAAGCTTGCTATCATTTTTCATTTTCATTTTCTGAATACATTTCCCTTTGAAGTCGCTGCTTTACAGTTTGCCATCTCATGCAGAAGCAATAAGCAGCTGTTAAAGTTAAAAATACAATTTGACAGCATGTGACGCATGTTGTCTTTCTTCTGTGTCTGTATAACAATACTATATGTAGTGTGAGTCTTTATTCTATCAACCTGTGGTCTCTTCTGCAGACTCTCAGTTGTCAACTCATGCTGACACATTTACATACAAGTCATAGCTGTGTGTTTTCAAACCTGTTGTTATGTGTACGTACGCCCAGAAGAGATGGAGACGGAGATGTAAAGACAAATCATCACCGGCTTCCGAGATCCAACAATTCAGACCTTTTTTTTTGAAGATATAAAAAGCAGCGAGAAAACTCTAATGAGACAGGAAGAGGAAGAAAGAAAAGAAAAAAAGATTGTGCAGCAGAAAAAGATAAAGACTAAAGGAACTGACAGGTGACATATAAAAGATGAATGAAAAGAATATATGGGATTCCTGAGGAAATGATGGGAATGATTAATGAGACAAGAGGAGAAAAATATGACAGGAAACAAAATGGTAATCTTTTACAATCCTTGTGCCATCTGTGTGATATTCTGAGTGGAGTGGATTTTTTATTTAATTTTTAGAAATCAAATGAGCAGGAGACAGACAGACAGACGGACGGACGGACACAGGAAATGACGGAGAAAGATGGAGCAGCAATGAGACTGAAAAACCAAGCCCGTGTTCAGTCAAATATTTACAGATATACATTTTATCAGTATGGAAAGTACTGAAAACAGATGAGAGCTTACTCTATGAATATGATTTATCCATTTTACATCAAGAAACCTATTTTAACCTGTTTTATATGTCCTCCTACACCTTAAATACTTCTGGGCATGGCTCGGTGACATCACTGCTTCATATCCCACCAGGAGTGTCCTGAATGAGGATGAGGATGTCGTCTTCCTAACCCATATCGCAGCTTCCATATTGACTGAAAACGACGTAGACAGGCCAGACACACCACTCGCTACTGCCAAGCAGTAATCAGATAACAAGAATACAACGCGAGGAACGAAATGAATAAATAATAACACGAATAAAACTGTTTTTTCACCTGTAATTTTGTTTTAATGTACGTGCTGCCTTGTTTTTATCTATTGTGTAAGTGCAGACTCGTGAATAATGAGCCTCAGCTGGAGCCGAGAGAACAAACACAGACTCCATCTCACTTCATATCTGGCGGCACTGAGTCAACGAAAAGCTGCATATGTGACCCTCGAGCAGAGGCAGTCACAATGCCTCCACTGCGAGTCAGTAGATGTCGGTTGGAGGTTTGTATAGAGCAGCTTTGACAAAAACTGAACTCTTTAATTGAGGTCAGAAGTGAATATTTTTCAGTCAGCAGTCATGCTGTTGGTGAGGAATGAGTTGAGTGACTGCAGCATGGTGTATATTCTAAAAGCACTGTACAAAAATACACAAAAGCAATCTGAAAAACTAAGATGCAGGTGAGTGGAAACAGGAAAGAACTCGCTGAAAGAAAGTTTAAAGCAGCGTGTGTGCACGAGCTGGAATAGGCATTTTCAATTATTTTCTGAAGTATGCAGTCTGGAGTAGACAGAGAAACTAAAGCAGAGAATAGAGACAATCCATCAAACCGACAGTCTGCACAGTCAGAGTGAAAAGGAAAAAAAAAAATCAAGGGAAAGGGAACTACCTCATACAAGCATGAACACCTTGCTACTCGCAGATCTTAATATGCTAAATCTGTCACACTGAGAACAAAGAAAACTCCTCTGTGACATATAGGGCGACACCACGCGAGGAAATGTCTCCTTTTACACTTTTCAACATTCATAATTAAACCATCTTTCCTACAAACATCAGCGGACGTGCAGGTTCACAAATCACTTCTATTATCACGCATCCATCTTAGGTACCAAAAGCTCGTTGTTGTGTTCTTTCAGAACTACACTTTGCTAAAGACCACGTCAATCAAGCGGTGTGGGCGACGCTGCAGCTTCTTTTTCCGTTTTGATTGTTGCCATCGCCGCTGGCACTGCAAACAACCCGGTTCTTCCTCCATGTACGAGGAAGAAAACCTGGAAAGAAAAAAAAAAAAACACATCCCTCTCTGTACGCCTGATAAGACCCAGCAGAGTCCCTGTTGTGTTATAGTGTGCCAATCAAAGCAGGTATATAAAAATAAAACAGCATCAAGAAGTGAGAAGAGTCAAGATTTCACCAGCTTCTCTGCAGTTTTTCTCCTGTGTTTTGTTCAAACAGTTGAGTCTTTGCAGAACATTTACATTTCTTTGTCAGATATGCCTTTATGGGAGTTCAGCAATGGTCAACCACCAAGATTGACTGCTCTGGAGGCTTGCATCAATATCAAACTTTCTCTTTCTCTTATTTCGAACCCTTTTCCTGTTTCCTCTTCTAAATAAAAACACATTTCTACGACGGCGTTTCGGAGTAAAGGTCGGCCAACTCATCGCTTTGTGCGTGATCGGCAGAACTTGGCTCCGCTTGCTGCGAAACCTCCACCGGTTATGTGCTACAACGCTTTATCGACAAGTTTAAGCACACACACACACACACACACACACACACCCACTCTCAACTCAGGGGATATCTATATCTATAGCCGGCGTTTTACACCAAAAAAAGGTGCATCTACTTGCCAAAGGAAGAGGCCCAATCCGTCCTGAGAGTGATCATCAGTTAGGTCGCCAACCCCTGGCAACTAGTCCAAAAGTTCTGGAAACGACCCAAAAGAGTTGTATTTTATAGTTCATCTGATTATTCTCCAACAACATCTACTCCATGGACCCACCAGCAAACAGCCTGAATCCCCGGCTGACTGTTCCCAGGAGCTAACAGCAGCGCTGTTCAGTCTTGAACTGAGTATTTTTGTTTTTGCTTCCTGGGATTCCAAAGTTTATGGTTAAAATTAGTTTATATTGTCCTTCAAGTTCAGCTGTGGGTTTTGAAGGGTGTTGAATGTTTTAAGAATCTAAAGTATGTTGTGATTTGTGGTTTTGGGACATAGGAATAAAAAAAAATAATACCAGCTGCCTATAAGCTATTTGCTTTTTCTTGCTCTAAACTATCATCGGCCTTTAAAAATCAGTCAGCTTCTTAAGAATAACTTTATGTTCTAGGGAGACATATTTGCTTGGCACCATGAATTAAAGTGTTTATGCTGCAAACTGAGGATGAAGACTTGTTGGCAGGGGTGTCTTTTTGAGGCTCTAAAGAGGTGCCAGTAAAATCTGGGACTATTTAATTTGACTTATTTCACTCCGTTTTAAATTACAACTACAGAACCCAAAAAGTTACTGGTGGTTTATATTTTTCTCATCTACTTCCTGTTGTGTGTGCTTTTCTTTCTCTCCTCTTGTTTTTTTATCATTTTGAGCAAACTTGTTTAGAATAATAGGGGGGGGAGAAAAATGATGTGGTGTTCAGTTATTTTTGAGCAAATTAGGTTGCTTGTTTGTGTTTTTTGTGTTCGCAGGAAGGGATTAGTCATGCCAAGTTTCGTTCTATTGATTTCTACTCGCTCGGCGCGACCACCTTGTCCTGTCCTCCCCCACATTATGAGAACCTCGGTTATGTTTTCAAGCATCGAGATGAGCTGAAAATAAATCTTTGATTTTCACTTCTACTCTGACTCCTTCAAATTCTTTGGCTGTTGTGTTATCGTCTCAGTTTCCCCTTCTTTTTTTTTTAACCAAAGGGGACATAACACTCCCCACCAACAGTTTAGATAAATTCATGAAGCAGGGATGCAACTAGCAATAGCTGTGCTTTTGGTTCATTGGTTTTTATCTAAATTCCTATGAGCCTACTTTGATCTCGTGTAAAACCCATGTTTTAATGCCTGTGTTCAGCATCTGTGAAGTGAAAACATCAGATTGTGACACAGTCAAAGAGACTGTAAGAGTGTGCATTCTGGTCATAGTTGAGTAAAATCCTAGTGCACTACAGCGTCTGTCTGTCCTTCGCTGTCTGAGAGTTCACGCTGTGCAGTGGAGGAGATTAACATCTGGTTTAAAGTTTTAGAGTTCAGCCAACTTTGACAGTCAGCACGTCATGGTTTTGGTATCTTATGCTGTCCTGACAACAGATGACTTTCAAATGATTTTACACCAATTTCGATGTAAAATCCTGAAAGATTTGCTCGACTTTTGTTCAGTCTGGGCTGTCTTAAGTCTAAAGGTTCAACCATGTCTAATATAATTAAGGTTTTTAGCCTCGGCTCATGAAAATACTGACGTTCAATCGCATGAACGGTGTCAGCAACCAAAAGGAGTGCTCTCTCCAGCACCATCAGCAGCAACAACTGACAGTGGTAAACATGGAGGGGGACTGGGGAGGCGCGAGAACGTGAAGTCTCGGTTCTCTTGGACTGTAGAAAAGGGGGAGGAATAGGTGAAGTTGTGCAGTGAGCGAGAGGTATGTCCTGTAGCCCTCGAAATCCACACAAAAATTGTGTTTCTTCTAAATTTCCACCAGATGCAGGATGGGAAATAATCAACAGGAATCTAGTTGTAGTCTTGTAAGAGTGATACTGCAAGAGTCTTTGCAAAGATTTCTGATGTCCTCTCACATCTAAAGATAATGAGTTTCCTCGTGTACAGTGGGTATTCGTTCATATATTTTCCTGCCAGTTTCCATCCTGATGTTGTTGGGGGTTTTTTTGGACCAAGTCTGATTTATTCAGATTCTACCTCGCCCTAGTCCTTTCTTGCACCTTGTTTGCCTGCCTGGATTTTGTCTACCCTTGTACATGTGGATTTGTGCATTGTGTTTTTTTGAACTGTGACACCAGAGCAGCCAACAGACACGCAAAATCCTCGTAAAGCTGTTTGTAAAGTTTGCTGACTGCCGTGCTGTTGCTGCTTTGCTCTGTCTACAATCTTCGAGCGTCTTCGAGGTCTAGTTTGTTGTGGTGCGTTTAAATGCATCATAATCAGTGCTAATTTGAACATAGTATATACGTCTTTCGACATGCTATCAAAGATGCAACATATGACTTTGTAAAGCTCCGCACAATGCAAACACCTGACAGGGTGCTGACCAATCTAGGACCAAAGAGCTGGCTGTAATAAAGACAGATCAATTCTGGTAGACAGGGCATGTAATCTGACATAAGCTGTACAGTAAATAATATCCTCATCAGGTGCAGAAGATATGGAATACGAAGTAGACCGATTCCCCAGACGGGAGTTTAATTAGTTCCCCCTGTAGTTTAAAGCTAGCCCAATATCACTGTTTTACATTAGAAATCCACGAGGGACCTGGGCGCATTAGCTGGTGTTAGCTGTTACCCTTTAGAGCAACATGCAAATCAGTGGCCTAATTCTGCGGCTATAGTTTGGAAATAGCAGCTCTATTAATCTGTCTGGAAGGACCATCAATCATCAGAGCTGCTCAGGTCAGCTCTGCAGCTCCTGTGACATGATGTATTAATTACTCAAGTGTAGCAACAAACTTCTCTGATAGTTCGCTCAGTGTTTCCCTTAAATTACTTGACATTAAAGATGGCGTGTGTGTGTGTGTGTGTGTTTTGATAAAGGTGATCATTTTATATTCTTTAAAATCATGCAAATATACAGTATTCTCTTTTTTACTGACTGTATTTCCCCTTTTACTCTAATTTTATCTGCAGTTTTAGTTTCAACATGTGTAATTCTTTTTCCTCAGCTTCCACGTATGTCTCTAAATAGTTTTCTGATCTTTTGTAATACTACATTGCTGTTGCACACTAGTGCCATGCACTTGCATTTGGCTGCAACTAAGGATTATTTTATTATCAAGTAATCGGCCAATCATTTCTGATAATTTCCTTTTACAATTTCTCAGAGCCCAAGGACAGAGTCCAATTAATAAATCACCAATTGTCAATTAATTATTAAAACCAACAGACTCTAAACTGCAGGTACAAAACTAACCGAAACTCAATATAATATACGTGACTTTGTTTTCGTTAGTGTATGATGACCTGGAAATAAAAATCTTTGTGTTTTTTGTTACTTTGGAATGAGCCTTTTGTGTCTACAGATGCTGTGACACTTCTTCCTTGGAGTCCATCATGTTGGACCACCAACCGAAAACTGGATCTACATATAGGGGGCGCTCCCGCATTTTTTGCGGCCACTGTAGTTTCTCCTGCACGCTCGGAAGTGGTGAGGGGTATTCAGTTGGCTGCAGTTTGCACTAGACGCCGTTAGATCCCACACATTGGGCCTTTAAGTACAAGGTGGACAAGGTGAGTTTGACTTTTTAAGAATGCCTGAAGGGCTCACGGTTTGATGCTGCAGTTTTGAGATTAACTTTACAGAAAGTCATTTGAAAGATGAAACCTTACAAAGGTAAAACACCACTTCAACTGAAACAAAGAGAAATAAAATCTGCTTTTGTTCTCATAAAATCATTTGAAGGAAATGACGGAGTTGGATGTATTCGCATACTTCCACGCGTGAACATCCATCACGACACCAGCCGTCATTATGCCTGACCGTAATACATTTATTTTACATTTCAAATCCTATTAATGTGCCGTAAATCTATCGTGGTGGCAGTTATGTGAATTTGAGGATGTTAGAAAAGAATATTTTTGACTAATGTGTCTGCAGTGAAGTCCAAAATAATATTTTAGTGGTTTGAACAAAAAATAAAATACTTCTGATCCATTAGGCTTGGCATCAATTGCATGTATCTGAACTCTAATGTCCTCTAGCGATGCAGGGACACATTGGTTTCAGCGGTCCTGGGAGGGCAAACATGCCGGAGGGGACAGTGCCATCAATCAGCACATAATCTGAGAAGGCACACTGTCAATGACAAAAGAGAAATAAACAAGGCGGCCAGGATAATACTGCGATACTGGAATACTGGAACAAGAGCAGGGCGGTGTGTGATGAATCTGTTCGGCTCGTTTTTCAGCACTTACACAACAAATCAAACATTAGTGGACGCTGTCAGTGTAAAAGGCAGTTAGTGACCAAGTAACTGTGACCTGAAAGACACGTGAGTGACAGAAATAGAGAGCCAGAGAGGTCGCGAGGACAAAGAAAAATGGAAAAATGAAGCTAAACTAACCTGAGGGGACATGCAACCTTCAGCAACTCCATTTTAAAAAAAGACAGCAGCAGCTGCTGTGAAGTTATTACTGTAGAGCTGAGAATGTGCCCGCCGTTCACCGATGGGTCTTTACATGTCGATGCACATGCAGTACGCTTTACATGATGCAACAGTTTCTCCTAACTACCTACACATGTTACACACAGCATCAGCAAAATGCTCACCGCCACCATTCTTCTTCTGTTTTTCCCGACTGAACACACACACAACTCTTCTCCAACGTACTACACTGCACAAAATCACACGCATACAAGGTTTGCAGGGAAATCACTTTTCTAGCTGTGCATTGCTGAAAAACAGAAAACTACCGAGTCATTCCTCGTCTTCCTTCACGTCGTCTTCTCTGTCAACAATCTCCGTTGGCATCAGAAACTCGTAGGAGAAAACACAAGCAGCCCCAAGCTGACAAACACAGTTTCCGTGGTCCCCAGGGCTCCACAGTCGCTGTAGCCATGACTTTTTAATGCACAACCATAAAAATCTACTTTTATATTGAAGCTGATACTCGTCAGCACCTTGCTAGCTGTTAGAAACTGTTGGCCGATAAGTCCAACAACAACATTTTGTGATCATAACTTCAAGTACGCATGTTGTCTCCAGCCAATGGGGTATGGGAGCTGAAATGAATGTAATAAAGGTATTAATAAGGTACCACTTTATTTGGACAGTCCACCTGCAGGTAATTGTAACATTTTAAAAGTTTATTGGTTGAGATTGAACAATCGTTTTCTGATATTTCACCACTGTGCTTCAGGTTTGTTTAAGGCACATAACCATCTCAGTTCGTTCATGAATTGTCACATATATCCGATAGATAATCTCTTAAGAAGAAACAGTTGAAATGTTATAAATACCCTGCAAACTATCTGTAGTAGGACCCCTCAAGAGTTACCTCGTGTGACACTGCAGTGCTTTTAGCTCAGAGGTAATTTAGGGGAAAAACACCTTGGATGAAGTTAGAATTTATATCCTGAATAGGTTTAAGCATCCGCGAGAGAAAGAAAGGGAAGACATTTAAGTTAAGGTTAATTAAATTGTAATCAGACTTTTGCTGAAAATGAGAACTTCAGTCCTCAGAGGGCAACCTCTTCGCGTGAGATGACAGGTATACGATTAAGCAGCACTGTCACTCAGCTCCACGACTTTTGTGAGACGTGTCTGTGTGACTCTTTGGAACCTCTAACATTGGAATGACCAAAAATAAATAAATATTACCTGAGTGAATTTGTCTTATCTTCATATTTAAAAGCAACAAGGGAGCCACAGATTTATGCACAAAGGTTCTCATATCTTGGAAGCTGCCCAGTACAACCAGCTTCAAACTGTTGGCAGCCTGAGCAGCTCTGCTGAGGTGGGGATTAAATGTCTTGCATGAATGCACACTGATATTGCAAGAAAAGAAAGAAAAGTGCAGGAAGTGACCAATTTCCCCACTCAGCTTTTCCCCCAACTGGACATAATTGGAACAAGCGACTTTCCGGTCTTAAGATCACATGTCCGAACTTCAGATCACGGCTCTTCGTTATCAATCTGCAATCTATCCTCTCAAACAGGTGTTTGGACCAGCTCGGATTCAGGAGAGCGGGTGGATGAAGATGGTGTCCGTGTGAATCTTTCCACTGTGTCGTATTTTCTGCATCTTTCTCTCAAACTGTGCTGGCATGAAGTGGATGTGGACTTTCAGGTGTACTGAGGCGTGGAATAAGTATATATAAAAAAAAAAAAAGACCAGTTATCTTAAAGCTCCACATCCAGAGGACCAGGTGGCCACGCGCTACAGGTGAAAATATTTCAAATGTACAATTACTGTGGATTAAATGTTGGACTACATTTTTCCATTTCTTAAAGTGTTTCTGCGCCTTACAAAAATCACTGTGAAATAAAAATCTAACACCTGCACAAAACTTCTAGGACTCCGCTACTCCAGAACTCTACAGTGTGTTTGTATGCATCAATCGATGCAAATTGCGCCCCCAAAAGAATACTGTGTACCTGCATAACCTCCCTCAATCATCAGGTCCGGGCAAACTGAGCTTAAGACTAATCTAATATAAGCTGACTTTGTCATTAAACAATAATCAAATACCTTTTTTCAGCCAGTGCCTCTAAATGATTTAAGTCTCTGGAAATTGGAAGAGATATATCATTGGCAGAGTCTCCTATCTCACATTTGCAAGTCTGGTTGGCAGCTCTGAATGTGCAGTGGCAGCAGTCATTCTGAAAGTGATCCCGCTGTGCAAAGTCTTTGAGGTTATGGACCTTAGAAAAGGAATTTATTTATGCGACAGTGATTGTGAAATCGACGTTGCCAAGTGTTGGAAAACTGCAAGCTCCCTACAAAGATCAACGAGATGTGGAGTTTTCTTACTAGACAGCTGGGTCCCTCTGCCAACTTATTATGTTTGTATTGGCTGTGCATTGTTTAAAGATTTCTCTGGGCATTTTCTTTTACATTCTTAGAGAGATATGAGGCTTAGTGAAAGTTCGGTTAGGGAGAATACTTTATCATCTTTCTTCGACTTCTTCATTCATCACTCAATTTAAGCCGTGCCTCTTAGCTTCTATCTATCCGTTCAGAGTCTAATGTCACAGTCAGTCTAGAATTTTAAACAAAAAACTTCATTTGTTTGTGGGATGAGAAGCAGATAGGACAGGACAGGAAATGATGTGAGTATGGTGGCACACAAAATCTGCTTTCCTACCTGTAGGAGAGGACTGAGCCTGGCTAGAACCTGACGTACCTTTTATCAAACACTTGAAGCTGAATTTTTTTGTAAGGTCAAAGTCAGAGTACTCAACTGTGCTAGAAGGTAACCATAGATGTGCAAAACTCTAGTGGTCAGATTTGTACGTGTAGTTTTCACTTGAAAATATTCTTGTCTCTGAGTTTAAAGCACAAATTCAAGACTAAACTTGTTGTTTTGCTTGAAAAACTAGTTTAAATTGCTTCAGGAAAGCTAGTACTAAAGTAGCAACAATGTCCAAGCAGGAATACCACTTCTACCACAAAGAACAGGATTTACTGTACATAGTGTCCCAGTAGCTCACCTGCTAGAGCATGCACCCCATGTACCAAGGCTTAGTCCTTACCCCAATGGCCTGGGTTCAACTTCCGGTCCTTTGCAGTATTTCATACCCCCTGCTCTCTCCCCACATACTATCAAATAATGGATGGAATGGATTTGCAGATGATGATTTTATTTTCACTTTTTTGTTGCAGTTTTGTTAACTTTAGGAACTCAGACCACTTGGTTAGGTTTAAGAAAAGGTAAAATAATAAGCGAACATTGTGTCCCATGTGAAACAAAAACTCAAACAGTTCAGAAACTTCTCCCAGAGACAATGGGGTACAAATCTCATGAGACATTTGCAAATCTAGTGTTACTATCTAGACAAGAGCACTGCTTTAGCGTCGTTCAGCTTATTGTTTCGGTTCCCACTATGTTATATATTTTATTCACCTCTTATTACACCTTATTTCCAACTGCAGGCTGTGAGAAGCTCCGATAAATCCACTGTGCGTTACCTCCTCACTACAAAACAGCAGACATACAAAGTTAGCAACTAGCTGGTGAACACTGTGGAGCATTTAGCAGCATAAGAGTCAGATATTTCCCTCAGGAGTTGGTGGACACAGCCAGAAAAACAATTTCAAATGAATGCTAATGTTGCTCTGCCTCTGTTGAATGTGTAAATGGGCAACTGTTGCCAACATGGGAACTTTACATGGTGATAGCAAGTCATTGTTGTGCTCACAGCTTGATTTAACAAGCTAAACAAGTCAATTAATACTGATTTCATTTTATATATTGTGTGTTGTTTTTGCACATACTGCCAGTCATGCACGATCCCTCCGACTGAATTCTGCTGCTCGTTTTCCAAGAAAAGGCAACAATCGATGCCTCCTGAGAGGCCGGTCCCACTCTGTCTGAAATTGGCTGCACATTAATGAGTCTCATTATTTTGCCGGTCAAAGACAGTGAGATTGAACTCTGAACAAGACTTTATATCCCAAATATGAAGAAAGCCAAACTGTGCTACACTTACTGTCAATTTATACTCGACATTTATGCACATACAGAAAAAAAAAAGAGAGCTGTTGGACATGAAAAATGCATTTCTGCGATATAAAATAATATCTGAATATCCGAATATTCCAAATTATTGTGACATATATTAAACTCTTGAGTGTGAATGATTCACCTCTGTCTGTTTTCACCTTGGTGGCTGATTTTTCATATTTTCATCTAAGGTGAAAAAAAAAAAAAAAAAAAAATAAGAAGGAGGACATGTTGAGATCACAAATGTGATTTTCTGTGTAATTCCAGCATAAGTTAGCATTGATTATACCCTGTTCACACAGCAGTGATGCACTGTGGGAGCTCTGTCAGGTGTCACTGCTATCTTACCACAGCGCAGCAGGGTGTGTGTGCATGTGTGTGTGTGTGTGTGTGTGTGTGAAGCACATGGTGTTTTTCCTCACAAACTGTCTGTCGTCAATAACAGCTGAGACAACAGCAATTACATTTCTTTATAATTTAATGAAATAAACGGCAGAATTCAGACGGAGTTTTTAACAAAATCCCTGTTTTGTCATTTTATTTATTTCTGATTATTTTTATACCAGAAACACAGATCTCTGTTCTGTTCCACATTTATAGTTATAGCATTTGCATACAGCTGGTAATGTATTCATATTCAATTGTATTAGCTTGGCTTAAATCGCACATACTTTGCATCTGCAGGATTAAAAACTAAACCCATCAGGGGCAGATCAGGACTGAATCATCCCCGGCTGACACCGGTTGCAGTCCCCTGCACTTCTGCTGACGTTATTCACACCTGCTGCTGACTTTACATCACAACAACCGTACATGTGCTTCTTGTTAAAGGTCCAGTGTGGAGAGGGTGAGGCGGGGCGGTTGCAATATGCAACTACACCACTAGATGCCACTAAATGCTACACGCCGGTCCTTTAAGTCCTGAGGTTGCGCACAATCACGGCTTCATAGGATCCCAGGGAATGTTGATCTATTTGGATGTGGTGGACGTGCATTTATGTGACTTTGTCCTGATTCAAATTAAAATATTTTATCTTTTAATCTGACTCTATAATTAAATTAATAAATAAAGGAGCTTTTCCTGGCACAGAGAAAAGATTGTCCACGTCAGTGTCATTATTTAACTGCAGAATAATAAAAGTAGCCTTTAAAACAGGAAAGAGCATTTTTAATGGGCTAACTCTTCAGGAGTAAATCTTATAAAAGAGTTGAACTAATCCCAAAACATGCTGTCCTTTGCAAAACCACGAACGTGTGTTGTTTCTTTAAATTAACTGCGTCTATTGATTAAACGCACACTGCTGACATACGCTCATCTCTCCGAGACATTTATATCATGTGGCAGGAGGCGCGCTGCGGCACAATGTGCAGAAATTGATAAAAACATAAACTCGCATCGATTTTTGCTTCCCTACTTAGAAAGATGGACTAACAGACACGTTATGGCTTCAGTAAATATCACATGCACGACTTCTGCAACGCTGGCTAACAACAAATATTGTAAAAAATACTGTTGCTTGGATGTTGACTAAAATGATCTGCCACTTTTTATTCAAAATACAGACACGAATGTTCCTGTTAGGCAGATCGAGTGACTTCTTTCATTTCCCATGCAATAAATGACTCCTTTTAGTGCTGGTGTGTGTGTGTGTGTGTGTGTGTGTCTTTATGCATTAAAATATGTCACAGCATCACAGACGACTGAAAGATGAGAAGTCAAATTATCTGTTGCGGTCTTGAGGCTGATAAAAAAAGGCAACAGATCTCTCAAGACTGACACCAGAACTCAGAAAAATATCATCCGCCATGATTTCAGACGATTTCAGAAGAACAATAAAGCTCAAACTATTTTACCCATGAAAGATATTTCCCTCGCTTCCATGTTTCCAAACATATTTCCCTGAAATGCTCTGAAACAGATTTCTGGGAACTAATTTCCTGCGAAAATTCACAAATATTTGGGACCCTTTATGACCACGCCGACCCCGATCATCAACCCGAACTGCCGCCATGCAGTCAGCGTGACATCATGTTTGTGTTTGCAGATTTCTTGCTGAGTTATTTAGTGTTGCTTTGCTCCCTGGGACGGATCCACCCCGCACAGAACAACAGAAGAACAGCAGCGGTTAGTGGAGGCACTTTTAATAAAGATGGGAAGAAATGTGTCGATTTACGAGCTGTAATTTCTCTAAGTTCGCTTACAACAGCGCGTACAGCTGTGTCCGTCTCCTCCACAATTATCGCCGTGTTTGTGGCCGTTTCACCGGCATTATTTGTGCGGAAAATTACAAAATAATTGTTTCTCCAGCTGGCGGTCGCGGCCATCAGTGATCACAGCGAGGGACGCGTTTGAACGCGACTCAGATGTGACGCGGTTCAGGGGTCTGGAACCAGGCTAGACGAAACGGGAACGAGTGATCCTCACTAATGACACTAATTACTTTCAAATGCACTTTGTGTAATGATGTGTCTTTTGTCATTTTTCTACACCTCTTCATCCTGTTCAGGGTCACAGGGGACTGGAGCTTACAGTACCCCAGAGGCAAAGAGAAATCTGAATAAATAATGATATAAAATAGAAAAAAGAAACACATTACTTGCTGTCATTTCATGGCAATATTTCAAACACTGCTTGGTTTATTAAGAACTATTGTTGTAAATGTGGTACGAGCTCAGCGCGCCAACCAGAATGACGTTAAAGGCATTTTATCCATGTGGGAGGGAGACACATTAACCTTAAACTGATATTTAAATGTCACCACGTTATGTGTGTGTATGTACCACGAGCATATAGAGAATGTAACTCAATAGAGGCCTACCCTTTCCAGCTGCATATTATATCAGATTATGCAGTCAGAGATGACTGATTGCTGGGGCCAATGTTTTCATCAATTAGGTCCAATTACCAAACAGCTCCAGTAGCAGCCGACCTCAACCTTCTCAATTATTCAGCGATGTTGTGTGTCTCGCAGCCGAAGACGGGATTTTTCAACTGTTAAACAAGCTTGTTTACTCCGAGTGTGTGTGTGTGTGTGTGTGTGTGTGTGAGTCAAAGCGGAGAGATAGATTGGGAGTATGTGCACGCATCACGTTCCGTATGTTGTTTTCATGTGTATGCTGGTGCAGGCCTGCTCCTCGCAGAAAACATCACCTGAATTCAAGTTTTTTTTTTTTTTTTTATGCCCCAGAGGTGCTCTGTTTTTTTTTTCCAACTTCTGCAGATGCTGCTCCTCTTATTTATTTATTTATTTTTATTTATTTATTTACTTATTTATTCAAACATTCCATCGTGGTGAAACTTTATCCAGAAATAATAAGAAACATATAATAAAAGAAAATAGTCTTCATTTATTTTATTATGCATTTATTTATTTGGTATTTTTGGGGCTGCAACTACTTTTACTGTCATCATCAATTAATTATTTCATAAGATGACAGGTGACATCTTAAAATCAAAAGTAAAAAATATATTTATAACTGATTAATCAACTAATCGCTGCAATTTGAAGTATTTTATTGCTGTTTTTTTAGCTTAATCACCTCATATTTTTATTATTTATCTTGTTGCCTCTCATGAAGTCTTGTTTTAAAAATTATTTATTTATTTCGAGTACCAGAATGTGTCATTCCCTTAATTATGGGTCCAATAATGTCACTGCTATGATTGTTTTTTTTCCTGTGTTGGCAGAAAGCCAAAAGACTATTTGGCAGTGTAGTAGCTTTTGTGAGTTCTGGTCGAGTAGTCCGGACTCCTCCAGTGAGTAAAACCAACTGGACCTCCAGATGGCCGCTGAGAACCCTGGGATCAGCCCGGGTTAAATATCCAGAAGTTGAACTCCACCCAGGCTGTGGGACTGTGTGTGTGTGTTTATCTCAGTCTGTCCAAAACAACAAAGAAAAGTGAGTGTGTTCACATCCATCTTGATAACTAGGAGGGGGAAAAGAAACTCTCTGCAAATGCACTGACAGAGAAACAAGGTTGGGTTTGAATCCTGGCCCCGGTTCTGTCTGCGTCGAGTTGCCATGTTTGCATGGGTTTTTGTCTGTAGTCCAAATAGCGGGTAGCACAGGTGGCGTGTGTGGCATGTGTGTTCTGCAAAGGTGATCACATCAGCTTCTGCTTCTTAATCAAACTCAACAAAAGCAAAACTATAACCAACGTGCACAGAATGTTACAGTGTGTGAGTGCTTCATGTTTTGAGTTCTGTTTCTACAAGTGCAGTCAGGCTGATATACGGCACAAAACAAAACAAAGAATAAAAAATATTCGGGTAATTTAACACCAGGCTGAAAAGCAACGCTTCACTGCCCTCTCGGTTTAAAGTTTGATGCCCTGTATGGCTTTATTCAGACCAAATCAGGCATTGTGGTGAATTGCTGCAGAGTTGTGTAGCGGTGTGTGTGGGGTGTTCAGGGTGTGCTGAGCATAACGCGATGAAACAATCAGAAAATAACTTTTTATTTCTCTGATTTACCAGTCTTTGATAGCAACATTCCCTCACTCTCATTCACTGTCTATGTTGCTCAACCGCTGCTAAGGGAACTTCTTCGTCTCCTTATTTTGAGGCGTAAACTGTGAGTCAGACGCAGATTTAGAGGCTGGGTACATGAAATAAACAAAGCCAGAATACAACAGGTAGAGTATCAGAGTTCAGTCCATGAATCCACCTGCATAGCCCGAGTTTCAGTGGCATTTCAGGCTGATTGGAGGTTTGACCGGTCTGATCGTCAGACTGGCCACCACAGCTTGACGTCTGAGTGTGTTTCTCCATAAATTAAATCTGGCTGAACTTCTCTGCTGCAGGTCACTGCATTTGTTTTCGGCAAACCCTGTAACCGCACGCCGCCACTATCCCCACGCAAATTAATAGAAAAACTCGTATATCCTTGCCACGGGACCAGATTTGGTCTGAAACAGACCTAACGTTGCACCTCTGACCACACCCAACACTAATGTATCAGTGTCCTGGAGGTCAGCGAACTTTTAGCTGTTCCTTTCGAAACAGCGTCTTTATCCGTCCATCCACAAGAGAGCACAGATTCAGCTTCTTGGTCACAGAAGGAGAAGAACAGAAGATCTCTTTCAAATATGTTTTTTAAAGCCTCAAATATTTATATAGGCATCAGCCTCAGAAACCCACAAACAGTCTGGCTATAAGTGCACTCATAGTAGCCAACTTGTCAGTATGACAAGAAAACACATTCAGACTTGAGGCAGCAGCAATTTTTTTTTCTTTCTTTGGAAAAGCCTGTCGAAGCATCTCCCATCAATCTGGTGTATCATCAGCCCATGCTTTTAGCTTACACCGTGCTCCGTACAAACACATGATGCAGACTGTGGACCGAACAGATTGGCCATCTTCCCTGGAATACACTGGTGATCAGAGGTGACCAAATACAAAATGACTCCATGTTGTACCAAAATGCCTGGAACCCGCGGGAAGTCATTCAACCTGCTTATCCAAACATCTTATCTCATTAAAGAATGTCATTTAGGATTCTGCCATTACAGGACAGGGTTTAAGTGCAGTTGGGATTGAAATCTTATCTTCTCCAAGGGTAAGATGTCAGATCTCGCCAAAAAATCTTTTAAGTTTCGAAAATCCCAAATTACTTCTCTAAAAATAGGACACTATCAAGTGCAACAGCGCATCCTAACCGTCAGAAACGCAGCCATGCTGAGCTCGAGTTAGACGCCTGCAGCAGGCGTAAACGACAGCCGCTAATCAGGAGAACTCCATGACGCATAGATGAGCGGTGATGACTGCGGTTTATTATTGTTGTGGCATTCTCGCTCATCTGCGTTTGTCTTTTATTATATGTTGATGTGCCAGGCTTTACATTATAGCAGCAGAGGTATGCAAACAAACAGCAATAAAAAGCCCAGTACAAAACAGGCTGATGTGAAGCATACACAGCAACACATAAGTTATGAGTCATAATAAACATCAGATAAAAAATAGATGTACACCTGAAACTACTTCTGCTGTGATTAGTTATTATCTAACTCACAAACTTGTCATATACTTGTTCAGTGGCCCTACGCTTCAAACTACGATGCTCTAGCCAAGTAGAGCTATAAAGTTCACATGTTGAGGAGGTTGGGGTGGATGATCGGTCAAACAAACACAGTTTCATCCAGGAGACCGCTGCTCATGTATGAAACCTGATTTTTGAACATGCACTGCAGTTACATTGCTTATCTTATGTGCTGATTTGGACCCAAATCAAGTACAATGCAGACTCCAAATAAGACTTCTCTGGCTCTGAACTCATCTCACTGTGCTGTGGTTTAATGTGTCCTCTGGGCGAAACTTAAAATTGACAAATCATCCAGATTTTTTTAGTTGTTTTTTGGTTGGTTGTAGTATTTTCGTCTAAACCTACCCAAACTACAACCGTTTAAAACCTCTACAATGTGAAGTGTTTTATAGGTTTAACTTACGTCTAATTGGACGTCGCAATGTGCAAAACTGATGCTATAGGAGCACCTACAGCATCCTAGTTTGAAACAGAGGGCCGCAGACCGAGCTGACCAAGATTTACATGAGAGAATACATGAGGTGGTTGGTAAGCTTTGACGGCAGAGTGTTACAGACGTCAATAAAAATAGAACTAACTTTGTGACACATGAAAGAATGATGTGACGAACACTAAATGAAACACGCTGTGATGGACAGGATTAAACTCAAGTATTAAATATTCAGATGTTGAGAAATAATTCTCTTACATCTCTCAGTTTCCACTTTGGAGAATCATGTCTCGATATACACTCTGTTTCTATCAACCAAAACAAACATATCAATAGACAGATCTAACATAATTTCAATGGTGGACTGTCCTCCTCTATGTGAACATCACTGTCTCTGTTTCTTTCTCTGTCCTGCTGTTTTTTTTTTTTTCCCTAAGCTGTTGGCACTGTGTTGCAGCGAGCAGATGTAGCGTTAAGAAGCCAGAATGAGGGGACTGCAGTGTCCCATTAATTTCAGATGCTAAGAGAGCGTGCTCATTCAGCAAACTGGGCCGTGTCAATTTACCAATTGGAGTCAGTACACCAAAAAAGCGATGCCTTAGATATTCAAACAGCCTGAATCGGGCTGAACGATGCAGGCTTATTTGCACACACACACACACACAAAAAAACACTCAACAAAATAATTATTTGAAAAGAGTAAGAAACACCCAAAAAAACACCAAGCGCTGACGCAAAATGAGTTCAACATTACAGCTGAAATACGACCATAAAGGTGTGGTGTAACCTGCAGTGCCACGGTGAAATATTCAGGCAGCCGCACTAATCTGGCGACCCACTCTGAGAGCCGGCATGGACTCGCTGTGGGACAGAGAGAGGCCCCGCTTCCCATCTGCAGCTGCAGCCAGCGGTAACACCAGCAACAAAAAAAAAAAGGTATCACAAATGTTCCTCCATGCTTCACTTGCCAACAGCTCTGCATGGGCAGAATCCATTACCGAAGCCGCTGCATTTAGACACACAGCAGAAAGGCATTATTCATAAACAAAAGGCCTGCAGGAAAGGTGATTCTCTTACTATCAATAGACGAGACTCTCGTCTTTCTTACACATAAATATATCGATTTTCTTTAGGCAACCAGCGGGGGAAACTACAGATGAAGTATTGAACTGCACTGACATTGTATTAGATCACACGCGAAGCTGGTTTGAAACATGCTGAATCATTTGGCTGCTTTAAAATGTGTCTCAGGTGAATCTTTGACTTTGTATTACAACGTATGTGGAGTCAGTGACAGCTCTAATAGGCAAAGCAATGGAATCAAAGCTCGATATTTTACTCGCTGCGTGTGCATGTAGGTTACTTTTAACACATTTAAAGCTGTACAAAGAAATAAAACAAGAAGAGAGCGACGGTCTTCACAAGAATCAATACGCTCCCCAGTTAGCTCTGAATATCTGTGTGAATTGTATAGCATATTTGCTGTTGCTTTGTCAACATGTAGTTCTGACCAACTGACGAAAATACTTTCTCTTTTGCTAAACTAAGATTGCTTTGATTGCCTTGTTAATTCATCTTAAAAACGCACTTCACTCGAACTACACAGTGACAAAATAAAAAACTTTTTTGGTTAGTCTTTGTTCCAACAATCACCAACTCCGGTTTGGTCGAAATAAATCCTTAATCCAGGAAGAGTAGCTGTTGACTTGTAACAGCTAATAAGGATCAACATGAACAAGAAACAATAAATCCACAGAATTTGATGTGAAAATATGAATTTGTAGCTATTTCCCCTCACACTTCGGCCGACTGGGTGTACTGTGATGCTGAATTAGTCTGTCACCTAGTAAAAACAACTTGCGATTGACTCACACAGTCTCAGAGAGCCGATATATTCATCCAACACCAAACCCTGATTTGGATTCACTACAAAATGCAAGTTCTTAAAGTTCTTCTTTAGCCCATGCTGGACCAACCAAGTTTTGTAAAAAAACAAACAATAAGGTGGATAAAACTGAAAAATATCAGCAATCAAGGACTCTGCTTTTGCACCTACCCCCGGGTTGATCCTGCGTACAATAGCTGACCTTTTTCTGGTTATATTTGAGATCGTTCTGACAAGAATTTATTATTGTTATTAGGTGAAAAATAAACAATCTCCCACGATTAATCGACTAGTCAACGGTTAGCATGCCCCAGTTGGAACACAGGTGCATTCTGCTGCTGTGATTTATCTGGATGAGATGATCAGTGAATAAATAAAGCGGAGATCAGATGGAATGAAATGCAAATGTAGTACGAGAAGAGCTTTAAAGTCGTAAATTGCAACATTTATTTTTCATTAGTGAAGACAGCAAACTTGAATAAATGTAAGTAAAGCTATGCTACTGTAAATTTGGAGCCTTTTTAAACTACTGTCACACCCCGCTGACAAGCAGATGGTCAGGAGGGTTGTGTGTCGGCATATTTGTACGCGTGTGTGTCCGCGAGTGTGTGAATGTGTGTATGTCTGCACTTCAGAACTGTGAGCTCAGCAGGTTACTCCCCGTCTGGCGGCCGGCGCCTAAGGGTTTGACAAATAGGATCTGGCCCAATGGTGCTGCTTATTAGCAACATTTGTATGGAACCTCACCTGTGTGTGTGTGTGTGTCACGTAACATTTGAATGTGATCTGGGGAGCTCACCTTTGCTAGACTTGCAGTCAGCGTTTCTCAGAGCAGACACACACCTCAGGTTGGCGGACAGTTAATGTTCCCTTAATACCTGCGACTGCTGCACTCCTCACAGTGAAAAGCTACTCCTCTCTACGCCGCCGTTTCATGATGACTGGTGAAATGTTGAGTATACCTTCTGGACAGTGCTGGGGACAGGCAGACAGGCAGTTTGAATGTAAATGTGGATAAAAGTATGCCCGGATTACCCTGAACTTGCAAAAAACTGAATATAAACTGAATATAAAAGTAAACTGCATGAACAGTTTATCCAAATAAAAATGCATCTTTTTGCCGACTCCACCTGTCAAAGGACCATCCCATTGTTCTCCACAGATTCTAGCACAATATAAATAACTACACTGCACATACATACAGTGTATACATAGCTACCCCTATATCACTACCATTACATCACTTTCATGAACTTACGTATGCGCACGTATGCAGATGAAACAACTCTTTTTCTCAGAAATTAGCTCACACAATAAACACGTGTGTCACGAGACACATTTAGCAGCAGTAACTTAAAGATGTGTTTACGCAGTCATCAGACAGAAGTTCAACTAATCACTGTTAAGGCGTAGCATCGTACGATGCATTGTTATGGTTTGGAAGGACTGTGAGATGGAAACTTTGGGTTCACCTGTTGTATTGATGTTTTTCGTCTTTCCTTCGATATTGGCTGTTTTAATCATTTACATTTGAAATAGTTTCAATCCCAAAAGAAGAAGAATGAAATGATTAAAACTTCCATTTAGTCAAAGTCCCCACAGAGTTCCTCGGTCTCCACAAGGCAGAATGCTGTTGTAACTATTTTCTTGCCTCCAGTACCTTTTTCAAATATAAATTTGTTTTCCAGTAAAGAAAAATGCAAGTGACCCCTGATCATTATTGACCCACATTGGTGCTTGTAATTGGGCCCTCTGCAGTCCACTCAGTCATTAGGTTGAACAGGTTTAAACTGATTAGTCAGTCCACAGTATATTCAGCTGACATTTTGTGATCCAGTTCCAATAGTGCTAACCTTAGAGCAACCTCCTGTTTCTGTTTTAAAGTTTTAAGAACAGCTTTGCCAAAGCAACACGCTTGTTAATTCAGCTTGTTAGAGGCATTATTGTGCACTTGACGCTGAAACAGGAACCTGCTCTGATTTAAATCTGCACAGATTTTGATGCTAAGCTTCTGATTTCTTTCACCAACGACTGGTGATCCCTTATAATCTTATTTAACGGTTGCTCAAAGGGATCTTTGTCTCTTTCTGCCCTTTCAATTGTCAGTTATTTTGAACCATTGCAGAGAGTTTTCTTCTTCGTGTGAAAAACGTTACTGCTTTTGCTAACCCTTCACACAGAATAACATCAATTCAAAAATACTTCAGTAGGAATGAGAACAACAAAGCAACCGACACTAACAGATCACTCAAAACAAAACAGAATTCATATCCACCAGATATTCTACACTTTTATACTGGAGCTCTACGGCTCTTGAGCTTAGTATACTTTTAATATTTGACTCAGTATCTCTAAAATAACAAACAGTTCATGTTTATGATGTTAAATTGGACAATGATAACTCACTTAGATACTTTAGAGCAGTGGTTGTCAACCAAGATCATTAGCTTTGACCACAGACAGAATAACTGGTTTGATTTTGGCTTTAATTTGTGCTTTTGGATTTATAAAAATAACGGCACCTTCATCGCCAACAGTCCAAGGAACACCTTCTTATGTTACTGAGATAACTAGGCCTGTCAACATCTATAAAAACACAGTTCTTGTCCCCCTTGAAGGTCCCGACCTCCAGGTTGAGAACCACTGCATCAGGAATAGAGGTAGTATCTGCCCTGTAAACCATCAACATCTCAAAAACCAATTTGGAACAACTAATTATGATAGTACCTGATAATGTAATGTGAAAGTGAAAGTACATTGTTTCTCTTTAAAAGAGTCGAGTCTCAAACTTTCGAAGCAGCAAGTCTCGAGTCTTTCCTCATTAGACAACTCAACACATTACTTCACTAAAGACGACAAGTTGTGTGAGCGCAAACAGGTTTCTAAAGCACCAATTACATCGGCTACACGTGCTCAGACATCTGTGTCTCGACTCGTTCACCCCGCTGCAGATGTGGTTTTTCACATGGTGGGTCTGATTACCTTTAGAACAAACTGAGGAAATTAAATCATCAGGTGAAGCAGAGGCCAGAGAGAGAGAGAGAGCGACGGAGAGAACCGAATACAGCCACCATTAGGTTAATGAGCTATGAAATGAAATGTATTTCTTAGCCTGCAGCCCTCATCCCCCCCTAAATATCAGCTAACACGGCTAATGAACTTTACGCTGTCATCAATTACCTGTAGCCATAATGGCCTGGTAGGGTTTCAATTCGCAGAGTGTGGAGCGAGCGAGGCGAAGAGAGACGACACAGTGTTCATATCACAATTATAGAGACAATAATATTTAAAGGTAATAGAAAGAAATTAGTATATTAGTATTGACTTTACAGATATTGACTTTGTTAGTGAGACAGGAGGGGAACTAAGAAAGGATGATCAGAGTAAAGCAGATACTGACAGAGGAAATTAACTGATTACTGATATGGCGGCCAATAAAGTGAATTTTGAGCTCCAATAAAAATCCTTTTCTATGTGGACTGCACTCATTTTTCAGCGATGCACTGAAACAAAAGATACTGAACCCCCCGTGACTTCAGTGCACGAATGTATGCATGAACGTGACAAGTGCTGTCGCTAAATAATATTTCAGAAAAATCTGTAAAATAACAGTTTTTCTCTGTAGAACTCTTCGTATTGTCGCTTTATTAAAGGTGTTTCAAAACATTGAAAATATCAGTAATTTTTAGGGTTTTTTTTACTTTACATTTTTTACTTTTTACAATAAAGGCAAAGGTACTGAGATACCTGCTTTCTTAATCAAATAACTTAAAGAATATTTAAGTTAAATATTCTTTAACATTGCAGTGTTTGTTTTATTTTATGTTAGGAAAGGTCAAGAAGCAGCCAATACATTAGGAATCTATGGGGAAATCCAAGAGGACTAAAATAAAAACTCATGTACAGTATTTAAATCAATACAGGTTGAGGGTTTTATCCTATAAAAGTAGGTCCCTAGGCCCTTCAAGCGATGCCAGAAAACAGCATGCCTTAGATCCCCACCTTTGCCTGCCACCCAGCTGGCAAAACACCCAACCCCTATGCCTCTCCCTGTGGGTGGTGAGTCCACAGGCCAGTGGCTCCATGTTGCTTTGGGCCCAATAGACTAAGGCCCAGCCACCAGATGCTCGCTGGCGAGCTCCCTTTCCAGGCTTCCCTAATCTGGACAAGGTGCTACAGCTCCTCGTAGTCAGATTCATAAATGTTTTGTGAATCACATTTAGTCTGATCCATCCCTTGGGACTCATTTGCCTTGAGAGATCCTAGGGGCTATTACTCCCAGAATCACATTTCTTTTGGAATTTAGATAAAGAAAATGAACTTGTTCTCCATCTTGGGGATATTTAAATCAATTAAAAGTGTTTAAGCTACTTTGTTAAATCCAGTGTATGTGTGAGTACTATTGGATTAAGTTACTGCTTTTGTTCAAATGGACTCTTCTATATGCATTTATTGAGTAAGATGAGGAGTAAATGTAATGAAATACGCAGTGTGGGTTTATCTGAGCCTCCTGGACATACTTTATGTATTTCATCTACAATCGCACCCAAAAATGCACAAAAACTTTAATTAAAGAAGCCAAATCCAAATGGACCTAAACATTTCAAGGAAATGAAGAATCCATCTCATCTCTTAAGCAGTGTTTGTTCCCAGCAAATTTTCTGCAGTATCAACAAAAGCATGTGCAAAGACAAGAAGTTGGCAGCGGTTCACACCCCAAAAACAGTTATGTGGATCACTGAGAAGTAAATATAACCACATCCAGAAATACTTTTCACTTAGCGTCCATCTTAACTCCCTCCTCTCACTTCTCCTCCTCTCTTCCTCTTTGATACTAATAAGCAGTGAAAACCGGTGCGCGCTGGAGTCCTGTAGAGCCGACAGTCATCTCGGATAAAATCATGCAGCCTCGGCTCTGCTATCTTAACCTCACACGCAGCACTGTCAGACTCAAACACGCGGCCACCAGAGAGCGGACACAAAGTGGTTTTGAAAGGTCAGACTTACGACGCGTAATAAAACTGGTATGTTGTGTGATCAAACTGAATCACGTGCAATGGTCGTAGCGCACCGTCTGCTCCGTGAGCACAGGACGCTTGGGCACGTAGAGCAATATGACGGCCTGCTATTGAGTATATTGGGCTGACAATTCACTGAGCTTGAAGCTACTGCTGGTGCCTCACCTGCAACGGGGACATTTGGCTAAAAGTTTGGTAAAACGTCATGTGATTCACATGCATGTAGGAGCTCATTAAACAGGGAAAACAATCTTTTTATGGGATGCTAAACCTTTTAAATGTCAGAGTATTAACAAGTGAAGACTTAAACTGCTAAGGGTAAACCAAGTTCAACTGGTGATTTGCAAATTTAAATTCCAATATTGTCGACTGAGGTTATTTGAATATAAAATGTGTCCTCAGGTGCTCATTATATTGTAGAATAATAAAAAGCAGAGGTATTTAATGTGTTTAGTATGTGACTAATAAGCTGATCAACATTCTTACTCGAGGCTAGTAATTATATTAGGCGTTTGGTTCAAATTCGGTTAAACAAAGGTAACTTTAACGGCTTACACGACAGGCAGGATAACACAAAATAACACAAAAGGTGGCCGAGGAGTCCGGTTAAAAAAAAAAAAACAAGCTTAATCCCATCATCCAAGAAAAATCAAACCAGTAACAACTACAACAAAAAATACAATCGAAGACCGCAATGCATGACTGGGGAACAAACACAGGCAACGTGACAAGTGAAAGAGGGAAAACACGTGTGGTGTCTCAGTTCAGACACTTCTATGTAGTACACTGTGTACTTCCTGGCATAGTGCACTGATTGTCTCAATCCATGTACAGCCGCTGTGCACCTAGCGGAAATGACAATTGCGACGTTCTACATCGACTTCTTCGCCAAATTGCAACCGGGCGGAGCGTTGGCACCAACATTTGACTGCCAAAATATGAATATAAAACATATGTACAAGTTACATGTGTATATTGAGGTATTCACCACAACAGCTTCAGTTCCAGCAGCTCCCATGGCCGCCATTTTCACAATGCCGGTGGCTCCTCGCCTGTAGCTCCATAGCCAAAATGGCGACTATTGACCGTTATGAGTGCACCATCCAGGTGCTCAATGCAAAAGAGTGCAAAATATATATAAAGTTTTTATAATTTATAGTGATAAAACATAATTAGGAATGGTGATGGTTGATGGTGTTCGTATTCCTCTGAGAACTTGCAGTTGTTAACTCTTTTATTCATGTTTTCGTGCATTCCTACCATCCCACTTTACAAAATAAGACCCAAATAAGAACATATGCGTACATTCTTTTCCTAAAACAAATGAGATGTGTGTGGATATGCCTACAGGTGAAAAACCAATTGTATTCTGTCCTCATATGCTACTTCTCAACCACAAACTGAACCTTCAGTGAGTGAGAATATAAAAGGCAGCACCTTCAGACCCTGCTGACTGGCCAGTCCTGTCTGATAAGGCGAGGACAGAGTTGGTGAGCAGAGCAACTAGTCAGAAAAAGTCAGATTTCATCTTTTCAGAAGGAGTCCTGGGGGGGGAGGATGCTCACCAGCGTTACCTCTAAGGAAAACGTCTCAATTGAGACATTAAAAAGGAGCTGGGTCGTCTGGTCGGCTGGTTTTTGCTGCAATCTTTTATCAGAAAGTAAAAGAGAGAGTGACAAGAATGCTGGAAAGAAAGTGGAGACAATAAATTAAACAGAAATACAAATATATAAAGCCGAAAGAGGAGCTGGCATGAAGTCCTGACATTATTCAATCACTGCAGAGGAAGCACAGACACACTCCCGCCTCATATAGCAGAGTTAGATTGATCCTGTGATCCTGTGATCGGAGTACACAGATCCTAACAGAACCGTAACACACATCTTCCAGGGAATGATTCACTGAAACGAAAGCTGAGTGTTAGGAAGACTTACTAGTTCAAACCAGTGTTTCTCAGAGATTTCTCCAGATTGAGCTATGGACAGTTCAGGAGGAAGAACACTGATTATTATTGAGTGCTCTCCTCAACAGAACCGGTTCAAGAACCAAAGCTAATTTGGTAGAAAATGCGTACTCCTGATGATGCACTTCTCTTCTCATTTTTCACATTTGGAGCCATGATTGCAGAGTTCATTTTACCTCATCTCACTATCTTGCCGTCACATTTTAACTCTTATCTAATTGTGGAGATGTGAGTGCAGGACGTGCGTAAATGTGAGTATGTACCAGGTTGATATTGAAACCAGATACTACAGGAAATGCTAAACGTATGTTCCAGTGATCTGAGAAGAAGAAGAAGATTAACTTGGGAGCAGTTAGACGTTCGGTACCTTGCTCAAGGGCACATTGAAAGTGTCCAGGAGGTGAACCGGCACCTCTTCGACTACCAGTTCACACTCCATACCGTGGTCCGTGCTGGATTTGAACCAACCACCCTCCGGTGGCAAGTTCCCATGGACTGAGCGACTTACCGCCCTATCTCACGTTAGTGTGAGAACCAGAGTTTTAAAACAAACCTACAGGGGAGCTTTGGCTGATTTGTCTGTTCACAAACTGTGTCTTTCAATCTGTGTGTGTCTGTGTAACATAGCAATTCCCTATGACGCACACACACACACATATACACACACACATACAGAGCACTCTGAGCAGTTGACTCTCAGGCCAAAAGCGTTTGTTAGAGGCAGAGCGATGGGAACAATTGTTTGGACAGTGTGTTGAGATATAATCCCTTCATCTGGGCTGTCTCTCCCTCTGTCTTTTCATCTCTCTTATACGCTCACACACAAATCCACACACACACACACACATATACACAAACTCTCCATTTGCCCAGCATGGCAGAAGAGCGTACCTCTGTCACCTTCCTTTGTTTACAGCTTTTCTCTCTCACCGCCTGATCTTCAGTCCTCGGATATCAGATAAGTCCAAAAACACGACTAAACAAAGACAATGCAGCCGACTGACGGACCAGCGGACCGGCTTAACCGGACACAGCGGCTATATTCCTGTCTAAAGATGAAGTCCATTTTTTTGGGGTCATACCATTGAGTAACGTCACCTTTTAAATGATGCTGAAATTATTTGTGTCCTCAGCAGACTGATGCCGTTACTGCTTGTTAAGACTTTAGCGCACAGTTTGTTACACTGTGATCGATGAGCCCTAAAATGAACCACTGCATTAATACACAGACAGCAAATAATAATAATAATAAGTTATTACATTTATTTCACTACAAAACAGAAGTGACAACATGATTTCTCGCTGGTTTTCCTTCATATTTCTTGTTTATGTCCTTGTTTGCATTTAGCTAATTAGAACTCTTTTTGCTAACAGGATTAAGGGAAAAATGAGTAGCTGACTCTCAAAGTAATGCGACATGTTTATGCCACTTTTGCCATCATAATTTCATCCAAGCACTTACACTTAATTAGTAAAGATTCTGCTCTTTCCATACTTAGCAAAAGAGCCTTTAAATTTTGCAGCTACTTCATGTAAATCATTAATATCAGATGTTTCAGCGGTCCCCAACCTTTTTCCTGAAGGGAGCTCTTTTCTGTCATTGAGTAAGCTGGCGACCCCTCACTAAGTGACATATTTTACGGGTATTTCATATTATATTCAATGCAAAACAATAACGGAACAGAACAACTGTACAGTTATCTAAAATAATGAATGCAATAACTGGGTGGGTTCTCTCCAAGTACCCAGGTATTTTCTGACATTTTACAGACTAATGAAAAATGTCAACAATGATTTACAGCCTAATGCAGTTTTCAAATGTCTTGTTGTTTTTTTTTTATAATACTCAAAAACCCAAAGTGACTCAATATGCAGTGATATACAACAGAGAAGCAGCCAAGTGCACTCATCAAAGTAGCTAAAACCAATAAATGTTTTGCATCTTTTCTTGATAAAATATACGATAATACAGACTTTAATGATCCCACACCGGGAAAATTCACTTGTCACGGCAGCTCTTAAACACGAGGAGGATGGAGAAAGTCAAGAAGTCATGCTGGCGTTAAAGAGTCTGACAGCTGTTTGAATGACGGACCTGTGGTTAGAGCTCCTTCTTACATGGTGGGAGTAACAGTCTGTCGCTGGAGGAGCTGTTTAAGGCCTTCACAGTCTCATGCAGGAGGTGAGAGGAGTTGTTCACGATGGATGTCGGCTTTGCTAACAGCCTCCTCTCCCCCACTTCCTCTAATAAAACAAGTTAAATCTACTTAGCTAACTTATTTACACTAACTTATTATGCAAATTGTTACTGCAAAGACTGCTATAGAATTTTTTTTTTTTGCACATGCTGTGCAGTAACTCTTAAAAGCAGATGAATGCAGGAGAACACCGTGTGATGTTCAGTATCCAAGTGACATGATGCTATCAGTGTCCCCGTCTATCTAAAATAGCACACAGTTTCTCTCTACCTGTGTTCATTATGTGGGGAAAAACTGTTTTCTGCTTTAATGAGAGTTGCTGCAGCTGTGGCATTTTTGTGTATAAGTGTGTGTGTGTGTGAGAGAGAGAGAGAGAGAGATCGAGTGTGTGAAGCATATGAATCTAGAGAGCAGATGGAAGCACATAACAGCAGGAGGCAAACACACACACACACCTATGTTCAGTGTACAGAAGAGTAAATGATCAGGGACATAAGCTCAAACGTCGGGGTCAGAGGGAGCTAGAGGTATGCTGTAACAACCCATCAACAAACACACACACACACACACACACACACACATACACACACACACACACACACACACACACACATCCACTTAGTCCCTAAATAAAATGTCATTGTCAGCCTGTGTGTGTGTGTGTGTTACTGAATGGCTTGGCAGTCAGTCATCCCATCGCTGTGTAGCAGAGGCGGCTGCTGCATTGTCTGCCGTACAATAGTGATTAGAAGGGCGACAGAGACAGAAGGAAAAGCGAGTGAATCTTATTGTGCGTTATACAATGGCATTTTTGGGAAGAATGCAAGAGAGAGGAAAAGAGATAAAAAGCGGTTTTATTGTGTGTTGTACAATAGTGTTTAGCTGGATGAGCTCAGAGGAGTGCAGAAGAAAAGAGAGGAGATTTAACAGGAGATTGACTGGATCTGTCGGGCTGTCATTTCAAAGCAGGGCGCACACGAACATTTAGCAGTTACACAATTTGTGACGACTCCTGACTGTGTGTTTGAAATCTTCAAACCTTTAACAGGAGTTGTGTATCAAACTCTAATGGGATTAAGTAATGATTGACTAATGGGTAAAAATGGCTGATCAGATTTTTAATTAAAGAGTTCCAGATGTAAATAATTATTCTGTTAATTTTAAACTGTTTCTTACATATGCAAAGTTCTCTTGTAATTTATAATTGGAAAAAAAGAGTATATTTTGTTGCTAGGGTTGGTTGATATTAAATTAATGACAGAGTCAGGCCAGAAATATCGACTTAAAGCATTGCAGGGCTTTTACTTTGAAATAGAAACAGGAAGTATAAAGGTTGTATTAACAGCGTTAAAAGTTAACTTTAATAGAGCGTATCAAAATGATCAACATTGTACATAATTGGTATGGTACATACATTATGGACTGTAATAGCTGGTTAGCTACCATGCTAACAATGTCAGTGTTGTGCCAGAACCTGAGCTGGGGAAGCCCAGGCTCAGCAGCTTTTATGGAAGAGAAAATGAAGCCGCCGGACAAGAGTAAATCTGGGATCTCTGCACCTAAAGGTCCACTTACTTGCTTTTAAAGAGCTTTCAAACACATCTCTCTGTGACGGGGATGCCACTGAAAGCAGAAAAACTAGTGAGCCTAATAATCTCCAAACAAATCCAGCTGTTTGAAAAGAGGTAAAGGTTTTGCTGAAAAACAGAAGACCACAATGTTCCTAGATGTTTCATATTTGCTCTGTGAAATTCTGGTGCCAGGTACTTACCTGGTGTAAGCTACATTAGAAGTGACAAACCGAAAGATTAGGATGAATTCATACCGAGCTTTTGCAACATTAAACTTTTAGTTATATTTGACCAGACAGGTCGGAACAATGTGAGTTGAACAGAAGTGGCACTAAAAAGACACCTGAAAACCGAAGCCTTGGAACTAGTCCAGGTGCGCTTCATTAGAAGCAAAATATAATTGAACCAAACTGTAGAAAAGTACACAAAGCAATGATTTATGGGTGTGCGGGGATGGATGTTGACATTCGGCTGTTTAGCATCGTATTAACATAACAAAGTGACATCTGTTTCATCCAATTTTAACCTGTGCAAACAGCAGAGAAGATAAATCACAGCACAGACAAGTCAAATCACGTTTATCTACAGTTACAGGCAGAGCAACAGATTTATTTTGAGATCCCACAACCTGGGTTGACAGTTAAACAAAAGTCTGTCCAATGAAAAACTTTTCTCAACAAATGTTTTCCACCAAGTCTCCAGCACAAAAACTAAACCTAAAACTGCCCTACATGACTAAAATACACACAAAAAAGCCACTATCAGTATGCACTGTATGAGATTATGTTATTTGATCTCACACTCAACAACCGAGCAAAGATAGATATTACTGCTTGATATGACTTCAGACAACACCACCTGAGGTATATATTAGTTTCTGACTCTGGGAAAAGTGAGGAAATCTCTCTCTTTAATTACATCACACACATTTAGGCTCTTCTGTGTGATCTTCTTTTGATAACTAATTTAATATTTTTTCACTTCCATTCACTAAGCCTCCGCTGAAACTGTCTGGGGCCACGCTGGGGATGCCCGCCTCCCACTTTGAAAACCTCCACACTACAGGGCTGTGACTTTTTAATCAAAATCAAACTACTTTTAAAATGTGGGAAAATATATTCCATCTGTAATGATGTGTTTAAGTTCAAAACTC
Organism: Miichthys miiuy; assembly: GCA_036365135.1. Lineage (NCBI taxonomy): Eukaryota > Metazoa > Chordata > Actinopteri > Sciaenidae > Miichthys > Miichthys miiuy. The sequence goes on from CM071620.1 coordinate 19,570,315, forward strand.
TGTCCATAATTACAACAGACGATTTGGGGCGTTCTTAAACTCTACTGCCAGATCATGGATGGTATAAAATATGGACGTTGTATCCATGTCGCCATCCACAGGTTTCTGAGTTTCTGTGGGTGGAGATCAGGCTGGCTGAATGAAGCCTGGGAGCTCAAACAAGCCACCTGTAACAGCACCCACTAGCACCCACTAGCACCCACTAACAAGTGGCCACGCTCTTAATTCTGCATATCTTGAATGGTCTCTGGTTGGCCATTTTAACATGGGGGCTTATGGAGATTGACTCGTCCTGTAGCCAGCTTCAAGTGGCTCTTTGAGGAACTGCAGTTTTGGTTGCCGCTTGTGCCGGATTGCCATGATGAATACCACACTGCAGATCAGCATATCTGTTAAGACCACTGGTGTTCTTCATAAAAAGGAAGAAAGCATCGGAGAAGTTATATTTAAATGCATAAATTAACTACAACAAGATGATGGAACAAAGTCAGCTCTACGACACCATTTAGGAAGAAGAAGTGAGCACACAACCACACATTTCTTTACCTTGGCTTTCACTCCTGCACTGTCTAATCATCCTCCCCTCTCCTCCGTCCCATCTGTTATCTCCATGCAAGATGTCCTCTAGCCTCCATTATCCTGATTGTGATTGAGCCAGGTTTGTCTCAGGATCGGCTCTCCAACATTCCCTTCTTATCCTTAAAGCAACATTTCACTTTACTGCTGCTACCAGGTGTGACATTGTCCGTCATCAACCTCCAACATAACTGTCTTTTTGACTTTGGAAAGTGAGCATTTTACTGCATTCATGTCAGATGGGTACATTTGGATGATACAGATACATGAAAGGTAGAAAACAGCTGATATATCAGAAGCTTACAGCTCCTCAAGAAGGTTTAACCCCTAAATTCCACCAGGTATGACTCTGTAATGTCGCGGCTGCAATGGATTGTTTTGCCCACCAGACATCTTGTTGTTAATTTGCTTCAGCGCTAATCGTAAAATCACAATCATTGTCTAAAACAGCCACAATCAGCTCCACTGACCCTAAGTCCCACAGGGATGAGAGTGAACACTGCTTCCTCTCGTTAACCATGTTCATCACCACGGTAAATTTTTATATCTATATTATCTGAATCCTTCAAAAGCCATTCCAAGACATATGCAGTTGCTTGTGATATTTATTTTCCGTCAGTTGTCATCATCATTAACGTGACGTCCCTCCCTCTGGGTGTTCTCGTTAACCTCAGAAAGTCGATGGTTGACTGTGGAAGGTCGCCAGATCATTTAAGGCTCATGACTATCAAGATGAAATCCACCATGCCTCTTTCATTTTGCACTTTCAACATTGCCACAGCACAAATCATACACATTCATGAATTCCTATCGTTGCTAATGTCAACACTACTACTGGTTATTTTAGTAAACGTCGGTTAAATGAAGTTTTAAGTGAATCTCTTGCATGGACTGTCTTCTTGAGCTTGTTTAGTTTCAGCAGACTCAAGTTTCACTATAGAGTTTGTTCTTCAAATGTTTGCCATCTTTTGAACTGTTGAAAGATGGAAACCTTCCATGGATCCAAACTCCTGGAACCAAACTCAAAACACGCCTATGAAAAACCTTCCTGAACCCAATGGCCGCCCAAGCATCTATTGAAAACCTATTGCTCTCTTTATATCAAGAGAGTCCTCCAACTATCTATTTATTGCACAGCAAGATGGTTTATGCTGCATCATAATCAGTCTTTACTGAGATACAGCCCAGCATAAAGGATGGCTGCACTATTGTATGCTTTGATTTCTTTTGACCTATCTATCATGCAATAAACTGAAGAAATCAACATGAAAAATGAACCTAAAACAATTACCTTCATGTAATCAGTGCTGAAACTGCAGGGATCCACACAAAGACCTACAGTAAGACCAGCAGCAATAAAATGGGAGCCTTCGTGATTAGAATAGGCTGAAGAAAAACTTCCATGCTAAAGGCTGAGCATAACTGGGACCTAGTGGGACTTAGGTCTCCAAGACAACCAGTTAACTCGTTTGTACCTCTACTCCCTGCCACCGAAGTTGCTAAAAGAAAATTTCATCATAGTGAAGGAGAAGAAGGTAAGAGATGTTTACCGGAAAGAAAAAGTCTCTTGAAACGCAGCACAGTGTGAGGTGTTGGTGCTAGCCATCATGTGACAGTTTTCATATCTCCTCTGTGGAACACTGGCAGAAGGTCAGAGATATTGAACAGACAGGTTGCCAGAAGTTTGGCTTAGTGGATTCCCGGGGATCTCAGTTTGGCTCTTGTCAACGAGCCTATTTATAGCATTTCCAAGCTTCTCTAATACAAATCTCTGTCCATCTGTGAAAATCAAACCCGCTTGACCTTTTTCCAATTCTTGTCGTACTCCACAGTGAAGCACGGGGGGATAATCTGCAGTTAAGGCAGGATTGGGTTGATAAATAAGAATGGATCCCAATCTGTTTTAGATTGATTTACCTCAACTTACTGTTCACTGCTCTTGGCCACTTTATCTTTTTCCCTTCACATTTATCCTCCAACACAACACTAAAACACTCTTCAGAAAGATAGCTGCAAGAATTGATGCTATTTCTTCAAGGTGATTTAACTTCATTCTTCAATTTCAGCACTAAACAAGACACAAGTTAATAAAACCAAAACAATCAGGTAGTGTAAAAAAATGTACAAAGCTCTGCAAGGCCTGAGGGCTTCAAGTTTTCATTCTCTGCATTTACTTTGTCAAGTTTGCCTGTTCTCATGCAGCTGAGCAAGACACGAGGGTCAGTACATCCCTAAACACAAAGTACAGCAAAGGTGAGCTCTTTAGCTTTCCCCTCATTTGGTTATAAACCAAAGTACTGCACAAATTAAGATCTTGACCGGATGATGCCACTAGATGAAAAGCCAGAAGATCACCAATGTTTTTGAATCCATCATGAGAGGAACATGAATGTGTGTACCAGCAATTCATCCAATATTTGAGATATTTCGCCCAAAATCACAAAGATCAACCTCTGCGTGACTGAGAAGTTGCCGTCTACGACGGAGACTCCTGAATTTCTGGACAAAATACGTATAGAAGACATTTGCGGTGAAAATTCTGACCTGCATGTGATACTAGAAAAATAGGGTCACCAAAGTCATTGGGATTCATCCTCTGGGTCCAGGAACAACAGTATAAAAACCTTTAGCTTTAGCCTAAAGCGTTTTAAAGATTCATACCCGAGCATTGCTTCACCCCAAACACAAAGAGCCCATGACATTCTGGGGAATTATTATAGTCTACAAAACTGCGTCAACACAGCTTTGTTCTGAATATTTGGTCTTTCATCGTTTTTTTTTAATCAATGTAAAGTCCAAATTCAATCTTTACCTAAGCCATTACCATTCCCAAGTTCTCCGCTGGTAATTTGACAATGATGGACGGTACTATATTGGTTAAAATGATACACGCAGCACCTTCAACCTTCAAGTTCAGAGCCTCTGTTACATTAAGCCATAACAGTCGCACTGATAAGAATGAGAGATCACCGCTGTCATTATTTCCAAATGATTTGCTATAATGAGAACTCAACCCCCTCCGTGTATTTCTAAGATTAATGTGTTTGTCAGTGTGTGTACATGCATATCAGCCTGGTTGCCTGTGGACACTATTGTTTAGCGTGTGTGTGAGTGTGTGTGTGAGAGTCTGGCCCTTATCTAAAGGTTAATGAGTGGGGAGTCACCACATTGTAACACTGAGGCTTCTCCACAGCTCAGAGTTAATTGGGACACTCTTTAACTTTATGGTTAATGATGTCAGACACCAGCCTTGACATGGCGTGTGAACTGTGTGTGAGTGTGTGTGTGTGCATGCATTTGTGTAACAGCTACTTTTAGCTGGCAGTTTTTGGCCAGTAAAAATGAAGGAAATCCAAAAAAAAACGTGTCTGATAGAAAAAACATGAGAACATAAACTGAGAAAAAGAAGACCAACACAACATAAACACTTATATGATGCTATTTAAAAACAGCCCTGAATTTGTGAAGCTTTAAATGTTCATGTTTGTGGTGGTAATCATGCTGTTAGAAGTATAGAAACGCCTCAGTGTTTTATTGTTAGGCCTCTTCAGTAAAACCTAAAGCACACCAGAGGCAGCCATGCACTGTTAAAACATTTGATATTATATGAAATAGCTTCAGGTCTTGATTATATACTTCTCAGAATCATGGTATTGTATGACAACGATTTAGCCTTGAGGGCAAATCGTGAGTTTCAGTGCCCATACGTGACAATGACAAAAATCTGTTATTTGAGGTATGAACATGAATATGTTCGCATCTAATGTGAACTGTATTCATATTCGCTGTCTGTTGAAAATCAACACTTGAATGATTTTGACTATTTTTAGATGCAATATGCATATTACAAGTTACTTCATGTACTATATGTAATATGTAGTCAGACCGATGCATGAATCAGTGTCAGATGGCGTTAACTTGGATGATGCTGACTTCAATCTAAAAAAAGTAAAAATAGTTATTTGTTAAAGCCAGTGTGCTGCATGGAAACATGTAGGACAGCCTTGCTACTGACAGTTTACCAGCTGAGGTGGACATAACCAGGAGGGTGAAAGGTCTGAACCACCAACACAGACGTGGTTTGCATCGGACAGCGACGATATCAATTCTGAATGAACAACAACAAAAAAAAGGTATTAAAAAGCTAAATTGTCATCGAGCAATAACTTTCCACCTCTTTTGCTTTCTACATGCAGTATTCCAGCTAGAGCCTGTGTAAATGTGATTGGTTAGTACTATTCAGACGGAAACCTAAATCTTGCCTACAGATTCTGCATTCATATGCAGATATCTGTTTATAGAGGTTACTTGATTCTTGTGGCAACTTAAAATACGTCTCAATTCTAGATCTGCTTCAGGAGTGCACAACACCAGCCATGGACAGCATTATTGATCCTGCTGCTCAGACCTGTAATAAGAATAACAATAACAATACTATTGAGTTTTCTGCATTGAGACATAATCTCAAAGAGAGAATCGCAATGAATCACACAATCGATTTTTTTTTCCCATCAACCCTAATGGCACAAATGTAAAACTCAGACGCTGTTTCAATGTCAGCTTTTTTTGGGGGGGGGTTACCAAGACTTAAATGTTCCAACGGCTTAATCTAAAAACAGACCTGACCATGTTTCCTCTGACAAAATCAGAACAAAGCCTCATCAAAAGCCACTTCTAGCTGCGGAGAAAAGTGTGACATAAAGCGGCACAGTCTGCAGATGCAGATAAATAACCTAGTTTTTTTTTCTAGGCAGACTTGACCGAAGAGAAGCTTAAAAAAAACAACTTTATTTTAGTTGGAAAACAAACAATATAAAAGTCAAGTTCAAATTTTTAAATAAAACCAGCCAACTAAAACCTAACTTTTTTAGATTTCTGCACATTAGAATCTAATCTAATCTATTAGTTCAACGAAAGAGTCTTTCATCTTTAAATAATTCATAGAGCTCAAAAATTTACAGTCAATGTCGCTTAATTTATTCCCAGATATAGAAAATCAAGGACATACCGCGTCACAGTACGACCACGGATGAATTATCTCTGTACGCCTAAATCATGGAAGACTTAGCAATGAATCGATTCCGCAATAAAACAGTAGACCCGTCGACTAAAACTCAGGATTAGGTGAATCTTATTGATTGAACGATGAGGAAATAGGTTTGTTGCAGCAGTAAAGAGTACAAAGCGAAAGAAAAGAGAGAACAGAGGAACTCGGGGAAATTAAATATAATCCAATCGATACAGCACTAGAACCTGTCATGAGTGAATGAATGGATGAGGGTATGACAGACAGCTTTACAGTCAGTGATACACATCAGTGCATTTGTACATTTGTTTGTGTGTGTGTGTGTGTGTGTGTGTGTGTGTGTGTGTGTGTGTGTGTGTGTGTGTGTGCAGGAGAGTTGAATTGTCAGCAGTGCAGTGTGATTTACACAAGGCCTTTACGGTAAAGTACCATGAAGAACATTAGACAAATGACACCGAGACCAGAAAAGATTGATTATAGGCAGATAGGCAAAGGAAGAGAGAGTGTGTGATGGGTTGGGACACACACACACACACACACACACACACACACACAGAGGAAGAAACATCCCGGCCGAAATGAGCTGTAACCGAAACTCATCCTAATGGGTCAGTTTAGCTGGAAAGCATACCCTATTAAATATGCATAATATTCAGCAAAGTCATGTAGAGTAGCCAGTGAGGGAACAGGATCATAGAGAGAGCCTGCACACACACACACACACACACACACACACACACACACACTCAAAAAAACAAAACAAAACAAGGTAAATCTTACACATTACTTCAGCCATGATGACGATGAAACTTTAATGATCCCAGCGGGGAAACTGGGTCACTGCAGCGCAGACAAACAGTAACGTGATCCCAAAAAAAAAACACTGGATAGAATCTGGTCAAGAATAGAAACAAAGTCGAACAAAACATCTGCTGCATTAGACACACATGAGACTGAGGTAAATTATACTACTACGTTTTACGTCGTGGAAGAATTTGTGTTTAAAACAATACAATCCACATTGTCTACACATTCACTAGTATCTAAAGTACCTAAAACAGATTTATTTATTTATTTCAATGCCTCCTGGAATCGATTCACTAGTGGACAAGCTCCACCTCACTTGCCGCTTGTGCAGACGACAGTCAATCACACAGCAGAGACACAGAAAGAGAGAGGGAGATCTGGTCATCTGGTATTACATCGAAGATGCACACACAGTATTTATTTTACAAACACTGACCAGGTAGAACAACGGTGAACACACCACATTGGTTCTAACCGTGTAGAAAGAGACGGAGGTGTAGGTGTCTGTGGAAAAGAGAAGGAAAAGCTGAGGGACATGAATGCGTGAGCCAAAGACGGTTAAAGAAGTTTGTGAGGACACTAAAATAAAGTGGAGAATTAAAATGGTGACAGAAGGAATTACCAACTAGACCCGTTTAGGACCGTTGGTCGAACAAAAACCGCAAGGGAATTAATAAACGATTAAAATAACTGCTAATCACAGTGCTAACATGTAGATATCATTATTTTAGGTTTAAGGTTGGAAAGTTGTAAAGAACGTTTTGTTTTTTAAGTAATATCCGCACAGACCCTTCTTACAGTCTGAGCCCATAAGCCACATTTTCAGTTGAAGGGAAACACTCCAGTGACCAATCACTACTGATTTAGACTGACAGTGAACAACTCCAAGCAAGTTTTAAAAATAAACTTATGAAAACTTCCAAAACTCACACAGCTCTTTGGTCGGAAGTTATTAGCAGTAAATTAGCACATCAAGGCTCTCATGAGGCACATCGAGATATATAACGAGTCTGCAGATGTTTGTGTGCATGCTCAGCTGTTTAACTCATAGTTGTGTCGACGCACAGCGACCCCAAACTGTCACAACTTTTTTCTGCTGCGTCTCCTATTTTAGCATTAAAATCACTGAAGTTATAGTTAGCAAGTGAACCTGCGACAAGGCGCTATATGAGACTGTAACGTCTCATCTTGTTTCTTTACGTTCACGCGTCATGATTCCTCTTTAAATGAGCAGGGCGCTCACTTGAAAGTGAGGATATTTTGGCTGATTCTGAAATAGTTTTGGGTTTAAGTTATATCACAAGGTCAAGGTCTTCTAGAGCTTTCTGCCACATTTTGTGGCCTGCAGCAGTTTTCTCAGTTCTTGTGACATAATAGCAGGTTTCATTTGTGGACTACACCAACAGCACTCTGCAATTACAGACAGTAACAACAAGACGTGACTGACATCTGTAAGCAAGTGGACAGCGCCGTGCATGGCAGCTCTGTCACTATGGTGTGAATGAGAAGATGGACAGTGAACCTTTGAGCTCAAGTTTGGGTTTAGATTCAGTGATTGTGGCATCATAGGATCATTATCATTATCAAGCGGCAACCTCCGTGGCTGGAAAATGAAGCCAATGCTGAAGTGCCAAAAAAACTGCAGTTCCTCAAACGTCCACTTGAGGCTGGCTCCAGAAGTGAGTCAGTCTCCATAAGTTCCCCATGTTAAAATGTCACAACTTCACAGCAGAAATAAACATGTTTACAGCCTGGTACAAAAAACAGTTTTGGTCTCTATAGCTAATTTCTCCGTTCATGACAACTGTACTGAGGGTGAATTTATATACAACTCACCTGTTCAGATTATATTAAGGCTTAAAGTTATGCAGGATTAAGAGCGTGGAGGCTTTGATTGACAGGTGGGTGCCGTTACAGATGGCTTCTTTGAGCACTCAGGCATCACTCACAAATCAAGTTATTGTCACATTAATCCAGCCTGCAGTAACAGTCTGTCGGGTTGATTTTAACTGAAAAACTTAGTCCCCTGTCTACTTCAGAGTTTCAGAAGGTGACTCTGTTAATCTGATGGAGTGCAGCAACATCTTTGAATGAGAATTTAAAGAAATTGAGGATTTGCAGAAACAGATGGCAGCGACAGCACTCCGGTAATATATAGAAAAGTGGAGAAAAAGAACCTAAATATGGAGCTGAGTATACTTTAATCACAAAAGCTTCCACTGGATGTCACCATCCCTGCTCATTAAACTGAGAAAATTGTGGCACTTTACTTGAAATGACACTAAAAGCACATTCGTAAAGCGCGATAATTATTATGATCAGAGCTGGATATACTAACATTGTATTTTGAGTGAAGCCCGTCTTTGCCTCCAGCGGGTTTTCCCACAAAATACAGAAGCCAATTTGTGTTGCAGACCAGAATACACCCAGACACACTAGGTGTAGGAAGTAAATTCAGTTGTTAAGCAGCTGCTTTCTGCACATCAGCAGACACTGAGGTAGAAGGAAATGGACAGATAGAGTTCATTCTTCAGGAAAGCCCTGAGGGGCTGCTGAGAACAGCCAGAGGCCAGCTTCACACACAGGATCCACACGGCCAACCAGAACGCACACTCTGATCCTGTCGCAATGGGATTCATAGTTGTGTGTGGACATTTTGTTGTTCTTAAAGGCATCGTTAACTCTCCTGGCCTGCAGCAAAAGAAAGGCTAAGACTAAAACCTTGATCTACGGCGAAAAACTGCCCAAGGACAACACCACTGCACGCAGGACAACCAGTGTTGTGGGTAACCCATTACAAGAGTACTCTAATTACTTTTTTCGTGTAATGTAACGCGTTAGTTTCGTGCGTTAGGACTGCGGCCTGCTTCTTGTCAGACAGTACTGTGCCACCTGCGGATGTGTCAGCGGAGGCGCAGCGCTGTGATGATGCGTCTGTGCCCTGCTGACCTACTGTGTGTGTGTGTGTGTGTGAGTGTTTTCGAACCGCCGGCAAGATGGCAGAATCGCGGAAGTACGCACATTATTTTCGATTCACCAGCGAAAAGGACAAAAACAACATAACCGTAAAATGCACTCTGCGTTGGTGAAAAGCTTCTGTCGACCGCAAAAAATTCCACTTCCAGTTTTTAAAAAAAAAACATCTTGTATCCAAGCTGACTGTCTTTCCTGTTGTTGTTATCCTGCAGAGTTAATTTGGTTGGATGACTGGCGTTATTCATTGTCAGGACGGTGCGTTTAAAGGAGGCTGTGTGTCTGTGTCAGTTAAGTTGGAGCATGTGCGAGGCGCTGCAAACGGCTTTGAATTTTTGGTAACGCGTGAGTACTCTACTTTTATTCATAGGTGACGCTCTAACGTAATAGATTACTTTTAATTGATGGTAACCTAATTAACTACTTTCCAAAGTAACTATACCCAACACTGACGACAACACAAGCCTCTGCCTCAGTGTGTTACCACAAGCTGTCCTACGGTCTGTGAGCTTTTCACTTCCCACTGCCCCGAGTTAGCTCAGCCTTCTGCCCCCCTCTCCCCCTGTTCACGCACTCAAATAAATACACAAATTGAACGCACACTTGACAGACACATGCATGCGCCCCTCAGCAGGCACACAATGCTTGGCTGGCCATGCATTCACTCCAACGCCCCGTTACACTCAGTCACTCAGTCAACACAACAAGATGGAGCACAGAGTTAGGAGACTGATTGACTGTCTGGCCCCCCTCCGACGGCTGAAAGTCTAATATAGCAAAGTGCTCCAGGATGAGTCAAACACAAATTATTCATTTCTTCTGTAAACAAATAGGAAGTCAAGCGAGGAGCCCGACAACCAGACGAGGGTTTGAGTTATGAACGTGTAGGGTGGACAGAGAAAAATAAGCAATTACGGAAGAGGAGGCAAGAAAAGGAGCTTTACAAATGGATGCCTGTTTTGTCAGCTAGAGCTGCACATAACAATTTTCATTTTTGATTAAACTACCAATTCTTTTCTTGATTAATCAATAACTGTTTGCTTGACATCACTTTTTTTTCCCCCCCAACAAACTTTTCAAATGACTGATAAACAATCCAGAAGACAAAGAGAGAAGATTGAACTGAGTCACGTTTGATTTTTAGTATGAACAATGATTAACAACTGATCAGGTTGCTCATTTTGTTTAAAAAGAAAGCACAAAATCCCAAAGTACTTTCAGCAACACCCCTTCACCGACATGTTCACAACAGTTTGTGGGTAGTATCGAACTCTTTTTACAGAGATCCTTAAAGTTTTGGCTCAACCAGAATCAAAGATCCTCCATCGTATCCTGAAGCCTTTCTATAACCACTCACAATTTAATGAACCAGAAAAACCTCTACCTTCAAATAACTGTTTTTCCTTTCAACTTTGTAAATAACACCTATCTGAACCTTTGTAAGATCTGAAGACCTAACTGAGACCTAACCTTAGTGTAGTAATTACTGTAGTTTTATGGCACTAAAAATGTGTTTCTTTTTAATAAAGAAACAATCTGGGATGTTTTTTGGGGGGTACATTTCTGCCTTTATTGGACAGTTTAGCATTCGGAAATTGCTGGAAAAGATGGGTAACTGGGAAACCCCACCAGACACGTCTCCGTCATGTCGTGACCATGACGCTGTTTTGGGCACGACTTCAAACCCCACCAGGAGCATTTCAGACTTTGTTGACTTGCTCAGTTTCGGTTTATGCGCATCTTAATATGCTTAGAACGGCCACGATAGCTCCGGTAACCGCTGCGCACACGGAATTCGTTGTATCCGTGCCCGGTGGGATTTGGCTATAAGACAAACAACAGAGGTCCTTAACTGGAATCAAACCATCATTGCAAGGTGCTCAAGAATCTGGGATCTTTTGCATTTTTTAGGAGTTTTTTTTACATCCGAAAACAATCAAAGATTAGCAATTTTGCTTTAGAAAACACTAAACTTATGATGAGAATATCAGAATTGTTGGTGAATCTTCTGTCAGTCAGCTAACTTTAAGATCGGACAGCAGGCTCTATGCAGTTTTTGTAGGCTGATGCCGCTTTTGTGTACAGGCATTCTCCCCCAGCCCGCTAGCATGTCATCCGAGTCCTTGGCGACCCCATAAATGTCAGGTCATTTCAACGTCACTTCTCCGGCATCTACTCTGGTGCGAGAGGACGTTTTCTCTGGCGAACCTGTCAGCTTTATAAGGCTGTTAAAATGATCAAAGTCCCTTTTAGAAACCCTGAGAGAGAGAGAGAGAGAGAGAGAGAGAGAGAGAAAGAGAGAGAGAGCGCAGACAGACAATCAGACAGGAGGCGATGGGGTATAAACGCAAAGGCAGACGGAGAGTTTGAAGAGTTACAGATTGCAATGAGAAGACATATTAGGCCTTTGAGAATGACAGGACACGGTTATCAAGCCGGGCCGTACGCTGTTGCCTTTGGTACTAATTACACTTTGTAGTAAATCTCCAGACAGATACCCTGAGTGATAATGAGCAGCGCTGAAGCAAACATGATGTAATCTACAAGCCAAGGCTGGTAACGCCAAAGAGGAGTGGAAGCTGGTGAAGCAGCAACTGACTGCATGAATGAATGAGTGAGTAAGCATTGGTTCTCTAAGGCCTTGTTCAGAGTGCCAGTGCAAATCTGTTTTTTGGCATATCAAGATTGATTTTAGAAAGTCTGGACAGCAAAAAAAAATCTCAACCCAAAACACATGAAAAGCGATTTCTGCAAATCAGATCCAGACCACATTTGGAGGTGGGACTCCCGTTGGATTTCCGCACACGCTCTGGTTGCTTATATCGGATTTGAAAGCGTCTTCTGAGCGAACCGCGACGCAGAACGTCAAATCCAGAGTGACGAAAGCGCATCAGAGCGCCTGGGCAGAATCATGCTGCAGTTAGCTGAGAGGTATGCAGGACAACACAGACAACAACAGTCAGTGGACCAGACGCTGAAATGAATTGTCTGCTGGCACTTCTATGGGAGGCCTCGGTCCCCGCATCGCCAGCGTGTATAGTTACTGCCGCGTCTCTACATGGTCACCACAGCAACCCACTCAAGATAGGTTGGTGATGTCTGGACACAAAAATCTGATCAAATCACTTGCAATTAAAGAGTGCAGACAGTCTGCCTTAAAGATCCGATTTGGGAAATCTGATTTCCCTGCAGTCTGAACAAAGCCTGAGTAATGTGAGCGGGCTATTGAAGGATGGACAGACAGAAAGTAAAAGAAAGAAAGAAAGAAAGAGAAACGTTTGTTATGCTGGGTTCAGGCTGCATGATACCAGCTCAACCCGGCATCATCGGAAACGAAAATGGGCATCAGTTGCCGTGTGTTGTACCTGAAGCAATAACACATGAAAGGGAGTGCTGATATACTGGATATCGGCACGGCTATGATTCAGTTGTTGACTGCTGTTAGTTACTGATTTAATTAACAGTCGTGTATTGATGGTGATCAGGTTTATTATCAGCTGCAGCAAATGATTGATTACCGCTTGTAGATATCTTTGTGTTGCAAAGTTTGTTACAATCTAAGATAAATGATGACCGTTAATGTAACGTTAGTGTAATGGTCATTAGAACACCTGCGAAGTGGAGTGATACATGTAGTTCAAGTGCTGTTATTCTCCATATCAGCACTCGTGAAACACCTCTTGTCCAACCAAATTGCTCGGCTGGAACTAACTGATGTATAACCAACATCACATCTGGGATGCCAACTTTACGTAAAGAGCTTCACTTCCGGTTGTCACTCAGCTGAACACTGATTGCTACAGACTAGAAGGAAGGGAGGAAGAGTACGGCTGACAGCTTTTGTCTGCTTGTTTTGACTCAAAGTTTTAAAAGCCCCCTCACATTTTGACAGAAATGTTACTCTTGGTTAACTTTTTTTTTTAAACATACTTCACACACTGGGAGAACATAATGTCTTCAAAGATGATTTTTTGAACATTTTGCCTCCACGCAGTCGAGATAATCATGAAAAACATGAAGAGAGAGGAGCACGATTACATGCCCACAGCTGGGTTTGAACCGGGGATGTTGTAGTTACATCCACTTCAAAATGTAAATACCATTAGAAATTATATTAACGCTTGTTGCATCATTAAAAAAAAAACAACATTTTAATTGCTGCAATAATCTGATTTACCCGTAGCACTCATTAAAATGCAGTGTAATCTAATCAGTTAGTGTCTTTCACATGCCGACAGGGGAAAAAGAGATAAAAGAGTGAAGCACTAAAAGACAGAAACAAGCGACAGGAAGAAGAGAGACTGAGAGATGGAGAAGACACCTGTTTTAAGTATTTGTTCCTCCTGATGTTATCTATAATATGATTAATTCAAACAGATGAGTAAATAAATAACAAAACTCCTGACTTTGGTTCACCCACGGTCTTGTAGTACATTTCCAGATCTGTGTTTTTTCACAGAGGACTTGTTGTTCACCGGCGTGAAACGAGCCTTTTTGACGGAGGCGGGAAAACAGCTACATCGTGGCCTATAGCAGATCAGAGGGCATGCATGGGCAGCACACTATCGCAAAAGCAGTACTATACATATATACTATACTCGGTATATTTATACAGCAGATGTTGGACTCTTCTCAGCGATTCTGAGAAACACAGACAGAGAATGAATAAATTCATAAACAAGGTCTCTCTGCGTGAACTGTAAAATGACCACACACACACACACACACACAAAGCTAAAGCTGTGGACTCTTCCCATAAACACACACAGCAAGTTCAACACTGTAGAATTTTGGAAGAGACGCTAATAAACTTTATCTTTAACTTTATTTGTCTCTAACATTCAAAAATCCGACATCTGGCAGGCAGCAGCAGACTAAGCCTTAGACCACTTAAAGATACCCTGTGGAGTTACCTTGTGAACAAAAGCTGTTTTTATACTCAGAATTGTTCACCAAACGCACTCAAGGTCTAACAAAGGTGCATCCTTGCTCTTAAAACATTTGCTAATCAGACTTTTCTTAAAAGCTTGCCTCTGTTGGCGCATTGCTGTGTATTTTGGAGCATTACTGCCACCTGCTGATCTTAACGAATGCTTAAAAAATACTGCGATCGTGACTCCAAACCAAGCAGCAACCTCCGTGGCTGTGAAATGAAGTCAACACAAAGTGCCAGAAGCTGCAGTTCCTCAAATGGCCACTAGGCTCTGGCTATAGAGCAAGTGGATTTCCATAAGCCCCCATATTAAAACGTCCAATGTGAACGAACAGGGAAGTATACCAAAACTATTTAAACAACCAAGAGACAAATATGCTGCAGCTCATAGCTCTCACACTAATACTCAAACATGACTGCTCATATTTTAGCGCTTTGTAAATAAACAGCATGAAAGCGTCACAATGTACATGGCAAATAACCAGCAGAATAAAAGATATGTTCAGCCACTACAAGAAATTAATTCACAATTAATACCTCTGCAAATAACAGCACAGATGGGCGCAACCGAACAGCAAATATTAGCCAGCAGACGTTAAAACATTGCCCACAGGCAGCTCGGTATGGGACTATAACAGCTCACGTACTTTATGCTTCTTCTTTGACATCAGAGTACTTTTTACTCCACTACATCAATATAATACCTTTAGTTACTAAAGCCTCTACCTCCTGAGCCATGCTGCCACTTAAAGTATCAAACATAAAATTATCCCATATGAAAAATGGCCCATTTCAGAATAATGTACATTGTTTTGTTGGAATATAATTATTAATGCATCATCGTGTAAAGGTGGGGCTAATTTTACAAACTTAATATACTGCTGGTAGCTTGTGAATTTCCCCCACCGATCAATAAAGTACTGCTAAATGGACGTGCATTTATATAGCACTCAAAGTGCTTCATACACTGATGGCAGAGGCTGACATGCAAGATGCCAACTGCTCATCAGGAAGCAAGTAATGCTGATTCATGCACAAACTCACACACCGATGGCACGGCCTTCAGGAGCAATTTGGGCTTCTCTGTATCTTGCCCAAGGACACTTTGACATGCAGACTGGAGTAAAAATATACAAGTATTAGCATGAAAATATAGGTCTACTTATAGTGAATGGACTTTTGGACATTTATATGCTGCTTCTCTAGCACGGCGATCAAACCACACATCTTCTGATCAGTGGACGACCTACTCTATCTCTGAGCCACAGCCACCCCTATCTCATCTTATATTAAACTATAATGATACCTCATAATGCATTTTGTATTATCAATCTCAAGTTATTAAATAAACGTGGTGGAAGAAAGAGTGCAATAATTATCTTTTAACTGTAGAGGAGAAGAAGTATCGAAGAGCAGAAAATTGAGATACTCAGATACTATATAAATTTGTACTCGAGTACAATAATAATGAATGTACTTGGTTATTTTTCACCACTGCATGTGCATCCCGTGTGCACAGTACATACAGCACAGGTCGGCCTGCATGGAAATTAAATTAAATCCAGTCTAAGTCTAAGATTTTGTATTTTTTGTAACACTGTGTTTTCATTAGTGAATAACGACCTCAAAAATAAGAATCATGCTGTTTCTGTTACCTCAAAATGAGTCTTTTATATCTACACGCGATGCAGATCCTCTTCCACAGAGCCTATCGTGTTGAAACGCCACATTTTTTACGGTAGCCCGTTAAGGACAAACTAAATACTGGCTCCAGATGTGCAATTCACAGCCACATAGTCTTTCCTTCATGCTACGAAGAAGGAGCTGAGGTGAGGGGGTTGCAATCAGCACCTACACCACTAGATGCCACTTAATCCTACACACTGGTCCTTTCAGTCGCACTGCAAATGCACAGATCCAGTACTGCTGCCAAAACATGGACTGATTGCTTGATTGATTGATATTCCTACAATAAAATTAAACTCAGCATGTATTTATTGATGTGAAAGAAAACAGTTTCCCTGCCATAGTTTTTCCTTCCTTGGCATCTTTGCCTTAATCATCACTGTAACTTTAATTAATTGCATAAGCTGTTTCCATTAGCTTAATTGGCAACTCCATCATAATAGCAAGAAAATAATCAACAGGCTAACAAATTGCTCGGGAGGCAAAACGGTCCATGCTATTTTAGTTATCAAAACAATAAATCACGTGCGAAACATTCCTGCTAAATCGCGGGGTGAAATCGTGCCTCTCGTTGATATCGGTGTAAACAAGCCAAGGAGCTGAACAAAACACATGCCATCAACACATGTCTGACTTTGAGAAAACATGTTAGCACTTTGATTCACTCCTTTCTCTCTTTTACACTCAGTCAAGCTCGTTTTGTTTGGTTTTTTTCTCTTGGACTTGATAATCATCCAACGTAAGAAAGCAGGTGGCTCTCGTGTGTGTAAAAAGAAGATCGCTGGGGTTTAAGTATTATATTGGTTTTAATATTTTGTGTTCAAATTCTACATGCAGCATGCCAGAGCAGAAGTCATATGTAGCTGTAAAACAAAAGCGATCCCCCTCCTGGAAGAGCTTACACTTCTTTTTCCCTGGGTTCAAGTCCCAGCAGGACTCTCTGTGTGTTTTTTCTCATTTATATCCCTCCATAATCCTCCCCTCAGCTGTTGAGGCCAATAAATAGGGCTGTCAGGGAGGAAGAATAGGCTGGGGAGTGAAAATGTTCACTCTCAACAAGGAAAAACACTGTCCATGGTAGTTAAGACAACATTGGATTGCTGCTTGAAGTTCTTGGTTGGCAGTGCGAGCCGGAAAAGCAGGCAGAGAGAAACAGTAGCTGGTAGTTTGACTCAATCCACACATGCACGTACATACCAACACAACATTTACAGCTACAATCAACCATGAACGGTAAACATCAGCAGAGCAAGCAACAGCCTAATATGCATTCACAAAAGCTCCGCACAAAAATCGTCTCGCTGAAATATGAATTATGAATTAATATGAATTATGGTCCTGCAGGACTGCGGCGTCTGCTCATTAATCAGTGTGTTTTCAGTGGAGAGGGAGAAATATACCCGATTCCCGACGCGTTAATTCAAAGAACAGGTAGGCACACGGACAAATGTGCAAACACAAACAAACGAGCAAATTACATTTGGAATCAATTAAGGACTTTCAATCAATGTGGTCAGTTTCCTGCTCGCGCTGTCATTATAGAGGGATTTTTCTTTTGTGAGCAACAAATATTAAAAACGTTCATAACAGATGATAATTAGCAATGAATAAATCAAATAATTTTTACGACATTACATGTTGGATTACTGGTAAAAGTGGTTAACTGCCCCGGTGAGTGCGAGATTCTAATGGGACCCAAAGGCCGCCAGCTTAACTGCTTGTAATAATTTGATTTATTGCAAATTTGTTTGTGAATATGCACTGTCACAAAACCCAAACTGCATTTTTATCTACCTTATCGTCATACAAGAGCATCATTCATGAACCATTCGACAAAGCTGCGGATTGCATGAACTGCCAAGCATCCAATGCCAATGATTTTTTTTTAGAAATTCTCACTTTCTGGAATATCTATGGTACCCACACTATTGTTTCCAAGTTAAAGAAAGACTGTGGTCATGGCAAATAAAACTACAGAGTGACTACATAGCCCAACTGGCCTGGGAACACCTCAGGATCTCTGAGGAGGAACTGGAATGCGTTGCTGGGAAGAAGGACGTCTGGAACTCCCTGCTAAAAACCTGATGCCACCATGACCCAACCCAGATAAACGGAAGGAAACGGATGGATGGATGGAAACTACCGGTATGATTAGGCGACTAAAACATCATGGTTGTTAACATTTTGAAGTAACCAGCTTTACATCGCATCCTCTTTTTAATCCATAACGCCTTGCGTCTGGCAAATAAATCCTCACACCTTACCAGCTGGTAAGTAAGGTTTTATGAATAACCACTTATTTGATGGTTTTCTGCCTATCAGAAAGACCAACACTGATTATAAATACATTTCAAAAATTAGGCATTCCACAAGTAGAATTACTGGTTTGTTTTTGGGAGTTAGGGTTTGGGTTAGGCAAAAAATAATGAGGCCTCCATGTGTTGTCAGCTGTGCAGTCTGTACTTTATCGACTTTAGAGTCGACCAGATTCAACAATAAGTCCTAAAATCTGTTGTTCTGTCTAAATGTGTTCATTGACTATGTTTACATGCATTTGAGTAATTAACCCTTTAATCCAATCCACTAATAAATGACTTCTTTACAGGTAAAATGGAGGGGATCATAATCGGATGGATTTCTGTTTTCTCTTTTGATTTGGATGCGTGGATTATTCAATCAGACAAGTTTCTGCCATTTTCTAACCCATGCATGACGGTCATGGAAGCACGTAGTCGTCTCTTTATCTTAAGATCAGAGTCGATGATCTCATTATCTCTGGGAAACAAATTGATGGTTTTGCAGAGCCTCGTAACCCTGTCAGTGAGCTTAAAGACTCAAGTGTAATTGACAGTGTCAGAAGGAGCGATCATAGCTGATCGACACCTTTATTTTGAGCCTATAACACAGGCAGAGGTTGCAGCCACAACCACCGATGAATTTAAGTCCAACTCAGTGGAAAATAATTAGTTGTGAAAGCTACATTTCAAAAAATGATCTGAGCTGTCATGATTCAGAACGATGCCTCTAATGTTGTGTGAGCTATGTTAGGTGTAATAATCATGTCTCAACACGCCTGGTCTGCAGCATTTCCATATAAATAATTGTTAGTTTGGAAGATTAGCCAGTTCACAATAAGCATGTGCTGCTCTAAATACTGGCCCTGGTTCATGAGTCATGAGTCCTTAGTGCCCTGACATACCCTCACAGATTTCCCTTTAGCTCCTCTACTCAGGAGAATCCCCACTGCTGCCTTAAGTGCTCTTCCATTACCGTGATAACTCAGGTGAACTTTCTAAAAAAAGAGCCTTTCAGGGCAGAGAGAGCGAGAGGGAGAGTCAACAATGGTGTAAACTCCAGGACTCCATTTTGCCCAGAATTCTTTGTGATCACTCATCATTACCTGAGTTTGTGGCAGGACAAGGAATGCATAAAAAATATTCAGAGCACTACAAGTACAAGCAAATACACTCCTTCCCCCTTGAATCCTTGGAAGTTGCATGGAGTGTGGCATTAAATACAGATGCAATTGGGACATTTTTAAGATCTAGCAAGTTTAAAGATCACCTAAGTGGACAACGCATCTCTAGAAATGCATCAGCAGTAAAACCATTGTTTTCCTATAGGCCTGTGCTTCTCCAAGGCGTTTCTTAAGCGGCTATGCCTGGCGCAATGCGTCTCTGTCTGATCTGCCTACCTCCACCTCTTCCTGCTCGCTTGAGCAAAAGCTACAAATAGAAGCTAACAAGACTTCCTGTGCAAAAAGTGATTCAAAATGAATGACGCCCATCCGTGGCTTTGCTTTTGTTGGCCTTCACCGACCCTGCCTAACTAATTTGAATATAGGATGGACAACAGATGACGTGGCGGGAACTGAAATGTTTTATACTGTATGTTTGGAGCACATAAGGGTGTGAGAGTCAGCTAGGTAATGACTCAAAGTGGGGAAACACTGAGCTGCAGGATTAGGAGCAACTGGCAGGCTCTCAAATGAATGCTAGAGTTGTTAGTTTGCCAGACACTAAAATGTGAAGAACTGGTTGTAGCCATGACATCTTGTTCTTTAGACATCCAAAAGGGTGCCTTGATTGTCAAATCCCTGACCACAGAGTACTAATACATTTCTTAAGTGGACAAAGGAACATACAAAAACACTTCATCGTCAGAAAATCTACTGAAAAACACAAAAAAATAACTGCACCCTGCCTGGGATTCGTACAGTGCACATAAACAAGCAATGTGTGCATAGCGGTAAAGCAAAGACGGCAAGAAGATCCTAAAGTTAAAGCTCCGAACAGCTTGACAACAATTAAAGTAATCAAATTAATGAATCTGGAGCCTTTTCTAATTTTATTAAGCTCTTGATACCGTTTGGATTTTGTATCATACTGTTTATCTGCATATAACAGCACCATCTATGCTATATTTATGTGATTTATCTATGTTGCTCTTTCAGCTATACATCCACAAAAAAAATGTAATTTTGCCCAACTTCTCTTGTTAATCCAATAACACTGCAGCGGCCTATGCTTGTGCAATATCTCATCCTATCACTGAACACGATTCACAACAGATACAGCAGGTACTCGCAGACAGCAGCGGGCTCTTTATAACTCTCTGCCTCTATGTGGCATACAGGGATGAATGGAGGGAACCAGATGAAGGGAAGCAACGGGAGGAAGAGAGGTGAGAGGTGGATGGAGAGCGTTAGAGGTGGATGAAGGGGGCAGGAGGAGGTGCAGGGGTGGAGGGTGGGCTGACAGCACTGCCAGTACCGCTGCTGCTGCTGCTGCTGCTGTAATAGGCTCACATCACAGTTCTGCCATCTCACCATGTCTCCTCCTATCTATCCGGACTGTCTCTGTGCCTGTCACTTCTCATCTGAGAGGGAGAGCGAGCAAAAGAGAGGCAGTGAGGAGAGAGAGAGAGAGAGAGAGAGTGAGTGAAAGAGACCAGCTAGTCTTGTTAAAGAAAACTAAGAAAAAGTCTGGTGGATGGCAGGGTCAGTATGCTAACAAAGGGCTGCATTAACATGGGTCAAAGTGGTTGGTGTACTGTCTCCGTATGACTGGGAAGATATTTGAAGTAGTGGAATTTTCTGGAGATTTAACTAAAAAGAAATAAGAAAAAAAAAAATGAAGGGATCAGTCGTCACCCACACTCCCTACTGAGTTGGTAATTTGATGTCATGAAAATGTATTCTAACATAATATCAGAAATGTTGCATATTTAGCAGGTTTGGGAGAATTGGTGGTGGATGGTGGATTTGCATGGTGTGTGGTCACACACACAGTTTCACAAAAAGTTAATGAAAACGCAATAATGCCACAAACCAATAAGCAATGAAAGATTAAAGCTAAATTGATTGGGTGTTGGTGGGCAGTGTTGGAACGAAATTTCAATTGCAGAAACTCAGTCCAAAGTAAACTGTATGGCAATTATGTGCTTAATGGTTGACTAGAAAAACAACAGCATTGCCCATTTGCTCAACTTGATGACTTCCTTTAAAAAAACAGACCCCTCTATGACTTTGTTATAGCACCTTAAAAAAAGTATTTGGCAACTTATTGTAGCCGGTGAGCTAATTGCCAGGAACATTTCAGCGAATGAGAGCAATAACTTCTCGAGCTTCTATTTTCTCTTGGCTCTTTGCTTCCCTGTGGCATTTTGTTCGCATCTCTGCACACATTTAATTGTTGAAAAGGAATTATAAGTGATTTGAGCTAGCAAGCTTGCCAGCTGTCAAAGCTCAGTTGCTAACAGGATAATAAGTAAGCAAGGTGGTTAGTTCAAAAAAACATAGCGGCAAAAAACATTGTGGTGTTCATAAAACATTTGCGGAGCAGTTTATACTATGGCAGAGGAGTGTTTAATAAAAGTAGATGGTGAAACGACGCTAATAAGCTACGCTAGTTTCCGCCATTTTAGACTCTCTGTTCCCTCCAAAGGCAACACTGTCAACATGGCTGGTTCATATGTTTGCTTATTGCTATTTACTGTGGCTAATACCAGTGAGGGTGCATTACATCCCCACTGCTATGAAGCTAACGCTGTGAGCTACCGTCAACGTCTAAAGTCAACAGGACTGAACACAACTACAAAGACCTA
Source organism: Miichthys miiuy (assembly GCA_036365135.1). Lineage (NCBI taxonomy): Eukaryota > Metazoa > Chordata > Actinopteri > Sciaenidae > Miichthys > Miichthys miiuy. Next base: position 19,592,421 of record CM071620.1, read on the forward strand.
TGGTGGCCATTTTGACGTAATATAGTCTAGACGTGGTTTACGTGGTGGGTTTGGCTCCTAGCATCTCTGGGATGAGTCAGTTTGGTTAGCTGCATGGCTAACTGAGCTAATGGCCGTTAGCGGTTGGCAACTTAGCAATCTTTCAATCACGAAACTCGTAATTGACCTCGATACTGTAACGTCAGCCAGTCTACTGGGCCTGGTTCTGTTCAGTAAGCCGCAAGTATAAAGTTGTGCTTTTCTAGGTGAGGCCCAGCCATGAATGTCCCTCAGAAACACTGTGCTCTGGCGGTGCCATATACAAGGAAGACCTTCATTGGACACTAATGGAAGGAAAGGAAATGCCATCTTAAAAATATCAAAGAATACCCGAAAATACCGAACAAATGACTTTTTTGTGATTGCTGGAACAGATACCGGCATGTAGGTGACATATAGAACAAGATGTGATAAAAACAACAATTTTGACTTCATGGGGACTTAAAGGTCAGGGCGTACAAAGTGTTTTCGCTTAAACCTAATCATACCTTTGTCATAGCAGCAGTGATAAGCTGGATTTGAAAGGTCATATGGTTCCTCCGGCAAAGCACTGACACAGCCAATGGTGTTTTGTTGTTTAGGTTTGATGATTTGTTGGTCTGTTTTGTCATGTGTGTTTTTCTTTCTGCTGAAGTAAATAGAGCAAGAAAAAAAAAAATCAATGCAGTGCCCCAATAGGAGGCCATAAAGAAACAGAGCTTGCAGATGGATGCTGGGTGTGAATGAACTGGCAGCAGCAGCATCAGAGAATGAGCGGCGAGTTTGACAGCTTAAACAGACCGCCCAATATGAGACGGCAATTACACGAGGTCAGCTGACATGCCAGCTAATCCAGCACTGCTCAAACTGTCTGCCTGAAGCAGCCTTAACAAGCATCACTTCATACAGACTTTGTAGTGACATAACTCGACTTAAAAAGTTAGTTTTTCCTAAACTATCATACGAATTTTAAAGAAATGTGAATGGAAAGTGCTCTCAGACCTCAGTATAAATGAACAGTGTTTTGGATTCAAAGAAAAATCTTGATAAAAGTTTGAGGAAAATAAAAAGTATTGGCTGCTGTGTTGGTCGGGACTCTTTCTATTTGAGGCTGAGGGTTAGAGCCATGATTAACACCCATGAGGGAAATAGTTCATGTTGTAATTTATGTAGCGTATTGTGTCGAGGACATCTTTACATCATGAAGCATGTATCCGGAACAGCTCCTTCCCCTGAGCTGGCTGTAGGCTTTCAGTCATTCAGACAGCCCGGCTGTAAAGACGCTGCTGACAACCACAGTTTTAGATAAAATTGCTCTTGGCACTAACAACTTTATCTGGATGTTTTGCCCTTCGGATATACTCCAAACCAAAATGCCTCAGTTACTGTCACCATCTGTCAGCTCTTCAACACAGAGATTTATTTCAGTGACAGACAGTCAAACTCAACAAGGCCAGACCCTGAATCCCCCTCAGATGACGATAGCCAAGGATTTGGGTATGACAGTTTAATCTGCAGCACTAAAGATGATGCCAAAGCTCTTTGTTGAAGTCTCCAATCCAAGCTCTCACTTGGCATCTCTCTCTTTAGGGAAGTGATGGCAGAGATCCAGACCCCAAGATATTTTGGGGGGAAAGGAGGAAAATGCAATTTCTTAAACATATTTCTTCAAAGTAGGGGGTTTCTATGCGAGGAAAAATTAAGTAAACCTAGCACCACAAACCATCTCCATCAGCATCAAGTAGAAAAAACGAAGTCGCTGCCACCTGCCCAGTTATGTTTGGTATGCTTAAATTGCTGTCCAAAAAAAAAGGCTGACACAGAATGCAAGGTATTTCAAGAAAAAACGGAAAGAGCAGTATTTCTTCTGGGAGGTATATCCATCCAACCATTTTCAATGACCCTTATCAGGGTCGCGGGGAGCTAATCCCAGCTGACATTGGGCAAGAGGCGGGGTACACCCTGGACAAGTCACCAGTCCATCACAGGGCTGACAACACAGGGACAGACAACCATTCACACTCACATTCACGCCTACCTTATGGGCAATTTGGAGTTACCAATTAACCTGCATGTCTTTGGACTGTGGGAGGAACCCACACAAACACTAAAGAAAACATGCAAACTCCACAAAGAAAGGCCAGGATTCAAACCAGGAACCTTCTTGCTGTGAGGCGAGAGTGCTAACCCGGAGGTACATGGCAAAGCTATAAACCATTTGCTCACAAGAAGTGGCTGTATAAGATACAGTACAAACAATCTGTGATGGAGAATGTCATGACTGTGGTCATATTTTTTTGTAGTCTGCTGTGTGTTGGTTTGTGTGCCCTGTGTTTTGTGTGTCAATTTCCTATGTAAATAGGGATGTGCCATCCCCTGGACATGATTGGAGGAGTCATCCCAGGCCCTAGCCCATGATTGGCTGTAGCTGGGGATATAAGGAGTCAAGATGGCGGCCGTCAGGTGGACACCAGCACTTCCTCATCCTCCTCCTCTCCCAACCAGCCACATGTCCTTCTGTAAAACCCGTTGTGTGAGATTAGAAGTACTTTTTGTTTGGAAAGTAGGGGTGGACTGCCATTTTGTTTTGATCACGTTTTCTCCTGTTTTTTGTTAGTTAGGAAGGTAAGGTTGTTTTTCTGAGAGTAGTGATTTGTTTTCTAGTTTTGGTTGTTGTTTTGGCCTTGGTCCACCCTGAAGTTGAACCTTAGTTGTAGTTATTCGATCCCTGAGTTGTGTAGATTGTGGGGAAGATTGGGGACCCTTTCAAGGTACGCTCTAGGTACCCCTAGACTGGGGCGTAACATGAAGTTGAGGCAAGGTATATGAAATCACTGCAGCATCCAGTCGTTCTCAGAGGGGGAATTTGTAAAGACCTGCATGATAAAGGCAGTCGAGCTGGTGCGCCTGCCTAGTTTAGCTTGTTGAGAAATACTGCGGTCAAGAGAATTGGGGAAGTCGCTCCGGACAACTGAAAGATAAAGTCCTTTATTGCCTTCTCTATTGCTATTGATGAAAGCACCAACATGACTGATGTAGACCAATTAGGAGTATTTATTCACAATGTGGATGCATCTTTGACTGTCACTGAGGAGTTTGTTGTGCTGCTAATGACAGACATTATCACGGGTAATGACGTCTTTGGAGGCCTTGTCAGGGCCCTGGACAGATTGGTCAGTCTGGCAACCGATAGCGCACCTTCAATGATTGGAAAAAACGGCTGACGTGGTGAAAGTTCCGACTGTTAATCCAGAGCTTTCACTACATATTACATCAAGAAGCCTTCTGCAGGAAGAGCCTGAAACCAAACTGTTGTTATCCAAACTGTGAACTTTATCGGCGCAATGTGAAGCTCTTCTGCCCACACATAGTGTTATGCACGGCCTGTCCTATCACGCTGAGAAGCAGCGCTTAAATGTTTCTTTGAATTACACACAGAGATTGCCCAACTCATGGAGCAGAGAGGAAAGCCAGTGGCAAAGTTGGATGAGCGTCTTGTGGATCTCGCCTTTTTTTAGTGGAAATTACAGAACATTTGAACGTTAAAGTCCGATAGTCAGTTCTTGTTTCTGTTGTTACCTGCAGGTTAAGTGTACTGTACTGATTTAGAAGAGTGTTTTAAATATAGAGGAGACCTCTAATCCAATTTTAAATATGTTCTGCAGCATTGACGTAAAGTTAAATGAAGCGATGCAGGAAAACATATATTTGAAATGAAGGATTTGACCCAGCACAGCTTCGAATCCGTGTCACTAATTCAACATGAAGCCTGGTTAATATTACGGCATGCGGACTGGCCATGTAAATAAAACAGTGGCTAAGTGCTCTTGGCTGCGTCCGGGGATTTCCGGGTGCAGTACGGCTGTCCTGCTGTCAGTTATATCTCCACAACATTAGGACGTGCTCTCCACCATCCCTGTGCACGCCTGTCTGATCCAATCCTGATGTAAAGCTCAGGAGGACGAGGTGAGACAGCTGGTCTCTGCGTTAGGAACCACAGGCAGTGATTTTAGTGCTGTGCAACATTTTTAATGTAGAGATATTTTGTTTTAAACTGAGTAAATGTGGCAAGGATCATCAATTTCTCATATCTCAAGTTGCTTCTTGGTGAGTTGCTGATAGATAGATGCATGTGTGTACATAATTAAATTCCAATGACATGTAGGCCTCAGCCTATATGGTTAATTCATAATGTTCAATTCAATTTAATTTCATTTATATGGCGCCAAATCATAACAGGAGTTATCTCATGACATTTTCCATGTAGAGCAATACATTTGCGCTTTCACAGGGATTGAGGTCTGAATTTCTAAAGGCATTTTTTAAACTCGTTTCAATAAATGACTGTTTATTTTAATTATTTTATATTGTTTTTTTATATTAGTTATTTTTAATAGTTTCATTTTATTTTGTCTCATGAAGCGCTTTGAAAGGTTCGATATGAAAAAAGTTTATTTTTATTATTTTTTATTACTCTGCTTTTATTTATTAAAACCAAACAATGTTGAAATATTAAAACACTGTCATTGTTTATCTTTCATTCAGTGTGAACACACAATGTGATTCATTTATTTATTATCATGAAAACATTTAGGTTTTATTTGCATTATACTAAACACAAACGTTACCTTTAAAGCAAGTCATTATCAAGACCAGTATTTTTTAGTTCTTTTATTATCATGTAAGCTGATACTTGCAGAGATAAATAATAAAAAAAAAAGATGATGAAAGTTGCTGAAAGATGATGAACTGACACATTTGTTCATAAAATCTAATCTTGTTTGATACAGAGAAAAAAATATTTTAATTCAAACACATTTTAGAAATGTGCCAAATTCCTGTGTGCTCCTGTGTTTTAAAATTCCTATCATCGTTAAACATGTTGAACTCTCCCTGTTTTAACTAAAACACTGTTCTAATGACGCCCTTTTAAGACTTTCTCTTGACATACAGCGAGTGAAGGAGAAATAAACAGTAAATTGTTGTAAACGCGCTCACTGTAGCTAAAATCAGATGTTAGCTCTGTAGTATGCAGCTGCAGTCCAGCCTCTGGGAGCTGACACTCAGCACATTTAGGAGGAAAAAGCAGATTTCTGTGTGAGACATTTGGCGAGCGTGTGATTTTTAAATACTAAATCATGTTTGGTTTTATCTAATAGAGGTTCCAATTTGATCAAATCCGGTTTAAATGTTTTAATATTATTTATGTGTCAAGGTAAAACTGAAAATCGAAACATTTCCTTTCATCGTGGTTGGAGGAGAGGCGCTTGTTTCTCGTTGAGCTGCCCTTGCAGAAAGTTGGACTGGTTGGTGGAGAAAGAACAAAAGCCACAACAGAACTTCTTCCCTGTCAAAATGGATTTGGCCTGAAGAGTTTGTGCTCACTTATCTGGACAATAATGTAAACTCAGATATTTTTTCACCAGGATAATCGTAGTAGGGAACGGAGATCATACAGAACAAGTGCCCCGAGATGATGTACAGCTTTCTTTGTATTGTTTTTGACATTCCCTGGTAACCTTCTGGATCTTCTGGATTCTCTGTGATTGTTTTTGTATTGTATCTGTCTATTTTCTACACATCAGACCAATAACCTTCCCTGCTTTAGACAATAAAGTTAAACACTTTAAAAGGACCAGTGTGTAGGATTTAGTGGTATCTAGAGGTGTCCGCTTGCCCTCCTGTTCCAACCTTGAAGGCGAAACTACGGTGGCAGCAAGAACCAAAGATTCACAGAGGTAGTCTTTAGTTTGTCTGTCCTGTGCTTCAGTAAGTTTTGCATAACATATCCCATGTCTGCAAAATTTTACACACTGTACCTTCAAGTCCCAATATTATAGTGTTTATAAGCAATTCATTTTTTTTTAAAGATTCATAAAACACAATAATGTCATTATAAGAAATAAAAAGTGTTAATATGCAGTTCTTGTACATTTATAGCTTCATTGTAAGGTATGCCATCAATCATTATCTACACTGTGGATGACCAGTTATAGTATGTATACACAAAAAAATCTATATGCTTACAAATACATTAAAATTATGTATAAATGTTTCATTAAATGTTTATATACTGCTTATTAATGCTAAATAGGGTGATTTAAATTAAATACTCTAGGATGGTAATACTGTTTCTATCTTTAGCTTGATTTGCAGTTGTTTTTTAAGTGCATATACCTTTTTTTCATTTTTATAATTTTTTCATTGATTTTATGTGTTCGACTGCTGCTGTTCAATGTCATCAGTGCTCCTGTGACTTAGGTGTTTAATATCTGCCTGCTTACCTAATTTCCCCTGGGATAATAATCAAGTTATATATGTCCAGGACGTAATGAGTACCTGCAAGCAAAATATCGTGTGACACGGTGATCGAAAAAGAAGCAACCGATAAGTCGATAGAAGACGAAGATGACCAATCACGCTCATGTATGACTCAAGCTGTGATTCGCTGGTTAAACCTTTGTTTTGTTTCCCGTTTGGCGCTCAGGCTGTAGGCTAACATGTCTCCCTGTCAGCCTCCACTTATCCAGTAACAAAGAGCCTGAAGCTTCGCCTCATTAGTTACCATGCAAATTAGATCACTATTGATATCTCCTAACGAACTGCCACCTCGTCAGTTCGATTTCCTGTTAACTCACTCCAGACAACGAAAATCAACATCCAGCAATTAGTTTCAGGGCCGGCGGATCGGTCTGCAGGGCTCAGATACGGTGTAGATATTCATTACGCTAAATGGGGCCCCGTCTCGCTGCTGTTCACTGGTTCGGCGTTGTCACTCATCTGATTGGACGTAAAGGTCCTCGAGGGCTGGTCTGAAGACGTCTACAGGCCTGAAGGAAGAGTTTCTACTTCGGGTTGTTAGATCCTGAATTCACTTCTGCAATCTGTGGATTCTCCAGTTAGGATTTCACATCTAAAACACACTGACATGAAACAGGATCAATCTGCTTATGGAGTGTAGAGCTCACACACTAAATTTGATGACATGAAATAATAAAATAAACTTCATACAGGACTTTTTAACACAAACTTAAGTTCTTTACAAGGAGAAAACGATTAAAACATTTCAGTTCTACAATAAAACATGCCACTATACAGTAAAATGAATCAGATAGTTTTATACGATTAATAGAAGTGATTTAAAATATATTATTTGAAGTTTAAGTTATTTTGTTTATCATTTGTTGGTGATTTACATCCTTGGCTGTGTATTCTCTGTTATGTTCGGACAGAATATTTTATTTAAAATGGTCCATTAGTCAATTAGAAATTAGAAATTACAACGCCAATTATATGAAACTATACACTTCCTTGTCTCCGTGATCTCCAAACCTTGTTTGTAAGTGTTGTGAACATAGTGTGGATGGATAAAAACAGATTGTTTTGTACCGGAATTATTTTAGTTTAGATCATTTTTGGTGAAACCATACCAACGATTCAACAAGAGAGAGAGAGAGAGAGGAGAGATCTCATGTTGTGTGTTGCTGCTGAAACTGAGACAGGTGTCGAACAAAGTTCCTCCTAATTTGTTTGTCTTAAAAACATCATTTGTCAGTGTCATAATGTTCATAATCTGTGCTCGCGTTCACTTCTCACAGTGTCGACAGACTGAGTGTCTGCAGCAGAGGCTTAACTCACGTGACGCAGATACAGGAAGTGTCTCTTCAGTGAGCCGTCTCTTTTATTAACCGTCTCTGCTGTACATTAACGCGGCCGTGTGATGCATCTCTCTATCTCTCTATCTATCTATCCATCTATCTAGTCTTGCCAATAATTAGATGAGAAGATTGACACTGATCTCAAGTTTGTGCGCTGTAACTCTCAACAGCAGTCAAACTATTCTTTTAAGCCTTTTAAACGTACCCATCCCATCATAGATCCTCTCTATATACTCTCTCCTAGTCCACATCCTATCCTCCTCCTCCTCCTCTCGTCTTGGCCGTGAAGGGATTTCTCTGTGTAAGGGCGTAATATTCATGACATGCCTCCACCTTTTAGTAGCACTGCCTCTCTCTGTCATGTTCTTTCTCATTACGGTGCTGCAGTGGAAATGACAAGGTACAAGAGCCGAGACCTTTTTAATATCTTTGTATCCTCCCCTTCCTTGTCAAGTAGGAGAAAAAGGAGGAGAAAACGCAGACCAAACGCGACACAAATAAATGAACAGACAACGAACAACGTACTGTACGAACTAATGGAAGTTTTGTCAAGCATGACCTCCTTTTTCTCCTTTTAAAAAAGGGAACACTGGACAACTCGCATGCCTAGTTTGCTGTTTTTTATGCTGGAAAACAGGCCATGTCACTCTTAAAGTTACAGCTTTATGAAAACGCTTCAGTTGGCATTTCTGTGACCAGCTGAAATGGAGAAAAAAAGAAAAAGGCCAAAAGCTGTTTACATCCATTTAGCAATTTTCCTCGCTTCTCGTTTCTTATTTTCTGCTTTCACTCCCATCTCTCTGCTGCTCCTTGCTTACAATAATAATAACCTCTTTCTGTCACTACTTGCCTCAGCAGCGAGAGAGAAAATGTTTGATAGACTGAACAGGCTGTGAGCAGAAACTCAGACTCCAGTATCAGTGAAATTAATTGAAGTGCCATTAGCTGGATGGCTGTTTTATACTCACAGCAGCAAAAGGTGACTAATTTCTGCCTCCGCCGAGCTGACACACAAATAAACCCAAACCCAGACGCGCTCACACATTTCCATTACTGCGGCTGGGGTCAATTGCATGTGGTGGGTCGATGTAGGTCCATGGACGCCGACTACGTCTGGGCTCAGATGTGCCAAAGCGGGACAGTTTATCAAACGGGCTGGGACCAGGGAAACCTCTGAGTTACACTGTTTATTCAGGGTAATAAATAAATGCTGAATAAACAACTTAAAATATTGTAATATTAAATAATAGCTATAAATAGCTGCTACTTTGCCTACAGCCATAGACAGCTCATGCGACAGTGGGCTCCCTGAACACAAACCCTCAACCCTCCTACACAGGAGCAAGGCACCCAGACTGAAAGAGGCCCAAAACGACTACATTTCTTGTCGCCATTTTGAGTCTTTGTGGTTGTTTTTTCCCCCTCTTTTTTCATCTATTTTATCTGCCAGTGTTCTTTGTGGTTGTTGTTTTTGTTTATTTTGTGTCTCGTTGTTGTAGTTGTTTGTCACTTCCCTCAGTGGTTGTTTTGTGTCTCTTTGTGGCCTTTCTTTTATCTTTCTGTTTTTTGTCTCTTTGTTGTAGTTTTGTGTCTCTTTGTGGCAATTCATTTTATTTTCGTGGTTGTTTTGTGACTCTTTGTGGTCATTTTGTATCATTTGAACAACTTAGCAGTCACTTCATAACACAGATTCTGCCCAGAGGCCCTGAATCTGTACTCAGTAGGCTCATTCAGTGATCCATCCATGATACATGATGGTTTGACTCTGGTGGACATATTTTAGTAGGTTGCCACTCCTCTGGTCCTACACTTGGCTTGGACACTTGTATCACTCTCTAATCTTTTTTTAAATTCTCCCTCCTCTTTGCTCTCCTTTTCTCTCTCTCACACACACACACATCCTTTTCTTTCTCCTCTCTGTTTCCATTTTTTTCTTCGGGTCCAAGAAATGCAAAAGCCAAAAGGGGGAATTGGGATAGTGAAAGAATGAGGACAGTGTATTTGTCATGGTGGAATAGAAATACAGTACAATACCACAGCTGAATAAATCTTTTCACATGGTGAGAAAAATCTCTCAGCGATTGGAAATAATGTTGGAGCTCATTGGCCGAGAGCTATTCTCCTAAAAAACTCAAAACAGTGAACAGACAATCTGGCTTTATTAATTCTCTTGTTAAATTATGTTAACAAAATGTGTTCATCCCTTTATTGAAAACCACTAAGTACTAAAGGAAAGGACTCTTGAATCCTCCTTCCAATACTGATTCAAAGTCCATATCAATGCCTAATGCCAGTACTTCTAATAAAATCAGCTAGCCGTACCACGTACCACCATCAAAACAGACGTTTGAATACAGCAGCAGCGTAGGCCGACACTATTCAGCTATGGACAGTTTGCACAGGAGGCAAGGATAACCCATAATGAAAAAGAAGATTATTCATTGTCGGCTATTGTTGAATCCTGAACAGAACTGATCAAAGAACCCGAATGAATTTAGTGCAAAAGTTGTACTCCTGATCTGCACTCACTTCTCTTTATATTATTTCCCATTTGGAGCCACGACTGCAGAGTTTTTGAACCGTTCATTTTACCTCCACCTACTATCTCGCCGTCACATTTTAGCTCGTAACTAATCACTGATGTATGGGTGTGCGTTGCACGCTTGATCGTGACTACGAAGCAACAGTGAAAGAAAGTATTAGAGGAAATGCAAAACTGATTTAACCCATAATCCAGCAACCTCATGGTTTATTTCCATTTGACATTTTGTAGTATTATGTTTTTAAATTCTTACATTTTGGACGAAAATATTTCAGATATTTCTCCACGTACCACTAGAGGGAGGTTGCATACCTTAGTTGCCCTGAACTATCGAGGCGTTCGCTGCACACGTACACACACAGATCATCCCTCAGTGATATTTTGATATTGATCATGTTGAAACCAGTATCAGTACTCAAAACAAGACTTTGTATCAGTAGTATCGATACTTTAAGTATTGATCCGTCTGCCTCTGACTGAAACAGAAGAGGGAACTGCTCACTTACTCCGTTTACTCCTACAGTAGCCGTCCTACTGATATAACCACCTCTTTATATGAACCCATTAGTGTACGTAGTAAATTCAGCTGTAAAAAAACATGTGTGTTATTCACATATGAAACATTCATAAAGCTGAGATGAATGGCTCTTGTGCTGTATGTGTATCACGACCAGTAACAGCACCAGTCTTTATCCTTTCCTTACACAAGAACAGGATTCGACAGTTCCATTTGCAACAATCATTATTTCAGCCATTAGCTACTGCATTAGCTACCGGAGGCATTTCTAAATCAGCTACGTATAGATTTACAAACACACACACACACACATATACACACACATATCGCTGAGTCCATTAATGCCCTACATACAAATCAAGCAGGAAATACAAACCCTTGTGCTCCATCACTGAAAATGAATATATGCAAAACAAAGAGCTGCTCCGGCTTTTAAATCATCAATCACATAATAGTCCTCTAAATTAAGAAATGGGATACAGGAGACAGGATGTGATGTCAACAGGTAAGCAGAGACAGCAAGGACGGCAATTGAAGAAACTCAAGGTCAGACATCCTCTATCTCAGCCTATGGGCTAAATTCAGCTTCTATTTTGAGAGTCTGATGAGAGAAATGCGTCTTTCGTGGACATGTGATGGTTGTTAGCTCACAAATCTATAAATGGCATCAACCTTTGAGTAAAAGAAGCGTGGTTCCTAAGCCACAAACAAAATTATACCCACAAGGTATGCACTCTAAATGCACACATACCTATTTTTCATTTCGGCTCGGCTTTGCGAGACGATACTCTCGTCAGATATTCCTGACACTCCGTTGCTGAGCGGTGTTGGGGAAACTCCCGCAAGGCATCGGTTTCTCCTTTTGTCTGTCTTCTCATCTCTGTCTCTTTCTCTGGCTCAGGACATAAAAGTGGTACTTTCGCTTTCAGGCAACTCTTAGAAAGCCTGTTAGCTATCTGACTAGAGACAGCCGAGTCAAACGGAGAGAGAGAGAGGAGAGAAAGAAGGAATCCGAATAAATGAACTTCAGAGACGTGCCGGCGTCATGGGGAAAGACGGGGAAAAGTGAGCGCCGAAGCCAGACGCGGTGAGCCTGCAGGGCAGAGCGAGGCTAAAATAAGACAGAAGTGGGGATGTTTGATGGTGAGAGGAAGACAGTCAGACAGAGATGTTGTCCAATCCTAACCTCTTAACCTCTTCTCCTCCACTCTCACAATCACGCTTTCTCTTTCCAATACATAGTTCGCTTTTGTTGCCTGGTCTGGACGTTTTGAAAAGTTTTATTTAAAACGAGGTTCTGCTGCAGCGGGTTAACTCTTATCATTATTTCATTCTCCAACATTATAAAGTGCTGTAGGAAATAACTACGAGCAGACTAGAGTCTGTGGAGCGCTGTCAATAGATTGACATAAGTCTTTTGTAAACATCTAAAAAGGTGCACTCATATCAAGAATACTTGAAGTTGTTTATTGAGTTTTCAGCGCAACCGTTTCTCCACAAGAAGTGCTCACCGGTAAAAGCTTCACAATGAAGTCTGTCGATTCTACGTGAAGTAGCTTGGACCTTATTTCTTGAAATGTTGAACTTTAAAAAGGGCAGAACATATCTCTAGATAGGTCTACCACTTTGGTCCAGACAGAAACGAAACAACAGCTTTTAGATGAATTGCTATGAAATTTGGTTCAGACGTTCATGGTCTCCAGCTCCGACTTTGGTGGTGATCCCTGATTTTTCATCTTGCGCCGTCATGAAGTTGATATTTGTGTTTCTCAATAACTACTGGATGGATTGCCATGAAATTTAGGCTCGGTCCCCTCAGGATGAATTGTAATAACACTAATGTAGCACTATCATCACGTCAAAATGTGTCCAATATTTTGGACACATGGTTAGTCTTAGACGTGTTTAATGCTAATTAGCAAATGTTAGCACGGTCTCATGCAAAACTAGCATGGTGAACATGGTGAAACGTTCTACTCTGCATGTTAACGTCATCAATATGTCCATATCTGCATGCTAATGTTAGCATTTAGCTCAAAGCACCACTAAGTACAGCCGGTACAGAGGCGCTAGCGTGGCTGTAACCTCCTTTAATAATGCCTTGATCACCAAATTTCAATCACCTGCATTGTTTTGAGGTGGAATGGAAGTCCTTCAATACGACACCTAAAGTTTTATTATTTGGGGGAATATTCCGTAAGGTTCCATTGTTTTACCGTAGCTTCAACCAGACTTTGTTTGATTGACAGGTGTCTAAGCCTATCACAGTCACCTCGGCTTCGTCACCTTTTTGTTTTGTTTTTTTTAAACCAACAAACAGCTGAAGTGCAAAAGCAAGAAAATCCCAATTATTCCCATAGAGCAGAGACACAACAAAGATGTGAATTAACACCGTGAGCCAAGTGCTGGCATATTTGACACTTCCTAATAATGAATAAACGGTGTTTTGAGTCATAAACAGTAGAAAGCTATTTCCACATTTTGCATTTGATTCGTGGCATTAAATATTTATCAGCTGGTTAAAAAAAAAAAAGGTATAATACAATCAAGCTAAACATCTGTGCTGTTACAGTATTGGGAATACAAAAAGACCACCTGGGTGGCCCATTAAGAACCACTGTATCAAACTAATGTTGTCTACAGAGGCAAACAGCTCAGATGGCGAGGTGAGAAAACATTACCGACTTTAGCCTCGGGCAAAAAAAATGCTGCTGTCAGAAGGGCTGGAATACACACTCACACACGTTTGCACCTTTGCTGCAGTTCGCACTTGCTGAAATCATCAATTTAAACAGTTACTTACAGAGTGGGACTTCCATTAACGATAGTTAATACTCTCAGCCGCTGTGAGTGTTAAGCCTATTTATGTGTCCTTCTTTTGTGAAATTACAGTCTGCCAGGAGGGTGTTTCAGATGTCCTACATTTTACTGTCCTCTAAAATAGTCTCATGACGGATTAGACACAAACTTTTTTTTTTTTTTTGCTAAGAGGTCCAACTGATTTAAACAATTAACAATTATATTAGTCAGCCACCTACCTTTACCTCATTCGTAGCATCTACTTGCCTTTCTAGAGACCTGAGAAGCACAAAATAAAGTTCAATGTAGACAAAGACGGCATTAGCAATTAGTGAGAAGTGCTGTCTAAGGTGGGTGAAAGTGGCTGAGCTAGTCAGGTTAGCATATGCCATGTAATTTCTTTTATCTAAACAGCTTACCTTGACTTTTTTTTTTCTCTCTGTACAACATTGTTTTGATGATACAGCCATGCTGTAGAGCGAGAATGTTTTCCTTGTTTTCAAAATGGTGGACACTTTTCGTAGTTTTTTTTTAGCTGTGTTGCAAAATCCACTTTTATTGAACCTCCTCTGTCACAGCTTCACGAAAAAAACAAAGTTTACAGACAGATATGATTGTTCATGCTACAAATACTAATTTATAATTAACTGTGGGAACCATGAAGCTCTTTATTGAACATGCTGAGAATATAATGCCAAGTAGTCTAAATGTCACAGAGCAAAAGAAGTTTGGAGAGCTGTTTGTGACTGACTCGTGCTCGCTGTCAGGGTAGACAGTGCAAGCTGTCCCTGTGAGTAGTCACTACGTTACCGCTAGCACAGCTTATTTCACGAGTTTCAATGTAGGAGACACGAAAATACAAGAAATATATAAAAACTCAAATACAGGACCTCACTGGGGTTTGCACTGGACAGGGACACGGGATGTGTCCCTGGATTTTGTGCATTTTGTGTGAGTCGATTACATACAAAGTCAATGTAAAGAAGCCAATACACGCAGATTTCCATCCAATAGCACCAGGCGCACACAGATTTCACTTTCTCGCCCCATTCGTGTGAGTTGAAATTATTCAACTTTGAGCAAAAAAAAAAAGTTGCACTTATGGCAAAAATTTGCTTCACATAACACCTTAATGCATACATTACATTTTCACATGCTTGGAATAATAAAGAAAAAATCTAAAGAGTTTTAATCCTTTGACTCTTATTGACTGATGCATTTAAAACACAAATCAACGCATAAAAATTCACCAGAATGCAGGGTGTCTCTCTTTTTTTTTTTTTTTTTGAACCACACTGGAGGTGGAAAACCGAGCAATAACAGTGTCCTGATACATCGAAATGGACGACAACTAGTTTGGACATTTATTAGTTTACTGTATTCCAGCTAAGCGCAGTTTTGTGTAAATCTTTGTAGTCCAATAAATGAAAGTCAGCAAAGCAAGGGGAAACAAGACGTTGTCATTTCTCATGAGCAAAAAGTCTGACTAAGCCTTTCTTTTAGGACCACACACACACACACACACACACACACACACACACAAAGCAACTGAACACACACTCACGTCCCCGGTTCCTGTTATTTATCACTCGGATGTCAAAATCTCTGTTCAATTGTCCGTAGTATAAAGTAAACTTTGAGGCAGAAATACAGACATGAACGACGCTACATTTAAGCTGTGTGCTCTTTACCTATTAGGAAGTGAATGTGTGTGTGTGTGTGTGTGTGCATGAATGTTTTATCTCTGAAACTCGTACACAGCAGCTGCTTCCTCGCGGAGCTCTGATTAATTATACAATATCTGACCTCTTAATGTCTTAACTTTGTTAACTGAACTCTGATCCTGTGTTTAATTCAGCTAAAAACAGAACAACACACAATAATTGTCCCTTGTTTTCGTCTTTTTACGTTTAAGTATGACATGTTGTTCATAACCTGACAAAGAGAAGTGTTTTCCCTCGTTTACCGCTGATGATTTTCTGGGCGACCTCCGTGTTTAAAATGATTGGTTGCATCATCTTTTGGCGAGTCGGGTTTGTGGGAACGACTGTGAAACCCTGTCCTGTACACGGTGTGTTTATGTGCTGCTCGTTTCCAAGGAAACTTAATAGCTACCTGGATTATGTTCACTGTCGTCATTATTCCAATCCAGAAAATGTCACTTTCTTATGTCATTTTTCAGTTTGTATGTAAAAAGCGTAATTACGAGAAGATCATGGTTTTGACTACATTTTTAAGTGTTTCTTCAAGTCAAAAACGTTTTAACCACAAGCTTTCCATCATGGCAGGTTCAAACTAAACAATATTTTGTCTGTTATGATGGCTATTGTGTCTAAATAGGCGATTATAGAGTCATACCTGCTGTGACTTGGCCCAGATACATGACAGACAACACATTGGTCCCCAAAAAGTTACAGCTTTTTACATGTTATGTCAGGACCCACCTGTCAATCAAAGCAGCCACAGTATAAATTATACATAACTTTAAGCCTTTTTTTGTTAAATAATGGTAAGTGTAGCTTACCATTATTTTATTTATTTATTTATTTTTTTTGCTACATGTCAACATCTTTTGTTTTTCATGTCCTGGATTCTTTTTTTTTTCCATTCTTGTTATTAATATTTGTCCATTTAAAGGTTGAGAACTCAGCTGTGGTCTTTTTAGGGCTGAGGGTAAGATTATGATAAAAGCATCCCAATGTTATGTGTAAAGCCAGCAGAAGGTCCTCATTACTACAGTAACACAAAAATATGTGAGTATCTGAGAGTGTGTGCTTTACACTCGGTTAATGCTGCTCTCGCCCTTGAGTTACAAATGCAAATGACAGCTAGTTCCATTTTCCCTAACGCACAGCTGGAGAGGCATTTTAAAGCATCACTCTTCACCTCCTTTCACCTCCTCCGTCGATCCCAAACACACACACACACACACACGCTGACACTGAAAGAGTGTGTGTGGCTTTTTGGGCAATAATGAGGAACAACTCACATGCATTAAAAAGTTTCCACCTCTACCCCCTCACGCTGCAGACGGGCGTCATTTTCACGCAAGAAGGCCGCAACCTTGACTTGATTTATTTACCTCTTTTCCCTCGAGTGGTCGCCTTTTTCCTCCTTATTTTGTGTGTGTTTGTGTGTGTGTGTGTGTGTGTCACTCCCTCTTTCTTTTTAAGCGTAAGTAAACACTCCTCGCTTTTAGGGGGCGTTTAAAAAGTCACCCTGGCGAACGGCGAGATGGCCGATCTTTACTCTGACACCGAACAAAACTCTACACGAACCCTGATGGATGGTCTTGACCTCGCACTGCCGGGGATGACAGTAATGCGTGTACGCGCGTGTGTGTGTCTGTGTGTGTGTGTGTTCACAGAAGCGACCTTTTGCAGCAGCATGACAGGGCCATTGATCCTGGCCTGTAATTGGACAGCATCAACGCAGACACATCCAGAGGAGTGTGTGTGTGTGTGTGTGTGTGTATAAATATATATGTGGATATGTGTACATGTGTTTTTAAACCCTTCATTACTTTTACAGGAAAGGTTCACTGATCTCTGCACTGCTCCGGGTCTAAGTCCTGATTCATATTCATAGAGTCTGACACGTTCACAGTAGAGTAGCAAAGTGGCAAAGCTTTCCGTCTCTGGAGTATTTGAAAGTTTTCTCACGATATTTCTCAACGCATAAACATACACATACAGGAATCACAATTTTTCTCTCAGTTTGTATGTTTGAAATAAACTCCGTCAGTCAAACTATCTTTGAGCCGTGTCTTAAAGGAGAAGAAGACTTTACAGCTTTTAGGGAGTACTACAACTGTGTATATGGAAAAGGTTGTATGAAGAGGTTTTTTGAGGTTTCACAAAATCTGAAAAATGCCCTCGAGTGATGTCACTTGAGTCGGTCCGTTGGGGCTGATGATGAGGTTTGAAAACTAGCATAACCACAGACTGTATAAATATGGTTGTCGTATCTGTGACGTCACCCACAGGTTTCTGGAGAGCAGCTGTGAAGCTCAAGTGTGGTGACTCCGGCTGCCTCCATGTTGGTAGTCCTGCCTCAGCCGCCTCCCAGCTAATCTACAAATGGGCAAAGATGTGGATCGGGGGTGGAGCTGAGGTATGGGGGCTTATGGAGATTGACTCGTCCTGGAGCCAGCCTCAAGTGGACGTTTGAGGAACTGCGGTTTTGGCATTTCTGCATCGGCTTCACTTCACAGCCAACCAAACTGTTGTGGTCGAGTTGCATTAAATGAACTGTCTGCTCCAGGTTTCGACAAGAAATATGTGGAATAAAATATCCTTTTTTTTTTTAATATAGTAAATATATGTTCATATAATACAGACACTGTTGCAGGAGTGCAATGATAAAACCCTGTTTCGAATGGCCTTGGACTTGAAGACAGGTGACTTGTGAGATGGACAAGACACGATAATTGTTCAGTCGGGGATGGCCATGCACACTCTCAGACAATTCGCCCTTCTGCTGAGGGCGTATACGTGTTGCACACACATAAAAAAGGTAGTTGCATGGAAAGTAAAAAGAGCCTGAGAAAAAGAAGCTCAAATCTCTGACAGTGGAAACTTCGACCGTCCAACAAACAACTAGTCTGAAGCATGCTAATGCCTTAAATACTACAACATCCATGTGCCTCCATAACTGTTTCAAGTAGAAGCCAGTCAAAGATGCAAACCAGACACAGCAGCAAATTTAGGACACTGTAGTTGTCAATGTCCTCTGTGGATCTCGGGTTGCTTTGTCAAGTCTGAAAAACAACCCCGATGACTGATCTACAGTTTAGGGCACAAAAAATAACACACAATAAAAATAAGTCAGAGTAATAATCCACACATGAAAGATAACCATACGCGTGGGAATAACAACATTGAGTGTGAAAAATGAGTTTCATAGATGTAGGCGTTTAGCAGCCTCATCAGATGAGAAGATTATAGAAAATGTAGGATGTAGCGATGTTGGAGCTCGATCCATGTGGGCCTCTGCTGCATCAGTTTTGACCATTCTTTCTTTTTTTTTTTTCAGTCCCCGTGAGTCCCCTGAAAAAGTGCGATATTAAATCACTTGAGTGCTCGATGAAAGAACCATATTTTTGCTCCTTTTCTGTACTCAAGTGGGAAAACTCCAACTGCCAGTCACCTCACATTGTCTGTGCAGAAAATGGGCTGCAGTTTTTTTTTTTTTTTACTCCTGGACAGTTGTACACCCAAAATAACTCCCCCACACTTGACGACATAATGAGAGTTTCTCAGTACAACCTCAGTCTTCTACTGGGAGCAGCTTAGCAGTTCTTAGATACTGCTATATTTGTCCAGCGTAGAAAAAGTACAGATACGAGGCAGAACCTGACTTCAGGCTGTTTGTGCTGTATCAGTGCGCGCATGTAAATATGATCCCGCTGCTGACACTGACACTTTCCGCTTTCCATTTTATGCCTCCGTACCTCCCTGCAGCATTCCATCACAATTGTAAAATGCTAAACTTCGGTATCTGTGACACCACAGGGTCAGACTGTGGACTTCCAGCTCATATCGACAGAGCAGAGACGGCAGAGAAATCCTTTCAAAGTTAGACTGTATCCCATCTGAATCCCGTTAGGTGGTTTTATAACTTAAAGCCTGGGACACACCGGAGGATAATTGCGATGATGTAAACATATTTGGACATTTGGCAAACTAGGATCTGAAGCTCAGCTGGCACTGATGCTCATCCATCTGGTGGGGAAAAAAAAGTTTTTTTAGATTCAATCACAACTACAGAGGCGAAGTGGCAAATGGATCTGAGCTGCTTCGATCATATCAGACACGTTTGATATTTACAACCCAGGTGGAGACCGCCGTGAGCGTGATGGATCACTAAGTCAATACTATGAGGCTAAAAAGGGCTTTTTGTTGTTGTTGTTTGTTTGTTTCCGCGCGTTACATGTTAGATACCTGCTCATTTGATCAGCTTGAAAGTCATTTTGGAGACACGCTGTGGTTTCGGGGTGTGTGATAAAGGTTTTGCACGGAGTGTGTTATCTAGCAGGGACACGTGATTTTTCAGCGTGTGTGTTCGCTTCAAAGTTAACAAGTGAGACGCTCCTGAAAAAGCTTTTTGTGCACAAAGAAGTCGACTTTCGTGAAAGCATTTCTTATCAACACCAAAAGTTTCAGCTACTATACTTTGGATATTTGCGTATAAATACAAGATCCATCTCAGGGTCCTCCATACGTGAGATGTGTCACTTCTAGTCCTGCCGATCCCACTGCAAATCAACAGTCCAGGCTGCAGCTCTGTGCAGCTTTCAGCTCATTGTTTTGGTCCTCCACACCATCTGGCTGAGCCCCCATGGCTCCCACCAGTCCCCCCCTCTCCCCTCCCATAGGAGTCTGTGGACAGCAGCTCTCAGCACACATACTGATAGTACACTATCTGCTCAGAGCCACATGGCAGAGAGCTGGTGGTAAACAAGAAGAGTTGTAAACATTGAACAAGCTAAGGAGAGCCAAGTCGGGGTTTTTTTTATTGTTTTTTTGAGGAGCTGGTGGCCGAGCTAAATTATGAATATTTAACTTGATGTCTGTGATATCAACGCCGGAGGTCGGGGTCTCATACCAACTGTCAATGCTGGCTTTCATTTATATTTAAAATGTACATATACGTATAATACTTGACAGTTTAAATTCTCTGCTCTCAAAATCGCCAATTCTTCGTACCAGCACCAAAACACAGGCAGCATAGTGCCTTAACCCGGCTAAACATGTTTAATGATACCGTTTAATTGTCATTTTATCGCCATAAAAACTTAAATGTGACCACATGCTCAAGATAGATCAACACTTTAACTCAAGAAAAAACACTAAATACAGGTTTTCGGCTGTTGTTAGCAGAGGACTGCTACGAACATTAACAAACAGGATCTGTTGGGCTGCCACATCACAAAATGGCTGCCGCTGCACACACACACACACTATAAATCATGTCTCGCCACTCAGACAGGTGTAGATGCTTAAGCCACATAATTGAAGCAGGAATGGGAAGCTTCAGGGAGGTCTGCACAAAAAAGGGGAGCAGGGAGAGTAGACAGCCCACGGCTGGAAGGAGCCGACTTTAAAGGGAGTACCTTAATGTTTAAGAACTGTTTCAAGTAGAAGACGACGTCTGTAATGACGGAGGAAATGGACATTTCATGTTGAGGACTTTGAATTCTGTTAAAAGAACCCTTTTTCTCCTCTGGGAAGTTGGATCTTTGACTTTGATTGAAGAAATGACCTGTGGATAAGCAGCCTTAGAGGAGATCTTTGTTTGAACTTTAACTTTTGCCTGTTGCACTGCCCGGTTAACCAAAGGACAGCTGATTAACAGTTCATGCCAGCAGGAGCGGGTTATAAGAAAAAGGCACATAACTCTATTAGTCCATAAAGCAGTGCCCACCCTAGCAACTGCAACTTTCTATCAATGAGGCTGTGCGGTTGTATGTATACCTGTGAACGCCGGTGCGTGTTTCCACAGGAAGATCAGCAGGCTCTGAAACCAGCTTAGCATAATGGTCAAAGCGTTTGATGACAGAAGTGTGGCAGGGTTTAAACTGAAAGTTAGCGGCTTAGCTGCAGAAGTCTCTAGTGCACACGGGCCTCACAATATAGAAGCGTATGTGCAAGATCTGGGTAATGTTTATGTCCATAAATTGAACTTTTGGGGCTTTGTGCACCACTGAGCAGCTTCAATAAGGATAAACGGAGCCCTGCCTCTAACACTATATCCAGTTCTCTTTATACATCCATTGTGCAAAGCCTGTAGCTACTCCATAATGGGGTGGTGAAGCCGTGACCTCCTGATAGAGTCTGGTGGTGGTGAGCTTGATGAACCGGAGGTGAATTGGATGGAAGATTTCGCATTGAGATGACAGAAAGTTTGACAGGAGCAGCACGACTGGCTGATGGTGGTGATCATGGTAAAAATCTGGTTGGCTGTGATAACACCTTTTCACGGCACACATTTTGACTTGTCATCGCAGGAGAAGCGTGGGTGAAACTAATTTTGTTAAAGATGACTCAGCTCCATGAAGTAAGCCACAACAGTGAGCCAGCAGGCACGAAACCGGCACCGTGGAACACTACCTCACCAGACTGTAATACAGCCATTTTTATGGTTTTACACCAATTACAGCTGAGCATTTCCTGCCATGACAAGCTGAAATATCTGCTGTGAAAACCGTCTACAGCGGCCCATATTTTAAATTTTTCATAATAGACACTTACAGGACGATAATACCGATGAAACTGATGTGTAACGGTGCCATACGTTGCAAATGGAAGTTATGAAGCTGAAGATATGAAGTATTTCTACGGGTAGAAAGGATCCAAATGCAGATGTGACAGGAGTGGAGATGAACACCCCTCTGAGCTGTCAGAGCCCATCTGAGACACACACACACACACACACACCGCAGTTAGAAAGAGAAGTAGGAGGTAATAAGAATGGAGATTAGACTTTCGATTAAACTGCTTTCTTATTCTCCAGCGCTCCAACAGCTTTGACACGTAGCATCTGAGTAGCGGCCGTAGCAAATTCGCCTTCAGCGTTTACAAACAGAAACGACTTTGAACGCTCACTTCTGAGAGTGTGTCTGAGTTTTCCAATCGGCAGCCATAGCACTCAAAGGGGAATGTGTCATCGCCGGTGCTGGGGAGGGAAAATTGCATTGCAGTGTATCTGCGTGTGTGTGTGTGTGTGTGTGTGCTCATGCATATGCATATGGAACAAACACACGGCGATGCGAAATAAACAAAACAAAACAACAAGGCGGCTGTCAGCACACAGCAGACGGGGTCACGAGAGACAGCGGCGGCGATGGCGTGCTCACGTGCTCTCAGACAAACACGCGTGCAGAGGAACGCGCACAAAGCGGGTCACGACAAAACAAAGAAGAACAAAGAAGTTTAGTGGAAAGACAAACTGCTGTCATCACATCACAGACGCGCCGGGCTCCGTGAAAGTCGAGATTCACACGTTCGCTTTCAAAACAAACGGTGGAAAATTCACCAGCGAGTGTTCAGCGACACGTTTTCACTTTGAGATTTGTGAAGAAAGGATTCTGTGGTTAACTTTCCATTCTTGGCAGAGGTGTGGAGAAGTTTTCGGGAAGCCTGTTGTAAACTTATTTTTAATGTTCATCTTACTGCTTTCTGTTTTTTTCTGGAGTTAATTAAAAAAAAAAAAAGATGTTTCCTGGAAAGAACAATGCACCTTTATTCAACGTTCTAACACTCTTTAATTGAGTTTAATTAGTTTTATTGAGTTCATGAGCAGTTGTTTTCTTTTGGATTTCCATGGAGATCAACCCAAAAAAATGATTATTTATTATTCCTTTTATACTGAAGCACATGCTTGTAGACGAATTATACAGTTTTGCATCTTCTGCTGACCAAACGACTCTTTAGATTACACAGCCAATTAACTGAAATTAATCACTTGTCCTAACTGTCTGATTCGTACCATATAACACAGGAACCTTCCTGTAAATGTTACACTTGCCTTCATAACTAAGGGTTTGAATTCTCCTGGACCTCGGCCAGGGCGTGTGTGTATGTGTGTTATGTTGATGCTCAGTTGGAGCTGGATGCCATCAAGGATTTGAAGGCAGCTGGCCATTGTCTCCAGCATGCCCCCATTTACTCCTCTGGCACCATGGTACCAACCATGTTACTCTGGAGTTTCTTGTATAGTTTATGTCTGACGAAAGATCTTGCAGGTTCACCATCAACAGGACTACAACTACAACAATTCATTTTGAGATTATTAAGAAGAAGAACTGTTGAACAATGGAGCAGAAATAAAAGCAGCTTTTAGCCACAGCTGCTTCTTTTCCTTCTCCACTCTATCATGGTACAGGTGGAAGGTCTGTACACGTCACTCGCTCACTCAACAACTTCAAGAGAACAGAGACTTCACGTTCATGCGCCTCTCTAGAGCTTCCTTCGTGCTTTCTACTGCATATCCAGATGTTCCTGACGGTGGCGGTGCTAGAGAGAGCGCTCCAATTGCTTGTTGACACTGTTCACATGATTGAACGTTACCATTACCGTGAGCCGAGACTAAAAACGTCTGATCGTAGCGTCAAAGCCAACTTGAGACAGCTCGGACTGAGTTTTACGACCACCTTACACCAGTCGATCGAAATGACAGGAGCGTGTCGCAACTCAAGCAAAACTTTCAGGATTTGATACCAAAATTGGAAGTTTGTCTGCAACAGTGAAATTGTTTAATCCAAATTAACTTCCTTTACATTAGTTAATTCCTCACGTGCGCCGTGGTCGCAGAGCCGGGCTAGAACAAAGGATCCTACAAAATAAAACAAACATTTCTGAGAGCAGCAATGACAATTTCTTGGACATAAAGTTGGTCCTGATCAGACATATTTGAGGTCTCATATCAGTTTAAAAGTATCTTGTTATTAAGGAGAACTGAAAATGCAGTAAATGATCAATCGATGATTAATTATTACTGAAATATGAAGACTTAAGCTAAACAAACTGTCATGTTGCTGCTGCAGTAGCCTCATTCCTGGTGATGTAAATGTTGACATTTGGTATAGAACATTTGAGAATGAATATATAGATACCGATAGCATCATAAGTCTTCTTAATTTCCTTTAATAGTTAGCATTTCCCCAATTTAAACGCCGCCTCTCTGACCTGTCCCTGACCCTCGTTCTGTTCTGGACTTCTTCTATTTATACATTAACCTGAACTTTACCTAACCCTGCCAGCCTTAGCAACAAAGTCATATTTAGAGAAGTGAAAACAGAACATGTGAGGAGCAGGAACTCACGTACACACTGTCATATTTCCAAGTTCTGAACATGTGCGAGAATGTTCATATTTCAATACAGTATATTACACACTGACGTGTCACTTGGGTGGATGCAGTTACAAATCCTGAAACATCTGTTCACTTTGCCAGCTCATATTTATAATAATAATAATAAGAAGAAGAATATGGACAGCTGTAGCTATGATCTAATATCATTCAGTGTGATGACTCTCACTTTTGCATATTAAATATATATATATATATACATATATATATATATATATATATATATATATATATATATATATATATATATATATATATATATATACATACATATATATATATATATATACACACACACACGTTCATTACAACTTAAAGCACACACTGTGCCACACTGAAGCTCATTAGTCTCTCTTTAATTTATTTGTCAGCCGTGCCTCAGTGAGATGTAAATGTCCTGTGTATTTCTTGCTTGATTTTTATTTTTTACTTCTTTTCTGTGAACAGCGAGATTGCAGATCGAGGGGAAATCAAAAGTTGAGCCGCAGAACTTCAGTCTGAGAATTAGCCACCGACACGAAATATCCGGAGGAAACCTTGACAAGGTGTCAAACAGCAGCAGCAGCAGCAGCAGCACAGTTGCGTTTGTGATGTGTTCGAGTGTGTGCCACAGTCAGCAGTAACAACATATGGCTCCATTAAAAATAACACAAGTCAATTACTTGAACAGGTTAGATGTGCCAACACAGCAGCGGCGGCGGGGCGGCGGCACAACCACCGACAGGAAGACTTTACTTTTATGAGACAGTGCACTGAACATATTTAGCAAAACTGAAACAGACTGCACAATAAATCCTGATGCAAAGAAATGAATAAATACTGAGCTGTTTTTCTGTTTGGACCTTCTTGGATTAAAGCTAAATAAAATACTCTGCATGTCGATTCTTATTTCTCAGAATCTTCTTCTTCCCACTGAACTTGCTGCTCTTGTCTCATGTTGGTCAGAAACATGGAAACTAGGTAAGCTCGCTAAAAAAGAACCAATTAACAGATATGTCTCAAGGCAGTCCTAATGATCAGTATCAGGGCAGATCCGGGCATATTTTAATGGGCTGGTATCAGCTAAAATAAACCTGATCGAATTCAGATCCTTACTGCCCTGCTGCATTTTGTCCACATCGGCTCTACAGTGCGAGCGTTACACTCGTGACATCCAAATAGACACCGGTTAAACAAATTTCATTAACGATGGCTCAGATTTAATAAGTGTTTCAGTGAAACGTGTCAGTGAGGCAGCTTGCACGATGCCTGGACCCTGCAACGAGCTGAAAACCACTCATTATTCCTATTATTAATTACACCTGTGCTCTCCCCGATATGATGCATCAAAATGTCAGCTGTGAAAACACTTTCAGGTTCAGTATGCAGCTGTTCATTTGGATAAAGTGAAGGATGGCACTCAGTGTTGGCAGATATTTTATATTATGTAAGTATGATCCATAAGTCATCTATATATCCGTCTACATAATAAGATATTTCACTCAACCTAAAGAGAATTATCACCTGAATCTGCAGCTCTCTGCTCTTAGCTGTCTTAACTGCAACTTTACAGTTTTTGGTTCACCCTCACTACTCACAGGCATAGACAGTGGCCGTTTGAGGAACTGCAGTATTTGATGCACTGTGCACTTCCTGCTCAGCACCAAAAGTCAGACACATTCAGCGACTAGCTGGTGAACAAAGTGGGACGTTTAGCAGCTAAAGAGTTATTTCCCTTCACAAAGTGGCTTTAAATAAATGAATCATGTTGGATGTGTACGTAAGATACTGTTTGCTAAACTAAATTCACCATGTCAACTTAAAAAAAAAAAAGTTATGCAGGCTTAACAACTCGGATCAAGAGGGAAAAACTGCATGATCAAAACAGAATGAATATTGCTAATTATGTTGAAAATTAAATTGATTTTACCTCCTGTTTTGCAGCCGTACGGATAGATGGTCGGCATTTGTAGAGCTTATATCTAGAGGTCATTTTGTCGCTGTTTCAGTGAGAACATGTGCCGGTAGTCTGCTTTCTCTGTAAAAAAAAATGCTCTTAATTTTTATGCTGTTGTCTTCTCATGTTAAGACAAATGAATAATAAAAAAAGAAATTGGTCAGAACACGAAGAAAAAGAAAGAAATTGGGCCACTGGAGCATCAGAATTAATGGGTAACAGCTATAAAATCCATTATGAATAATATAGAGCAAAGGAAGCGTGTCTAAACATAACAAGTAATTACCACAACACAAAATAATCTAAAGAGGTCAGTGTGAGTGATTCAGACACACAGACACACAACGGTCTGTTACAACTCTGCTGTCAGGAGTCAAAGGGCCTCGTACCATTTTCACCTCGACAACCCCGGGGCTATTTCTGCTCTATATTTATGTGTGTGTGTGTGTGTGTGTGTGTGGGCAGCTCTCGCCTCAGGCACATCAAACTCTCAGCATGTAAGGATGAACTAACAGGCATCAAGCAGACACACACACACACATTATCATCACACGGCCCTATTTTGGTCTAATCCCAACCTTGAGTGACCCGCTCTCAACCTGCTGTCACGCTACAAGACCGACACCGGACCTCAAACTGTGACAGAGAGACAGAGAGAGAGCGATGTGAGGAATAACTGAGGAGGAAAATGAAAGAACAGGTGAGTGAATGAGAGGACGGTGAGTGATGGACAGAAGAGAGAAAAGGAAAGGAGCAGACAGAAGAATGACAGAGAGGAAACAAGAGGAGGAGGCGAGGTAACAAGCAGAGGAAAGGGAGAAGTAAGGAAAAAGGGTAAAACGAGGAGAAAAGAGGGAATGATAATCAGGAGGAGGAAAGGATGATAAGGAAGGAAAGGAAAGGATAGAAAAGTTGATAGAAGAATGAAAGAAAATGGAACTGAAAGAAAGAGGAACAGAGAAGTGAAAAATAGAGAGAAATAGAATAAATACAGAGGAAACACGTGAGGAAATTAGGAAACAGGGATGAAGTGCCCAGGAAAAGAGGAATAATGAAAGAAAAGTAAGACAAGGAATCAGGAGAGACGATGAAAGGAGGAAAGGAAAACAGAAAAAAATAAGGGAGGAGAAGGGTGTGAGGAGAGGGGAGTAAGGAGATAGGAAGGAAAGGAAATGAAATTCCAAGAAGAAAAGACAGAAATGAAAAGAAAAGGAAACACTGAGAGAAGAATGACGAGAGGAGAGAAAAAGGAGAAGAGAAGGAGGAAGGAGGGGAAACAAGGAGGAGGGGAATGATAATATCAGATCAGAAAGGATGGAAAGTAAAAGAGGATAGACGAGGAAAGAAAGAAGTAGAAAGATAAGAAACTCAAGGGGAATATTACAAGGTGAGGAGGAAGGAGAGGAACAAGAAGAGGAAAGAAGAGAAAGTGGAAATAAAAGGAGGGAGGAGGAGAAAACAAGGAGAGGAATATAATATAACGGGAGGAAACACAACAAAAAGAAAGGACGTAATGGCATGAGGAGAAAACAGAAATGAAAAGAAAAGGAAGTAAGGCAAGGAAAGGAGGAGGAGGAGGGAGGAGGGGACAAACAAGGAGAAGAAAGGACAAAAAAATAAAGGAGGAACGAGGAAGGAGCAGAAAAATACAATGAAATACTGACGGAGGTGAAAAGTAAAAAGAAGGAGCAAGAAAAATGCGAGAAGGAGAAGAAAGGAGGAGGAGGAGGAGGAGGAGGAGGAGGAGGAGGAGGAGGAGGAGGAGGAGGTGGAGGAGGAGCAGACTGCTGGGTGTGTAAACATGTGATAAGCAGCAGCTATCCGGCTCTATCTGCCCGCAGAGACAATCAGATAAGAGCTAATCTATTCTGATCATATTTACACACATTCACACTCTCAAACACACACTTTAAAAAGGACACACACACACACACACACACACACAGCTTTTCTAACCTACGGTCATGTCGGGTCAGCACGTGGGTGGAGCTGACGCGATTAGTCACCGATTAAATAAACAACAACAGGAAGTCAGCGTAGTGCAACAACCTGCGTTCGAGTCCCACCTTTGGATTTCCCGTCATCTCTCTATTATCTGTGATAAATGCTTCAATCAACATCGCATAGACATCAGTAATTCTGAGATTTAGAGGCCCCCAGATTAAGAGTGCAATATCACTGTGGTAAATATGGACAGCTGTACGCTTATATTTGTTATTATTATATTACTTATGATCAAAAACTAGCCAGTCTAACAGCCGAACATCAAACAAGGTCAGCCAGCTAATATTACCAGTCCAGCAGCAAGAAGCCCAGCTCGGCGTCTGTCTTTCAGACTTTTATTTTGAAAAGATTTACTCCTTTGTCCTGCCACTTCTTGCTCTGTCAACATGAGCCCTGTTAAATTGCCTAGCTCAGGTTCTGGCACGACACCGGCACCACTCCCTGTCAGCATTCCCCTGAGCCCCGGGCCTAGAAACGTCCTCTTACTGGAGGTCCAAAAAACAGCTGAACATGATGTGATATTCCAGCCAAAATCTGTTTTAAACATCCAAAACTGTCGACTTAAAATGTGTCTCCTAAGATTCTGCTTCATGAACACTTCTTGTGTTCATGCAACAACTCCACTGTCCTCATACACCTACCCATTACCACATATATTACTAATATTTCTACTGTATGTGATGTATGATCTAAAGTCAGAGAGTTAGAAACTTGTTTCCTACAGGATGAACTGATGTGACGGCCTGCAGCAGGCTGCTGGCTGTGTTTCCCGCCTGTCTCTAAACCATGACACTGCAGAAGTCCATAGGCCAAGAATAGCCGGAGGGGCTTCAAGTGCAATATCACATTTTCATAATGAGAGCCAATGAGCTGTAAATCCCTGCTGACAGAGTTATGGAGCGAGAAGAGCTTATGGCGGCGATACTGAAACTATTAAAACAGCCACCTCCCTCTGGCACAAGGTGTGTGTGTGTGTGTGTGTTTGTTAACACACTGTATATTTATATATGTGTGTTTGTCAGCATTAACAAGAAACAGCTGCATGTGGCGGTTCACGGCTAAACCCCCATCGTGACGCTCAGATTCTCCTGGTTTACAAGCTACGTTTTTTTTTTAATTAAGCAAGCAGATCTTACATTGCTGTGTGTGTGTGTGTGTGTGTGTGTGTTTGTACAGAGCAGATTCTTTGTTTATGGCATAATAAATCTCTCATTGTTTCTTTTATTGTTTTATTCAGTTTTTTGTGTATAAATACTTTGTGAGTACTGATTGTGGCAAAGCTGCTGTAAAAAAAAAAAAGAGATCCAAAAGAGAAATATACGTTACTTCTACGTATAGCCTTTATTGTCATCCAAACACAGGCATGATATAAAATATAAAAATAGGGTGGAGGAGGTGGTTATTAAGCAAGTTCAGGTAAATAACTTGTGTTTTATTCTCAAATAATTATTTAGAATAATAAGTTAACCAGCTTTAACCAGTTTCCAAGCACAGATCAGTCACATTTTCAATACTGCAGCGTATCAATCACTCCGCTGAAAAGGAGATCGGCTGCAGTCTCTAATCCCTCCAGGACCTGTATGCCTCCAGGATGACCCTGAGGCGTGCGGGGGAAGTTTGTGGCCGACCCCTCCAACCCCAACTCCAACTCCAGACACCTGACAGGACGCTGTGGTCAATCGGGACCAAAACACTAACACACACTGTAATCACTGCATTGCAGACTCCTCAAATCGCCCTCACCTACTTAGTGTAAAGGAGAAACAGCACTTGAAAGGCCACGTCTAGAGTCAGTATTTAGTTTGTCTGTTCTGGGCTACTGTAGAAACACGGTGGTTCAACATGGTGGCCTCTGCGGAAGAGGACCCGCTCCCACTGTAGATATAAAAGGCTCAAAACAAAAGGATTGTTATTTTCAGGTGATTATGCATGCATGAAAACATAGTTATGAATATTATATTCCATGTCTGCCTTATTCTGAAAATATTACACACTGGACCTTTAACATTACGTAGTAAAGTTTATACACCTGAATCTATACGAGTTACTTAAACACAAAACTTTTGGACTCTTTGCAAATATTTTTTAACTTAATACTGTGAACTTTCCTGGACAATATTTCTGCACATTTCTGCACAACTTTACTCTTTATTTAGCTAAACTCACATTGTACATATTGTCTCTTTTTATTGTTCTTTTATTGTCTCTGTATTTCTTCACGTTATTGTCATTTTATGCTTCTTGACTGCAGAACTGTGTTTATTGTTTGCACCGATATACCACGGCAGTGGCAATAAACCTGAACGTGATATATCATTTTAAAGCGTTTTTGTCGTACTGAGTAACTTCAACAAGAGCCTCTAATATTCCTCATTACCATTTCATGTGTTTTAAAATCCTCTATTATTAAAAAGCAGGTAATTAACATGCAGCCCTGCTCCTGGAATTCCTTGAAACGGAGCCGAATGTTTTATTTGTTTTCAGGGAACTAAATAAGTTCATGAATTATAATAAAATCCTCACGAGGAATCATCACGGCGTCCTCTGCAGGATGGTAAGAGGTCGGCTGAGGTCAGGTGTCAGCCTTTTTCTGTTGTTCTTTTGGCTCAAGGACACCTCAGCACCATCGAGGGATTTTTGATCTTTACTGCAGGCGATGTTTTTTAGAGCTCCGCTCAGAGAAAAGTAGAATAAATGTAGCTGCTAAAAAACAAATTAATTGCAAAGAGACTCTCTACTCTCACTGGATACGCCTGCAGGAGGTTGTGTGTGTGTGTGTGTGTGTGTGTGTGTGTGTGTGTGTGCGCGCCTTAGGCTCATTTATACCGATAATTTCACAATTTTATCTAAAATCCAGTGATTTGATTTGTGCTTCTCTCTGTTCAGCATGCCACACACTTCTGAGGACGTTGCATTGACTTACATTGATTCTCTACAGGCTTGCCCTAACCTTAACGATAACCAACTCAGGCTTAACACCGACCTTGACCTCACCACAATGACGCATGCTGCGGTTCAGCAAATGCGGCTGCAGAGAAAACGGTCACTGAGTCACCGGCATATTGTTCAAATATAAAAAAAAAAACAAACGCAGCGACATAATTAGCTCGCTTTAAGTCGTCCGTGTCACATCACGTGAATCACAACAGTTCAATTTCTCAGCTTTGATCATCTCCCGCAGCGATCAAAGAAAGCTGTTTTCTATTTCCTGCAGCAGAGTTTGGTGTGAAAAACTGGATCCAGTCATCATTAAACTGAGTCAGGATACATACAAAACAGACACACACTCAATTACAGAGTGTTACTATAGTACTAACACGCCAAACTAGCACTCAAGAGATACTACTAACTTCATCTTATGTAGTGTTTTTCCATCTCTACCAACTCCTGATGGACATTTCTGGCTCTTTCAGCTGCTGAATGCTTCGCTACATTCACCAAGCTTGTCTCTAACTTTGTCCGTCTCCTGTTTGGTGCTGAGCGGGTCATGTAGAGTTCGGTTTTTAGAGCTTTTGCACTGAAAAACAAAGCAATGAGAGTGGTGACACTGAACCAGTAAAAGTTGCCGCTGGACAGCTAAACAATGAGCTGTGAAGCTCCACAAAGCCAGACGAGGCAGCATTAGGTCTCACTAAACCAGGACCAGCATCTTTTTCTAACACTGAATCAAGGCAGTTTTTTTAATTATTCCATCATCTTAACCACGTTAATGCTCATGGATTTCTCACTTTCTAATAAGTCATCAAGTCTACACAGATTTTTGTTCAGATTGTCTACAACCTTCGGTCCAAACAGTCACCGGGTGTTTTCATGACGTAGAAGTCATTAGGAAATGATTTATTAACTGGTCATAAAGCCATTGGTTACAACTCTTTACAAAGGTTATCTTATTAGAAAGTGACATCTACTTTCATGAGTGGTGGAAGGAGTGAAGATAAAAGGACAGGAGGGTAATCACCTTTTATGAACGACTCCAGCAAACCAGAAACTGAAGCGTGAAGAAACATGAAAACCAACATCTTCACAACTTGTTTCTCACTTTTACTGTGATTACAAAAGCTGTATTTTACAAGCTTCATCTGTTAAAAGCACAATAAACAGAGTGTTCGTCTTGATCTAAATAGTAACCAAAGCCGTCAGTTGTCCTGTCCAATCTTTCTCCTGTACCGTCAGGAATAGCAGCAGGTTTCACTCTACGATGGGCTGGAGAGTAAACCGTGAAGCAGAGAAGTGATTTCTCCAAGGAGTTACAAAAACGACTCGATACTAAAACAACCAAAAAATGTCCAAACTGGAACTGGAGTAAAAGATAAATACATCTACAGTCCTGCATGTGTGTGTTTGGGATCCCTGCAATAAAGGAAATCACCATCCTCCTGTTTTTGTCTCTGAGTGCAAATGAAAAGTCATACACAAACAACACTTCCTTGTTTCTCTCTGATAAAACTACTTTTCTTCTCTCGTGACGGATTCACATTGCAATCCATCCTTCCACGCAGTGTTTCCACTGTCTCTGAGCGAGGATGGATGGAACGACACGTGCACCTTTACTTCAACTCAACTGATCAGTAAACAAATAGACGGAGAGGAAGCGGAGGCGAAAGAAAGGAAAGGGTGCGAACGACAACAGAGAAATGCAGAGTGCAACAGGCAGAGAGGCGGAAATGAGATGGCAGAGGAGGAGGAGGAAAAATACAGTGATTGAGTTGAATTGTGTTCCTGGCTCATCCACTGGGTGCACAAGGAAAGCAAGTGATGTAGGACTAAGTGAGAAGGCTGGAGACGCTTCATACGGCTGCAGAAAATGACATCCTTTCTGCAGACAGACGGCAAAGCATCACTTGTTGTTTTCCCAGACGGAGAGATTGTTCCTCCAGCGTGTGTTGTTGTGACTGTCAAATGGACATGGTTAAGAATGGGCACTTACTACAGGCAAAGTGTTTTAAAAATTTGAGCTTTTATTCTCATATGGAGAGCAAAGATCACGCAAAGTTACAGAAAAAAGGATCCAGAAGCTCAACTGCTCAAAGCAAACTTTGGAGGAGCAGTCGTTTGTTGTACAGAGCAAACTGAGCAACCCTACCTCCTAGAAATTACTAATCTGTGGGCCCAGACATAAAACATAAAGGCTGCATGGATTATTTTAGGTTTTTTTTTTGTCAGATATTGTAGGGAGGTGGATGTGGTGGATGGTTTTGCGTGCAGGACTTGGTCACCAGAGACCAGAGTTTGTGTTCTGAGTGCTGGTGCAGGCATCAAAAACACTTTGGGTGAGGGTAGGAGAAGGCTGAGGTTAAATATAAAAAGTAAACACGACATCTTGTGCATCATAGTCACTGTTAAAACCCCGATTAACTAACACTGACATATCATCGGTTTGTTAGCTGGGCTGTAGTGGTAGTGGTAGTGTTTGGACCACCAGTGAGGAGCTTGGGGAGTCGAGCCAGTGTCGTGCCAGAACCGGAGCTGTAAACAGGCAATGAGAAAAGACTGACCAAAGTTTCGTGAAATAAAACGCTGAAACACAGACGCTGAGCTGGGCTTCTTGCTGTTGGACTAGTAAGTAATATCAGCTGGCTGCCATGTTTTGTGTTGTTGACCTTGCTTGATGTTTGGCTGTTCTGACTCTAGACAGTGTTGCTTTAACCGTTTCAAAGACAACTAGAGAATCGATGATAAGCAGGTTAAAAAGTTTCGGTGCAACCTTAAACATCTGGTACTTTGGGGTTTATTGAATTAACACTTCCATTTATTCTGTGACATTCAGAAAGTAAATTCAATCAGCCCAACAAAAGTTTAAGATCACACTGTGTCCCTGTTTGTGATCGTCACTGACTGCTTTAGCCTTTTGATACATTAACTTCTTTTTCCCGTTAAGACTGACAGAGGGTCAGCTAAAATAAATGCCATGGCCTTGTTGCACTAAATGCCAATCTATGTTTGGCTTTCACACACCAAGAGGGACCATTAACCTCTATTCATCTGCTGATTGGCTGCTGTGGTCAAGTCAAACCTGATCAATAGAGCTTCCTTTTACCTTCCAACCAGCCTTGGCAGAAACCTTCAGGGTATTGATGAGTTCAATTGCTGTCGTCTGCTGGCTGAGAAATCTAAAAAGGTGTTTAAAGCCCCGAAGAAACTCTTAAAAATGATGTAAGTAAATAAGAAATGAATACTGATAATTAGGATTTAATATTTTCATCAGAATGTCACGTGTATGTCATAAAATCCTGACAGCTTTCATTTGAGTTATTGCGTTTATTCAGTCCGGCTGTGGTCAAAGAAGGTCAGAACATTTGTGACTCATTTATTTCAGCTTCCTCCAGCTGAGTGCTCAAGAGAAGAGAAGATAAAATAAGATATCCAAAGAGGAAAATGATAATTTATCCAGATTAACAAGAAAACTGAAGTGTGGATTTAAGTTAAGACGTTTTACTTAATTGAGGATTTTTGGGATTTTGAGAATATTTTCTTCCAGCAGGCGCTCAAAAAAGGATTTACTGAACTTCAAAATGAACTTTATTGAGATTGTTTTTGTTTTTGGAAACAAACATTTAAAAAAAAAAAAGAAAATTTGAACATCTACAAATTTAAGACAACTGGCCAAATTTAATCTGCTGACGAAGACCATGCGATATGACTGAAAGCCTCCACAAAAGTTACTTAATGAACCACATGGTGATTTTTTTCTCTCAACTGTTTTAAATATTTTGTGTTTGTTTGTTTCTTTAATTAACTAATTACTAGTTTTGATGCATGAATGCATCCGGATTCGTCCCATATGCCGGCAAGCAGCTCAGAGTTTATTTTGAAGCATTTGGACTACCTGGTAAGTGCTGAAATAATATGTGTGTACTTTACTACGAACTGAGCATAAGCATGGCCCTGATAATCAAAACTTAATTCAGGAAACAAACATTTTAAAAGTTTTTGTCTTGCGGACAAACTGGACAAAATATAATGTCAGACTTTTTACAAATAACCGTGATGATGTAGCCAATTTCAGCCTCCTTTTGATCAGTATATTGAAATTAGATGACAGAAGGTTATTTTGGGGCTCAAACCACTGCACAGTTTGCTTCACTTTCTGTGTGAACACACCACTGAACCCTCAATTCAGGAGTGCAAACTAGTATACTATATTGTGTATATATGGGATAATACAAACTAAAGCACTTGTTGGGTCTTGAGATAACTTCTGTTATGATTTGGTGCTGTATGAATAAAACTGAATTTAAACTGGTGAGTTGACTTGTCATTTATTTCCTTCTCCTGCATATTCACAGCTTGATTTGTGTTTCTTTAATTAGGTTGTTAAGTCGGTCAAACATCAAAGTTCCTTAAAAGACGTTCTTCTCTCTCTCTCTCTCAAACTGGCAGACTGTTATTATTCCTCGTGGTGCTCTTCATCATGACTCGCATTAAAAGATGCACCGAGGCAGCAGCGAAACCTTTTCCATGGTTTTAGCTCAGCTCTTAGAAAGGGGGTGGGAAGAGGGGAGGAGAGTGAGCACGAGGACAGATAAGGGAACGATGGAGAGAATAAGAGCATGGAAAAAGGAAAAAAAAGGGGGGGAGACGAGGAGGAGAGAGATGAAGGTGAAAAGGAGGAGGATGGGAAGGGAAGGAGATAAGCGGCAACAAGGAAAGAGGACATTGACTTTTGATGTGCTTTAATAGAACATCTCACAACAAGGCCGCATAGAAATCACTAAAAAAAAATACAAACTCACACACACACACTGCACTTACTCTACTACACATCAACAGCGCCGGCCACCCACATGACCACAGCTGACATTTTAATTAATACTGTGTCAGACCCTTTTCTCCCGTCATACATATTGAATTCTGCAGCTGCCAAACATTCACAGATGTGACAGCAGCTGTGTTTCCATCTTTTTTTTATGCATACTGGGACACGTCAAATTAAAAACACTGAGTGGAAAGAGCACATTATCACTAATTCATCCGACATCTTCACTTCCTTTTTATGGAACAATTAGTGATTGACAACAACATTTCTAAACACGATGACGTGAAGTGTGTGTCCATCATGATCTATCAGAGACGTTGTAGGTTGTATTATGTATGTCCTGTTAATGCAATAAAGGGCAACGCATACTGCCCTATTTATAACGTCAATGCTCCAGAAAAGCAGCAATTAAAAGACACCCTCTCCCCAGACATACTTCTTATAGCTCTATAAGAGGTCCGCCGTGTGCTACTGGTGACAATTAATGTGCAGATATGATGGGTGTCGTCTTTGTCACAGCTAACTGCCACATTCAGTGAAGCTTTTGTGAAATCTTTCTTCAGTAAGCTGCATCTTTTCTCTCACGTCAAAGCTGTTGACGCTCTTTCTTTCATTCCCAAATTTAATGCCAGTCAGTTCGAGGTTCATTTATTTGTCGACAACACATGGTTTGCACAATGAAATGCAAGTTGTAGACACGTTATGCTACGCAAGAAAGTGGGGGAGGATGCGTTGAGGAGTCTGATGGTACGACAGTGGATACTTGTGTATCGCTTGTCAGACAGCAGCGGGGTGAACAGGCTGTGGCTTTCTGCTCGTCGCTGGCACCTCATCTCATCGATATAACTGATCCTCGGTAGTTAGGTGCCAATGATGTCTTAAATCACCCACTGCAGTGCCCTCATGTCAGTTTCTAACGTTTTATAATTAGGATATTTTCTATCAAACTTGGCACGGGAATTTTTGCTTTATTGCGTTTCCTTAAAAGGTGTGTAAGATTCAGAGTCAGCTCTATTTACAGGGAAATTGAATATAATATGTTTTCAATGGTGTATAATCACCTGAAAATGAGAATGGTTATGTTAGACTTTTAATATTTACAGATGCTGCCGGTCCTCTTTCACGGAGTGTTTCTACAGTAGCACACAAACGCACAAACCAAACACTGGCTCTAGATGTGTCATGTTTTTTTTTTTACACGTTTAACAACCACCGCAGTTTCTCCATTAGGCTTAGAACAGGAGGGCAAGTGGAGGGGGTTACAATCCACAACTACACAACCAAATTCCACTAAATCATACAGACGTTTAAGTATATTTGTTGATTTTTAAAACATCTTTGTGATTCTATTATTCTGCAACTAGCTGTACTTAACTTACTTACGATTTTTGTACTTGTAACTGAGTATTTTTACAGTGGTATATGTATTTTACTTAAGTATACCTCCTCCACCACCACCACTGGTAATAGCAGTTTTCATGAAGCTATTTAACTGTTTTTATGACATGACAACACTCACTCACCTTCAGGAAAATCCATCCAATTCACACTGATTTTTAAGATGCATTCAGGACTTGTTTGTCAGTTCCAGGAAATGCGGCAATATTTAATTTCTTTGAAAAAAAAAAAACATCCTGTGGCATTAAAAGGCCATCTGTCTGCACTGCCACGGGGCCTGCGAGTTACTTTTTAAACACTGAAGAACCAAGGAGCTAAAATAGCTTCAAGATGCTATAGTTAAAAAAAAAGTAGAGAGGAGGTCGATGAGCGGAGATGAAGAGAAGAAGGGAGATGTTTATGGATTTTATTGTACAGTCAGCAGGACACCTCTCATCACATTTCCCTCTTCTTTTCCGACCATGAAAGCTCTCATGAAAGACGTGACGGCGATCTGAATTAAGCGTTTCATCTGCCGTTCTGTAAAAATTGAGCCCTCGGCCTCGGGTATCAAACATTCTTTGGAGAGACACTTAAGACACTTGAGAGAGCGAGGCTCTAATTGGAGAATCTGGCTGTTATCTATGTACAGTAAAAATAAAAAAAAAACAGCCTGAGTTCAATCCAGCTCTGCTCAGTGGGAGGTGAGATCTCTATCTACCCCCTTCATTCACAGCTTAATTCAATTGGAGGGCAATTATCGACCGCCCGAGGCTTCAAGATCCTCGTCGGTTTCTGTTCCCATCAGGGAGCCTTGCTGTGTAAGGATCCCCCCGTCGACTGCAGTGGGTGATATCTGTATCGATGTGCTGTGTGTAAAACACCAGCACAGGCAGAACAGCGAAACACACGACACAAAATCCAGATTCAAAAGATTGTGAAGCTGCGTCATTTACAGACAGACGAGCTCTCGGGAGAAAACCTTTGTCCCGGTGGGTACAGAACCATCAAATTGACTCATCCTTTCAGAGGGATAGCAGATAGTTTTCTACATAATGGCCACTGAAGGGAAAGTCTCTTAAAAAACATTATTTGAGGCCATCAGCAGAGTTTCAGGAGCTGTTCAGGATAAATACCCTCCTTAACCCTCTCCTCCTCCTCTTTTGCTCTCATATTCTGCACCCCTCCAGTCCGCCTCACGTCTTCTTCCTCCTATTTCCTCTCCTTGCTACTCTCTGTGGGGTCCTGAGGGAGTCTGTGGTGCCCGGGTGCTACGGCAGATTCCCCAACAAAACTTCCCCACAACACAGCAACAGCCAGAAGAAGCACGTTTCTCTCACAATCTTTACATTCGGTCGTTGATAGTGTGGTGTTATAACCTGTAGTGGAATGTAACTATGAATACATTTACTTATATTTGTGGTTTTAAGTACCAAACACCACCTCCATATAGTTTAATATCTCCTCTTTCATTCTTCTCTCTGGAGCTCTAGCACAGGGCGTTTCGTGTTGCGTTTAGGCTCCGGTTGGCCTGGCTGTGCATCACTCAGACAGACTAAGGTAACGGATCATGGCCTACCTGGGTGGTGTATGCAATTTTTCATGGTCTATAAATGCTTTCAAAGTATTTATATAGCACTAGACATGCTTGAGAATTTTAAACAATGGGAAACTTAAAGCTGGTATTCTGCTACTCAGATGATCGGCGGTTCGATCCCCGTCTCCTCTAGTATGCAAGAGTCCTTGGGCAAGACTCTGAATCCCAAATTGCGCCACCGGTGTGTGAATGCGTATGAATGGTTAGCTCCTAAAACTGATGCAGCAGTTGGCACCTTGAATGGCAGCCAATGCCATCAGTTTCATTTATTTGAAACAGACAAACATTCTTCAAGAAGGTATAGATAACTTTTAAAATAACTTTTGGGCCATCCATTTTCCATAACGTCTTATCCTTAGCAGGGTCGTACATCCTGTACAGGTCGTCAATAGAGACATCAGAGTCATTCACACCTATGAGTCACCTATTAATCTGCATGTTTTTGGACTCCACAGAGAACCCATGCAGACACAAGGGTCACCCAAAAACTCTAGTCCCAGCTATGAACTCCCCGGCCACAGAAAGGCCCCAATGGTGGGGTTCAAACCCAGAACCTGACTGCAATAACAAAATCTAAACATAGATAGGTGATTTAATTAACGCTTTGGTGAAAAGTTTTAATTTCTTTTCATACAAACAAAATGTGAGACTTGTCTCCACCCACAGCTGGCTGCACATCGTCTGATTCTCGTCCAAGTCTTTGTCTGTGACCTTGTGAGTTCTGGCGTCTCTAAAGTCTGTCTGTAATTTTGTTTTTCATACAATAGATGCTGTTTTCAGCGGCCCTGAGAGCTTAACGCACCGCAAGGAAACATCTTCACCAATTTAAGAACACAACAGCAACATTTCTGCAAAGTGAGAAAACACGACCACATACAGAAATCTAATCAGCTTCTTAATGACTTACAGGACCAAGAGTCTGCATACCTCGGAGGAAGTTTAATTCTGTTTGGAGCATTTAACGTGGAGAGTTTCAGCTCTTACCCCGAGCGCACCAATCATACCTGTGACTTCCCAGCTTTGGGAGACAATCAAGCATCAACAACATGAATCACATGCTCGGTGTTGCTAAAAATCAAACATCACACTATGTTTGAATCAAAGCTCGAAGTCCCGTCTGGTTTGTTTCTTCTTCTGAGTTCAAAAACTCGACGGAAATCAAGTGCTGACTTTTTTCACAGATATATATATAAACGTGAGAGAGACGATAACCTTCATAAGTTCCTTGAAATGTGTCAAATGACAGACAGAAATGAAAACTACTGGGAGCTAAACTCAATGCCACTGTCAGAATAAGCTCTTTGGTTTTGGATACAATCAGGCCAATGCCAGTCTGGGACAGAGAACGGACTAATGTAGAGTTTAATTATCGAAGAAGCACATTAATGCACTCTATTGACTATCGCCCTTTGTGTTTGACACAGAAGACGGTGTGATTTTGTCCTTCCAGGTGTGAAAAATAGCACCTTTTATGTGGATTATGTCGCCTATACTGGAACTAAAAACCATTTGTTTTTCTTCACTATAAAAGCTGCTGCCAAGAGCTCATAAAACAACAACAACCACATTCATTAATACACAGAGTACATTTTTATGCACTCCGGCATCCTGTTAATATACAGACGGTTAAAGAAAAAGCTTTCCTGCATTGCTGGTGCTGTTATAATGTCAAAAAAAACAGACATAGCTGTAGAAAATAAGCAATTAAATGTCCTTAAACAGAGAAACTGAAGAGAAAGTTTAAGGCGAGCAGAGTACACGGGGATCAAACGCAGTCACGCAATGATCATATTCCCCCGTTTGTTATTTTTATCTGAGAAAAGTTGCATACTGCAGAATTCAGTCTGCTTTGTAGAGATGTGTACTCTCAGCATGTGAGCTGCAGCTGATAAAGTATTGATACGAGCCTGTGGCACAAATACAAATACAATTATGTGCCCGCGGTTACAGAAACACGCTGCAATCCACCGGCAGGATGACACACTTTTCCTGTGCTGGTTTTCTTACTCCAGCAGCAGATTTGGTGTTTACATCCGCATCAGACGAACTGTTGTGGAAACGCAGTCCTTCTTTTGCGTGTCACAATTCAAGAGGACCAAAATATCTTTACCAAATTAAAATCATAATACTTTATACGTGGTTATAAATCATTTGCAGTCAGTGACTGCTGGGTTTCACAGCCACGCACTCACAGCTAACACCAGAAGAAAGGGCAAAAGAGCAGAGGTGCTAAGTTGATTACAGGACGAGATATACTGTATGTGTGAACAGAAATGATCGATCAAACACATTATACGCTGACTTGAGTAAATAATCAGAACAGGACGTCACGGTGTCGACACTGACATGCAGGATTATGAAAATACAAAAAAGCGACTTGCCAATAGACCCATTTCTGATTATAGTGTCAACTACAAACTTCACTTTTACTGAATTAACTTAAGTTTCAGGCTGTGGGTCGAGCAAAAGCACGGGAGACATCTTCTTCTGTGGTCACTTTAATGTCCGTGTCAACGGTAGGACCACTGAACACTGACCAACATGTGTGACACATCACGACAAGGTTTAACTTCACGTCACTCCACCAGTCTTAACAATCAAGCAATTGCTATTACAGGCAAGGTGTGCTATAAAATATAGTGATATAACAAAATAAAAATAATTACCCATAATTAAATTATGCCAGTTCTCTAACTAAACCTGAGAACAATAATGTAACCTACAAAATAAATCTTGCAATAGCACTAAAAGATGATCTGCCTCAAGTTAAAGCGAGTTTAAAGTGAGATGTTATTGATGTTTTACTGCTTTGTGGAGACCTTTTGTTAAAGAAGAGCACAGAGCCACAGTTCTGCCACCTGTTCCGAGGGAAACTCCAGATTGTCTGAAGTCTTTAACCCCTGGAAACACGGTATCTTCCCCAGTGACGCTCAGCCAGGCCTTGGCGCTCGTTTTAGGGACTCTGAACTGTCTTGTGCTAAATACCACCTCTGTTGTTGTATGTTTGGGATCGTTGTCCTGCTAGACTAACCTACACCGATATGACGTGAACCCTCTCAAACACCGTCAAAGCTAAAAATCAGCATTTAACCTCAAAGTCATTGTTTAATTTCAGATATAGAGGCGCTGGATTTGCAGACTACACCCGAGCAGGTGCTCGCTGTAAAATTCCAGCTGCTGTTTGGCAGAACTTGGCAGGATCCTGGATACACGCTGGTTTTCCTTTGGGTCTCACCAAAATCTAAACCTAAAATATGCAACAGATGACTCTCGGGCTAACATATCCAGGAAAAAAAGCGAGAGAAGCTGAGAACGTTGTTCCCATTTCACTCCGCATGCAATGGTTCCATTTCTTTCAGCTGCCAGCTCTCACTAAAAAAATTTTTTCAAAAGGTGAACTCCCCCTCGCCGGCTCGGATCACTTTTCTCTCAACCAACTGCTGAGCTGACAAAACTTTCCTTTTCTCAACAGTCACCGCCTCTCTGCTCTCCTGCTCCTCTCTCTCTCTCACACACGTTCATACACACTACCTACAGTACACACACTTACAGCAGCACGCACTCGCATTTTCGTAGCATTTTGTCTCAGGAGCACAGCAACAGTGACGCTCGACTCCCCTGACAATTGTGAAAATATGCACATGAAAGCGTCCAACCTGTTTTCATTCAAATACAGAAGAGCAGCAGCAGCAGCAGCAAGTCCACAACGCTCTCGAGCAGGAGAGTTTCCAAGCCAGTAAACTATGTTTGTAAAGATCGACAGCGGCAACATCTCTGCACACAAACACAACCAGCACTTGTGATGTAATGATGTACAAACACACTGCATTCGAAAACAACCGGCAGCAAATAAGAGCCGATAATGAGATAGCTGCCACAGAGCTAATGTCTGCTAAAATGCAGGCTGTCTGCTCTTTTTTTTCGCGGGACGACAAACCAACTCAGCAGCGATAAAGACGCCAGCAAAAGACTACAAATGTGAGATGTGCTACGTGAGTCTCTAATAAATCCTCTTAATTGATAG
This sequence comes from Miichthys miiuy, assembly GCA_036365135.1. Classification (NCBI taxonomy): domain Eukaryota; kingdom Metazoa; phylum Chordata; class Actinopteri; family Sciaenidae; genus Miichthys; species Miichthys miiuy. The sequence goes on from CM071620.1 coordinate 19,635,521, forward strand.
ATCTTCAAAGCGCTGAATCTCTTTTCAAATGGAAATAAAAGCACACCCAGCAGCAGCGTAAACAAGATAGGATCAAAAAGCATTGTCTTACTTTGAGTATTCTTCATTATCCCTGTTACAACGAGAGTCCTTGTGTTTCTCCCAGTCTTTGCCATGTTTACATGTGGTCAGCAGAATAATATCTTCCCCGTTGTGGATGTGATACAGAGCATTCCTTGTCTCAGAACCTATGCCAGTTAGGTATCGCTTCCCTTTGAAAACCAGCAGGTACTTCCTGGAGGGCGGTGCATTGTTGAGTGTCAGATAACCTATGCCCCCTCCTTTTAGCGGGTGATCCTTGGAGAACAGAGGGATGGAGATATCAAAGTTGGGTCGGAAGTTGACCACGTCTGCGCTTGCCTTGGCCAGCATTGCCTGTCCCACCTCAAAGCCAAGATCTTCTGTATAGTCCGGCCAGGTGCCAGAGTAGAGGTTGAATATGAGGTGGTTCCTGCCATCGTTCCACGTCGGCAAGCTCTGGATGCGGAGCCTGACGTTCTGGACGTACTGAGCCGAGAGCTGGTCCCTGTCCAACGTGTCCACGGCGAGAATGAACAGACAGGCCCGAGAAGGGTCCGTGGTGTGGAAGCGAGACTCCTCGATTGACGACAGGATCTTCTGGTAGGTCTCGGAGATCTCGTCCCCTCTCTGAGGAGGGTAGATGTAAACCGTGAAGCCCGACTGACAGCGAGCAAAGTCGAAGCAGGTTTCCATGCGGCAGCGCTTGTTCTTGTAGATGTTGTCGCGGATCGCACGACGTTCTCGGGGCGAGGTGTGCTGGTGATGCAGCTGAGGGCTGTCCTCCTGGACACAGATATAAACACAGATATTAGGACAACCCAAAAAGCTTTAAAACTACATCTCCATCAATGCTGACTTGGGGTTTCATTGTTTTTGTTGCATCACTGAGCTACACGAGAAGACGAATGGTGATTGTCTTTGACGCCCCTAAAACATCAGTCCTCAACCATCCCAACTCATGATCCATTAAAGCAACTGGACTCCCGGGATCATATTTCATCCTCTTACCAATTCATCTCTAAAAACAGATATCTGCATATGAATTAAGAACCTGTGGGCACCGAGATTTTGGTATCAGACACGTTCTGGTTTCTATTTGTTGTAGTATTGTCTAACAACATTTGAGCAGGCTTTGGTCGCATGCAGGTTACATGCAACAGTCTGCATGGAAAGCATTGGCTGAAATGCAATCTCAGAAGCCCGCAGCAATCGTCTGACAATGATTTAGCTTTTCATATGTATATGTAGATACCTGTTCATAGACATTAGACACTAGTCTTTCTTGTCATTCTCACGTATCAAGTTGCTAATCTGACTGCAGAGGAAGTCTTTGACCGGATATCTTCTGGCTATTCAAGAAGCCTTCAAACATTGGCTGTTGCACCCAAAGGCTAAATCGTCGTCAAATGGTAGCCCAAGGCTTCCGAGATGTCATAGTCTGATCTGACACCCATCATCTGACCAGTGTTTAGAGGCCTGAGGATGTTACTCTATCAAGTATTTACGCAAAAAAGAAACAAATGCTAGAGGAAAGCGAGAGAAAATAAACAAGTTTTCTTCTCATTTCTATATCTGTTAATCACATATTTAATCATCTTGTGACGCCCCTCAGCAAACACTGTCCTAAAGCTTTGAACGCGAGCTGCAAGCTCATCGTTCATCTTTAACTCAATTTTAAAACCATGAATTTTTAAGAATGTGTTTACTTGAGCCACTGTATCATGTAGAAATGTACAGTCCTTTTGTTTTATTTTATTTTTTCTTTGACCATTTAAAATAACACTAAGAAAGGCTCTTATGATGAATACTTTAAATTTTACAGAACATTTTGCTGACAACAGTTTTGTGGATTTGAATGAAGGACTTTAACTTGTAATTGAGTATTCTTATATTGTGCCAACTGAACAGTTTTTCCTTCGAAATGAGCTGCTAGATTTATTTTTTGCTTTGAATTATATAACAAATATTCTCCATTGTTTCTTATATTCTGAACGGCTTCAGTCTACCTCTTGCTCTCCCCCTTCCAGGTACGGCTCCAGCAGCTGGGTCGACCCCAGCCAGTGCCTGGGAGGTCTGGACGGGCTTCTCTGGGGCAGGGGCTGTGGCTGGTACACGTCCTGGCCCTGGTGGTAGTACTGGTATTCCTGCTGGTGGTACTGGTGGTATTGGGGGTACTGGGGAAACTGGTTATACTGGTACGGCTGCTGCTGGAAGTCCCCGATTTGCAGACCCCACAGGTAGACGAGGAAGAGAAGACCGGCCCCCACAGACACGAGCAGGTACCGCTTCTTAGCCTGCATGTGTGCTGTGGGGGGGAGGAAGAGGAGGATGTGGTGGGTAGAACAAGCGAGGAAGAGAGGACAGGAGGGAGGTATGACGACAAGAGGAGGAGGAGGAGGAAGAGGAGGAGGAAGGTGGTGTTAGAGACTGGCAGTGGTGCAGGGGAGAGGATAAAGTAAGAAGAGGGGGAATACAAAGTAAAAAAAAGGGAAAAGGGAGGACAAGGAACTAGGAAATGATGAGGAGAGGAGGTGCAAGGAGGTAGACACAGGTCAGCTCGACCCACAGGGCAGCCCCTCTATCCACAGCTCGGCATTTTGGGATTTGGAGTCACTAAAAAAATAAAAGAAAGAGGAAACGAATGCTTGGATTAAATTAGCAACAAAGTCTCAAACAAATCTGGATCCTAACATTTACTAAGAACACTTTCACACTGCGTAAAATCACGGTGTGTAAAGCTGATCAGATGAATGCATAAAAGACAGAACTCTATCAAAAGACATAAAACACAGAAACTGCCTCAAGAGTTCAAAAATCGATCATATCGTCCATGAAAAGTGCAGATACCTCGAAATATTGTCTTATTTTTTAACAAAGAAACAAGTAGTGGTCTGTTCCCTGTAAGCTGGCTGCCTAATATGTTATTAAAGACATCAAATTTTAATATCTTATGCATCATCAGAGCATGTCAGTGAGGCGTTTTTATAGGCTGCAGTGAGAAAACAAGCAAAAGGTTGCCAGTTCTATAACCTTTTGTGCCTTTTGCAATTAAATATTTGTCATTTATTATATTAATACATTTTTTATAAATAAATATAAATTGTTTTGTGCAAATTCGGAGCTCTTTTTCTGCCAAACTGGAACTTTTTCCAAACAGTGCACAGTGTGCAGCGTTACCTTGTGTTTTTCATCAGCACATCAGGCTATGAGGTGGTGAATGAATGCGTTTGAGATCTATTAGAGAAATATCATGTTCGATAAACAATGCAGCACTAAACTGCAGGATTTTTTTTGAATGGAGTTTGATGCGCAGCAAACAACACGTGTGCCATGAGATAAGCCATCGCCAAATAGTAACGGTGTCCGATTCTCCGCTCAGTGTAACCTACCTGTTTACAGGGAACACCTGTGGTCCCAGGAAGGGATCGGGCTATCCGCTGCTCTCCCCTCCAGCCTGAGCACGACTCCACAGTTTGGATACACATTCTCCAGCTACACACACACACCCCTGATCACAAATCCATCCACGAAAATGATCGGATTATTATTATTAATAAAGAAAAATGTGTGAAAAGGAGCAGTCACTGAGCTCTGCGTCCGTCGGGAAGCCAAAAACGGTGCGCTGCCTTCATCCTCCACTGCGTCCCAGTCTCAAACTTTCCTCGAGAAAAAAGGAGCACGGGGTGATTTTTCACGCGGAGACGCACGGCGGGTATCCACGGTGTGGATTTAGACACGCGACCGTCTGCCAGCATCCGTCCACGATGAACTGATGTGGTAAACAAAGCGCGTACATCTCCAAAAAAAACAACAAACCCCCTGCGCACAAAAGGAGCAAATATCCCGGAAATAGATGATCCAAACTTTGGTATTTACATCCACGCTCCCACCTGTGCGCGCGGAGAAAAATAAGCATACATCATCATCATCCCAGGTAAGTTAAAGGAAATGCCGGCGCACCTGATCCGGAGAGACGCGCTTCAATAAAATAAAAAAAATCCTATCAGGAGCGACTTCACGGTCCGCTGCACGGCAGCCAGCAGGTTTTTATCAATGAGGTGAAGTAACGGGATCAAATGAACACCACGAGTGTGTGCTGAGGGGTCTTCTGGGTTATTCCATCAGGACTGACTCGCTTCCAACCAGACCCGTTTGTCCTCACGTTCCCCAGCCCTCAAATCTTCAGTTGGATCTGGGGCTGCGCCACCGTGCAGCATCCAGCAACATCAGCATCAGCAGCAGCAGCAGCAGCAGCGATGATAAGCCAGACAGCAGCGAGCTGGGCAGGCTGGGGGGGTCGGAGCATGCATGGGGCGTTCAGTTGGCTCTGATAAGGTATGGGGAGCTCGTCATAAATCAGCATCCCGATCCGGATATGTAGGTGTGTTATCAGTTTAAAAGGGTGAGTAAACTCATAGGATATGTCTGTCAGAAGGTAGATCACACACAACAAAGTCCCAGAGGAGCTGTTCAGGATCTTTAAAACTGTCTGTGTTATCACTAGTTTCTATTTGGGCACCAAACTCCATTCAGAAATCTGCAAATTTAGGATTTGTGAGCGTTATCGTCAAACATGGGGTTAAAAAAAAAAAATGACTTAAAAACACAGTTCATGCTTTTTAATGATGCAGCTTGTAGTTGCTCCAATAAAATGTGAACGTTTTAAAATAGATTTGTTTCTATTTTCTTGTCCTTAAGGTATGGGAGCTTGTCATAATTCAGCATCCCTGTCTGGATTTGTAGTTAAGCCATAAGAAACTGGAATAATCCAACTGGAAAAACAGATCACTAAAAAAAAAAAAAAAGACCTTTTTTTTAGGGCCTCTAATCTTGCCTGTGTTATCACTAGTTTCAATTTGGGAACCAAACTCCATTCAGAAATCTTCAAATTTAGGATTTGTGAGCGTTGTAACCAAACATGGGGTTAAATTAAGAGTTAAAGACGCAGTTTATGCATTTTTAGGATGCATCTGTTGTGCAGCTTGCAGTTCAATAAGACGTGAAATGATCATTCACTCTCAAGGCATGACCAGTTGCTCTATCAGCCACTTTACGTTGTTGATCACTTCCACAGTATTAAAGTACACTTCAGGGCCTGTTAGACAGTTTGAGTGATCTCCACGTAAATCTGTCACATTTGCAAAATAAAATCTTCTCTTCCAGGCTGCAGGCTCTCCTTCAGGTTATGATGATTTGGTGGCAAATGATGTTAAAAGGATTTGTCAGGATTTAGTGAAGTGACTCTTGTGCAAACCTTTGCACTTTTAATTTAGTCTTAGCTCATTAAATCTCTTAACGATTCGAGTACACAACCCAATTAATCAACTTTGACCACTTGTCTTTCCGCTGCTTCATTCGTGTTGCTGTTATTTGTACAGAAGCCATTTGACTGAATAAAATTAATTTGCTCGTGATTCAAATAGATGTCATTATCTCATAAATTAGAGAGAGGGGACTTTACAGATGCTGTGACTGCACATGTAAAAAAGGCACATCATGTAGCAAACAGCGCCATCCTGTGGTTCATGTTGTCACTTCAGTGGATGATTTAAAGCAGCCCCATCGTCTGAACCGTGGTACTCTGTGCACGAGATTCCAGCCTGGATTGTGGAGATTATTTGTGTCACTCAGACAATTACGGCTGAGATTTGGGTACAAATGATTATTTCAAAAGGAAAAATGACATCTTGGTATGCACAGTGGAGGAAGAGATCACTCACTTTTAAGTAAGCTTGAATTCAGGACTACTTAACTTAAATGACCTAGAATACCGAAATACAGCAAAGGTAAAGTAAGTAAAATGATTCATAACTTTTACAGTGTTATAATAGATCATTATATTATTCTGTTTATTATCTAAGTATTTATTATATCTGTAACTTTATTTCTAATGTTGTAGTTTGCCAACGTGGAGACAATTTAAAAGGATAAACCTGAATAAATGCAGATGCTTCCACACACAATGCACATCCAGCCATGCTCTTGTGGCATTTCTAAAAATGCTGAGCAGGCCCAGTGAATGCTGATTTTGTATCCAGGTAACCAGAGGTAAAGATCTACAGGTTTAAAAGCAGATTTGCTGTTGAGGCACGCAGAGCTTCAGTCACAAAAACTGCTCGACTGGCTCGTGTTTCAGTGGGAACAGTGACGGTAATATCTGCATTTAGAGCTCTAGGAAGACATCGGTAAAGTGTGTATTAGTGTGATATGTCAGGACAAACTGGGCTGCAGTGGATAAACCCCTCACTACAAACATGAATGGCATCAGCACTGGTCTGCAGAGATGTGGAAACAAGTGATCCGGTCAGATAAGCCATCTTCATCATATTCTCCACAAACAGGCCTGAATGTTGGACCCCTACAGTGAGGGGATCTGGTGGCTCCGTTACAGCATAACAGCCAAACATCAAGCAAGGTCAGCAACAGCAGACGTAGCAGCCAGCTATAATATTACTGACTAGTCCAACAGCAGTCAGCCCAGCCCGGCCTTTTATTTCACCAAGCTCTCACCAACCACTAAAAGTCAGTCGCTCGCTCGCTCGCTCTCTCATTTCTTCTTCTTCTTAGCTTCCTCTGTCAACGTCCTCATCGCCTCTGTCATTATGATGTCCATAGAGGCTTATATTGCCCGCTTGCCCAGCTCCAGTTCTGGCATTCCCCCAGGCCTGAAAACCTCTTCTTCTTCCCAGTGGTCCAAAAAACGCCTGTGGTACAAACACTAACACTCCCCCCAGTGCTCGGAGTTAACAGTCCGGGCAGCCCAGCTAACAAATTGAGCTAACGTTAGTTAGATAGATAGTTTGCAGCAATTTACTTTACTGTCCATCAATAAACTCACAAAAAAATATGATCCAGTTTCACCAAAAAAATCAGTCAAATAGTTGGTGGTGTGTGACTTAGTGCCGTAAAGCGTTACGTACTTCTCGAGGGTGATCGTACCCAGAGCACAAAGTTACATAGTTCTCCCTATATGCTGTATACCATGTGACTCATTTCAAACCAGTCAATGCAGAGGCTGTTCACGCCTCTGTAAAGCTGCTCCTTGTACCGGCAGGAAGAGGTGCCTGTCTGACAAATCATCTGCACACAGCACATTAATGCTATTAATATTAATCCAGTCAGCGTGTGATGCTTTATAGCTACTGCACATGATGACAGAGACACAAATAAGATCTCGGATAAAGCGCCATGTTACGAGTTTGATTTAGACTTTGACTTGACTGGAACATTTTGATTCAGCTCTCTCGATTATGTTCTCAGATTCAGTGTTTCTGTATTCCGGGTTTTACAGTGTGCAAGCTCAACCAACTAGCTGTGAGACATAAACCCGGAGCACAGTGCAGTCGTGTGTATTTTAGCTTGAACTCAGTGGAATTTCGATTTTGGGAAATGTACTCGACTTGACCTGTTTTCAGTCCATTGTGTCAGCACTTCCACTTTCTCATTTGTGCCATTAATCTGAGGGCTTACTGCAGATGTCCGCACTAAAGCCTCTCTCCTCTCCTGATACTGGCTTTAGGTGAGACATGAGACTGTGAACTGGCTTTAAAATCATTCCTAATACTATTTCCAGATTGATTTTGTTGGATGTTTATTACATTTTTGTTCAACATCCTCTAAACGAAGCTATAAAAGTTGTGGCTCGTTGCAGTTTTATGTGTTTCTGTTGTAAACGGGAAATGGGGGCAGTATAAATCCTGGATTTCAAAATGCTTGAGGAATAGGAAACCAATGAAGGCTCTGAACTTATTTGAAGAACAACACATTAGAGATGATTTCTCATCTTTAATCTCGGGCCGTACAACAACAAAATAAATCCACGGACATGACTTTGAATTGTAGGAACGCAGAGACCAACATTTGTCTAAAACACTAGCAGTCTCTCTCTGTGCGCACACGAGAAACTACAGTTCTGTTTTCATTTACCTGTACTGTGATAACTCTGAAGGATTGGCCGGTGTTGATGGCTTCATGGTCGATTAGGGGATGATAAATCTGAAAAGGTTGCAGAGCAGCAGCAGCAGAGAGAGAGAGAGAGGGACAACTTTGATCTGTTTCCAGTCTCAGTCCATCGCTTCGCTTCCTCCACTTCATTTTCACCATCAATCTGGAAGCTTATGGGCGAGTTCAGGAGACTGTTAGTAAAAAAAAATCTGTCTTCACTCCTGTTCCAGCTTTTAGGGTGAGACTGTGATCCAGGAGATATTTTTGGGATCCAGACTTGATTTTACTGCACTGTAAAAACTGTCTGTAGATTTTACAGTAAAACAGACAGTAAAATATGACTTTACTGTATACAGTTATACATTTATACTGCATTTTAAGGAATTTTACTCAGAAAAATTAGTAAAACATTATATTAGAGAATGTTAATGGTACAGTAAATCACTAATATTTAATGGCATATTATTGTCATTGTTTTTCACTGTAAAATCTACAGGCATTTTAAAATATGGAATAAAACACCAATATTTAATGCAGAAGAAGTACTTAAATGCAGGAGTATTCTGCCGATTTGTCCATTTAATGTCTATTAGTTTGTTTGGTTGCGGAGATAATACACTAAATATCCATGATAGAGACTAATTCTAGCATCTTTGATTTCACTCACTGCACCGCCAGCAGCTGTTCCTCAAGCTTATCGCTCCGAGTACATGGGAAAAACTGAAGGCAACTTAACTGAGCGCAATGACCAAAGAGTCTTTTATGTTCTTTTCTAACATGGCGTCCTCTCTGATGTCTCATCTCTCTGAACTTGTGCTGCTCCCCAGAGAAGCCACAACACCACCGCAACGTTTTATTTTGAAAGGCTGACGTTTGGTTCATGCTGCAGGCGACGCATTAAAGATGTCCTACATTCATGTGACTGTCAACAATAGCATGAAAAAATGTGTTTGACTCCTCTACATTGTCTGCAGCACTCGGCCACTAACTCCAAGACATTGAAAACATGTCATGCACTTTCCTAAAACAAATGTTAGTCAAACTTTTCTAAGTCGTTCATTTGTAATTTGAACTACTTTAGCCACGCGTTTGGAGTATTTCCTGCAGCAGAATGTGTGTGTGTGGGGTTTAATCACAATAAACTGCAGTGTGTGTGTTCATAGAAATGGAGGAACGGTGTGGCTGTCTGATCTGTTTTAGTAAACAATGAAGCTCTAAGGTGCAGAGACAATTCTTGTTAGCGTCAACTCTTGTTGCTTTTGGTCTTTTTATGAGATGATGTCGAAATATACGACTAGAAAAATCAAGAATACGACTGGACTAATCCTCTTATGTGAGGCTTTGCAGATAAACAGACGTTGGAAGAGAGGTGGAAAAACTGTTTTTCATTTCCCAGCTAATAACAAAATATACATATTATAAAAATCTACATTTATTTATATAAATATAATATTTCAAGGAAATTAGTTATTTAAGTTCCAAACACTTCTAACACGTTCCTCTCTTCTTTCCTGAAGAAAACTTTTGTACTTTAAGGACTTCCTTTTCAAAGATATGGACACACACTGGACCTTAATCGATAAAAATAAGTGCAGGACTTTTGTGCAATCCATTTTTTCATGCAAACCGCCGCTCATTTCCTCAGAGGGGAAACTAAAGTCCCACTACACAGGCTGTGAAGTTTGAATAGTTTTAAAATATGATCGGCGACCCGAGAAGTGATTCCTGTGCGAGGGGAAAATGATTTGACTCTGTCCAAATCTTTGTTCAGTATGCCATGTGGAGGAGTCATCTAAATGCTAACAATGTTGACTGAGTCACATCATCGGCTGGAAGCACATGTAGACCTCCAACGCCCCAACCTAACACACACTCCAACACACACACACACACAAAAATAAAATATAATAAAAGACAATGGCTCTGGCCTGGTTTGTTTCATGTAATGACTCGAGCTAACTCATGACACACACACACACACACACACACACACACACACACACACACAGAAGGACAGCTGGACCACTAGCTGCTATAATCTAGTCCTGTTCTGTTCGGATCCTCCAGCTCAGGGTTTGAGGCTGCACTGCAATTTTCAAACAATCCACATTTTCAGACCATCTGGTGCCGAACAAAACACAAAGTGAGGCTGTAATTATTATCCATATGAGAATCATGACAAACAAACAGAACAGCTAAAAGCCTCCTCCATCTACAAAAAGTGCATGAAGTGACGCACGTGCCACGTTTGCACTGTACCGTACTTTTGTTTTTTGGGTGGGGGGGGTTTCCATTGTGGAGAGCACCTGGTAAATTTCGATGTCACCTCAGTCGAGGTTTGAGGCGAGCTGACCCAATGCTAAAGGACTACACTGCAAACAAGAAGCTCAGCATCTGTCTCAGCCTTTTATTACACCAAGCTCTCGCCAACGACTAAAAGTCAGTCCCGGATTTACTCTTGTCCGATGACTTCTTGCTCGCTCACTCTCTTATTTCCTCTCCTTAGCTTCCTCTGTCAACGTCCTCTTTGGGCTTTTCACTTCTGACGTTATGCTGTACATACGGAGGCTGCTGCCCACTAAAAATAAAATAAAATATGTGTAAGTGTACTATACGCTGTAAGAAATGAGAAAGGATTGTGCGTAACAAGAGTTACAGGGTTACTGCACAAGGCATCAGGTCTTTGTACTGCAGCAGCAGTCATGGCTGAACGCTGTCCTGTAGACTATGACAGAAGTCTGATTCAGCTTCTATCTGTTTATTTAAAAGCTACTCTTGTAGCTGTCTGGTTTGTTTCAGTTCAGGATTATATAAAACTTTATGCAGGCTCCAAAATGTTCAAGGAGAAGATGACTACAGAGAGAGTGAACAGCACAGTACACTTGTTCCATCAGCTGCTGGGAAATGAAACTGAAAATGGAATACAGACTCACTAACACTGACAGTAACAGCATCTGCACGCTGTTAACACAGTATTGCATCAATGGCCATTATTTTTCCAAACTCAAGTCGTCATGGATACAGAGAGAGAGAGAGACAAAGAGACAGCATAATTACATCTTGTCAAACAGTCCAACAGTCTGTGGACCACACTTCATTTAGTGCTGAGCAAAGTCACACATGATGAGGAGACAGACAGTGATGTCAACTGGATGAAGCATTTCATTTTATCATTTGAACGGCCAAATTATATTTATATTATCTATTTTGTGCTCTGTGAAGCACTCCGGGCTGCATGTTTGCATCAAATGTGCTATAGAAATAAATAAAATGGAAGTTAAACTCAAAGTTTTCCCAACTCGTGCTTTCAGAAAGATGTTCAAAGTTACCTGATTCCTCAGTTGCGCAATATCTCCAGCTGTGCGCCGCGCACCGCGCACCGCTCCCAGCCCTGCGGCGTCAACTTCACGCACATCCATCATCAGCGTCCAGCTGAACTTAATCCTCCATCAGTCGTCCCACATTAAACTGCAGGTCGTCATTGTTCCTTAAATAGTTCGTTAGCTCGCTCATGCAAAACTTTCCATCCATGAAGGTCAACATACACCTGTCTACAACTTCATTTAGTTCCGGTGCGCGAGTTGAAACAAGGTAGTGATCATAGATCTAAACGCAACACTTTAACCAATCATGCGTCAGACTGATGTAAGGACCACCCACTTCATTAGCATACAGACAAATAAATGTAGAACTATGTAAATGCTTAAATAGACAAATATAAGCACAGAAATAAGATTGTTCATTACCAAAAGACATTTATTTATTTACTTCATTTTTCCTCTCCAATTTGTGGTGATAGAGATTTAAGATCATACTTTTGCCAGGGGTCTTCAACCAGGGGTCCGTGACCCCTAAGGGGTCCGCAGAGGTACTGCAGGGGGTCCGCCAATGTTTGTCATAATAACTGACAATTTTCACCAAAATAATACGTAATATAACATGCAATGATAATATTTTTTATAAATTGTTCCATTATGCATGAACGTTTTATCAATCATAAACACATATAAGCTAATAACCCAATATATAAAGAGGCTAATAAGGTCAAATAAAAGGTGAATAAAGTAAATATAGAAGTTATAATAGGCCAGGCTTAGTTTGTAAGATTACATGTGGGGGTCGTGTTCTGTTTGTCCTTGGGCTGAAAAAGGCTGAGGACCCCTGTCCTTGTATATAACAAGTCATGAAATACATGCACATACTGTATATAGACACACAGGTGCTGCTTGTCTGTATGTAACACTGTTCATCTGTTTGGCCTCTGTTAAATAAAGAAATGAAAACTATATCTGCTGATCTGAGGTGTGTCTTAATATCGTTTCTATCTTTACAGTCGCAGCTCTCTGTCATGTCACCACCACTCACTGGCAGTGTGTGTTTATGTGTGCATATGATACGTGTGTGTGTGGGTGTGTGTGTGCAGAAGAAACATATTAGGGTCAATCAATAAAAGGAAGAGCCTCGAGGACTCGTGTGAAGAGAAGCAGGAATCCTCTCTGACCTCTTTTCCTTCCTCTCCTCCTCTCCTCCTTCAGCCCAGGACTCCTGACCTTTTGCCCAAACTGTGAAATGTCAGAGGAGGCTTGTAATGTCACAACAGCTCATCGGGTGAGGATGAGTCGTTGTTATGGGAGCCCACATGTTTGGTGAGACTTTTCCAGCTCAGTGAGAAACACGTGCTATGGTTGAAATATGGCCATTTCACTGACGGACTTGAGTTTGGATAGTAGAGTTTTCACATGACACAGATCTTGAGCTGTAATCCTGACTGACTCGATTCAGTGTCATTCTTTAAGGCCTGTTGGCTGCTCTGCTCGGTCTAAAAGAAAAAAAAAAGCACCAATTTGTTCACAGCTTATCTCAAATGGAAGTTCTTATAATGTGCTTTGAAATAAAGGCCAATCCTATTTGACCATTGGAGCAAGATGACATGTATTAGACTGAAGAGACGACTTCCTCCTGTGGGGACTCATTTTACCATCCCCTCTCTCCCACTACGTAATGTCCTTTTTCTTTCTGCACACACAGAGCGCCGTGGAGATGATATAACTCATATAACTGATAAGAGCAGGTCTGTTGTGTTCGCCGGGAAGAATGAAATAAAATGTGCAGGAATGGCAGTCGGATATTGTTCAGGAATGAGCACGAGTACTGTATGTGTGTGACTCTTTTGCCCTCTGTCACATTACATTTTTACTTTATGTACCTTTTCCTTTGGCTCTTTATTATTTTTCCTCCCTTTTATGAGAAGAATATTATTGTCTGTTTGATTATTTCTTTGTCTGCTTCGCCCTTTCCTCTCTGTCTTATACCATAAAACACAAAAAGAAGGCGTGTGTGTGTATACCACAAAGGGGATTAGAGACACTTTAGGAGAGAGACAAACTGGTAGTCCAACCAGTCCAACAGCAAGAAGCCCAGCTCGGCGTCTATTTCGTGTGTGTGTGTGTAGTGTGCTGTGAATACTTGGATGGTGCACACATAGCAGTCAAAAAGTTTAGTGTGGAACACTCAGTGGCCGCCGTTTTGGCGAGTGACCGCCAACATTGTGCAAATGGCAACAGAGGAAGCTGCTGGAGTTGGAGCAGTTGTGGTGAATATCACAATATACAAATGTCAGCTGTACATATGTTTTATATTCATATTTTGGCAGTGAAATGTTGGAGCCAATGCTTCACTTGCAATTCCAGTTGCAATTCAACAAAGAAGAAGAAGAAGCGGTAAAATGTTGGGTGCACAGCGGTCGTACTCAAATTGAGAAAACTCTTCTAATTTCCGTCCTCTGTCCTCTTTGGTGTCTTCGCCTCTACCATGCTCTGCCTCTGCTGAGCCTGGTTACACTGCCTGCGTGCCTGGCTCGGTTCTGGATTCCCTCCTGCCCCAGGCCTGAAAACCTCCTCTTCCCGGGGTAAACACTTCCCCAGTGCTCTGAGCTCACCGTCCAGGCAGTACAGCTAACTGAGTGGTGCTAAGCAGCTAACAGCAGCTACATTTAGCAGCAGTTTACTTTACTGCCCATCGAGAAACTCAATAAAATGATCCAGTTTTACTAAAATCAGTGAAATAATTTGTTGTGTGTGAGCGAGCCCAAAGTTACACCTAAAGTTCCCACTTTACTGAAAAAAAGTCTTAATTTTCTATTTTAAAAAAAAGAGTTATCGAGAGAAAGCATTAGGTGAAGCAGAATTATTAGGGACGGTGCAGGTGAAATGAATCCTTACTATCCATCGCTGCCTTTTCTCTGTTGATGCGTCTCTGAGTAGCGGCGGTGAGACCCTGTTGCTGTCAATGCGGCGATGACTGGTTACCGTGAATATTCGCCGGATAAATGAATTCCCTCGTAAAATATTTTCAGCATTAATGGCTTGTGATGGAAGCTGTAAATTCATGTTAAAATGAAGTGGCCATCTTGAGGTTTTGGCATTTCAATTATCCACAACACCATGCGCGGTGCACTCTGTCATTCTGTCAACTTTAATGTTTTAATATTCTGTTTTAAAAGCCTCCTCGCAAACACACGCGCAAACACACACAACACATACTGTGTATACGTATGTATCGCGAACGCACACACAAATTTTTATTTATGGTCGGAGCTATGCCTCAGTGACTAACCAGAGTAAAATATTTATGTGTAGCCCTGTGATTGACGTTTTCATGCATTTTCAAGTGAGTCTGTGAAGAGGGATAATTTAGTAGGTAATCCATTTGAGGAGCAAGCAGGCATTCAGGAAAACATGCATCATGACGTTGATGTTGACTGTAATATGTGATTATCTTGATCAACATGACACCTGAATCTACACCACTTGCACTTGCCTTCTTTCAGACACACACAGACACAGCGTATGCTGAAATTGTAAACCCTTTTCTTTATCTCACACTCTCCCGCTTTGCTCATGTCCCCGGAGGTTCATGTATATTTTTTAATAAAAAGAACAACCACGTCGTTGGATTTCACACAACTTGTGTCATATTTGTAGTTTTGGCCGTCATCTCTCCATCACTACAGTAAAAAGGCAAGAAATGTGAGTGGTCGGGCTATGAAACATCAGATAGGTTGTTTGTAAACCACCGATGTGGCTAACCTGGGGGTTTGTTAAAAACTTGTATGATTGCCTAGCTGCTTGGTTTTCTTGCTGCCTCTGACTTATTTTTATCCACCTTCCTCAGAGCTCTGCTATCTTTAATAAGGGTTATTATCTGTAAACTATCATAGATATACTACGTAGACTGCCAAAAGACTTCCCATGATGCACTTAGCCCTCTCCTTCTGTACACAATCACCTCCCATTAATGCATGTTGCTAGCTTCTTCCTGAGTTTTTCTTGCAGGTCCTCATAGATCGTGGCTACGTCTAGGTCGGGGATTGTGGTTGCATCCTGCTTGACATCCACTACAAATGTTATTGGTTTCATCATCATTTTTACTTCTATTAATCATATTTCTAGTTGTAATATCATCACTATTATTGTTTCTGTGCATCCTTGTTTCTTGTTGCCTCTTAAAGCAAGTTTTTCCTTGCCACTGTTGCCAAGTGATTGCTCATGGTGGGCATTGTTAGGTCTCTGTAAATAAGTACAGTGCAGACCTGCGCTATATGGAAAGTGTCATGATTTGGTGCTATATAAATAACATTTTCTCAGTTGCACAAACCACAAAAGAAAACCAGCCGCTCTACTGTTTGTCACTGATGTCACATAGGGTAAAAAAAAAAACCCTGTATACATTTATCTACATGAATGCATGCATCACATATTGTTACTGTTGACATAATTCACGCTGCAAATGCAATTAAAATAGGAAAAGGAGAAACATTATGGATCAGTGAGCAGTACACACTGATGACTAGCTGCAGAGCCACAGGAGGTGTGCAGAAGAAATAAACACAATACATCTCCGCTCACAGACCCTCCAACTATACATTAGTCTTAAAAACAAATGAGCATCAGTTCTGGCCCAGAAACTCCAATTTAACTAAAATTTCACCATAATTAACTTCCTCCTTGTGTTCTCTATCATTTCCTCTCTCTCATGTCTCAACTGTCACGTTTGTGCAAGAAAGGCGACTCAAGGGAAAGCCCAAATGCAGACGCCACAGGAGGCAGAGTTTGTGCAGTCCAAAGATGATTTATGAACACAAAACTTGCAGGGTGGCGAGGCAGGACAGGGACAAACGCAGGGCTGAACGACTGACACACGGTAAGAACTGACTGAAATACTAAGCAAAGACAGGACAACAAGACACAGGTGAAAACTAATCAGGTTGGAACAGACGATCAAGAGTGGCGGGAAACACAACAAAGACAGGAAGTGAAGTAACAGATACAAAGCGAGGGGAAACACTAAACAAGAAACCCAAAACCATGACATCGGATTTCTCTTTCTTTGGTGTAAAAAACATTTTAAATCAGCTTCTTAAAGGACCAACGGTGAAGTCGCAGATTGCAACCAACTTTCAAGCATGTAGGAGAAACTACAGTGGCTGCAAATGAAGTGCAAAAGGCAAAATCTAGATTCCGAGTTTGGATTGTCCCATCTGGGCTACTGTAGAAACATGTTCAACATGGTGGACTGCATGGAAGAGGACCCGCAGTGTCTGTAGATAATGTGACCAAGTGTTTCTGGTAAACTACCGCTAAAATCTAATAAATCAGGAGAAGACAGTGGCTGGCTCCTCGAGAAGTATCTTTGCTGAGAAACTCAAAGAAACAGCAGCACATAAGTATAACAAAGAAAACATTTAATGAGACCTTCCCCCAGTTGGACACGTACACGTGACTGGAATCTATATCCATCAGTTTCTTGGCTGACTAGTCTAATCAATCACTGCAAGCCTGAGTCTCTTGCCAAATACGAAGAGTCTAACAAATATGAGCTAGACTCTGAGCTAAAAAAAATATATATATCATGGTCCTCCAGTTTAAATATTAAAATCATATGTTTGAACTCCTCAGCTGCTCTCTCAGGTGTCTCCTAGGTGAGCTTCCCTTCCCTTGTTGACTCCTAGTCCCTTAGCAAAGGCTATAACGTAACAAAGACATAATGATAATAAATAGTTATGAATATTATATTCCATTTCTGCCAGTAGATCCTGCTAAATCTTGCACACTGGACCTTTAATACAACAGAACAGCAGGAGGAAAAAGAAAACCACAGCTTAGACGATGAAAACAAACACCACAGCCGTCACGAGAGAAGAGCTCACGTTACTGTTTGATGGTTAAGATGCCATGTTTTTTTTTTTTCCTGATCAGAGGTTCACCTTTAACTGATGTGCACTCAGTGAAACATATTAGCTGCCGTGATGCTTTTTTCCCACAAGACTTAAAGGCAGCACAAACCCATCTTCCCCTGCCTTCATCACTCTCCCCTTTTTCACTCCATTGCTTCCAATACAGAGAAGATAAATCAAGTGCCATGAGTCCATTGATGTGAGGGGAAATAGATGGGCCATTTGTTGACAAAACTCATTTTCTCACTTCCAGGTAATAAAGTACACTGTGTTCTTCTTCTCTTCTCTTTTTTTTTTGGCTGTAGCTGGAGGTTTGCCACCTCATCCGCCTTCCTTCCTTCCTGTGTCACTCGTTTGTCTTGACAAATGGGTGTTTGGTAGCAGACGGTCATGGTGATTGGACTAGCGCGCACACACACACACACACACACACATTTCAGTTCAGTCTGGCCTTGTCGGCACCTGCGGTAGCCTGTGAACAGGTGCGCTCTGCTAATAAACTCAGCAGGAGCCCTGAATCTGCTTTAATGTTGCTGTCTCTATCCCTCTCCCTATCTTTCTCGCTCTTTCTTTGATAACCAGGTGCCAAAACACTAGCCAAAAATTAAAAAAAACATAAAGAGAATGTGCAGAGAATAAGCTGTGAGTGAGCTGTAATTGATACCCATGTGATTAGAACAAATTACTGTATGTATGAGGTACATAAACATCCTGCTCTTCCCGCCTTGACCTCCTTTATTTATCCAGACATGTGTGTTCTCGCCCGGAGGGATGGTCTGACTGAATGTGTGGACATTTTGCCGGTTACGCCACATTGATCACCGCTGAAATGAAGAGTCTCAGGGGGGGAAAGCTGCTGGATGTCTCTCTTTTCTGCTGTAATTCGATTGGTAAGAAGCTCCATGGCAGAAATTCAGTTTGAATGTAGCCGAACACATTGAATCTCAGCATGGATTTGGACCATAGAGGAATAAAATGAAAGCCTTAGAGGGTAAAAAAAGCTGTATCCATATAGATAAATGATAAAGGAGATTTGGTGGAAACTGTAGAGCAGCTTTACAACACATAAAGGGATGCACATGTTTCCTCTATCTCCAAGTTCAGCCAGAAAAGCCATGATGAATTTGCCCCAGAGGACTCGGTGAAGGACCCATCCCTCAAGCGCATGTCTGTGCACGCAGCGTTCAACATACAAGCGAGAGAATGTGAAAGTGACAACAGGAAGCTGCACATCATTTGGTCATGGGTTGGCCTGGAGGAGGTGGTTAGCTACAGAGGTGAGCTCTGCAAGCAAAAGCTTGTTTGACTGTGCAAATGTTCAGGTGAAGGGGGAATCAGCGGGATATGACCCATTGTGGAAGGCCTACCAGTGCAAGTTAGGACTGGAGGAACTCTTGTATGGGCAGCACTGCGATCCTTGGCCACCAGGACCAGCAGTCTGAGTTGTTTCTGGGTTGAAGCCAACACAGCTCAGTAACTTTGGGTGATTCCCCTCCAGAATTGGACATGGGAGGACAAATAAAGCCTCCACATTCAGGTGGTTCAGACTTTTTAATGTGGTGGGAGCTTCTCCATTAGTGGTCGAGCAGGAACTGGTCTTTGGTTGCAAAACTAACATCCCCCTGGTGGATGTTAAAGGGGGGTCTCCTAACGTGGTGGTGGAGGCAAAGACAACAGAGGTCTTAATTGACTCTGTGGTCAAAAGGAATGCCGTTTTTCCATTTGTTTGAGGTGGTGCAACCACATGTGGTACCTCTGGTACATAATTAATCTAATATATACGCCATCATGATTAAAAATTAATGTGCCAGTTAAAGGGTATTGGGGTGTGGTTGTAACCACTAAAGTACTTCAACCGAATCCTCGAGTCCTGACAATCATTACAATTCTTTACACAGACTTATAACAGATATAGCAGCTCTTTTCAGATGCACTGTAGTATGCTACACTACCTCCACCGGTGTTCCTCGGGACTCAAGGAGAGCCTCTGCATTGACATTCTCATCACGCGACCTATTCTGCCTGAAATTGGTAGAGGTGTCCCCGTCTTAGATGTATGGCTGCAGCAAGTTGAGGATAGACATGTACTCCCACCTCCAACTACTGCCTCCTGCTGCCCCTGAACCTGACTTCTTCCTCTGTTTCTTTCTCTTTTATTTAAGTTCCTCCAAACATTATGCTCCTGTTACTCCACTGCAATGCGTTGTCACATTATTTTTCACTCCACTGGTATTCCAGCAAGACCCGCCAGGTCAGAAACACATCCTCCGTGCTATGCTAACAACAACAATAACTGTTCGTACTGTCTCCAAAAAGACACTGCAGTTCAAGGATTACAAAACTTTTGAAAGAGATAGGATTGAACAAAAATTGTAGTTCCTCGAACGGCCACTTGAGGCTGGCTACAGAACGAGTCGATCTCCATATGCGGCTATGTTAAAATGTCCAACTTCACAGCAGAAATAAACATGTTTACAGCCTGGTACAAAAAAACAGTTTTGGTCTTATGCAGGATTAAGAGAGTTGCTTCATTCAGCCTGCCACAGCTCCACCCAAGCTCTACGTCTTCACTTGTTTTTCAGATTAGCCAAGAGGCGATGGGGTCAGGACTACTTAGACAGCGACGTGGGTGACGTCACAGATACTACGTCCATAATTTATATAGTCTATGCAAATACGTGGCGCTCTCATTTTAAACATCTCAAAAATATGCTGGCCTCAGGAAGAAAACACTTTGGACACACTCGTTTAAAGTAAGTTGGAAGCCAAGAGACATTTTATTCAAGGTGTAACAGAAGCATAATGTGACAGATTACCGCTCCCAGGGAGTCATAAGTAGAGCTGATAATGTTACTTTTCAATATTAATACTGTTCTGAGCCAGAAGCACCACTAAAGTACTGAGGTTGAAGTGAGCAACAGATTTCTGGCATGGCCTCCTCAACTTTCACATCCCGTGTGAACTTACAGTGAACTTCTCTCTTTTTCCTCCCCTCCTCGCGCTCTGACGCTAACTCATTTTTCTTTCAGAAACTATTGATCTTTCTTTCCCTGGTGCAGCTATGAATAAATCACAAGAAAGTGACAGAGAGGCTGCTGAGGCTGGCAGACGCTGAAGGACTGAGTGGGAGGACGGGGGCTCTGCGTTGACTTTCAACTGGTCTGTTTGATACCGCCTGAAAACACCTGGTCGCCATCGCAGCTGCAGTGTAGGCACGGCTGGATGGAACAATGACACATGATGATCTAAATCTACTCATCTATATGTCCCACAGTCTGTTTGTAAGGTGTGGGGATGTAGCATGATTTGAAACAAACAAACAAACTTAAACTTTATAGCTGGAAAAGTTACACTGCCAAAAGTATGTGGACACCCCTTCACACCTACTTTTAGTATGGCTGTATTTTTCATGTGTTTTTGGACTGAGCCTCTTGAGGTAGAGTAAGTAAACTGCTGCAAACTATAGCTGCTGTTAGTTTAGTTTGTTAGCCAGGGGAATGCTGACAAGGAGCTGTCGTGCCAGAACCGGAGCTGGGCAAGCGGGTAATGTAACTGGGCTCTGCAGCTTCTGTGGACATGATGGAGGAAGCTAAGAAGAGAAGCCTCTGGACAAAAGTAAATCTGGGACTGACTTTTAGTTTTACAATAATGTGTTTCCAACTTTGTAGCATCACTTCGAGGAAGGCCTTTTCCTGTTTCAACATGACATTGCAATAAGAAACTGGAATGCTAACTATGTTGTCAAGCCTCTTTGTCCACCATCAGTTCCTAAACTCATGCATGCTCATATGGATGAAGAAGAGATGAGCAGGTTCCAATCTGGTGGAAAAGCCTTTAGACTCTGCTAAACAATCACTGTTTAGTTATCCACATACTTTGTTTAGGTGTCCACATAGTTTTGTCATTTCTCATTTGACATAATATACTGTCAGTATTTTCATCTCACTCCGGCGGTGTGTCTTTTCTAAAGCGAGAGACATCTTGAAATAAACTGGATTTGCATTTGTGTATTTAAACACCCGAGTTTTCATTTCTGCTCAGTCGTCAAGAGTCAGCGGTGTATTTCATCATCTCCCTCCCTCCTCCTTCACCCCATCGGTGAGGTGGATTTACGTTTTGTGCTGAGTAAGCGCCCCCAGCCACGCCCTGCCAAATCAAATGTCACGCCATCTCCTGGGGTATTAATCACACTCAGGGACACACATATATAAACAGGCACAATCAGGCCCAGAAACAGGAAGAAAAAGAAGGAAAAGGGAAACACGTATATATACCAGGTTAATGTTTCTATCTTATGAGAGAGAGTCTGAGTGAATGTTTCAGTATTTTTTCTCGGTTTATGAGTCCTTACAAACTCATCTAACGCAGCTAAATATTGTTCAAACTCAAAGACTTTTATTTTCCTCTTTCATGACAACCGTACTGAGGGTGATTTTTTATACAACTCACCTGTTCAGATTATATTAAGGCTTAAAGTTATGCAGAATTAACAATGTGGACGCTTTGATTGACAGGTAGGTGCCATTACAGATGGCTTGTCTGAGCAACCAGGCGTCATTCAGCCCGCCTCAGGTCTGCCAATGATCCACGCCTTGCCAATTTTTAGATTAGCCAAAGGAGGTGTTTATGACGTGTTGATTTTGGCCACACACGGATGCATCAATATGTTTTTATGATTATGACCTTTAGCTTTAGGAGCCCTAGATCTTTCACAGTGGTTTGTTTCAGCTGCAGGGAAACACTGGATATGTATGGGAGGTATGAGGCTGTAGCTGTAAAAGCAGAAAAATGACAAATGACTGATGATCACATGAGAGCAGCACAAGTGAAGTCTCTCTGCCAAAGAGACAGATGATTTAAAAAAAAACTAAAACTCAGCAGGCAGGATTGTTTTGCCAAAGCAGCTTCTTTAATTCAACCAAGCGCACTGCCACGAAGAAACGTTCAGAAATAGACATGACCTTTTCACGTTGTACAAACGTGCCGTGTTATTCATGCTTACAATCCACATTTAAAAAGGAGGCCAACGTTATAAATAAAGAAAATAGGACATTATAAAAAAAAAAAGTGTTTGAAAACCGCTTCACACATTCAGGAGATTCACCAGTTGTAATTGCTGCAGCTGCAGCCAGTTGAAGCAGGAATCACTTTAATCACATTAGCCAGTGTGTATCAAAAAAAAAAATCAAATCAAGAAAAGCTGCAAAGGTTTTCTGTCAGTATTCACTTTATAAAAAACATGTTGTTTGCGGTTTATCAGTCAAAAAATACGAGCACGGACGTTTCAAATAAAAGCTGGAGATTCAAAGCAACCAGCTGGATTTTAAAGTCAACTTCAGTCAGCATGTGTGAGAGAGAAAAGCAAACAGCAGGAGGAAGTTTTACTGTTTGGATTCAGCTTTTTTAATCTGGCAACTTTAGAAATGTTTAAATGAAAACTCAGCTACTCTGACTTTTGGACCTTTTACTCTTTCCTCCATCCAGTACAAGATTATCACTCCGTAGAGTGCTCAGTCGTGAACGCATAAGATCACGATCTACAACTTTCTGGGGCCTTGTTTTATTACACAGTCTGATATTTTGAGATTTGTCAATCAAGTGCTATTTAAGTGAATGTAAACAAAGCAGCCAAGAATGTAATAAAATGTGTTTGTATTATTTTAAAAATAGACTATAAAGAATCGGGCGGACTACCGGGAAGATGAGGTTTTTAAACCCAGAGCTAGTGTCATGCCAGAACAGGAGCTGGGCAAGTGGGCAGTTTGATCTGGCTCAGCAGCCTCTATGGACATAATGACGGAGGCAAAAAGACTGAAGAGGAAGCAAAGAAGAGAAAAGAGTGACCGAGCAAGAAGCCGCCGGACAAGAGTTGACTGAAACTGATGGTGCTCGAGGAAAAGTTAACAGTACGAAATTTCATGTCAATCCATCCAGAAGTTTACAAATAGAGGAAAGGTCAGTACGGTTGATCCCCTGGGGATCATGAACGTTTGTACAAAGGTTCATTACAATTCTCTCGTTAAGAGATTTCAGTCTTGACCAAAGTGGTGGACGGTCAGGCAAACACACAGCTAGCATAACTAAAAATACACTTATGGTGAAGATGATGAAGACTTGGATGCAAACACACTAAAAAAAATGAAACTATTGGATCGTGGGTATCAGAAAAAGAAAGACAAAAACTAATCTCATCCATCAGCGCAGGTCAGATTTCACACAGGAAATGGGTTTCTTTCTCTCTTCATTCTTCATTGATCCTTCTTTCTCTCCACCTTCTCTTCTTATTTCCATCACTACAACTTCTGTCCTTTCTGAGGACATTTATTTCCTGTTATTCAGGAAAACACTCTGGAGAGAAGAAATGAAAACAAATCAAATTAAAGCTAGCAGCTGGTTTCTTTCAGTGAAATGAAATGTGAATCATGAGAGCTCTATATGTTCAACTCGAAATAAAATGTATAGTTTCAACTGTGAGGAGAAGGAACCAGCCAGTGGATCATTAATATCCTGCATGCATGATGTCCTGTGAAGGAGTGTTGGTCCACACCACTACACACACTTTTCAGTGTAGTGTTAAAAACCCAGCTACCTTCTACAACAATTTTATTATTTTGGTGCTCAGCTACACCATGACAATAAAGCCATTTGGCCTTCTCACCGGAGCAGATGTAATTGAGTTCATCGATTTCTTCTTGAACTTTGAGGAGGAGGAGGTCCTGCAAGATTTCCTGCTGCTGCTCCACAGCCTCCACCCCGAGAAGCTCCAGGTGATGATCCTTTAATCTCAGCAGTGCGGCCTGGAGGAAAGGTGTGCATATGTGAGCCTTGGTTTGTGCCGATGAAGAAAGTTGAATTTAATGTACAAGTCGTACCTGATATAGCGTGTTTAATGATGGCTTTATGGAGCGTGCTCATGTGGTCTGGGTACTGCTCCTGCACCCACTCCAACACGTCTTCCACCGACCACAATGACACTCGCTTTGACGGATCCATCACACCAAAACATCAGCAACACCCTGAAAAGGCAAAAGCAAATTAAGAACATAGAAACATCTTAAATATTGTTGTTGTTCTCCGGGTACGATCACCTGCGATAAATATGTAACACACCACCAACTATTTAACTGATTTTGGTGAAACTGTATCATCTGGTAAATCTCTCTGTGATTTACAGAGTTTCCTGATGGACAGTGAAGTAAACTGCTGCCAACTGTAGCTGCTGTTAGCTAATGTTAGCTCAGTTTGTTAGCCGGGCTGCCCGGACTGTGAGCTCAGAGCACCGGGGGAGTGTTAGTGTTTGTACCACAGGTGTTTTTGGACCACCGGGAAGAAGAAGAAGAGGTTTTTAGGCCCGGAGCTAGGCAACCAGGCTCAGCAGCCACTAAATGGCAGAGGTGAAAAGACCAAAGAGGACACTGACAGAGGAAGCTATGAAGAGAAAATGAGAGAGTGACCCGTCTTATGTTTGATTAGTCTTCTGCCCATCGATTAAAGAGACGACTTGCTGCAGCTCTACGTGTGCGGCAGAAAATTTTCCTCCAAGAACATCCGGTAAGACAACGAGCACTGTGTTGACGATAAACCTAAAAAACTGTGATTGTTGAAGCTCACCAGACCAGAATTTGAGCAGAGTAATTTGGCTTCCATCACTGTGAACGTGCAGACGTCGCTCTGCGGCAGCTCATGTGAAGTTTAGCCTCGGGGCACATTAGCCGAGGACATTGTTGTCTGCGGTAGACCCTCAGAAAGTGAGTAAATGTCATTTTCTCTTGATATTTGACGCTTTGGATTAATTTCCCCTTCTCGTGTGGTGTCACCTTCTTACTCGGTATAAGCCTATTTTCCGGTGATTAATTCAACAACCTCCTGAACATGATGACAAATAGCTGAGCATGGCTGAGGGATTCCACTGAGCCGAACAGCAAGGTGAAACCGACCAACTCCGACGCTCTGAGGTTGAAAAAGTTGCTGCTTGTTGTAAAGAAAAGTTGCTTCTACGCCTCCGGTTCATTTGGCTTTCCTCCCAGCCATATCCTCTTGGGCTGCACTGCTATAGGGCGAAAACTGCTAAACTGTTGATGTGACCTTTTCAGCGGGCCAGTCTAGTTATTGGGTTATAAATATAAGAATGTAATATCCTGTGTTAATTAAAGGGGATGCGTGATTGGTCGAGACAGTAACGAGGTCCCAGTAGAGTAATTGACATACAGAGAGTGTAGACCTTTACACCGGGGCAAAGACACAGAGGAAACTTCCCTTCAGAGTCGGGGTGAGCTGAGGGTAATCTCACTGCTGTTTATAATGTTGGTTTTATGGCTTAGGACAGCGTTTTTTTGAACTAAATGACTCCCAAACTTTGCCTCAGTGCGTCTATATCTGCAGGGGAATAAAGTGACTGAATGTACAGCTTGTCTTTATTTGCTCTAAACCATTTCATTTACGTCCACACTGCCAAGTTACAGCTGAACCTGGGCTTGTAAACAAAAGTAATATACAGTAACAAGCAGGGTGGAAAATTGGCTTTTTGTACCACTTACTGATTGTGTGATTGTTTTTTTTTTTTTACATTCCACCACTCTCTGCTTTATGTAACTGCAACGTACTGACTAATGTTTATGATTTAATCCAAATGGCTGTGTTTAAATCTATACTAATCACATTCAGCAGATGAACACAAGCGCTTTAAGCGTTATTAATCTCGCTGGCATGGTGACTCCTCTTTCACGAGGAGGGAGCTGAGAAGAGACAAGAGTAAATCTGGTCCATATTTTCTACGCAATCTTGCTTTATGATATGTTGCCTAAAGAATATGGGAGAAATGAAACTTCTTAAATGTTGCCTAAACACAAGCAACCACACAATTTTGCCATTTCAATAAAATACAGTCTCAAATTGAGAAAATTACAAAACTACAACACATGGTACCTGAAAAGTGTTCAGCCCTGAAGTTGTAACAATCATACTGATTTGATCCCATAAACACTTTCATACATATAGCAACTATAACAGAAGTCATGTTCAAATGAACTAAACTCCAGTCTTTAAAAAGGATCCATATACAAGTTGCAGGTTGCAGTCATCCTTCATATTTCCCAAGGTAGTAGCCTACCATCTTGTGGTGCACTGCAGAATTACCTCATCTCTTGATCAAGCCTTTATATCAACCTTTATTTAAAAAGAAACTCTTTCATAAGCTCACAGAGACTTCACCTCTATAATCTTCTCAGGACAATATCTGATCACATTTTGAATAATTACAGCTTGACTTTGTTTCAGAAGAATGACACCATATCTGTATCTCTTGAGTTTTGTATGACATTTTATACACTGCTCATGAATCACTTCATCTGAAAAGTTGTTGTCTTACAGTCACACTGTGCAATTATGTGCTCAGCTGTACGTTTTAATGTAAAAACTCTGTTAAACTTGGTAAATCTGGACTAAATCAGTCACTTTCTTGTATACAGACTATTGCCGAATTGAAGCAGAAACCTTCAAACATGTTTTTCTGTGTCATATCAGGTGTGTTTCTGTTCAGGTGAAGTAAGTTTCGTTAAAATATCAAAAATTTGAACAGAGTTTGGTGTCGGCACGCCCAGGCCCGCTAACAGTAACCAGCTGTTTTTTTTTTTTCCAATAACACCAAACATTCATAACAGACTGTCGGTGTGATCATCACAAACTTTATGAAGCTTTCTGTTACGTCATAAGTCATATTTACCTCCGCTCTGTTTGACACCGATGAAATATTAATGGCGACCCTCGTCTCTACCTGTTCAGTCCGTGGAGGTGTTGCGTTCCTTTTCCTGGCTCCGCCCACACAGCTGCTCGTGATGCCTTCAGGTGCGGTCAGAAATATTAGCAGTGGCACAAGACCACTGCTTTCAAAAGTTCCTCTTGTAGTTTGTGAGTAAACACACAAAAAAAGGGGAGAAATTAGCAGGATGGTGCAAGAAGAAATAACTTGTTTTTATTTGCACTCCAAAAAGGTAATCGTAAAATTAAAATTATATTTCCAGAATATCAATTTATATATAATGTATTAACTGTTAGTTTCTGACCATTACTCTGCCATGTGTGCTGTCTGACTAACAAGTGACTGAGGTTGCTTTTAAGGGAACAAGTTCTTACATCACCTCATTTAGGCTTATGTTCTACACACTTATGAATAAAAGATGTTTTAGTCTTCAAAGCTGCAAAAAATATACATAAATACACATAGAAGAGCAGAGGCCTATGTGCCCAGGTTGAGTCCCAGCCTGATTTAATATTTACATTTACATTTAGCTGACCAAAGCAACTTACAAAAAAGGGAAACAATCAAGGTACACTGTGACAAGGACATGTTAGTGCAGCAATAAGTACTACTGCATAGAATCAAGGTCCAGTTGTTGGTAGTGTTGGAGAGGAGGTCCTCTCTGAAGAGCCGGAGGTCTTGAAGGTAGAGAGGGACGCCCCTGATCTGGTAGGAACTGGTAGGACGTTCCAAAGGACGTTAATTGTACCATGTAGTGTACCTGTGAGGACGCTCTGCATTCGTTACGTTTCTTCAGGTTTTCCCTTTAATTTATCACCCGTTCATATATCAGTGTTTCCCACACAGACTACCACCCAACAACCCATTTGGGGACAGGAATAGATGTCATGTGGTTTTACGTTAGAAGATGGTGAAGAATGAACCAAATCATTGGTGAAACGCTTGTTGTAATTTTTGGGCGAGTTACTGCTGACCAAGAAAGCCATCAGAGTAGGTACAGCTTGTATGTAAACACTAAAATCAGGTGGAGAATTAAGTATAATTAATGTTGAATATGCGTACTTTTATATAAAGTGTTACCAGATTAAGTATTTTGACACAGATCTGGACTAAGACTCGAGATGAACTCCAATATAAACAACACCATCGTCTGCAAATGCGTTGACGTTAACGTTCCACAGTAACAAAGAAGATACAGAGACAACATGCTGCATTTCAAATGGTGCTTTTATTGCAATGTGTTGCATTCCCACATTCATAGATGTTATAGATTTGTTAGTCAAAGCATCATTTCCTCAAGGTTGGCATCCTCACCTTGGAAAAAAAAAAAAAAGCAGAGGGATCAAATGCACGAGGTGTTTGTGTTTTGAGTGTAGTAGAGAAGTGTGTGTGTGTAAACTTGAGCAGCCACGAACATATGAATGAACAAACCTCCAAATTTAGACTTCCAGTAGATGCAAATAAAGAGTTTTTTTTTTTCTTTTTCGTTTTTCTTAAATTCTCAAACAAAATGAGTTTTGTTTGTCTATCAGCCTACAGGGCTCTCACTCCCTGCAGGGACTGGACCCGGCCTGAGACTGATTGTCTACAACATTCCAAAGAAAAGGTAGATTTCTTTATATTCACGTTACACACCTGAACGGGGAGGCGGGCGGGAGGGAGGGGAGTCGGGGGGTATTAAAAGAGACAGAGAGAGAAAAAAGAGAAAATATAACATGCATAAAATTCTCCCAGATGAACAATGTCACTCATATTGTCTTGTAATAGCTGCTCCGATGCCTCTTTAAAAACAAACTTTACATGAGTGTAATATACAAAACTGGACAAAAATGAGTAAAATGTATAATATATATTTATATATATTTTTATTTATATTAATTTGTACAAGGGAGAAAGTGGAACCTTGGTCATTTTTCTCAAATTCTCCAGAGAAAGCATTACCGCCCCCAAAAAACAACACAAAGTGGTGAGTTAATAATAAGCCTTCTTCTTCTTTTTTTTTTTTTTTTTTAAAGTCTCTGAACCATATCCAACCTCAGTCCCAACACGGCAGCACGTACAATACTTGATGACTGTCGTCATCGCACATCAATGCCTTGATGCTGTAGTAACTTTCACACAGAGTAGAGATTAGTTTTGAACACCTGCATTAGGAATGAGTGGGAGTTACGATTTAAAAAGGACAATGGAGAGTGTTGGCGGTGCACACATACCAAACCATTTTTGGACCAATGACAGTGAGAACGCTTCATGTTTTTTTTTTTGCTTGAGAAAAATTGTCAAACTGTAACCTCTGTTTATTAATGCAACATATTTTGTTTGTTAATTTTTATTTTTTTGCTATGAATTTCCCTGATTACCTACGTCAGACATCCTGCACCCGGCATTGGCCCGATTCTGGTATCAGCACACCACAAAATATTCTACATTAGGTAGCACAAAAGTGTGACAAGACAAGCAAAAACAAAAGACAAGCAACACAGTTAGTGTGTTGTCATTTATGTCAGTGCACAATTGTTGCTAGATAGCAGAGGTTAAGTCTCACACAACCAGACTTTATTTTTTGACTTTTGCTAATAAAAAAAGCGAGTGTCCACCTTGGTTTAAGGAAAAACACGTTCAAAGCTGCGGGAAAGTGAATTGCCGAGAGGTTGCGGCGGCGGCGGCGGCGGCAGCGGCGGCGATAGCGGCAGCTAAAGAGCGAAGTGTTAACGGTTGCTGAAACTGTGTTGTGAGCAGGAATGTTCTGAGAGTTCAAGCTGGAGGTTTTTTTTTTTTTAATAACAGTACGCCTGGCGTCAGCTGACAGCGCAGAGAGGAGGGGGAGGGACGTCACCTGAAGAAGATTGGCATAGTATTTATACTGAGGATCGGTTGGTGTAGACAGAAATACAGAAAGAGACAGCGAGAGAACTACATTACAAAGAAGGTGTGTACAATTTCTAGTTGTCGTCGTTGTCTTTTTGGATAATGGGTATCCACAACAGTCAAGTTCTTCATAAAGAACCTGAGCGATTTCGTTAAGTTCAAATTAAACTAGCAAAACTAACATTATCTTGGTACATTCAGGGGACATTATTTATTCTATCTCCAAATACTGATCTGATTGAGACAGTTTCTGATGGCCTTTTCACTCCAAGTAAATCTGATATAAAGTGCAAAATTAGATTGTATTTGCAAATTCCTGGAATAATTTGATTAATCTTCTATGTGTGTAAAAAAGTCATTTAAAATACAGTAAACTTCTTTTTTTTTTTATAAAGGTGAAAAAAGGTTTAAAAAAACCCTGGTTAACAAGGTTATTATTGTTAAACAGCAAAGGAGCAATCTTTACTGCAGAAAATATATACACGAGGCACCTCAAGTTTGGTATAAAGTATTCAGTTAATGGAACAAAAAAAATGTTTTTTCCTTCTCTCCAAGAATGAGTTTAAAAGCTGAGAAAGGTCATCAGATATCGACTAAATTCACTAAGACTAAATTCACTGAGAGGGGTCCTCCCACTGAAGGGGCTTTTTGTCGTTCTGTGTCAACTAACTATAAATATCTGGCCTATGAAATTAATGATTTAAATGTTGCTCCAGTGTTAATTGTACATACCCAAGTCAACGTGAGGAAAAATGCTTGTTTCAGTAAGGTGCATAGCTATCGGTTGCAATGTTTTTTTTTTGTTTTGTTTTTTTAAATCTTTCTTTCCTGTAAACGAGTGGGTAGCACTTCAGGCACAAAAGACCTCATTGGCAAAGTGGAGACGTCTCTAAACTGGCCTAACTTTGGGACATCGCGCAAGAACGTTGCTGAGAGAGGCCACTTTAAAGGACAGATGAGTGTCTACGAAAGAAACGAGCGAAAGGACGACAAAAAAAAGACGAACATGCAAGAACAACGTCGAACGGCAGCAGAATGTTTGCTGTGTGAGAAAGAGAGAAATCCAAATTAACAAAAAAAGAAAATTAAAAAAAAAAAAAAAGGGCCGCTACATTTTATGTCTTGTCCAGTGATGATGAGGTTTGCATATGATATCCATCAAACATCTGAAGCTTTGGTCATTTACTATTGACAAATGCAAAAAAAAGGCTACATCAGTCAGACTTTTAGAAAAAAACAAAACAAAACAAACAAAAAAAAGCCCACTAATATACACAACAACCAGGCAATGCTTCTCCATAAAACCAAGGCTCCACTCTCCCAGATCTGCTTAAACCTTTTTTGACAACAGAGAAAATTAAATAATATGGCCTTTTTTTTTTTTTTTAAATTAACCCGTACAAAAAGCCAGTCCACACTGCTTCTTCTCTCTCAGTAAAATCACATTCAGCAGTCGCTAAAAACCATTCTCTGGCATAGTTATCTGAAACACCCACAGGTACTGTGCAGGGTCTAAAGAGTAAAAGAAGAAAAGAATCAAACCAGGACATCTTCGACTTTTCCATCTTAGAGAACACCAGATATACAGTATTAATCACTTACACACATACAACCGCACTCACTGATAGTCATATACATACATACATCATCAGAAAAATAAAAAAGTAGAAAATCAAAACATAAAATAAAAACATGACGGAGGCGAGTAGTTTTTTTTTTTTTTTTTGACGTTTTTTTTTCTTCCACAAACTCGGAGCACTACTTTTTTGTTGATTCTGAACAAATACATATTCACATTTCTCTGTTATATACATTATGTTAACATCTTGAAACCAATGTTACAAAAGAACCTAACCTTGTACCTGTTAAATTGTAGTGAAGGAAGGAGGGACTGTCGTCTTTTTTTTTTTTTTTTTTTTTTTTTTTTTCATTGAATGGCTGTTGCATAAAAAAGATTACATATGCATCGATTGTATTTGGCATGTTTGTTTGTTTTTGAAATCGCAGGATAAGCTGAGAGTTTCTGCAGTTAACAGGGTTGTAGAGGAAACCATTTCCATAGGAATGCCTATTCCACGCAGAAAAGTGAAAGGAAGTGGGGGAGGGAAGGAGGAGAGAGGTTAGCAATACTGTATGTGTGAAATCATCAGAGCAGATTAACAAAGAAGAGGCTGACCCTTTGCAGAATCCTTCCAAAAAATATACATTCTTCCACTTTGTGCAGCTTCTGTCTCTTTGGAGTGTTTGATATGGACCAAACAGCGGCGCAGGAGTGTCCGACCGGTGTTTTCACACTGTGAGAAACATCGAATTTACCGGGAAGATCTCTAAAATATCTGGTTACTCGAGAAGCTCGACTTATCTGAGCTCCCTCGTCGCCACCACTGACGGGCTTTCTCTTTCTTTATCGACACAACTGCAGAGTAAGTGCAAACCGGACAAGAATCTGAGTGCAGCCAGGAGCCGCACAGTCTCTAAACATTTTCGTTTCCTAGCGTTCGGAGGGTTTAAAAATAACAAAAGTGGAATGGAAACCGTGTCTAAAAAAAAACAGCAACTAACCATTCGAGTCGGAGGAGGGTTAACTTCAGGTTGGGTCCTATTTACTACTTCATTACTAAACTGTTCATAGCTTTTAGTGATGGAAAGTCTCAGTTTGGAGGTAGAGGGGAGTTTAATCTGAGACGCCACGACATGTTACATAAACTAGTGGATCGAGGTAGAGGTCGAAAGGAAAGAAATGGGATGCAGTACGTGATCTGAGGAGAGCTGGAAATCACTGTTTTGATTATCAATTAACTGAAAAGAGAAAAAAAAGAGAAGAGATCAACATTCACTTGTTCCAGCTTCTCCAGCGTGAGGATCTGCTACTTTATACCGTCGTAAATTGAACATCCTTTGGTTTTTAGATGATGAAAATCATTAGTTGCAGCCCTAAACCTCATACACATGCTGTTCTTTGTTCATTTTTAGTTTTAAGAAGTGCTTAGTAGCCGGCGATGTTGAATGAAAATGATCAAAACAACATCGCCGGTGAAGGTGAAAAGCAGGAAAACGTACATTTTCTGATCAACAGCAGCTCACAGTGTGAAAACACGGCCGAGAGCGGAAAGACCAGACACAACCGTCTGATTAAAACAATAATGAGGTAATAAACTGCAGCTTGTTTTTCTAATAAATATACACACACACACACACACACACAGGAAAAAAAAAATAGAAAGAAAACCATCTCAGGAAGTCTTTGTAGATTTGTTTTGAGTCCAGAAGGCAGGAGCGTCCTGCATTTAAATTAACAAGAAAAGATTGAAAGATGGCGACAGTTCCTGAGCCTCTGTTTGAAACAACACACACGCAAGAGCGTCCGAGCCGAGCACAAAGTGGTTCTCACATCATACAACATAGGAGGAGTTTTTGGCGGGTGGAATGTTGACATTGCATACTATCCCTCTATATCTGGGTTTAAACGTTGCATACGGTGAAGTATCTTCTGTAAAAAACAGTACACAGGAAAAAGCCCTATTCCACTGAAGTAGCGTCAGACTGCGGTTGTTTTGTTGACCTAAAGTGTGAGCGATGAGCTGGGTTTGTCGTCGTCGTGAGACTCGCTAAAACAGGAAGGGGGGGGTGAGGACGCTTCTGAATATCTGTACAGATTTCACGACTGTCTCCGATTTTTTTTTTTTTCCCAGGACAGAAGGAAGATACAAAAAAAAGAGAGAAACAATGAACCAAGAACAAGAGTTCACACGGGAATAAATCAATCAGGGAACGTGTGTTTGAGCACAGATGTGACAGATGTTCCCTAATTAGATTTAATCCTGTGTAAAAAAGGGCTGAAGTGACTGAAAACATGTCAGTCCTTATAAGCACCCTACACTTGTAACCTTTGGGTATTTATTAGTGTCAGACTGAGCCCGAAGCAGATATTTCATATGCCTGATCATACGTATCCTTACATGTAAAGAATATTTAGAGGCAACGTCTCGGCAGCCAGGGTTTCTGTTTGTGTTTTTATGGGATTTTTTTTTGTAAATTCCCGGTGGTGTGAGCTATAAGTAGCGCATCTTTTCTTTTCTCTGTGTGTGTGTGTGTGTGTGTGTGTGTGTGTGTGAAGTGGACTTGTTGTTAACAGAGGTCTGTTATCGCTGAGAGAGACAGTGTCTGACTGAGCAACAGTAGTCAACAGAAAACTGTATGTGTGTGTGTGTGTGTGTGTGTGTGTAGCCAGTGGAGTGAAATCTTCATCAGGGAACCAGAGAAAAAAAAAAAAGAACAAAACAAAACAAACAAAAATTAAAAAATAAAATCCTCGGAGGGGGAATAAACACTGATGAAACGGGTCTGCAGGAGGTGAGGAGAAAATAAAACATTCCTGTGATTCAACCCGTCCTGTTTTGATTCAATTTCATGACAGCTTTAAATTAATCATCCATCACATCTTTGTTAGGAACTTCTATTACTAAAGCGTCTACTTAAATGTCATTATATAGGAACAATGATCCGGAAAAGCCGCGCCGTTCCCCCCCGCGACTAACGTCGACGCGGCTCAGTACCGTTAGCGTCGCCGGGCGCGTGTCGCGCAATCGCGGCGAAGGACGCGGCTTTAACGGTATTGTTGTTTTTTTTTTTCTTTTATACAATGGTTACAAACACATGTACTGTCTTGAAAAGTTTTCTCTTGAAAGTATTGTACATACATAAGAATAAAAAAAAAGAGGAGAAAGCAAAGAAAAGATGGCTAACTAGCTCCCTGGTTACCACAAGAGAAAGCAAAGCGATCAAACCCCCCTCCCCTTTTTTTAAGTTTTGTTTGTTTATCTCAGAAAAGTGTGGCCTCTTGTAGCGCTTGAATGGGATGCCAAAAGGGAGCGAGATCTAGCTATATTATATTTTTGTTTTTTTAAAAATCAATTGCTTTAAAATTTCTTTTTCACATTTCAGAAGATGGAATAACTTCCTCCTCCACTGCAACATCGTAGCGGTATGAACAATATCATGATGCCAAAAAAAAAGTAATCTCAGAAAAACAAAAAAAAAAAAACATGAGCTGACATTAGAATTTAAAAAGAAACAAACAAACAAAATAAAAACCTGCATCGAATCACATTATACATAGTTTTGCTGTTCTGAGTAATCAATTACTTACATTTCTTTTTTTCTTTTAAAAGGAAAGCAGTTACAAGAGAAGAGTGAGCTCATCCCCAAGTCTTTGTCCTTCTGTACTGTACAATACTACCCGCCTGCATGGTGCACATGGCAAACAACACTGATAGGCCGAGAGATAGCATGAAAGTTACAGAGAGAGAGAGAGAGAGAGAGAGAGAGGGAGAGAGAGAAAGAACCCGACAGGGCTCTGTATTCACAGCTGCTGAGGTGAGGGGTAAAATGTGACGGACAGACAGTTAAATAATCATAACAGTCTTTTTTATATACTTTGAAAAAAAAAAATAAAACCTCCTCCCGGGGGGGGGAGAAAGACACGTAAGTTCCAAACTGAGCAGCATCCCGTCTGTCTCCCATCCATCCATCCATCCATCCATCCTGGCTGTTATCAAAGCTTGTTCTGATGATCATGAAGATGATGATGATGACGGTGAGAGCAGAAGATTTAAAAAAAAACAAAAACAAAAACAACTCAACCAAAAGAATAAAAACAGAAGACGTCATAGAATAATATGTAGAAGTAGTAGTAGAAGAAGAAGAAGAAGAAGAAGAAGAAGCAGAGCTCGGGAAAAACTCAAACTTCCACCAGGCACTGTAGCTGATAGAGAGAGACAGTCACAGAACCAGCTGATACTGAGCTTCTATCCCACAATGCCACAGAGGTCTGAAACCTTAACATTCCCACATCGCTGAGAGACAGGTAAGAGGAAAACAAAAAACAAAAAAGCCAGAGGTGCTGCTGTGTGGGATAACTCCCACACTTTTTTTTAAAAGAAAAGAAAAACACGCTGAGCTCAGCTGTATGCTGCAACTCATGCTCCCAAGATGCACTGCTGCTGCTGTTGTTGTTGCTGCTGCTGCTGCTGCTGCTGCTGCTGCGACGACGGCCCGACAGAAACCGTCCGCTCAGAGAGAGAGAAAAAAAACACAACAACAAACAAACGAGAGAGAGAGAGAGAGGAAGAAGAAAAAATAAAAGAATAAAAGGAGGCCGGCCCTGATTTGACAGTGACGACAACTTGGCAAATCTACAATGATGTCGCAGTTGTTTTCTTGGGTCAGGAAGCAGGAAGTAGGTCACCAAGGAATGAGCAGCAAGACAACACTGCCTTTAATAGGCTGAGGCAGACAGACAGGTTGTCAGACAGATCAGACAGGCAGGTTTAAATACACTGCTGCTCCTTCTGACTTGAGTCGTTTCTTAAAAGTTCTGGGCGGGAAAACGAACCAGCCCCAAATCCTCCCCTTAATCCCCCTGCCCGCCCGCCCGCCCGCCCCGCACTGAAGCGATCCGGCCGTGTTAACTCCACTTTCACAGCCAAACCCTCTCCGAGCGTACTCACACGAACGTGGCCCGTCCAAACATCCATCCTTCTATCCATCCGTCCGAAAAAAGGTGAGACAGCGACAGCAATGGGGTCTGGTGCACCGACCTCCCGAGGAGGAGGCGTAGAAGTGAGAAGTAGACGGAGTTAGGAGAGCTGGAAAACAAGGGAGGGGGAGGGCGTGGGGGTCGTCACTCGGTGAGCAGCTGCTGGAGGAGGCTCTTCTGCTGGGCCTGGTTGTTCTGGGGGCCCTGCGGTCCGGGGCCCTTCTGGGAGGCCGTAGCTCCGATGGAGCCCTGGTTCAGGTAGGGGTCACTGCCAACCAGGTTCACTGTGCACTGGACGTCCGCGAACACCTGAACCTGCTGCACCTGCACACACGGAAGAGACGATGCATTCCAGATTTGGATACAACAGCATGCCCGCCTTATGCAAATGTGGGCGATCGCTTGGACACCAGAGGGTTAACAAATATTTCTGATCCCTGGTTGTAACTTATGCAACAAGCAGAAGTAAGAGCAGGTCCAAATTCAAGGATTTTCCAGGCCCAATTCCTTCAAATTCATTAGACGTGGATCAAGGTTAATTACTGTTACGACAGAGTTTTATAATGACAACTAATGGAAATTAGTTATTTACAAATGTTAAGTAAAAATATATCAAACAAACTTCAAAATTCACTTTCAACAACTTGCGTCTTATTTTTTTGTCTCAAATTCACAAACTTTCAAGGATTTTAAGGACCCGTGAGCACCCTGTAGGATGTCGTCGTGCTGTACGGTGAACAAACTAAGCAACAGCAACATGAAATCTATCGTTTCTTTACAGCTGCTTCTCATTACTCATCAGCTGACAGACACACAGATATCACACAGGCCATGCTTCCAAACTGTTTTTCTTTTCTTCTTACAGCAGCTCAAGATAAAAAAAAAAAGGTAAGAAAATACTAAATAAAATAGTAAAACAGCACGTCATGCGTGACTCAGGATATCATGAGTGGAAGGTGAACTGTATTTATACTTCATGGACAAAGTCAGCTGGTAGTTTGAGATAGTTAGGTTCACAGTCACCAACCTGCTGGTCGCTGCACACTGAACCCACGTTGCTGAGGTTACTGTTGCTCATGCCAACCGGCTGCCCCATGGGAGGTAATGAGCCGACACCACCCGAGCCTCCGGCCATGGAGACGGTGATGCTCATGTTGTTGTAAACCCCCTGCTGGCCAAAGGCCTGCCCTGCACTCTGTCCCGACTGACTGAACAGGCTGCAACGATCAAGAGCAGAAAGCCTCATTTAAATATGCGAATGTGACAAACGGCGAGCGATTAACGCCCCATGTGAGCCTCAACAACTGTGCACACTTCCTAACCTGTTGCTGCCCATGCCTGTCTGTTGCCAGCTCTTCATGTCTGGTGACTGGTAGCCAGGAGGTGGAGCTTGCTGAAGCAGAGGGCTCTGGGAGGTGGAGTTTTGAGGCGACAACAACGGGCTGGTCGGGCTCATCTCGGGAGGGAACGACGGGTCTTGCTGGACCAGAGCTTTGAAGGAGAAAAAGTGTACAAGTTCAGGTCAGTTAAGACAAATTACTCAGTAAATAACGGTGATGTGATGGAGTTTCCTTGAACTCACCAGACCCCCCAAACTGCTGGAACAGCCCCTGCTGCAATGAGGAGTTCACGGTGTTGTTGAACTGGCCCTGCACGCCGCCCATCATCGTCTGGTTATTCAGGGGAACTCTGACAGACAGTTTGCTGTCCAGAGGGCCCCCGGTCATGGGACTGAAGTGACTGGGTGAGGTAGGGGATTTTCCCGTCATTGGGTTGTACCCTGGTGGGAAGTTAAACTGCTGCTGCTGCTGCTGCTGTTGAGGCGTTGTTGGGGGACCTTTCGGGACCCTGGCAGTTCCAATGGACCCCACGGCTCCAGTCGGGGCGCCTGCCACGTTCTGTCTCATCAGCATGAACTTCTGCTGGAAAAGCTGGCGCTGGCGGTGCTGGATGCTGTAGATTTCTCTCTGACGCTGGGCCAGCATCTGGGCATTCAGCGGCGGCTGCTGAGAGATGCGATGCAAAAGAGTTTGTTAGAGAACTTTTTCCACGAGTTTTCAGAGTAAATATACACCTCGTTATTCAAGAGGACACTAAGTGTGCATGAGAAGGACAGGAAAGATACATTTCTTCTGAGAGATTACCTGAAGGTCAAAGTCAATCTAACAGTGAAGAGGACATGAAAGTAATATAATACTCCTGGTTTATCTAAGGTTAGACATTTACAGACATTTAGGTACTTAAAAATATTTTTCTAAATATGTTATGTAGCTGAAATTGCTTCCTTTTGTCTGTTTTTACGATTGCAAGGGGTGTTTTATTTTGAAAATCAACCAGATTTGTCCGTCAAAAGTAGAACAGCTGTATAATCTTGGCGGGGCACAGCGCAGAGCTGCTTCTAGGAAGCTACTGAAACTAACTGCGGCGCTACTGGTGGGGTTTCTAACAATGACCAGACGGTGTGCGCCATGGCCACCGGAGCCACGGCGTGCGCCGTTAGCCTGGTTTCTCTACAGACTCATCAGGGGAGCATCTGGCTCTTTCGCTGCTAAATATTCCACCATCTTCACCGGTTTATCACCAAAACAGCTTTGTGGTGCTGTCAGTTAATGACTGCAGTGTGAGCCAAAACATCAAAAATGCAGAAAAAACACAGAGAAAAAAAAAGAGTCTGGAAGATTCAGAATGAGCTGAAAAACAGTGATTACAAATCTTGAACTAATTCAGACAAACTAATTATCGTGGGAGTCTTTCGGCCTCGACTCACTTGTGAGGGCATCTGAGGCTGTTGAACCCCCTGACGAATCCCGATGCTCACGTGCTGGGCTCCTGCTGGAAACGGATTCATGCCCGCCATCCTGTTCTGGAGCTGAGACAGAGTAAGAGAACAAAAGAGAGAAAAGACAAGGTCAGACAGGAGTGAAAGGATGAGAGGATGGAAGGCACAATTTAATCCGACAAAGGAAAAAAAACGAGGGAGAGGAGATGAATAATTGTGATGATGGAGGACGGAGAAGTGGAGAGTTCTTTTCAATCAATATTTTAAAAATGAAATCAGAGGGTTCATCATGATATCGGAGGATTAAGACTAACACAGAAAGCTACAAGTCGCTCTGCACTTTAAAGTGTGTGTAGTACAGTAAAGCTAAAAATAACACAAAGGCGTTGTTGTATTAGCAGACAAGTTACACCTCATTTCTCACTGCAAAGCTGTGACTGTACACATCAGCCCCAGCCAAAATCCTGAAAACGTCCTGGTGAAGCGAAATGCCACCGCCTCCCCTCGTCCTCACCTGCTGTGGGCCCTGCAGCCTCTGCTGCAGCTGCAGGCGCAGCTGGTTGGGTGGCAGCCTGAGCTGAGCGCCCATCCCCTGCGGTCGCGTCGTCAAGCCCGGCCTCAGCCCCATGCCCGTCGTCCCGCCGGGGAAAGCCCCTCGGGGGGCTCCAAACCCCAGACCCTGCGGCCCCACCGTGGCCAGCTCTGAGGGAAACTGAGCTTGTGAAGCTGGTGTAAATTGGGATGGGTAGGTGGGCAGTTTAGGGTCCATGGAAACTGGGCTGGCAGTGGATTGCTGGGGTGGGAAGTTTTGGGGCAAAGGGTCAAAACATCCACCCTGGGAAGAGGCAAAGAGACAAAAAATAAGAGATATTAAAGATGTCTTTCTTCCGAAATTCAAAAATTCTGCATTTCTTGCATCATTACTTGTCACAAGGAACAAAAAGAAGCAGTGACAGGCCATATTCTGGAGCACAAATAACAGTAGAACAGCTGTAAATTTGGGGATTACTTGCAAAATACAAACACCTCCTGATGTACTTGAAATCGGTCCAGCAGGGTTTTTGCCAAATCCAGCACAAATAATGAGAGCAGAGGCCAGCAGAGGCTACCAACAATCCAACAACTGTACTGTTTGTTGTGATTAATCATAGTAACATGCTACAATTAACGAGCCTTTCCTGACACACACTTACCTGTACCAGTTTGTCGATACCCAGGGCCTTATCCAGCTTGGCCAGCTCGCTCTCATCGGTCCCACTGAGGAAGGTGACAAGCTGCTCCAACAGAGCTTTCTCGTCGTTTCGGCCTTCGGGCGTGGTCGGAGGGCCCAGCACTTCATCCAGCGTACACGGCACACACTGCCTGCTCGCGCACACACATTGTCACAACAGTGTCAGTGAATTTAATCTTTTTTTTTTTTAAAGAAAAGAATATCACAAAGTTAAATGACAGCAGCAGCAGCAGCGGCGGCGGTGGTGCTTACTCTTGTGGTGATGCCAAGGAGCTTGTAAAGGAGTTCCAAGACCGTCAAAGGACAAGGTCTCGGACAGAGCCAGCGGCTGGAACTGGGAGTCTCCCACGTCCATCTTGGTTAGGCCTGAAACAGATTTGAACAGTTTTAAAGCGAGAAAATCCAAAAAGAACACCGTACAAGTCCGTTAAACACTCGGTGTGTGTATATTTAGCATTGTGCTGCTCTCTTCTGCAAAGCTATGTCACATATGGGGATATATATGTAACAGAATACAGTCTGAACACACCCAGTGCTGATGCTGATTCTGGCCATTTATAATAAAAGTACTGAAAGTTTCACCCTATAGAGGCCAACGTAACAATGCTTTACTGCTCCTGAAGAGTTAGTGTCAGGTTACAGACAAACAGAGTTCCCACAGTTAAGACTGGTTAACTATTATTAAGTCGTCTTGTGTACCAGTGCTTGAACTGAATGGGTTGATGACTTCTGCCTCCGGAAAGGGGCTGTTGTCTTTGGGGGTCTGGAAGGGGTCTCCCTGTCCCTGAGCCTGTGTCTGGCTTGGAGTGGGGGGGCTGCAGAAATCGAACGGCGACTGACTCTGGAGGCTGCAGCCTGAGGGTGGACCGCCATCGCTGAGCCCTGAGAAGCGAACGCGAGCGCACAGAGAGTGAGGAAGAGCAAATAAAAGACAAAAAAAAAACTGACCTACAGAATCACAATTTGAGACTTTCAGAGACAAACACACTCAGGAAAGTCAAATATTTTGGTTTCTGTGCAGTGTGTTGACACTGCACTGCATCCTAAAAGCCACTAGGGGGCACACAGACCGATAATGTGAAGGTAAATGAATGAATGAATAGAGCAACCTGCCTGGATCAAAATACTACACCTAATACTACAACTGATAATAATAATCAGAATTTTAACTCCAATAAAAATCATAAAACCCTCAATTTTTGTCATTTCTTAACCTGATCATGTTAAACCAAATATGACATGACGCCCACCCTCCCCGCTGAGTTGAAACTGTACCTCTGTTCGGAGTGCCGGGAGGCTCTCTCTTCACATTTAAGTTGCGGGGAGTGCTGGCCTCACCGGGCTGGAGCTGAGTGGGTGACTGCAGTTTGAGCTGGGGGGAAGGGGAGTGGAGTTGGGGTGACGGTGATTGCAACTGGGGAAGGGACTGGAGGGACAGGGGGGACTGGAGCTGGGGCACCGGGGACTGGAGTTGAGCTGGGGGCTGGGGGGCTGGAGACTGGAGTTGGGGGCCTCCTCCGGGGATAGCTGAATCCTCGCTGCCCTGTTTGGCCCCACTTGGGCCTCTCAGGCCAGGCAGCAGCTGGGTGAGAGGGTCCACGTCAACAGGGCCAGTAGACATCTGAGGGGCCGGAAAACGGAGAGTTAAGAGCAGAAATAAATGAAAGGGGTCGAGATGAGGAAGAGACAGGATGGGAGAATGAACGGTGTAATGGTGTGAAAGAGGAAAGAATTAAAGAATAATGGGTGGCGGAAGAGAAGAAGGGGGGGCAGAGGATCAGTGACAGAGAGATGGGGAGAGACAAAAGGTCAAAGGCCAGTGAGCTTCAAAGGCTGCAGCTGGTAGCTGAGCCTACAGTGGAGACAAAGTCCAAGAAAATAAACATTCAACATGATTTACAACGGCTGTCAGGCGACTGCCAATGCAGGAGCAAAGCTCAATAGAGGTAAAATTCCAACGCTTAATTGTGATGTAATCTTTCTCTAGTGAAAGCATGCAGGAGCGCCACCTCTGAAGGTGGAGGCACATTTCAATTATCCGCTCATTACAATGATGCGGATAATTGCCTGATTACATGTTCAACCTGCTGCTGCTGTCACAGGTTCACTGCCGGTCTGAACGAGGTTTGAACTCTCAGTCCGGTCCTGTCACACTTTAACCTCACCGGTGAGAGCACAGGCTCCTACGTCCTTTCCTAACCACTTTTCCTTGACCTCGATGGAAAACATCATGAGGTCAAGATAAGATGTGAGGGAGTTAGGAAAAGACGACAGCGGTGATCAAGAGAATCCGACCGCACTTGCGTTGGACTACGTCATCGTGCGTATGCGACAGGTGGTGACGTGAAACTACAAAAAACTACAAAGTTCAGAAGACGGACTACAAAACGCACATCTGAGATATTACAGTGGGGTTTTTTTTAATGCAGGACATATAAAGATGGACAACCCGCTGAAGACAGGACTTCATTATAAACATCAAACTTTAAATAATAAAGCGATTTTGACTGGTTGTGATATTTTTGTTGCTGCTGCGAAGATACTACTGGGTCATTTCACTCAGTTAGGAACCTTCCAAAGCAAAAAAAAGAGCCAGTGAGTCTTCTAAACTCTGTTGGCTAACCTGACTGACTTCATTTTTAAGTCAGACCAAGATTTTTAAGGTTAAAAATAAGATCACTAAACATGCCTTCAAGGCGCAGCACTCAGTCACAGGTGTTTCCAGTTATTCTGGTTGATTAGTTCTCCGCTCAGGCTGGCGGTGGTTGCTAACAGGACAGTCCTGAAGTTGTCAATCAAACACAGTTTGTATCCACTTAGAACTGAGAAGAGGACTAATCAGGCAAAATAATTAAATTACCTCTGCGAGGTCACGGGACATTACAGAGTTTAAAAATAATGCTGCTGATCGACGTGTTCTGGCAGAACTTCTGTTTTTGTTGACTAAACTTTGTTAGAGGGTCAAATCTTTTTGTGTTGTTACAGATCGCCACGACTTTGACAAAAAAAGTGTTACCGTGGAGTCTCGGCTGTCCCTGCGACTGTCTCTGCGGTTCTCCCCGACAGGGCTCGCTTTGGGACTGATGCAGGCGGAGCTGCTGGAGACTCCTGCGGGTTTTGAAGCAACTCCCGGCGCAACGGTTGACCCCGTGCAGGCGGTTCCGTCCATGCTGGCTCTCTTCTCCACTTTCACCCGCACCGTCTGCAGGCTGAGAGCGGATGGAGGTGGCAGGTCCGCCAAGTCCTTGACAAACAAAATGAGGTTTTGGTTTAGTCGTGACTCAAAACGACAATGCTACGCAAGCTATGGAAGGTAAGTGGTCACCTTTTCGTCTGTATCCAGAAGAAAACGGAGTAGTTGATGGTCCTGTGGTTCTCTGGAGCTGGACTTAGGAGCTGCTGTGGTCAGTGCCGGACTGGCAGGCGGCTCCTTCTTGATGTCAGCTTGGTTCTTGTTTATTCCTTCCTCGTTGGTGGTGGAGGCGTCGTTGGGACTGCTGTCCTGGAGCAGCCGGTGGAGGATCTTATGTCGTTCCGTTAGTGTACTGTGCGAGGCAGGGCACTGAGGGGCAGGAGGAGGGTTCGGAGGATGAGGCGATGAGGTGCAGTGGATGCTGTTGCTGTTAGATTCTACTCCTGTTCCATTGCTATCCAGGAGCTGATTGGGTCTGGGGTTACCCAGCTGTGAGGCAGAAGGAAGGGGGGCTTTAACAGAGTCCTCTGCCCCTCCTTCTCCTCCCTCTGGGGGTTTTACCGATGGGGGCCGAGTAGAGGAGCCGGTGGGTGTACTGGTTTGTCTCTGTGGGACAGGAGAGGACAGGGAGAAGGACCCTGTCGACCCACCGCTGGCGCTGCTACTACCATCACCACCAGACTGCTGCCTGTTGAGGCTGCCTCCACTGCTTAGTGCCCCGGCTGGGGAATGGAGGCCTGGTGTGGAAGGAGAGAAGGGGTTCCCCGGTACCCGGGGGCTTCCCCCTAACCCAGGGCTGGCCCTTGGCATCCTGGGTGACATAAAAGAGGTAGGGGTGGCTGTGAGTGGGCTGCTCAGAGGAGAGGGGCTGTTCACCTGCTGGGGGCAGGTC
Source organism: Miichthys miiuy (assembly GCA_036365135.1). Lineage (NCBI taxonomy): Eukaryota > Metazoa > Chordata > Actinopteri > Sciaenidae > Miichthys > Miichthys miiuy. The sequence continues at coordinate 19,680,018 of CM071620.1, forward strand.
CGATTGGGCGTCAGGTAGCCTGTGGGTGTGGCTGGGTTATGTCCGTGGGAGGAGGCGTTGCTGTTGTTGGGGTGAAGGCCCGAGGTGGCGAGGCCTGAGCCTTGGGTCCAGTTGCTGCCGGGAGGAAGGGAAGGGGAGCGGGAGGGAGTTTGGGAAAGGCTGCCAACGTTGGGTGGAAGGCTGGGGTTAGTGTTTTCCTGAGAGCTAGCAGTGTTGTGTTCCCTGAGAGAAAGAAGGGAAATAAAAGACAAGTGTAACCCGAGGAGAGCAAAAAAAAAACAAAAACAAAACAAGCACACTGTCAAGTCCAATTGGGTGTAAATGTCACACTGTGTGTGTTTACATACACGAGTGTCCCAGTTTTGAGTCTTATCCTGGTTTTAGCTTCATTCTAATCATCCAGGTTTCAGATCAGCTGCATCAGCGCTGGCATGTCTGCCCGACCGAGTTCCCTCAACGGCTGAGATTGATTACCGGCTGCCTGAACCGTGCTGTACTTACCACTCTTTAATTTCTCCCTCCAATCAATAGACGACTACAGCAAAAAATAGCATTTATTCTCCGCATTACAAGCGTCGCTCCGGCACGGGAAATCGATATTAATATCATTTATCGTCTTATTTTATCTTGAATCTAGAACTTGAGCTGACGGTGCGCATTCAAACGCTGCAGGAGACGATGATCAGGAGCCTGGATGAGGAGCTTATATGTCACAGGATCCTGAATACTCCTGTTAGCATATCCAGGATATGATTGTTATATGATATTCCATAACGGGGAGACTCATGTGCATGTAAACACACTCACTGTGACCCCCTGAAGCCTGCAACCACGTCAGGACAGACGGAAGTCTGAATTAAAGATAAAGAATCATAATCTGTGCACACACAGTACCTGTCAATAGTGTGAATGCCCATAATGAAGGGCTGTACGTCAGGGTTAGGGGGGCAGCAGAACTTGCAGCGGGTCTGAGCGCTGAGCGGGGTGCCATCACTTAACGTGAAATGGTACAACGGGCTGATAGCGGTGCCGTGGGTCATCACTGTAGGGAGTATCAACACGTACATACACAGACACACACACAGAGGGCAAGAGAAAGAGACAAAAACAGGGTTTAGACTTTGGTCATCTCTTGTTTGTTTTTGGCCTTGCTCCTCTCGCGGATGTATCCGAGCTTTAAGAGCTCGAACTCCTCCGAAGGCCTACTCAAGAGATACGCATCAAGGTGTTGCACCATATATAAGTGATTTCAGTGCTGAGATAATCAAATACATAGATGCATTTATTTTTATATCTAACGATGTTGAAACAGCTGACTTAGATGAGTAAAAGCTTGTTTCTCTGACAGACGATGGACCGGTTGCACAGCAGCCCCAGACTGGAGCTCTGTCTCATCTGATCCATCACGCCTCTCCTGTTCTTCCCGCTACATAAATCTGCATTATGCAATATAAAAACTCTTACAGTGATGCAGAGTGGGAAGTATGAATAGTTATAGAGATTTAGTATTCAAGTCATTGTGTTATCTTGGTATTAAAAGTACAAAAAGTTTTTTTGGGAGTGAATCGCGTTACTCACCCTCATGCAGCAGCTTCTTGGCGTGGGAGGGCTCTTTGCCCTGCGGCTGAAAGAAAGCGTAGATGCACTTCCTGACCAGGTCTTCCCAGCCTGGCCGGCCTGTCGCTCGCAATGCACTCGTTTCTATGGAGATGATCTTCCCTGGAGCGGAGCATCACACACACACACACACACACACACACACACACAGATGAGTCTATACAGATTTCAACATCCGCAGTAGCCTCCACACAGTCAGGGGTCAAAACTGTGACCTCAGAATGAAAAACTGTATCTTCTTCGACTTGGAACATTTCCTAAAATGTGTCTTAATCCTGATTTTTTTTTTTTTTTTGGCTCTAAAACTTTGGGAGGCGATCATAAGTGCATCATACTAATATAAAATAATGAATGCTTCTTTCCTGCAACGATATGCCCACAGTAATGCTCAGTTTCTCTGCAGCAATGCAGAGTACCCCTCCAAGAAATTCCATCATATTCCAGCTGACTTTTAGGAATTCTGCCTATGATATTATACCTGTGTGTGTGTGTGTGTGTGTGTGTGTGTGTGTGTGTGTGTGTGTTACCTGTGGGGTCTTGCTTCGTGATGAAAGACTCAGTGCTGAAAGGCTGGGCGCGAGGTATCCGACAGGCAATACAGATCAGGCAGCTCTGCAGGTCTGAGGAGAGAAAGGACACAAGTGTTAAGGTGTGTGTGTGTGAGTGTGTGTGTGTGTCTGTTTGGGTCAGCCAAAGGAAAAAAGTAACCGGGACAAAGGAAAAAAAAAGTGAAAGAACAGAAAGGGGAGGTGGAATAAGACAAAAGATGTCACATGATCACGGTTTACATTCACACTAGATACTAATTTACACTCAGACACACTCAGAAAAATACACGACAACCTGTCGAAACTCACGACTCTGATCATCATTTAGGTTTCTCTGCATTAGTGAGACGTTTTAACAGTTAATCAGAGCTTGGAAATGTGCAGGGCGAGCCGTCAAATCACATCTGTGATGTTAATAACAGACGTTGGGACACTGCGAGTTCAAATTTACGACGCACAAGGGCCGGTTTTTATCAAAAGGCACAGCGAAGACGTCATTTTATCAAGGCCAACGACGACTTCAAAAAAATATGAAACGTCCTGCAAGAAGCGTGTTTTAATAATATTTCAAACTTTCACTTGTAAAAAAAAATTGAATTAAACTGGATTTATTCTCAACACAAAGTGTTCAGATAGGAATGTCTGAAAATGTGGCTCGTGGCTTTTAAATGTTACATTTTGTGCTATAAAAAAATAAAGTAAAAACTTTTCTATATTAAAATGTTTCCCTCTTCTCAGCGTGGCAGAGGGAACCAAAGTTCGGTGAGTCATCTGTGGAATATTGGAGTGGAATACGGAGTTTCAACAATCCAAAACAACAAAAATGTAATCACATTTTAAAAAAACTGTGATTCACTGTCGCATACTGGAGCCTCCTGAGCTGCCTGACCACTTGATAAGCTCAAGTTTGAAACGAGAAGTGAAACTTAAAAGGAAGTTATTCGCGATGATTTCAGCGTTTTTTACGGTTTTGCGGAGACTTAAGAAGAAAAATGACCTCACAAAGATCCTTAACGCGAGAGGAGTCAAGAAACTTGTGACACATGTTGGGGAAATAAAGCGATCGCAATAAAAGACCTGAAACTGGCAAACACAGGACACCAGTATTTAAATATACAACACAATAACAGAAGGAATAAAGACGTTACAATTATAATTTCCTGTATTGATATTGGCTTCAACGACCGTACAGTCTATTGACTGAGTGCAGGAAATGCCCACAGGCTGTGTGCACTCATTGTTTGTTTTTGTGTTTTTGTGTGTGTGTGTGTGTGTGTGTGTGTGATTGTATGTACCCTCTCCCTCCTCCTGCAGGGTCCGTGGTTGGGACACGGTGAAACACTGCATGATCTCATATTGCTGGCGAGCCTCCGGATTTTCTGAATCCAACTCGTCCGGCGGCCTCTTCAGCATGCGACAGTTGAAGGTGTGGCTGTTCCTTCGGCCAGGTTCCTGTGGCCACGGCACACCGTTCACTGGACAGACAGGGGAGATAAACAAAGGGTTCAGCATTGACGAGTAAACCTACGATGAACTGTTATTAGCCGGCATGTAGAGCTTTGTTTTTTCTTGTTTGCTTTTGTGCACACGGGTGATGCAATACGCATTCCTGCCAATGGTTTCACGCTATTCCAATGACTTACTGGTGGCAGTTATTGCCGCAAGTCACTGCTGGTTAGGAGAAAGTGCTAAACAAACGGAGCAGCTAAGCCAATGCGAGTGAAATTCAAAATGTTGGAACACAAGCGCAGCCGACACGTTTGTCAGGCCTAAGGGATGTTTCATGTGGCAGAGTGACAAAAACGCTATCAGATATCTTACCACTGGCAGCAACAAGAATTCAAACCGCAACCTTTATGAACGTTATTTCTTCTCTCTTGATTAAAAGGAATAAACGCTCCTTTTATATAAGAGCGGGAGAACAAACAACGTACTTGAGATCCATCCAAAGACCCCTGCAGGACTCGCAAATTTACATGCGATTCGTGAGGGACGATAAAACTGTGAAACGTGCTGCCGCCCCCACCGTTTGGGATCTGCGTCTAAATCGCTTGCGTAAAAACAGGCATCTGATTTGCTGTGTTTCACCGTAAAGCCGTGCCACGGGGCACAGTCCAACACTTTTCCTGCCAAATCTCCTCGATGGCTTATTTAAAGTACACACGCCGTATTATTCGTTTTTTTTATCGTTGCGTGCACAAGAACTACAGTGACAGAAAGTCGTCGGCAGTGAAACTCTTCGATGTTTTTTTTGTGTGTATTTTTCTCATTTCGCTCAACAAGTTGTAACTGCTCGTGGAAAACAAAGCGCCCTGAAATCACACCCAGATGTACTCAGAGACGCCCCCCCTCTCTCAGAATAATCTGTATGTTTCACCGGGATGTGTTCTCCAGTTGCGGTTTTAAGGATCTCTGTTTCCAAGGAGAAAGGAGAGCCGTAAGTGACTGGCACAAAATTAAAAGGGATTACAAGATCAACAGAAAATCCAACTGCTCAACCTTGTCGTCGACTTTTGTCCTTACACGACCCCCCACCCCTCCTCCGTTTTCCATTATAATCTCTTCTCAAGGTTGTAGCTAAAAATTAAAATAACATTAGTGCAGGGAGTCATTGTTGCGCTCTTCCCTCGCTCCTCCAACTCACCCCCGCATGCTCTCTACTCCCTCTCTGAGCACATTGTGCAGCTTTGTGAAGAGCACATAAAACTGTTAATTTAAAATTTCCATCCTCCGTCATTCCACCTTTTCTTCGCAGCTCTTCAGAGCTGCTTTATCCGCGGCATTTTCCATCAATAAACCTGGTTAATTATCTGTATTAAGGACCGTACACTGATTTTTCAGCCAAAGCCCATCTCCTGACTTTTACTGCCTTCCTTAATGGCTTTCATCGGCATGGAAACTGTCAAATTTCAGGACACCGAAAGTGTAATTATCAAAATATCTTTTAAAAAATAATAACCGTTGGCACCTTAAAGCTAGGCTATAAAGTGTTAGACAGGAGATGCATGCGCGGTCAGCTTTCTCGGGTCGAACTCTCGGCTCACTCACCCAGGCTTTTGGGCAGCAGATTGCGAACAAATTCATTGTGGTCTCCCACGTGGAGGATGCTGTAGACACTTGAGGTCATCAGCTCCTCCTGGGCGTATCCAAGGTAACTCGTCACGTTCTCGGAAACGAAGACAATGCGGCCCTCTCGGTTGACGACGAAGAAAAACCCATCGAGGGCCTGAGTGAGCAGGAGAAGGAGGAGAAAGAGGAAAATCAGATGTGGGTGTGTGTTAAAATCCCAGCAGTAGTAATGGTGGTATGTGTGATTGTGATTGTGTGTGTGTGTGTGTGTTGTTCACCTCTAGCAGCATGGGCCCAAGTGCCTCTTTCTCCACCAGCCCCTGGCTACTGGAGGAGATGTCGCTCTTCTGCACCTCGTCATCTGGAGACAGAAGAGCTGCTTTCTCTGTCCGGAGGAGACAAACATCATCAGAAATGAGAAATCTGAACACGCAGACGTAGAACTGTCCTGAAAAATAACTCAGTAAGTCAAAAAAGTAAACGTCATATTCCACGTGAGATTCCTGGTTTCTCAATTAAGATCTGTATGAAAGGAAATTTACTTTATAAACATGAATATAAGAAAATCAGATGTGACATTTTGATCAATTATTTGTCCCTGAGAGGCTTTCTGTTCATAAATACATGCACAAATCTCATCATCATCACTTATTTCAGCATAAAACGAAAAAAAAGAAAATTCAGTTTGAGTGTAAAATTTCAGACAAAATTCATCATTTTAATGACAAACAGATTAGCCGCCACAAATTGCACAATAACTCAAACATGCAAACACGTGTGGCTAAGCTTCTTGTGTGTGTATGTGTGTGTGTGTGTGTGTGTGTGTGTGTGTCTTTCCTCACCCTGCTCACGCCGTTTCATCAGCTGGATTTGGTCCACGGTGCTCTTGAGGATGTGGCACTTGTCGGGCTTGACACTGAGACTGGCAATGTCGCCCATGTTGGATGACAGCAGCTCAGCCAGCTCCTCGATGTAGCGGCACTCCAGCTCCCGTCTCCGCTTCTCCAGACTGCGGCACAGAAATAACATTTGTAGACAGCCACTAGTTTCGAACGTGAAATCACTGGCATTCAGTCCTTTTTTTTAAAGAAATGTTACACTGGGGAAGTGATTCAACATGTTAGGCCTGTAACTAATTATATTTTGCAATTGATTAATATGCTATTAATCATTTCTGTGTGAAAAATGTTCAACCAACAGTCCAAAAACCAAAGATATTCATATTTACTCTAATGTAAGACAGAGAGAAGCATCAAATGTTCACATCCGAGAGGCTGGAAACATTAAATCTTTGACATTTTTGCTCAAAATTGACTTTAAAAATTAAAAAAATAGCAGATTAAATCGATCTTTCAGCTATCTAAACCTCAAAACCACTTAATCAAAGGATCGCAAATTACTTTAAGTAAGTTTTAAGTCATATGATCTGTAACAGGGGAAGAAAAACACATTTTTAAGTCTCTATCACACAACAGATTATTCATTTACAATTAATCAAACAAAACCACATCATCAAAATTAAGTTCATCTTATCTGGTATGTAAACAAATACATTTCCCTTTGTAAAATAAATTTACGCTGCGTGAGAATGTTTCAAATAATCTGTGCAGCAATCTGAAAGCTGCGCCTGTCCCTGCAGGAAGAATACGGAGTTATTATGCGGAACAGTCAGTCAAATTTTTCAAAAATAATTAAAACAACATGAGCTGACAGTGAGGAAGTAATAAAAAGAAAAATAGGAAGCTGGTGAGAGAGCGGAGGATGTGCTGAGACAAGAAGAACCTTAATAAACTGTCGTCGTACGAGACATCCTGCGGAGAGAAAGACAAGGAGGCATGGGGAGGGGAAATTCCCGTGAGGAAGACGTGGTGGGATGGGAACGCTGGAGAGAGAGTGGAGAGAGTGGATTCTGACAGGAACACAAACAACAGAATAAATCTTTAATGAAAACAAAAAGATTAGTAATTAATTGATTAGTCCATCGACTGAGAATTAATCAGCAGCTATTAAAGTCTTCGATGAGAGTAAACTGAATAACGTCATGTTCTGGACTGTTGGTCATATAGCTCGATCAATACTGGATTTTACAGGCCGACATTCATATTTGGGAGTTTTAAAAAATCATATCAGGGACAATAATTAACCAGATTATCGATATTGTTCCTTTGTTTGATGAACGAATTAAAGATATGTCCTGAGTGGAAGCTGCAGCCTCCGTGACTGTGAAATGAACCCAATGTGAAAAAAACTGCAGTTCCTCAAACGTCCACATGGGGCTGGCTCCAGAAGTGAGTCAGTCTCCATAAGTCCCCATGTTGAAAATGTCACAACTTCACAGCAGAAATAAACATGTTTACAGCCTGGTACAAAAAACAGTTTTGGTCTCTAGAATTGCCCCGTTCATGACAACTGAGGGTTAATTTTTATTTAACTCACCCAATTAAACTACATTAACTACGCAATACTACACAATTTGCATGGTAGGTGCTATCACAGGCGCTGGTTTTAGCCTCATTCAGCCTGAGCTCCAGCTACTGTCTACGTCTTTGCCCATTTGTCGAACTAGCGGAGTCGGGCATCGCAAAGTTGCCGACACACTTTGAGCTTCAAAATGACTCTTCAGCAACCGACGGGCGACGTCACGGAGACTACATCCGTGTTTTCTACAGTGTAAGGACGACATTAAACATCAATATAAAATATTCTGTGTATATAACAGTTAAGTAATCTTGTAGATTAATAAATCATGAATCTTATAATTAATTCATCTTATTAATCTTAATTAATCACGATCTTTACTTGACTTCGTTAAATATTTGAACTTCTGCTCACAAGTGATGTCCTGATAAAAGTAACCAGAAACTAGTTTCTTTATAACAAAAACAAAACAGGTGGTTTAAATTATCTCTGTCAGCGTTATGAAATGTATAAGTAACGTCAGAACGCACTGAGTACATGCCGTGGTTTCTCACCCGGCTGCCTGTAATCTGTTGCCGTAATATGTAAACATGAAGTTGCCGTATATTATCAAGCGGAGCACTGACAGAAAATATTTAAAAAGCAGCTTTAAATCAACCTTCCAGGCACCACGCACGGCCTTCAGCTTAACCTCATTCTCCGGGTTTTCAATAACATGCTTCCAACCCGACGAGTTACAGCAAGGTATGTGGTAAACATGAAAAACGGAATGCGTGTATATGCGAGTATGCATGCGTGTGTGTGTGTGTGTGTGAGACGACAACAGCAAAAGTAGGTCAGCGCATTGGCCAGCCAGAACACACAGGCGTGGTGACCAAGGGAGGGAGGGGTGAGGGGGGCGGTGGGGGGACGCTGCTGCTGCTGCTGCTGCTGTGTGTGAATGCGCAGGTCAGTGGCTGCGTGTAGTTGCTGTAGAAATGCTAGCTGAGCTATTACATCAGCTTACATCAGCTATCGGGCCTTATAGACACACACATACAGCAGCACGCACACACACACACACACACACAGAACATTCATTCCTTAACCACTGCATGACCTACCTTCAAACCTAAATCTGCGTCTAACCCTAACCCCTAAATCGAGACGAGTCTTCTTAGTCACCCCTCACAAGGTTTCACACATAAGACGGCATTCAAAAAGGCCTCTCAGAGGCCGCACTCCGCTCAGAGTACAAGTGAGAGATATATACGCCACGGGTTTCCCGACGACACGCCTCCACGCTGTCGTCACTCATCAGGCAACTCGTCTTGTGCTCCGCAGAGGGAGTGACTGGCTGTATACGAGGCCAAGTGATTGTGAGGAGCAACGGGAGCGAGGACAGACGTGACAAGTCCGTGTTTATCATGGCTAAGAGTAACTGGCCTTGGAGGAGAGCTTTCATTTATCAATCTGCCATTTTGTCGTCACATAGTTCAACAGTTTGGATAACTAATAGGGATGCACCGATGCATCGGCTGAACATCGGTATCGGCCGATATTCGTCTCCTTAACTGCCATCGGCCATCGGCAAATAAAGATGACATTCACCGATGGCAGTGGCCGATGATTATATGGCGGGTTTTTGTAGCCAAAACACGGGCGCTTCAGATCCTTCTTCCTGCGACCCTCTGTTCAGCAGGCAGCAGTCTCACTCACTCACTCACTCACACACCCACTACAGCTCTAGCTAACGTGCCCCCTAAACTCACAACAGACACTCAGACTACCTTCAGCTCACTTCATGCACGCCGGCCCCGCCCGCCCTTAGCCTACAAAATAAAGTCTGCATGGAGCACAGCCGCTTACAGGTGAGCAGCTGACAGATGTGCAGCTTACAGTGACCATCGCCACCATCCGATCCTCCTTCCCTCACGTCTTGAGTGTCCTGGACATATCCTGTATATTCTGTGTGGTTTCTTTTCATTTCTAACCAGTTTATGGCCCGTACACGCCCGGTGTCTCCTCTCGCACACGCTCACTCGCACCCGATTCACATATACGGGTCAAAATAAATGTGATAGTATGAAAACATTACAAGTGAGAAAATGAAATGAAAACATTGTAATAATTGCTGTGACCACAGCTGGACACGGTGGTCTATAGCTGTCGTTTATATGCAGATTGGCGTCCGAGGTATAAATGCTGCAGAAATCAAGTTTGTTTCATTTGAATACGTTGTAAGCTTTAGAAGCCATCAAACACATATATTTAGGAAAAGTCACGGACTGAGAGACATGTAGTTTGAATGTAAACAAAGTTATTTACAAAAGAAAAATCCAAACGGTCTGTGAAACCGTCTTGGCCGTTCTAGTGTACTGTGTACATGAGAAACAAGGCCAAACAGTTTTGTATGATGAAGAGCTGAAAGACTTTTAAGACAGTTCAGTAATGTTTCCGTGGCACAGAGGGAATAAATAACAAAAAGAAAAAACATCGCCATCGGCCAAGTTGTTATTTTAAACATCGGCATCGGCCCAGAATTTCACAATCGGTGCATCCCTAAAAACTAATGTTTGATGCTCTTTGACATGCACAGGTCGTGTTATTCTAGGGCTGCAGCAAACATTTATTTTCATTATCAAGTAATCTTCTCATCGTTTTCATCAAAAAAATGGCTTCAAATGTTTGTTTTCAACTGAAGCGGGAAGAGGAAGTGAACGTCCCGATTTCAGAAGAAGAATGGTGGTCCAGACATCCAATTTAATTAGAATTATCCTATTTGTTTCTTTGTCACACCTAAGACAGCATGTTGACAACACGCTGGAGGGAATATATGGACATATGGATGCAACTCATACACATATCTTCCCCAGGAAGATGTGTACCTGTGGTGTACCTGGACCCACCCAGACTAGATATAGTGGATGTAGTGCAGGAAATATTCATGATGGAATAAAATGACTTATTCTTTAAGAGTGAAAGAAGTCTGACCCGTCGTGCAAAAAAGATTTTTGAAAACAGCAGATTTGAGAAGCTTGGCGTTGCTGTTCAGTGAGTTGGTTCTTCATGTTTCTATAGCGCCTTTCTGCCTGGAAATGGAACGTTATGTCACAAAACAGAACAGTGTTTACCTTTGCCCTGATGTGTCACATGGTGAGCCCTTCCTCTTGCGTGACTCTGCCGTGGCAGGGTCCAGGGGGTTTTCCCCTACTGCACTCATTTTCAGCTTCAACTGACCTGCAGAGGAGGAAGAAGAAGAAGAAGACACAAGGTCGTAAACAGAACCACACAGGTAACTCCTCTCTACACCTCTGATGGAAGGTATGTGCAGGAGGAAACATCATCTTACATAAGAGCTGTTACTGTCATACGGTAATTATAGTCTTATTATTATGCATTTTATTATATGACTTAGGGCCAATGGCGAGGTTCACACAATTCTCACATGAACAGCACGTCCAAACGAATGACAAGAATTTGGTCCAAACGTCAACATGAATAAGTTACAAAAATAAAAATAAAAATTTAAAAGGTGCGCGGTACGTCATCTCACAAAATAAATGTATGTTAAAAAATAGATATAAAGCTGTGCAAAGAAATAAAAATGATTGTTTATCAGGCCAATTACATCAACAGTCACTGCAGCAACAGACAGTTTTATATAACTTATATTCTTTAGATTCTCACAAGCCATACATTATGTATAACTTCAAATGAGAAAAATAAAAAAAGTTGCAAGAAGTTAGCCTTAAAATTAATATGACACGTACAGACTCGCTCTTCAAGCGGCGCACTTATACAAAGCTACGGTCGCCGCAGACATCGTTCCCTTTTCACTTGTGAACCGGTGACCCGGTGAATTGTTGTTACGGAGGCGCGGCCGAGGTGCCGGCTGACTGATGACGCTGTTTACGCCTGCAGTTACAGCTCATCGCCACAGGTGTCGCCAAAGAGGACAAAGAGATCTTTGAGATTGTTACTTTAAACTTTCAGTATGTGATGGATTTCTGTGGTTATATTTGTTGAAACTGTCTTTACATCCCGACAGAAATGAATAAATCAAATGGATGAAATCAAAAATAAATCAGGTATCTGTGGCTGTCGCTGAGCTTTAATGAGCCAATCTAATTAAACCACATTTAATGTGGTTGAACGAAATGACGACCTGCCTGTTTACCTGCGTGCGCTCATTGCACATAAAAATATGTTTTAAGGGAGCGGCTTTGAAGGACGGCCTGAAGGGAGGAGGTTCAGAGTCTAGCTGTCTCTTGCTACTTTCTCCAAGATTACCTATCATAGCTTTTAGTAGTTACATTACACTATTTATCTACGTTTCTTTCCCATATTTTAATATTTATAAATGTTGCTTTAGGTTTGAAATCACAGCTGGGGTTGCACAAAGTAAATTCCAGTGCAGTCTGTGTATTAGAACCCTCCCGCTGAAGCTGATTCGTCTCTAGAACATTTTAAACGCTGTAGTTTGCGGTATTATTGCCGCTGATTGCATTACACTGAAAAGCCTCCCTAATAATTTGTCTTGTGTGTTTCTGACATTCCTCATCAGTCTCCCTTAATGGACTCATGCCTGTTCTTTATCTGCAAAGTCTGCATCTCTCTCTCTCGCTGCATCGGGAGGTGTAACTATGGCAACAGGAAACGCTGCAACGTTTGATGAAGCACACACCATGTACGGAGGATAGTTAACAGGGTTACTGCACGATCCATTAAGCCAAATATTAAAGTTAAACCCTTTTAATGGCAGCAGAAATTTAATTTAGGACTCGTCTATTCATGCAAATCCACAAAAGAACCCGCAAAGGATTTGAATTTCTGTCATGTTTAGCAAAGTTTAGAGACAGACGGGGTTTGTTATTTCATTACTAACCTGCTGTTTTGTCTGTTGACCAAACTCGAGTTTGTGGAAGAATTTGGAGACATTAACAAGTAACACATCATGACTGGGAGGCACAAATCCACACGACAAAAGATGGACTCAAGCCTCTAAATCTGTAAAACCACATCTATGCTGTAGTATCTCAATAAAAATCTGTAAGTTGTGGACATACGCTGAGCTACAGACACACACACACACAAAATGTTTGAAATCCACTGGGCAACCCGCAAAAAACAAGCCGGCATTGTCACAGCGTTGGGTGCCACCGCAGGGCCACGCTGCTCACAGGACGCTAATCCTTCCTGACTAGCCTCGTTTACATTTCACCTCAGATCACCCCTTCTCCTTCTCGGCCCCTCCTTGTGTTGCTGACGTGCAGCACTTCCAAAAAAAAAAAAATGTACGTATGATAAAGTCAGATTATTACCTGAGAAGTCTGAATCTGCACAAATTTCAAGAAACAGGACCAGCTTACTGTAACATTTCTTGTTTACTGCACATCTCTGTAAACAAGCAAAGCATAAACTACATTCCCAAACAACAACAACAACAGCTAATGATTTTATACTTGCACAAAAAAAAAGGCTTAAAATCATTTATTGATTAATGCTCTGTTGATCGACTAACCTCCTCAGCTCTAATGTGAAGCGACAGCGGCTGCAAACAGAGAGGCTCCTTCCATCTTTACAGGATGACCTTGCCATCATAATACTCTTCATTTATGATGCTGACAAGTCCAAATTACGCCGGTGTATTTCTGGCAAGAGTTTACTGACGGAGAGACGAGAGAGCACAAAGATACAGTAGGTCTGCTTCACGACGTACCAGAGAGGGCTGCACGATCTCGGCCAGAGCGATAATCGCGATTATTCACCGACTTTAGGGACAAGATATTGTTATTGTGCTTTTCAGAGCGCTGCTTTCACTGTCGTTGGATGGGTAAGGTGACGCGTCGTACAGCACCTTCAAGCGCTTATCGTACTGCAGCATGTGGTGCTTTTTTAAGGTGGATGAACAAGTTAGTTGTACTGAATATTTAAATCTGCTTAAACTTTGTTCTAGTTCTAAATACTAACTAACTAACACGCTTTCACACTCCGACATCGGGAGCAGTTTGGGGTTCAGTATCTTGCTCGAACCAGCAACCCTCTGATCTCTAGATGACCCCACTCTACCGTCAGCGCCACAGATGATCCGTTTGGAGGGAGTAGCTCTTCGGCTTCTCCTCCAGGCATTTGATTTTGCCCGTCTGCTCTCTACTGTATATTCCTCTTTTACTCTTTACTGCAGCCGCAACATCCGGGAATTTTTTTTTTTTTGCACAGGCTGGTGCTGCTGCAGGGTGCACGTACAGCGGGCATGACAGCTCCCCTCCAAAAGTGAAGCCACATCGATCACGCCTGGTGGCTGCCTCTTACTTTAGGAAGCGCCTGATTTGATATGCAGCAGAGTTTCCTGTGAGCCGAGCATAAATTAGAAAACGTCAATAACACAGTTGATCGTGTTCTTTCGACTGTGGGAACCCAAATATGTGGCCGTGATTAATATTCAGTCAATCGTGGAGCCCTTTTGCTGCGGACGCTGCACTCTGACACACTATGGATGCTTCTATTTATAAATTTGAACCCGTGAACGAGCTCCAGCTGTGTGCTCATACTATGAAAACACAGCTAACAATCCTTTTTCCTATAGAGCCGTAATGGGGGAAACCTGGTCGAAGTGTGCATTGTTGATAAGGTCGCCGGCCGCGCACAACAAGCCATCAACAGCCATCATCGTATTTCTGGGCTTTCCTGTTCCATTGTGATTACGTTACGAACACTTCTTCCTACCTGGTAAGTGTTTCTGATGAAGTCTTTACTCTCTGCAGCCAGTTTTGCTGTCACATCCCAATACTGTACAAGGCGAGATGAAAAACATACATGACGGGGTGAAGGTGAACCTCGTGAACTCTTTAACTGCACATGGACTTCATGGATACAGCTGAGAGTCTTGCAGTCATCAGTCAGAATAGAGGAACACTTTGTTTACGTTGGGAGCATTGGTCAGTCAGCAGGTTCCCTCTTGATCTAATGCACTCTACTGCACATGCTAAACATGAGGCAGCTTCTTCGGCCTTGCAGTGTATTGCTGTATAGTACAGGGCCAATGATTGGAGGATAAAAACTATTAAAAAAAGAAGTCATTTTAAATGTTTTTTTCATTTATTTGGATTCACTGTTATCTGACTAAATATGTGAGAAATATTGTTGTGTCCTGCTGTTACACGATGTTTTCTAGTAAAAAATATCAATCAAGATTGACTGTATTTACAGTGATAACCTCGTTTATACTTCATGCTTCTTGGAAAGCGTTCAGATCTCTAAAAAAAGCGAAGTCTAAACGCATCCGAGAGGCGTTCAGGACTGTGTGAAATCACATTGTTTCACACACCTATGAAGGTGGTTCGAGATGTGTTCTAGTTCCTCTGCTGTGCAACTACGTCAGTAAGCAGCGCTGATATGATAAACACGATTTAATCATGTGTCCGCGTTAAGGACTTATGGTGTTGGATGGTTGGTTCAACAGTTCTTCTTCTGTGGTTTCCGATTTGTGATCTGGCCAAGTGTGAATGAACGGGTCTTAAATCTCATTTGGATTTTATCCTCATACAAGACACTTGAAGTGTAAATGGGGCCTTTGTTCAACTTCAACTAAGTCGTTTACTTGAAAAGACTGCCTCACATTGCTTCTTTAAAACGACGTTTCTATTTTTCTTTTTTCTCTGCAAATTAACTGTCAACAATATGATTTATATTCACTTTGGCTCTCATTAGATCTGTTTCAATCAGAGCCTCAAAACTTTCGTCTGTAGTCGTAGGTGTGCTTTTGTGTTCTTACCCTAAAAATCTTAAGTTTATGAAATTAGTAAGTAAAAATGAATTCTCAGCTCCAGGACTGTGAGGGCCAATCAGCCACTCTGAAGCGACTGAAACGTGTCAGGTGAGTTCAGAAAATGACACGACTAACTTTGAAACACTCTGAGCTGAGATGAATTCACCTCTATCTCTCTGCTCAGGGTGGCCTCAGCGTGTCATCGAGCCACCCTTTAAGGACCGCCCACAAAATCCTGAGACTAAAAACTGGCGAAAAACTGTTTGAACCTCTAACTCCACATTTCAGTGGTCAAGTCTTTTCACGTGTTTTCAGCAACTATTTTCCAACATATTTAATGTGTTTTTAAAGAAATCTCAGGATTGCCTTTACACGGACTTTAATTTGAATTTTAAGGTCCGCATACTGCAGATCTGCTGTCTAAGACGGGCTACTGCTGTGGACTGACGATGAGCTGAATCGCTGACCTAACTCTGCTCGTCTCTAGACTGCACTAAAGAGATGCTAAAAACAAAACAGCACCTTAACCATCAGGTTTAGATGGCAATATGTTTATGCTCCCAGCTACATTCTTTCACTCACGGCTTACTGTATTTGAAAGAACAGCGTGGCTGCGAGAGCCCTGCTGTTTTCTGTTCTGCTCCGTTCATTTGATGTGGGAAGATAATGTTGACGCACTATTGTTGCCACATCACAACACTTTGCAGCGCTTCATATGAAATAAATATAAATGCAAAATAGAAGAGCATCTTTGATGTGAAGGCAGCAGCAGGCAGTTACTGTGAAACAAACAAAAAAAAAAGAAGTTTGGATGTGCGGCTGATATGTTTTGACTTAAAAAAGGACGTTAGATGGTTAAAACAGTTTTTACAGTTTAAGCAAACAAGAAACTTCCAGCGTGTAGTGAAGACAGGCGATGTCTTTTTCAGTCCACAACAAAAGCACCGCGGGTCCTGATCTCTGTTAGCAGTCAGAAAGCAGTTAAAACTGAGACTATCCAGGTGGATTCACAGACTTAAACTCTGATACTCTGCCTGTTGTGTTCTGGCTTTGTTTATTTCATGTACCCAGCCTCTAAATCTGAGTCTGGCTTGCAAGTTATGCTCCAAAATAGAGACACGAAGAAGTTAAATCTGGTTTGCGCGCGATGGTTTGAGAGGAAGAGTGTGAACACTGGTTGAGAGACATAGACGGTGAATGAGAGTGAGCGAGCGCGCCGCGATGAAGCTGGTTAATCGGAGGAATAAAAAGCTATTTCCTTAATTGTTTCACAGCGGTTATGTTCAGCACAAACAGACACACAGATATAGAATACGCTCAGCCACCTGCTCCACAATAATTGTTACTGATTTTTTTTTAACACCAATATCCTGTTATTTCACATTTTACACCCAGTAATGTGTGAACTTACACACACGACTGAACAATTACTGAGCAACACACATATATACAAACATAAATAGGTCTAGTAACAGCCGAACTTCTCCAATACTACTCCATTATCTCATCAGAGGTACATATCTAATAACAGAGCTGCAATGATCGGTCGATTAATCCATCAGATCAATGTTTCTCAAACTTTTTATACCACCTCAGAAAATATCCGTCTCTCCAAGTACCACCATTGTGACAGACATTAAAATCATGCAGAGTATTTAAACCATTCGTTCCGTTAATCAATTAATTGTTTTTGATGATTTTGTTTTAAAGAAAGAAATGTGACATTTTTCTGATTTCAGCTTCTCAGATGTGAATATTTTCTGGCTTCTTTCGTCATCTGTGTAAACTGAACCTCTCTGGGTTGTGGACAAAACAAGACACTTCACACTTCGTCACCTTGGCCTTTGGGGAAACAACAATCAACATTTCTCACCACGTTATGGACCTAACGACTGATCAATTCACTGAAAAATATGACATTATTAGTTAGTTAGAGCCCTTCAAACTGATACCACCCCGTGATGTAAAAGTCATCTCCACTGAAGATTCACACAACTCTCCTCTCACGCTGAAAAAACACTAAACAAAGCACAGCTAACAGCTTCATCTACGCATGCAGACAGTTACTTCAACATGAAGCTTAATAAACAACTCACTGCCCTGAAGCGACACATGTATGTATCTTTCACAGCCTGCGCTCATCATAACGTCCGGCCTGCGTTACACGTGACTCAAACCAATCATAATTGCAACTGTTACAGCTGCAATGTGTGAGCACAGCCTCAGTCACTTTCACACACACACACACACGCCGGCCTTGCAGTGAAGCAAAAGGAAAGAAAGAAAGGAGGAGGAGGAGGAGGTGGGGAGGAGGGGAGGAGGTGGTGGGACGTGCTCGAGAAAAACAACTGCGAGTCTAATGCACACACACCTGTAGACCAGGTCAGCCCTCCTGCACCTTCTGACCTCACCCCCCTCTCTCTCTGCTGTGTGACGTATGGTGGAGCCTTCAGTCGCCAAAGAGGAAGAAGAAAAGGCAGCGACGGCGCAGCAGAGCCAGACCGCTGAGAAACACAGCCCGGCGCATCCGCGGGATCTCCATTACCGCCGCCTGCTGCCGTCTCAATGTCTTTAAGGTTTTGTCCTTTTCTCTCTCTCTCTCTCTCCTCTTAAAGCTTCCTCCACCTTTGGTTTCTCATTCCACGAGCTGGGCTGATCACTTCACACACACACACGCGCTCAGTGGCAATGTATGGCTTGCAGGGGGGGTTGAGGAAGAGACCACCAGGTAGAGAGTGGGGAATAAAGGATGTGGATTACCACGAGAGGTGGAGGGAGGAAAGAGCACATGAGGCACTGACACACACATTAATTATCTTTATTAATACACTACAAGCTATCAGTGTGTTCTGCTTTCGATATTTAGGCTTCTTTGGTATGAATGTGTGAAGCTGAGTGCTGACAGGAAGCAGTAGATTGTCTAAATGTTTACTGGAGCTTCATATTTTGGTTGTGAATCGTTCAGTAAAATCGCCTCAAATATTTAAATTTTTATGCCTTTCTACACACACACACACACTCAAAATTTCATATCATTCCAGGAATGTCATGACTGAGTGGGAGTCCGCGGTGTAAATGAAAGATAAGAGCAAAAGTGATGCTGATGTGCGATATGGAGGAGTTTTAAATTGATATTTCATGTTGTGCTTGAGCATAATTTGAACAAAAGCTTAAAAAAAAAAAGATAATTTTCTCCACCATGCTGCTCATGCACACGGCCGTGACCACCCCTCTGTGCTGCGCCGCGTTGGTACAGCCCATGAGAAGCTGCTCAGTCACTGTTGCTAAGGCCCACCCTCTGGAATATAGGACATGACCAGAGAATGTATACGGCTCTCAGCCGTGGGCCAAAGTGCACCTCCTGACTCCTGGATTATATTCATACGTGGTGTGTGAGTATTAACATATGGACAGGTGGAATTTTGGATCGGTGTGTGTGTGCAGATCGCAGGTTTAACAGAGCAGCGTTTTCTGTCTTGTTGTCTGCATGTGGCCTCCATATGAGGGTCAGTTTACTCATAATTCAATCAATGAACAAACTGATTCGGCCATTACTCTACTATCGAGCTACTACAGGCCGGCACACCTCCCCACATGCACCACTCAAAGTCACTAAACGTTTGTTTAAACCGTTTTTTTTTTTTATCAGAAATAATATCTGATTATCGCCCATCTCACATTTATAGCAGTTTGTTTGTAAATATGCAGCGATCTGACATTTCACGACCTCCAGTTTGACAGCGATTTAATTTGCTTAATTTTACAGGCTGCTGCAATTTTACTTTCCCCGCACACAATATTAGTCTGTCTGCATGCATAATTTATCCAGACCCAATGAATCAAATTGCATTTGCGGAGAGACGAGAGGGATTTGGCTCGCGTTTTTATCGTGAACGGGGTTCGACATAGTTTCTCGTGTGTTCTGTCAGAGGGAAACACACTTCTACCACGCACGAGGTGTGTGTGAGGCACTCTCCTCAAGTCTGAATCAACATGTGCTGCTGTGTCACCTTCAGACACACATGATGATGCAGGTTTACCCACAAAGGTGCTGCAAAATTCTGACACAACAACATTAACAACAACGCACCAATTCTAAGTTACCACAGCAGCATCAAACTGATGCCAACCACGTCTATGTTATCGTCACGTACACGTTATTATCGCCTTTTAGGCTATGAAACATTATTAAAGCTGCAACTAATGATTACCTCAATTATCGATAATTCTGCTCATTATCTTCATGATTCATTATTTGTTCGATGAGGACGTCAGAAAATAATAGAAAACTGGCCATCGCAGTTCTCTAAAGCCTAAACTGACTAGAGTTGCACAGTGCCCCGCGGTGCCAAATCGTAACGGTTCCTACTATACTAGAAATTCTACACGATGGTACTACCGTGGATTACTATACTACCGGTGCCAGTTTCCGCTACATAGCGGCCGCCTCTGCTCTCCTCCCGGCTTCTCACTGCTACTCCCTTGTAAACAAACCAACATGGCAACTACTGCAACCGAACTACACAGCTGCTGAATGATTGGCTGTTTGCCAGTTACTGGTGACGTCCGGGGATATGATAGGCTGTTTCCGCACGCTGGGTCCGCCCGTCTGTTAGCTGATTGGCTGTTTGTGTGTTTCTGCCGGCAAGAACGAACTCCATGAAGACAGCTCCGCTTCGATAGAAACTCGCTTCAAAACAAACAACAAGCTAAGGTTCTGTCTCCCAGACGTGTGCACAGCTTACAGTCACAAACACGAGACAACACACTCACCATGGCAGAAGCACCGGGCCCGAGCGGCGAGTCTGCCACGGCGTCGTCAGAAAAAAAAAAAAACTCCTTGTTTCAAACTTGTTTCAGTCTAATTCTTACTTCACCAGTATTATGTTTATCATGCACCAGACAACATTATAAGTAATTAATAAGTATTTATAACTTGTACAAATACACTGCAGTTCATAAAAATAATAATAATAAAAAAAGGCTGCAGTATCGCGATAATACCTGGAACCGTGATACTTTGTCTGGTATAGTATCGTGATACTTTGTCTGGTATAGTATCGTGATACTTTGTCTGGTATAGTATCGTGATACTTTGTCTGGTATAGTATCGTGGTTACTCATTTTGGTATCGTGACAACTCTAAAACTGACACGCATAAATGAGTCTTGTAGTCCAAACACTGATCTAAAAACACAAAGATATTAAACTGTCTGTAATATGAGGTGAGGAAAAGCACCAAATTTACATATTAAAGAGGCTGGAACATGGAAATATTTGTGTTTGGCTTTAAAGAAAAACGATTGAATCTAGTACACGGTCTACACATCTTGAAATGTCTTGTTTTGTCTGCGCAAAAACATAAATATATTCAACTTATTATCACAGAAAACAACTGATTATTCACATTTATTAACTAAAACTGAAAGAATATGAATAATTATCAGAATTTCTTTTCTTTATTTCAGCTCTAAACAGTCTACACTCTAATGGAGAACCTCTAACAAGTTTTCATACTGTAACATTAATAGAAACAAACAGCGCCGTGGAAAATGTTCAAAACAATATGGAACTCTATGGAAAATGTTGAGCGGTGATGTATTCATGATTTGTGGTAAACGGGTTTAAACAAAAACAGCGTTGTGGTCCTTTAAAAAAAAAAAAACAAAGTCCCTGCTTCTCAATTGAATACCCTGTTAAGCTCCACTCCATTGTTTCCCACCATCTGTATACACCCAGATCCAGGATGTTTACCAAGAGTAAGAAATAACCTTGGACTGCACACATTCCACACACACACACACACACACACACACACACACACACTACAGTTAGCTCCTCTGTGTATAGAATACATAATGTAAAGCAGTGTGCAGGGGTGAGTTATAGCCAGCGGACTTCTGCCCAGAGTCACTTCTCTCAGCTGAAAGGTGATATCTAGTCTGAGATACATACGGAAAATTTTACTTACAAATCATACAACATGTCAGACAAGCAGTCGCAGTAAATCCTAAAAATAGTGACAATATATCTTTGAGCTCGTTGTAAAATGAGTATTCTCTTTAAAATAACACAAATGTGACGTTGTTCATTTAGACGGGCGCGTCTCGGCGCCTACGTGACGCTGCTCGCCTAATTTTTCACGGAGCATTTTTAATCTCTGACACGTTCGCTGCCAGACTGATGAATATTCATCATTTATTGAACTCCGCTCGTCTCTGTCTAATTTGGAGTGCGAGTATGGATGTGTGTGTGTGTGTGTGTGTGTGTGTCCTCATTTCAACTCGTGTAACGCTATGGGAGGCCTCGTCAGACATGCTGGGATGTTCAGAGCCATGCAGACGGTTTGGGGCCACAAATCTCAAAGCGTACAGCTCAGGGGAATAATGCAGAAAGGCCAGAGAGAGGGAGAGCGAGACAGAGAGAGACAGAGGTGTATCATCTTTCGTTTCTCTCTTAACTATTAATTTAGCCTCAACTAACCGGTCCTCTTCCAAATTAACCTGACAGATTAGTAAGTCTGCATTGAGACAGACCGGACTCTTTTCATTATTCGGTCTGAATGAGAAAACTTTTCACACCTCTGGTTATTTTTCACCCATCAGCTCTTTTTCAGAGTTTTTGTATCATTACAATAAAGCGCTGCAGGGAACGCGCATGTCTGCAGGCCAACCCGGAAGTTAGCATTGCCCCGGACTGCTCAAATTAAGCTGTGTTAGAATAAAAAGTGGAAGGCATGCAAGGTGGTCTGGATACTGTCTCCTTCTGCACACGTGGGTAGATTATTATACTGTGTGCAAGAAGGTGGATGTGCTCTAGCTGCAGCAATTAACCAATTAGCTGATTAAAATTAAAGTCAATCGTTTCTGTCAAGGACGAATACCAAATATTTGTTTGTTCAAGCCTCTCAAACGGGAGTATTTGCTGCTCTTCTTGCATTTATATGAATATGAATTGAATACTTTGGGTTATTTGGATCTTCTTGAGCTGTCAGATTATGTTTTTCGGCTTTTTGAACTTTTATTGGATAGTAGCAGACGAGTAGCAGCTGAAGACTGACAGAAAAGTGGGAGTGACATGCAGGTCTGAATCGAACTCCGGGCTCACTCTCACTAGGTGAACTACCAGGGAGAGAACTGAACTTCTGATCGTCCTTTTTCACTGTTCACATCATTTGCAGACAAAGCGATGAATCAGATAATAACCGACAGAATCAAAGATCATTCCGCCGAGAAGCTACAACATGAAACAAGAAGAGATCCATCCAGGCACGTAGCGCACGTGTGCACACGAAGTCCGTGACTCATTTTCTACTAAACACGGCAGCTCCTGTGTCTTACTTTAGTTCACTGAATATTAAATGTTGACCTCTGTTCACCTCCACCGCTGACATCCTACAACCATGACCTCAGGCCTGAGTTAGGAGCTCGGTCTACTCTAAAAACGATACATGAAACATGTATTTTCAGTCAATAAAGAATACTGGAAATGAGAAAATTAGCGCTGAATAATAAACCGGGTTGCATATGTTCTAAAAAATACACAACAGGCTGTGAGCTGCAGCACTGCATTCACCTGTGAGCGCGACATATTGCAGCACTTGAACAGAGCATGCACACACACACACACACACACACAATGCTAATCAGCCACGCTTTACTTACTTGATCTAGGGCTCCAGTGGGTGAGTCATGTGGTGGCTGTCGTGGCCTCGTCCAGGGCTCAGAGCAAAGATAAAAGGGAGGAAGGGGAGACTGGGGGCTGAGAGGGCGGAGGGGGTGAGATCAGTGGTAGGTGATCAGTTTGGAGTCAAGACGATGGAGCGATGGTAAGGGGTGGGGGTGGGGAGGAGGGGGTTATGGCTCCACGGCTGCTCTGTCACATGGCACCATCCCAGGTGCGGGAAGAAGCCTGTCGGCCTCCGACTGTGGAGAAGAGACGAGAAACACCGTTAGCGCGCATTTAGGATTTCATGTGCAAGATCTACACCCATCGCAGGCTGTCATCATTATTCAAAGAACGCAGGTGACCCCCGTACACCTATAGACCGTCAGTGCTGCATGCGTCCAATAAGAAGAGCACAAAACAGTCGTCAGTTTATGAGCACGCCGAGCAGAAAAAAAGTCTGCACACTCTGATGTTTATGTGTCTCACAGCGTTCTGTCAACTTCTGAAATCAAATGTCAGGACAGTCCTGTGAACTGTAGCAGAGGCACAGATAATGTAAGTATTCACGTACTGGACAGCGGACGCGTGACATCAAAATCTGCCATGCCGCCATGTTTGTAGTCCTGCCTCTTCTGCCTCCCTTCTAATTTAAAAATCAACAAAGGCGTGGATCGTCGGCACACCTGAGGCCTGGCTGCTCAAACAAGCCGTTTGTAACAGCACTCAGCTGTCAGTCAAAGCGTCCACGCTGTTAATCCTGCATAACTTTAAGCCTTAATATAATCTGAACAGGTGAGTTGTATATAAATTCACCCTCAGTACAGTTGTCATGAACGGGGAAATTAGCTACAGAGACCAAAACTGTTTTTTGTACCAGGCTGTAAACATGTTTATTTCTGCTGTGAAGTTGGACATTTGAACATGGGGACTTATGGAGACTGACTCACTTCTGGAGCCAGCCTCAAGTGGACGTTTGAGGAACTGCAGTTTTTTGGCACTTTTACATTATGGCACTTCGCTTCACAATCAGGGAGGTTGCTGCTTGGTCCAAATGACAGTGGTTTGGACCAATCAGCGTGCTATGAAGAACTACAGGCAGCTATAGGACGTCTACAGGAAGTGACTGTTTGAAAATAACAATGGCGGCTGCTAAAAGAGTTAGCATAGATGCAGCTCGAATCGGGTACATCAGAAGTGGAGAGTAAAGAACGTCCCTGTTTCTTAATGGAAAAGACTGCGTTTGACAAATGCCTTCCCATGTGGTTCTGTATAACAAACCATCTGGTTGCAGTCAGCCCCTGCATCCACAAACTGCATGTACATCAGGAGCATTATCTTGCAGGTATTGTAATGTCTACAAGAAGAAGACAAAGAACAATGAAGTTCGCAGCTTGCAGACCGGGAAGTGCACTTAATTCAAACTAATAATTATCATAATTAGTCTCCTTGAGGTGTGGGCAACTACACAATATGAAAGAAATGTTTCCTAACGCCCAACGCCACCTGATGAAGTATTCCTGCTAATCCAGTTTCTTTCATTCGGTTGTGAGTTCTGCCAGGAAAACCTCCGTGAAATGAAGTGACCGAAACTGTTTGTGCGAAGCGGTCCGCCTATAACCTCCGTCAGGTCTCTCAGTGACTCCGTTCGATTTCATCACATATTTCTCAGGTGTGAATTACAACTTTGTGCGAACTGGAAGATGAGTTACACGGGCTCGTTCAAAAATCATGTACGGTTTTGTTCGGCAATGAGCTCTTTCTTTTTTTTTTTTTTTTTAATCCCCCCACACGGCACACAAAGAAGCATGATTGAGCTTGTTTGGACACCTGTACAAAAAAAACTGGAGAGAGAGAGAGAGAGAGAGAGATGAAAAACAGCCAAACTGTAAACTGTTGTTGGCCCTCACTTCATTGTGGTTACTTAATACATTTAAAAACAGCAGATAAAACTCTCAGGTAGATTTCAGATAACGGTGGCATGCCATGCTGAAATTTCATTGGCCCGGAGCGTCGAAAATCGGCGAGCCGTCCCTTCACAAATATCAGATAAGGATGGGACTCGCTCCAGATGTGTGAATGTGTGCTCAGGGGGAAAGCAGTGTTGACTTTCTCACAGCAGATTGGTGATGAGACGCTGCCGACGTGTGTATTCTGAACATGGATCCGGACGTTTGGGGGCCCTCACGGTGGACGCCTGGCCTTTATCTCCACCTTCTTCTTCACCTTCCTTCAAAGCTGCTCTTTTGAAGGCGCCACATATTAAGAGGACCTCCTCACGCGCAAGGTATGACGAAGGAGCTGAAGCGTTTTTATCATTTTATTTCTATGTGCTTTTATCAAAGATGCCACGCCATCCTTGATTTCTTCACGTGTCACAGGAAGCTCCGTCCGTCCTTCACCATCTTTTGGTCCAGCTGCAGTGTCGTCTGCGGCAGACCGGCTAACACTTGCTTGTTATGGAACATCGTGACAGTCTTTATTCCTCATCTATCAATGCTTGTAAATAAGTACAAGGACTACGTGACAAATGGTGCAGATGTGGAAAGGTCAGCCAGCTTATACAAGCACGTGTTATCAGCTCGAAGAAGGTCAAACGAGAGAGTCCAAATTCGGAAGTCTGGTCTTTTTTAATTATAATCCAGCTGCATTTTGTGAGGCAGTGCATCAGCCGTCATGACAACAACAACAACAACAACAACAACAACAACGCAATCATGGTCTCACAACTTATGTAACAGTGAAGTGACGGTGATACACCCAAAAGAAAACCAGACTGATCACTCATTTCATGACCAATTATCATAACTAAGATTCAGGAGGGAGAGCAAACACATCACACGCCAAACTGTTTCATGCTTTAGTTCCTTCATATGCACAATGAATACAGTCAGAGGCAACGAAACTTTTCAGATTCCCCCTGAAACGATGTTTCATACAATACGTATGAAAGATGAGGCAGTGGAGCATCACCTGACCTTAACCTTTACATCTGTATGGGAGAACGTTAACCGTCTGTCAAGAGGAACGTTTGATTCACTGACCAAACTATTCATGTCAACTTCAGGTATTCTCACACATGCTGAAAGTGCTCAACACTCTGTAAGGTTAGCACTGAGACCAATGAAAGTGATACGGTAGCTTGCTTTGAAAGATTGGGACAATACTTTGATTTGCCCAGATCAGGGTCGTCAAACGCTCACCCAGTGGGCCACAACTGAAGACTGGGACTACGTCACGGGACACCTCCTATGTCGGTAAGCCTGTTTGCCTTGTCAGCAGCCTCCCGTCTGCTTTGACAGTCCCCTGTTCTCAAAGTCAACTTTTCGTTTGGACGTTTTCTCGGGGGCTCTAATGTCGCTGTGCATTCATCCGCTGACCGCTGATCAGTGTGTCAATAAACAACCGAAGCAGCGGGGGGGCTGGTGCACAGGTCTTGACCAATGACGGTATCTTGACCCGTGCGGTGGCTGCTGCAGTGCATTGTGGGATTTGTAGTATGCACGGTGGGAGCGCGATTGTGAATTGTAGGTCTATATATTCAGGGAGAATATGCGATCAAGAGATCGGGATTAATCAATGAGACATGAAACATATAGCATGCTCTATTCCAGTGAAGATGGCAGCAAAGCTTGTGAAAATGGGTCTGACTGTAGTGGGGTAACGACTTAATCAGTTCAAGTTTAGATCAAACATTTCTATGAATATCAAAAGGCTAAAACGTGGCCTAGCTAAGCTCTGATTGGCATTCCAGTACTTGCTTTGCTAATACAGCAGGTACAACAAAACACAACCAGTATCAGTCGATGTGACTCAGCCATGATGTGCAATCTGTTTTTTGGGTGTTTGATCAACCTCTGCATCCGGAAATGTGTTATATAACCCTTAGCACAACATCACAATGGGAACAGGTCAGTGTGCAATCTTATCTAATAACGTTGCACGGCCTGAAAACTGGCTGCAATTAACATGTCATCCTCCGACTTCTTGATGTGCTGCCACACTTTTTTTTTTTTGGATGTCATTTTCTAATCATGACAGCGATAAATCATGCCACCAGTCAGCTAATTACAGCTGAGCCGGTCAATAATTACACTTCCGTGCGCCCAGTAATGACGGTTTACTTTTCACGGCGCAGTCGATGTCCCCCCTTCGCCTTATCTCTTAACATTTGTTTGTGTAAACATGGCACTTGACACTGGATGTTCAACAAACACACACACACACACACACACACACACACACACAAACACAAAGTGACCGTGTGCTCACACACACTCTCAGTGTGTCACAGCTGGAACATTAAAAAAAGCTTAAAGCCCTTCTGTGAGTTGTAAACCTTGAAATTTACCTCACTTACTACATTAAAACTAAAGTTTTGGCCAATTAATGGAGAGAAATGTCATTATTTTTAAATCCATTCATCATTTCAGGCATTTTTCAAGTAGAAATATCCAACATTTACAGGTTCTTGCCTCTCATGTGAGGATTTTAGGCTTTTATTTTCAAAAAGAAGCCATTTGAACACGTCACCTTGGCTTCTGAGTCAGATCATGATGCCCCGTTTTTCACTATTTTCTCACATTTTACAGACAAAACAACGAATCCATTAACTGAAACGATAATTTGCTCCGTCTAATGTGGAACGGCGACGTCCGACAGATGTCAGGTATATTCGGTGTGTGTGCGCTCGTGCTGATAAAACGTACTGTAGTGCTGCATCGCTGATGTTTTTCAACCAAACACGAGAAGTTACATTATCTTTTGTCTTGACTCCAGATGTCCCACACCTCATAACACATGAGCCCTGCGAGGCAAAGCACAGCTGCTCCTGCTGCCGACTCCAACATCGAGGTTTGTTTCACCTCAGTGTCAGCTGCACGCTTAACCGGGGTTCTCACAGGTGTTTGTAAATGTCAATACATGCTAAAAGATAATTAAATCAAACTGAAACTGTAACAGAAAGATGGAGCACAAAATGAGCTGATATACAAAAATCAAACACATTGCTACTATTACTACTATATTATTAAAAATATTAAATCATGTCATGAGGCAGATTCTTAACTCCATTCTCTTCAAATCACGGTTCAGATGTACTCACTGCGGGTAAGTCAGCAGAGCAGGTAAACACAGGTATCTTTGCTGTGGCTGATTTCACACTGTAATACGTTTCCTTGTGTGACATGATTCCCTGACGGCAGTCATCACTTGCTTGCTTTGTCACCAAACCTGTTTTTCCCTTTACACATATTTAGCTGTCAAGTGCGGGCAGCCAGGAAAAAAACAAACAAAAAAAAAAGGTGCTGGCAGGCCGACCTGAGATGAAAACCATACCTCGGTGGCCTGTATTTGAGCTGAATGGGACAAGGGGAGGTGGGACGGAGGAAGTAAGGCAAGCTGGATGGACCTTTCTTTGGATATTGTCAGAGGGAAGGCGAGCCGCTACAGCCTATTGACTCTGGTAAATATAGGGCACCGAGTCAAATAACACACACACACCTTATAATTATTAAAGACCTATGATTGGTCTGAAATGAAATGTATTGAATAATTAATACCATCAGTAAACTGCATCAAACAATGAATGAGCAGTAAGTATGCAACACACTTTGCATACACTCTTTGCACAACTGCATATGTTTAAATAGGCTCCTTTTAACGCACCCCCTTTACTCCATGATGATTCATCTTGTATACAGCAGGGCTACTTATTAAACAGTAAATAAATGTCAATAAGAGGACCAACACTAAGAGTCTGCACCCAGGCTAGCAGGTCTAGTGGGATGCAAGGATGCACTTGCACCCAGAGTTCCCCCGAGAACTTCATGTCTCAGTTCAGTCTACTGTCGTCTTTATGTGGCACTGTAATTAACCGCTTAGCATAGAGGAGTTTCAAGTCGTGCTGCATAACTCAAATTAAATTCAAAGCAGTGTTTTGAATTCAACATGCAAATATTCAGCATGTTTACCATGTTATTTTATGGCCAACATTCAGTACTGAACACAAACCAGGTGAGGATGTCGGGAATATTTTAACGTTTGCAGGTATTTGATCGGAAAACACAAAGTTATTTCAATACATCTTGTGGGAAACATGACTGTTCATGACAATCCGCCCAATTATCGTCAATATCTTTTACTTAAAAAAGGTCAACCTTGTGGCAGGAAAACTCCAGCGGTCACCAACTAAGGTGCATCCTCTGGGAACCACGAACATCTCTATAAAATTTAATGGCAATCCATCTGTTGAGATATTTCAGTGGTTGCCTGGCTGACCGACAGCGTCATCTCGTCAAAAGCATCTTTACAGTCCCTTAAACCAACAACGTGCCCGCGGGCATCTAATGCTGTTCATTAAATAATCATGTCGACCAAGCAAAGCAGGTTCTTTGCAGTGTGGTAGTAAAGTCAGAATCGATGAGCGTCACCGCAGAGATATTCCTGTAAAGCAGCTGCACAGTGTGTCGAGTTTGCAGAATGTTTCAGCTCAGGTTAGGCAGTCAAAGAAGAAAAACTGGGAGGCTTCTAAACAACAACCAGGATTGTGCGTCTGCTTTGTATTGTACACATACAGAGGTGTAGAGAGGATGGAGCTATGGCTGAGTACAATCGGTTCTGGAATGATGCATCTGGAATACAGCGAGTGGGCGGAAAGTGATCACAGACTTCAACAGCATCCACAAACACACACACACACACACAGAAAGAGACGTAAATAACCAGAACACTGGTGTGAAAACACATGTGGACTCCTGGCCATAAACCCGCAGCCAGTGCTTGAATATGTGGACCACAAACAGTAGTTATTTGCACAGCATTACACTTCACACAAAACAACAAGACCACTTCCTTTCCACTTAGGGCTCTGTTTCCCTCCATCAATGGCCGCAGTCCAGGCTGCTTCACCTCCGACTCCCGAGCGAGGCAGAGCCCGTACAAGTTTCTCGTGATGATAAACAGGAGATGGCGTTTCACTCCTCTTAACCCACCCCCCGAGCTTCTCCATACTTTCACATTGCATCGTAAATCCCTTTGGTCCTGAGCCAGTAGCAAATTTAAAGCAGGCAGTACACATGAAACGAAAGTGAAACTGGCGTGTTCTCACAGATGACAGCGGCACATCTGCGACTAGAAAGACGGCTGTGTCGGTCAACCGCAGCGCGAGCAGGACTCCTGTTAAAACTTGTCAAAACTTTTTCCAGTCACCTACCACTGGCTGTGGTCATGTGATTAGATGAGGTGTTTATGTGTCTGCTTAGCGGTTGTACTTCCAGTTTATTATATATATTATTTACGCTGTGGGGAGGTGAGCCATCAAGTTCAGACAAATGAATCCCCAGATGTGCAAGGGTCAACCAAAAGTCTATTCATAAGTACGTGTGTCTGAGTACCTTTAAAGGTAAATAGATTTATCATGGCAGCATCAGGTAGCTTTTATTAGAATTTAGTACAAGTAATTCACTGTAGCTCGACTTGTAGAGCTTAAAAATGAAAACATTCCCACTGAAATCTCGACTGTTAATTGCTTTTCCAATAAATTACTGATGTTTGCACCAAGAGGTAGAACCAAGAGTTAAATCTTCTTCCTCCTGAGAGATTAAATTCAACTTTTAGAGCTTTAAAACCTTTGCATCGTCTTTGTTTAGAGCTCATCATCTAAAATGTATTCCTCCTTCACACAAACACAAACTCCATCGTGTGTCACAGAAGGGAGAGACCTCCAGTTACAGTTTCAATTGCATCCAATGTCATTTGAGAATCCGCCAAATTCAATTTCAGATTGAGAATAACGGAGCCCCAGGGCCATTCATCTGCTCTGCACATTCAGTAATAGCAGTGATGCCGCAAAAACAACAAAACAGCGGACGCGATGCCAAGTCGAAGCATTCTCCAGTGCAGGAATACCAAATATGCGAGACACATTTAAGTGCTGACTCCCGTCTACGTGAAACTTGGGGAAGTTATCTCACCACCCACCCCCATTTAAAAACCCAGGCACATAGACACCTTCATGCTCTACTTCACAGCGCCATATGCTCATTACTGCACTGTTCACTTCACATCTAAGGTGAGATAACCACCACAACTGTTAAAGTTCCTCTAATTCACTTGACGGTGTCCTCTGGGCACATGCAGTCACATCAGCAGAGAATAATGTACCTGTGAAAAACATCCTCTCCGTTTCTTCTTATTGCTTTCTCATTTCCCGGCATCATCGTCACCGTCCTTGCAAGAAATCCATAAAGTTAAAAACTATCGCGTGACTCTTCTTCTTGTGTCCCGGCATGTTCAGGGAAAGACCGGCTCGGCTGTTAGCTCACAACACCGCAACAACAAGCGCTCTTCCTCACTCTGTTTTCTCACTTGCCCTATCGATTTCTTCCTGTACGTGGTCTCTCTCTGTTTCTCTCATTCTTCCTCTTTACCTTTTCTCCTTCCCTCCATTTCCTCCCAACCCTCACAAATTCTCACAGTCTGCTGCACAAGCGCAGCTCTTCTTCTTTTTTTTTTTTTTCCAGGCGAGAATGTAGGCCATCGCTCTGACAGCAGGAAGGCAGCGAGGAGTCGAAGCAGCGCCGCTCTTCTTCTTCTTCTTCTTCTCTGCATTCTGCTTGCTCACAGCAGCTGAAGACAGCACGCATGTCCTGACAGGTGACAAATTATAGGAAAGACCTGAATAAATGAGTTGAGGAGTGTAATGAATGCAGACGCTTCCACACAGGTGCACTGCATGGTACAATTAAGCAACCAGAACTCGGAGGTGCACATCTCCTCCAGGTTTGTCTGGAGGCTCGTGAAGTGTATGTCCGGCATCAGAGTAGAGCAAGAGGAGACGATGTGCAGGTTAATCTGGACGAGAACACCAGCCTCGTAAAAATGCAAACATAAAAGAGTCTGCCAGCACCGATGTGACCGCCGCATACGCTGTGCCGCCTGGCAGACGAGCGAGGAGTCAGCGGTCAGTGTCAAGAATCGTGTCAAAAACTGGGAATCGCCGCAAACATGAGAGGTCCTTCACAGAAGATATTCGGCTGATGTGTACACAAACAAATCATCATCAAATCATGCTGTGTGGCGTTTATAAAAAGGCCCGAGCACGTCCAGCTGATCAAGACGGCAAGAAGAAGGAAGAGAGTTCATCAGTTCACCTGGTGGGGTGTGTTTCCCATGTACTAAGGTGTAAGAGTCCTTACAGCAGCAGCAGCAGCAGCAGCGCGGGTTTGCTGCATGTGCATGTGCACTGCTGCATGTCTCTCTGCCCTAAAAAGCAAGAAAGAGGGTCCAGTGTTGGGGCACAGATGGCAGCAGCTTGAGTCACAACAACTGCTCAGCTGGCTCATGCATAGTCACTAACACGACATCTGCATTTATGGGAAAGAAGTCAGTAAACAGGGTCAGAAACTGTGGTTAAAGATGTTTTATCTGGGGGCATTTAAGAGTTAAATGAAGGAATCGAACCACAGCTGGTGCGGCAAGGACTTTTAGCCTTTGTGCATGGAGCGTACACTCTACCAGGTGAGCTCCTAGGACGCCCTGGAAATTGTGGTTGACAGCAACATGATATGTAAGGACAAACAGGAGAGCAACTCTTCCTCAGGTGACGTGATCAGCAATAACACACCGTCAACAATCACACAGAGAGGACATTATAGTGGAGTTGCAGTGGGTAAACCCTTCATTACAAACACCAATGCCATCAGCGCTGGTCTGCAGAGATGTGGAAACAAGTGATCTGGTCAGATGAGTCATCTTCGCCATATTCTCCACAAGTGTGGCGTACACCAAGAGAACGGTGCAGGCTCGAATGTTGGACCCCTACAGTGAACGAGGGGATCTGGTGGCTCTGTTATGCTGTGGGTTTGGGTCCACTTGTCCCCTTCAGAGGGAAGCGTCACTGCAAATCAACACAAAGTAGCTCTGAGTGATCAACTTTATCCAAACACTTCACTCCTGATACAAAGAGTCTCTTCCAGGATGTCCATAATACACTTCGGTCGGTTTCTGCCTCTAATATGTCACCCTCTATGTGTGTGTACATGTGTGCGTGTGTGCTGCTGCCTCACACTGCCTCGCAGTGCCAGAGTCGAGGGACAAACCACAGCATACAGCAGCCCCGCGCTGCACAGGCTACAACAAGAGCTGGTTCACATTTGCAGAAACGAGGGCTTCTGCACGTCCCATTGCATTTTATCTGAGACGACTTGAAATCCTCTGGAAAACTGTTTATTTTATCTACACGCTCTGATTTGTGATAACGCCGATCTGCCAGGACTATGTAAACCAGGGCCCCCGCACCGCATGTTGAAACTAGGCCAGAGCTGTAGACATCACACCTCTAGTAAAAGAAAACTGCATCGAGAGATCATTTCACTCGATACCCGTAAGGTAAACAACCTGATAAGGTCCGTCCTGATTACTTTTTGCCTCACCTGCCATAAAGAAATACCATTCATCCATCGCTACTGCTGGCACAGGATTAATGTATATAGATTTCTGAAAGATATGTATAGAGAAGCGAGCATGAAGTTAGAATCTGTATTTTCTTGAGAAACTTTACCGTTATTTGGTAAAACCAAGGAGATATGTTGGTCGGTAATGTACAGAAATGCCTCATATATATGTTTGAGGTCATTTATAAATAGTGCCTCCGTTACATAGCTCACCAGAGAGCACTGACTCCGCTCAGTACATTTCTTGGTTCAATAAATGTTCAAAATATTGGCCGATATATCGCAGAGATGCAGCGGCGATGTACTAATAGCATCGTATACTGTGGTATTAAATTGACAGGTATCACACTGTATATCTACCGTCCACTGAATCATGATGACATATTTTGTTAAATTGGAATGAGACGTTTGTTCCGACCCCGAAAATAAACCTTTTCTGTTAAGCGATAGGGATCAAGAACCGCTTCCAAATGAGCCAATCCATCAAGAGTCATATACCTCCAAACATGTTCATTCCTTTGATGAAAATGCAACCGGATTCTGACAGTTGAATTCGCAATTTAAAAAGACGTCAAACTCATGCGTCTGCGCTGCCGGAAAATCGCAACACAAGAGGTGTCAAACTGGAGGAAAAACAAACTGTCTGAAGGGCAAATTCTTTTCACGGAGAAAAAACAACAACAGTGCTGATAAATATCCGTAAAATGACAAAGTAACAGCAGCAACAAGCTGAAACCTCTTTCTAGGAACAACCTGACACACAACATTCACAACACACAGCCTGGGCAGATATTTTCTTTGAATGCCTCGTCCACTTAAACAATGACTGGCAGACTGTTGTTAAATTTTTATAGTATTGTATTTTGTTCCTGTGTGTGGTACTGTTACACTGTGTAGTGCTCTTAAGCTTGAGCTGACCGGTTCTTCTCGTCCAGCAAATTTCATTGTATTGTTGACTCTGTGTTAACTTACACATGACAAATACACCTGAAAAACTGTGAAGGCCTACTTTGTTTTTGCTCAGCGATCAATATATGAATCGATAAAGAATCATCACTTTCATCAGTTCCTATCTGTACTTCTGTTTTCATTCCGTTAAGGGTCATTGTAATCGTAATAACTGTGTATACCTTGATATTTTCAGACAGTTCCTGTGCCATGAGAATCTCTAACATATCATTAATGATGTTATTTTAATTCATATATCAATCTGTATTAGAAAAATCCACCATCAGTCGAGGTTGACCATTTTGATTCTTTGGCAAAATACTGAAAAACTTTAATTTCTGGCGCCCCAAGTGGTCAGAACCCAAAAGACACCATAGTAGACATTAATAAATGTCACACGACTTTGTTTTAATGAAAGTAACACCAAATCATAAAGTACTACTGTGCAGTGTAAACGCAACGGCAATCCATCCATTAGTTTGAGGTCATGGGTTACTCGGATACATCATCAGGGAACCATGAACGTAAAATTTGGTGCCAACCAAACAGCCACTTCTGTGGCTGTGAAGTGAAGCCAATGTGGAAGTACCAAAAACTGCAGTTCCTCAAACGTCCACTTGAGGCTGGCTCAAGAAGTGAGTCAGTCTCCATAAGTCCCCATGTTCAAATGTCCAACTTCACAGCAGAAATAAACATGTTTACAGCCTGGTACAAAAACAGTTTTCCCGTTCATGACAACTGTACTGAGGGTGAATTTATATACAACTCACCTGTTCAGATTATATTAAGGCTTAAAGTTATGCAGGATTAACAGCGTGGATGCTTTGATTGACAGGTGGAGGCTGTTACAGATGGCTTGTTTGAGCAACCAAGCGTCATCCGCCCCGCCTCAGGTCCACCACTGATCCAAATCTTTGCTAATTTTTAGATTAGCCGTAGGAAAAGAGGCAGGACTGCCAAGATGGCGGCAGCAAGAGCCAGCTTTTCAGAAACCTTTGTACGCACACTGGCGCCAACACTTTACGTAGAAGTTGAGATATTTCAGTGAAAACTCCGACCTGTAGGTGGTGCTAGAGGAGAAGCCAGGTGATCAAAGTCACTGGGTTACATCCTCTGTGCACCGTGAATACCGACGCCAAATTTCATGCCAATCCACCTGATGGTTGTTGAGATATTTCAAACATTGCCATTGGAGCTGTCACTTATGAGCACTGTGATTTCCAGTGAGCTGCTGACCTCTGGTCGCCTCGCTCATTCTTGTTTTGATATTCAGAAACTGGAACTCGAGAGTCTGAAGTACTCGCTTGGCTACACTGGGACTCACAAAGTTTATTACATTCACTTGTCCTCAGATAAAACTTTCCACAAACACAATTTGATCAACTGAAGTGTGTGAGATAACAACAAATAAATCAACTGCCAACAGCTGTGTGTTACGGTTACAAACACCATAGGACAAATTTAGGGGCGAACAGTCTGTTCTTATGATCCATGAACAATGTTTCCAATATTTGAGGGTTGATGCTAAAAGTTGAATCCCAGTGTTGACACTGATCTTAAAAAGAAGATGTCAGCAGCTTCAGTTTGATTTTATGGTTAAGAACGGGACAAACAACTCTCTACGAGGCGACGGAGTCAAACACCTCGCTGCACGCGAGAAAGAACCGTCTAAAGAAGGTGATGTTATTCACAGAAGGAGCAAGATGTGACACTGTGTCATAAAGACGGATGAAGACGGATGTTTGAAATGTTAAACTAAAGCAGAAGATGCAGATTTAAAGATTCAGCTGATTCAGTGGAGTTTTGGTGCTGAAGTAGTAGAGCACGATATCAAAAAAAATAGATCTGCAGTCGCGTGACATACGCCGAGATGTTCACGTGCTATCATCCCCAAAAAGTTGGGGCAGGTGAGCCTCACCGATTCGGTCATCAGCATTCAGTATTTGCTGGCTGTTCTGACCCCAGCGTTAAAGCATCTGAGTGACATTTTCGCAGGTCGGCTGCAGGTGTCCTGAGGGTTCAAAACAAACAGCATGAAAACCTACTACAAGCTCCAGCAGAAGAATGCTGTGACAGTGGCAGGCAGGCTGCAGCAGCAGCAGTGCTGAGTGCTAAAATGGCTGCTCATTCTCCATACAGACACACAGAGAGCTTAGCTGAGAAGAGGAGGAGGAGGGCTCCCACTCCCAACAATTTGCCTCAAATGTGGCTCATCCTTAGGTAGGCTTAACAGCTCGTGTGTGTGGAGCTAATAAAAAGGAAACGCCGGGGCCGTCGCTTGCAAGAGAATAAATATTAAAACACGCGGGGTTCACACTCTAATTAGAGACTTCTTCCAAAAAAAAAATCATCCTCCACATCCCCGTGCACAAACGCTGTCTTTTAACCAAAGAGGTGAAGGGAACTACGCCGCCACGTGCCGACAAGATCCTGTTAAGGATCTTCATGTCTTCTGAGAGTCCATCCATAATTTTTCTATTTATTTGCATGCATTGTTTGATCTGTCATACACACGAGTCAGGCTCTTTTATTTATAACAATCACGACTATTTTCGCTTGTTTCTCGCAATGTTTTCGTTCTGCTGTTGACAGTCAGGATGTACTGAGGCAGTCGTGGCAAACTTTGAACTGAATAACTGAGGGCTGCATGAACTCTATATCCTGGGTTCTTATCTGGACTACATCTAAGCCTAGAGAGGCCCAGATACAATGCTTTCACTTAGAACATGGCAAAGTCTGCGACGCCAATACTACACAAACAGACTACCGTCGCTATCAGCGAGTGCACTCGAGCAAAACAGAAGTAGTTGACTGCAACGTGCATAAAGAAGCATTTAACGAATTATAGTGTGATAGTATCGGTGTCTGGTTATCGTCCAGACTCGCCTCTGACTAGTTCTCAGAGCCACATTTGTGATTTTTAGGCATTGAACGGACTGAACTTCACGTATGTTCAAACAGCCTTGGGTTGTTAGTCGTTGTAGTTTCTCAGCATTGTTTACATCACAACTTCGAACGAAGCCAACGGAAAAAAAAAAAAAGACTTTAAATAAACTTTAACACATTAAAACTGAAACATCTCACCCCCTCCTCCTCTCTCTCTCTCTCTCTCTCTTTTCATTTGCCATGAAACAGATTTATGTTTGAGAAAAAAAACAGAGCCCGTTTTCCAACCTTATTATCAGAAGATTTGCAACCACTTAAAACACCTCTCTGCTACCCTATGACACTTCTAGCACACAGAGGCCAAATTCCAAAGTAATACCAACGCTTAAACGGCCTTTAAAACCCAAAATATTGTGAGTAAAACAAGGTAGGTCATCTACTCACTCCAAACATATACGGACAATCAATCATTTAGACTCAATTCAGCTAATTCACCTTCTTTACATGCAGTTATATCCTTTAAATCAACCGCTGCAATGTCTTAGAAATCAGTGCAAATCAGAGTTTAACAGGCAGCTGTCTCGACCTAAAACCTATGAAGTCATGTAAGTATAACCCATTCATTCATCCACATGCTTCAAGCTGTTGACAAACAATATTTTGCACCATTTAAAAGTATATAAAAAAAAAAACACACACACACACTACTTCTTGTCAGCTGACAAACCTTTAAAAGCAGCACAATGAAACAGAAACGAGGTCGACTGAGGTGAATTCTCTGTTTTGTTTTTGTCCCGTTAATCGAAGGCTAAGCATCGCCTCCGCCTGCGCGTTCTTTACGTTCACGCCGTGCACGACTTACACATGTAGGTTATCTATATAGAAAAACAACAACAACAACTATAGGTTTTTTTTTTTGGCCGTGTGCCAAGAGGTCAAGATGCCCGTTTTCGCGGTCAAGCGCGTTTTTAGTCTATTTAACCGACCTGCAGCGACTCCTAGAGGCCGTTCGCGTTATCGTTTTTAAAAAAAAAAAAACAGCCTCGTATGTTTCAATGCAGGTGGCGGAAAAAAAAGAAAAAAGAAAAAGGGGCAGCAAAATGTCCCATTTGCACGTTATGTGTTCAGCTGAGAGAAGATGGTGTCTTTGAAAAAAAAATTGTAGCAAACGTTATGTGGAAAAATCAACAATGAGTCAGGCATGTTTTGGAGGAGGAGGAGGAGGAGGAGGAGGAGGAGGCCCTGCTCTGCTCGGCTCTGCTCGGCTCGGCATATTGCTGCTCCCCGCTGCAGCTCAGCCCAGTTAAAAAAAAAAAAAAAAAAAATCATGGATGGGGGTCAGGATGACATGTTGTTGTCATGCATGCATTTCACTCACCTGTTTTTGTTTTGTTTTGTTTGTTGTTTTGTTGTTGTCGTCCCTTTTTTTTTTTTCTTTTTCTTTAACTTGTAAATAAAAGATCCGAGCTGAGTGGAAGTTGTCACGCTGGATGATTAATCCACCATGCAAAGATTGCGCGTTGAAAGCAGCACGGTTAGCTCGTTTAGCTCACCAGCTTAACTTACTTCGCGACAAGGATACTCACACGTCTTGACTTTATTTTTATTTATATCCGCTCATACTTTGGATTTATAATTCTGCGGTCAAGATGTGACGGTTCATGTTTATTTATATATATATATACATATACATATATATATAAATATATATGTATATATATAAAAAAATCCAACTGGGGCTTAGCTCGGGGGAACCGAGGGCAAAAGTTGCGCGCTAAGCTTGGCTCGCTGGCAATTTTAACGTCAGCTTCTGTTGACAAACAAGCCTGCGTAGTTAAAAATCACACACACGACTTGAAGCGAGCTAACGCCAGGCAGGCTACTGCCAGCACGGTTAGCTTAGCCCGGGCTAACCAAGCTTTGCTTAAATCCAAACGTTGCTCCGTAAAAATCCCGTTTTCCGCCGCGGCCGACTCGTGTCCCATCGGCGGCTGCGGATCGTTAAGTAACTCCGGGAGTCACTCGTGGGCGGTTTTCGTGTGTTTCAATGACGGCGCACTCGCGTTTGCAAACCCAAGTTATCGCTTTGGTCTCTGCTGCTCTCCGCCATTTCCAATCTCTCTCAACACAAACAAACAGGGGGCTGCTCGTGCTCGTGCGCGCGGAGCAGGAGCGGAGCGTCGAGGCGCGCTCACGGCGGGAGGAGGAGGTGGTGGAGGAGGAGGAGAAGCTTCTGCAAACCGTGTTGATAGAAAAGAAGAGCTGACTTTTGATTATTCTAATTAATAATCAGACTTTGAGCTGACATAAAACTGGATATGTGGAGTGCGCGGTGCAAACACTGCAGGCGGTGCGCTGGTGCACTGCTCGGGCCTCCAGGAGCAGTGTGCACAGTTTAACATACTGATGCATCGTTAATCATAAATGTTTAGTTTACATTGAGGGAAGTCACCAAACTGCATTAAAAATACATTTGGTGGAGAGCAGCATGCACGGATAACAGACGTAAACACAGCTAGAAAAAACAACAAGCACAGCATTCAGGTTTATTTATCACATGCAGGTTAACACGGGGTCAGCAGCTCAGCACTGAGAGTGTGTAACACACACGGAAAATACAGTGCTACATAAACAATGCAGGTAAAAATAAGAATATAAAATACAAAGTATGAAAAACTAGAATAAATATGCATCTAATACAAAATACATAGATTACTAAATATACAAAACAAAGTTGGGATAAAATATTTTCACCAATGTGATTTATTCTTCACAGATAAAGTTTATTCCAAACATTTCACAGTGAACATTTGCAGTT
The DNA here is from genome assembly GCA_036365135.1 of Miichthys miiuy. NCBI lineage: Eukaryota > Metazoa > Chordata > Actinopteri > Sciaenidae > Miichthys > Miichthys miiuy. Next base: position 19,720,191 of record CM071620.1, read on the forward strand.
AACCTGACGCGTATAAACAGGAATAAAAAAGTTAGTATATAAATAGGATATATTCCACTATTGGAAGACTGATTGTAAACTACCGTGTACTACTAGATAAAATATAAACTGCACAGTCATGATAACCTGCATTTCTCCCCCTCAAATTGTTGCATTTACATTTTAAATGCTTTGCTATTCTTATGTTTATTTATGTGTTTGCACTGGAACAACACAAAAAAGTCAAATCAGAAACTAATTCCTGGCAACGTTGAGAGATTTTAAAAAGAGATTTTACAAAGTTTAGTTAAGTTTACAAATTGACAAATGTTCTCCTTTGCTCTGTTTTAAATTGACTGAAATTCTCTTTGAGTTTTTGACGACCACGAGAGTTGTGATTTTTATTTTTCCACATTGTTTAATTGATAATCAGTGAATTATATGAAAGGAAAGAAGTGCTGATGCAAGAGTCACATACATGCTGTGCTCTCAATATTCTTATCGCTCTCTCAAAACACACTCTGAGCTTCTAATGTAAAGTCTTATACTCGTTGTATACCGTTACCTGCTTAAAGATCCAGTATGGAACAAAATTAGCATTCAGCTGGAGTCTTTTGTCCACCTGATAAATGCAAATCCACCAACTCCTGAGAGAAAAAATCTGGCTCTTTATCTGCTGGACGCTGCACAGTGTTTACCAAACTTTGTAGCATAGAGTTTATAGATAATGCTGCAGATGCAAACAAGATACTCCTGGAGTCTGGAGAGTGGATGGAAGATGAACAATTTATGTTATGAAAGAGGATATATGCTTTTAAAAGTGGATTTAAGCAACCAGGAGCTGAAATGTTGGGGCTATTTTTTTTGTGTGTGTTTAATTAATTCACAATTTAGATAATTCATTTAGCTGATGTAACGTCTCAGTTATGAGAGTAATGATCAGACACAAACTACAGGGTTGAGCTATGACTCTGGGCGGATTCATCACTGCCAGACTTTCATGTCACACAGACCATTTGTACCTTGTGCGTATAAAATATTGATCTCTGCAGCTTTAATGTTACTCCTGGTATGAAACAACACGGATCCCGTTAACCTCCTCGACTCCTGCAGCTGTTTATGTGATTAAAAACGATACACTACAAGAGTTTGCACTTGCACACCATCTTGAATCTACTTCTGCAGGGCTGCTTGTCATGTACATCTCACTCTGCATATGTTGTGATGACCTTGCGTGTGCATGGGCGTGTCTTCGTGAGATATTCTAGGAAATACAAATAGAAGTAATTACATTGTGCATGATATGTTAATTGGTCACTTACATTCTTCTGTAGAGCACGTCGTCTTACTTCAAAGTTTAAAGTGATGACTCATGAAAGCTGGCGCGTGGGATCGATGGTAGTCCTGACTGAGAGAGGTGCTGACTTTCTGTCATTAAGCTGGTCCTTATTAAAGCATGCCAGCAAAGGGTGGAGGAAGGTGAAGATGACTCACGCATGGCGTGCTGTTGATTTGAAAAATATTCAGGTAACTCCCCTCATATGAATGACAGCAGGTTTATTCACTGTGTGCAGATGAGTCTGCTGTCACAGTGCTCAGGTTTGGTTTGATTCCCGTCAGTCGAGGAAACAGACCAGAATCAAAAATTAGCTTTGAAGACAAATGACTTTCCATCAGCTGCACCCGGACTGGAAAATAGTTGCATGCTGATAAACACACACCACCACATTTGTTATTTATGTTGTTGTTTATATGAAATATGAAATTTATGCAAATCAGAGCTACAGAGGAGCAAAAACAGCATCTGCAGCCGCTCTGGAACGCCGTGTTTGATGAGATTTTTAACCAGTCCACCCTGTTCAGACCTTCAGAAAATGAATTAGCAGCTAATTAAATTGATTGAACAAAGTGATTTTAAGTTTTTTTTTTGGCCCTTTATTTGACAGAGACATCTTGAAGAGTGACAGGACAGCCTTCGCACATGGAGCGGCTGCTCCACCAACTGAGCTAAACGACTCCAACCAAAGTGATTTTTTTTTTTTTACAAGCAAAACATTGTGTTGTCCCACAGTTCAAACAGTTTGTTGGACCAAACAAGCGTTTTAAAAGACATAACCTTGGCCTTTAAGATATCATAATAATTTACTGAAAACAAATGTAATATAAAAATATTCCTAATGAACTAATAAAGAAAATAGTTGCAGCCCTAACATCAGTAACCAGTCAGAGGCTGGACTGATCGTCCTTTCACCCTCATGATTGGTATAATTAAGGTATTGAACGGGATTAATGACAGTTTTTAAGTATTTGTGTCTGACACTGTCAGAAAGTGTGTTCTCTTATTGAACTTCATGTGCAGACACTAAAATCTGCTGAATTATTTTCACGTGGATGTTACAAGCAGGATTACATCACAACCCAGGAAACAGCAATATGCATAAAGTATAAAGCATGTGTCAAACATTTACATTTTTTTTTAATTAGACATGTTTGCATCCAAATAAATAAACGTCTTAAACGTCTGAAGGCGAAAGACAAAGACAAGAGAGGATGTAATCCAAGACTACAGAGGGCTCTCGTGTTAAAACTGGAAGATCAGTTCACTCGAGTGCTGTGATGCCGTGTTTGAAGCAAAGTGAGTGTCGCTGCTGACCGACACAGATGTAGTAGACACACATTTTAAAATCACATTACGAGCTCAATGACTCATTTCAGACGTATCAATAACAAAGTCAAGACATTCACAGCTTCGCTCACAAATGCTGTAATTATTTGGTGATGTGGGCGGATCAATACAACCAAAGTCTAGCACTGATATTACAGCATGTACACTGTGTGTTCGTGTATATTTACAGGACATATGCAGGCCACTGCTGTTCCATAACCAAAGGAGGTAAATCTTAGATATTTCTGAATCATTCTATTATATATTGAAACCCAAAGTGATATTTGAAATAGCATTAAACTTAATATATATAGGGTTCCTTCAATTTGGAGGTTAACCCTAAGAAGTGAAAAATAAATATGTATTTTATATTCTGTGTCACATTTCCATGGATAAATAAACACATTGTGTTTTATATTTCTGTGTCTCATTGAACATTTTGCCAAAGAGGACTTTGTGTTTCGGTTATGAGTGAAATTTTTTTGTTTTTCACAGAAAACGGACGCGACAACAATACCACGAACTGCTGGATAACATGGAGAGACAGAGCAGATGAGCAGTTCTGGGAACACATCAGAGAAACGAACGCTGCTGTATTTAATAAAGTGGACGAGGACACGGCGCTCTTTCATTTGTGATCATTAATGTAAAGTCGCTATAAAGTTTACTCTTCAAATAAAAGTCCCTTCTCGCCAAAACAACGCTTTAATACACACACCGTCAGATCAGAGCAGGTCCCTGAGAACATAAGGTGAGATGACAAAGTCAGCTGTGAATCATGTCGGACTGTGGAGACACCTCGAGTGAGAATCAACCAGCTGCTCGTGATAATTATTAAGTGATATTAAATACAGGTTTTTGGCAGTGTAGTGTATTTTTGGACAAAGAAGACGTCGATCGAACCACAAACTCTGAGCCTGAAAAAAGATCCTTATGGTATCATTCCCATAAAAGCTACTAATGATACATTTATTGTTCAGTGACGACGATCAATCATCACTTACATGTGCTGATTTTGATTGTTAATGGATTCCAGGATCAAACAAAGTCAAACAAAGTGTTTGTTCATGACAAATCTTATTTTTTCTTCAAAGAAATGAACTGAATCGTTTTCTACACATTCATATTTTATTGAATATTTAATGCAGTTATTGTCATTTGTTTTGTTTTTTCATGATTTGATATTTCCTCAGTGAATATTAATCACTTATTGTCATTATGTCTTATTGTGGATAAACCTCTCTGTCTCATATGAATGACTGTATTCTGTCTATGCTTATTATTTTTGCGCCCTCTATTGGTCATGTTGTATATTGACTTTATGGCAGCGCACAGCTGGCATAAAAACCAGATGCAGTGTTTGTGAGTGAGTTCATCTGGTACCATGAACAAATTATATGATGTTTCTTATTGTTTCATCGATCATTTCACGTGTTTCAATTTGGCTTTTAGTGCAGTTTTTTTGTCCTTAATGACACTGTGTGATTTTAAATTGTTGTCTTCTTATTGTTGTTGTTTGTTTGTTTGGACCACAGCAAGACTAGCGACAGCTTTTGTGGAAGCTAACGGGGGATCCAAATAAATAAAAAAGAATAAAGATGAGGCGAGTTCACGTGAGAGTGACAAGAACTCTTTTGTGACTACAGATCAAACCGTTATAAACTTAAAAATATCATAATCTTCAAACTTTGTGGGGTTTTAATCCAGGAAGGAATTCATATTCTCTGATTTGAATCTTTTTAATCTAAAGTCTCTGTGGCTTCCTCACTGCTGACATGCACCGCAGTTCACAGACGGACGACGTCTTTCGGGGGCGGCTCATTTGAAGAGTTTGAACTTGCGCAGCAGCGGCTGGACAGTCTCTTTCGGACACGGCTTCAGAGCCAAGCAGGTGGGGATGTTCTCTGGTTGTTCGATCCAGAGTTTGTGAGCCACACCGGCCTGTGTTAGAGTGTCTGACAGACCGGAGAGGGCGGCTTCGTCTGGAGCCTGAGGGACAAAATACAGTAATAAAGATTAAGACCACAGACACACAGCACCTCACATTATATCACTGTGCTTCATGTAAGAAAATAAATATTTGTTGTTGATTTAAACCTCTGAAATTCAAAACTACATTTAAAAATGATCTGATTTAAGAAATTATTGAATTGTAATAATTAAAAGGAGTTTCATCTGGTAACTTTAAGCATTATAATTATATAGAATTTTATATATACAACAACAACAATAATTTAATCAAACCTTTATAAGAATCCCTTCATTATATAACTGCTCTAACATCATATTAAAAAGGTCCACCTTCTCCTTCCAAGCAAGCAGGACAAATTCTGGCTGTGAAATTATAATATCTCGATCTGTGTTTGGTTTGTCTGCTCTGGGCTACTGTAGAAAAATGGCGGTTCAACATGGCGGACTCCGTGGAAGAGGACCCGCTCTCACTGTAGATATAAAGGGCTCATTTTAAGACAACAAAAGCAACAACAATTCTTATTTCCAGGTGATTAAACACCAATTAAAACATACTAATGAATATTGTATTACATTTCTGCGAACAGATACTCCTAAACCTCACACACCGGACCTTTAATATTACTGATGTACCTCGGTAATACATTAGAAATTCGGTCAGTTACTACTTTCTTTGCCTGTAAGTACATATTTATAGCAGCTAGAAAACTATTTAAGACCTTATTCTAGTCATAAGGAGCCACTTTTAAATTCGGCTCACAGTTTACACAGATAAAACATCTTTTTATAGTAAAATAGAGGACTTTTAAAGTCATTTTACTCGTGTTTTGACAGCTAAGCAAGCTAAAAACGGTGGATAAAGGGTTAAAAATGACACTTTATACACATTAAGTATAGCCGAACTGTAGCTAACAGCTTTTAATTTAATAATAATAATAAGTCTATAAGGCATTAACTCTGTATGTGTGTCAAAAAAACCAGACTTCACTAAAAAGGCGAGTATGTAAAGGGAGTTTGGCGGCGCTTACCCCGAGCACCACCTTGTGCATGGAGTCCAGCTCGGACAGGTACCGCTGCGTGTCCGCGTCCGCGTAGTGAAGGTGAATGGCGGCGGTCGCTGCGTGACAGGCCTGAGTTATAACGGCTCCCAGAGGCCAGGACAGCTTGTGAACCAGATCCGACCGGACGACAACATACTGCACCAACCGGCCAGGAGACCCGGCTCCCGTGGCCGCCATATTTAGCCCGTATAGGAACGGATTCAGGAGGAGGGAGTGTTTAGTTTCCGGTTCAGACCGCGGCGTGTTGTTAAAACGAGCCTGACCCCTGGTGGTCACTTTCAGGACTGCAGGGCAAAACAGCGCAGCTGCTTGTGCTCTTAACTCCAATAAAAAGACAGTTTGAACAGATAAACGGTGTGTTTATTCTCTTAAATCATCCAGGAAGTGAAGGCAGGTCCTGTTATGTACTGCATAATGTGGGTTTGTCATTTTACACCTCTTATCTCAGCACCTAAAATAACAGAATGGGAAGGAGACGGAGTATGTGTACTAAAGTACATAAGTACAAGTTTGAGGTATTTATACTTCACTTGAATGTTATAAACAAATAGAAACTAAACATAAGATACCTCAAACACATTTTTATGTGTCCCTACCGGTTAGAAGCTTTATCCAGACCTAATCTTGGTGAAATTTAGACTGAAAATGTCACCAACTAATCAGATGATCAGTGGTTCGATCCCCGGCTCCTCCGAAATGTCCTTGGGCAGGATACTGAACCCCAAATTGCTCCCTGTAAGTCGCTTTTTGGATAAAATGACTAAAATATAAACGTACTTTTTCTATAGTAAGACATATCCATCTGTAACGAAGTGAAGGAATTACACTTCAAGTCGCTGCATCACCTGAACTCAGACATAAGGTTCAGGAGTAGTAAGAGGAGGAAGTTAAACATGTACACACATGTATACACATTAATGCAGCGGTGATATTAATCCATAAAACTTTAAAGATAATAGTAAAACACTGACTATGTTGCTGATAATACTTATACAGTATACTTTTATTTTCACAGTGTGGGTTAGTACTTTTACTGAAGTAAACAAGCTGCCACATTTAAACGTGTTCTCAATCAAATTTGCAGTTAAAACTCAAAATCTATTTCTTTTTCAAAGGATTATGAAACTGAAAATAATCTTAATAGTCTTACATAAATGAGATTTCTTGATGCAGTTTTATTTATTGTGTTTAAAATATCTTCATGTTTTATCTCGGCTGACTTCTTAAAACTGAATGAAACGTAAACGGATTCATTCAAATAAACGACAAACAAACACGAGTAAATGTCACAATAATTATTTATTAAGCATACACATTATAATATAAATATAAAATATGCTATTTTTGTTTTTAAAATTGGTGAGACATCATTATATCTGTGTTGAGACAGACAACCATACAAACAGGTTTTAATATTCTACCAAAATCTGCTGAAACTTCTATGCAGCTGTAACAAACTCGCCATGATGGTGTCGTCCTAAAATCAGAGCCTATATTCATGGAGCACATCAGAGAGGTGTGACTGATCTAGGATCAGGTCCATGGAAATGTAACCATAAACGAGGAGGCAGACTGGTCTTAGATCAGCGCTCCTAATCTAAGATGCCGTATGCAAGTGGGCCCACGTACAGAGAGAGAGCACAATAACCTACCGTATATTTCTTTATATTTAGATATATTTCTTACTGGAGTCCAACGATGGCAATTAGCAGCATGATAATGCACCACTCAGATTTTCTTTTTTCTAGTTCCAAGAAACTGCAAAAAAAAATAAGTCAGGAAGTAAAGAAAATAAATAAACATCGAACGTACGGATGATCATTGTCACTGTACTAAGAGAGAAACTCGTCCACAGTGAAACAATCAAGAGAGAATCAAACAATCAAATCAGATCGGAGTGATGACATTTGACAGTCGGGATCGGGTCCAGTTCAGTTTCACCTCAGTCGGCGGCAGGAAAGCGGAGAATCATTACATTTTTACCAGAGTGAAAATTAATGACATCGAGTTCAGCGAGAGTTTATCCCCAAACCATGAAGTACAGTTTCAGCCGACTGAACCTGAAGTGAACTGAACCTCGAGCCCATCAATGACGATAAAGAACAAATAGTTTGAACATTTTTTCTCTTTTTTTTTTTTTTTAAAGTTGAAAGTTTTTTTTTCTTTTTCAAGTTTGGTTGACATGCTGAATCCTTGTTGTGTTTTGCAGGTTTGTGGTCAATCAAAAGGAAAAGTATTGAGCGAACCACTCCTGGCGCTGGGCGTCCGGGGAGTCGATGGCGGAGTCCTTTGTTTCAGGAGGGCTTCGGGACGGGACGGGACGGGGGGAGCGCACAAAAAAATCACCACAACAACAACAAAAAATAAATAAATAAATAAAATCAAAGACAGAAGAAGACAAGTCAGGAGAGAAGCCAGAGGGTGATTCAGCACAGACTCACACATGGAGGCGGCAGTGTCATTAATGTCTTGCGTGCTAAAAGTGTCATTTTTTTTTTGACTAAATCAAACACAGAACCAATGAATGTTTAGATTTTATTGATTTACCGCCATCAGATGACACTAATCTGAAGGTTTAAAGGTCCGCGTAAAGGTGTAATCCACCTTTTTTTCCATTGGAGGGCAGCAAAGCCATTGACAAGATCCACTGAGCCACAGCAGAGAGCAGAGACACTAATCCCAGTTTAACACTACGTACCAACTGTTTGCTGTTTGCACTGATAATTAATCGTCATAATAAAATGTTCTTGCTGTTCAAAAACTCCAAACTTTGGAAACTTTATAAGAGAAAACTACCTTTTATATTCCAAAAGATTTGAGGGATACCTCTGATGATCATCAGAAACATTAAAAGACTCAAACAGACGATGAATTTCTCACACTGTCTATCTGATATTTCTTCTCCCTCTGCGCCATATCATCGTCCAGAAACATGTCAATGAGTCACACTGTTGCACCGGGTGACATGTTGCTTCATTACCATGAACACACACACTGTTTATTTTGACTCTACACCGTCCTGCAGCTGTAAATGCTCACTAGAGCACAAGAATGTGTGTTAATCCGCTGCTGGAAATAGTCCCCAACAAAATGCATCATGTCCTCCTGTTTGTTAAAGACTGCAGTGACCAGCTGTTTTAGGAAACTACCGGGCTTTAGAGGTTTTTTTGTTTGGTTTGTTTGTTTTAATGTAAGTCTTCAGTAGAAACTAACAGAGCAAGAAGTCAGAGAGTATTAAGATTAACACGTTGTTGGTTTTGGTCTTTTCGTGCGATTTGTTGACAATAAGTATTGTTGACGTATTCTTTTCTCTCTTTAATTCTGTCAAATTTTCCCGTGTGAACACGCGACATGGTCCTGCCTAAAATAAACCTGCCTAGAATTAGAGAAATAATTCTCACCTGAAGATTTCAAGCACATCTCACAGTCTTCATCAGCATATGGAGTAAAGCTGAGGAAGACCTTGAGATGTGGTTGAAAGCTCCAGTCTAATCCAGCCTGTATTGTGTCAGGGTATAATATTTCCATGGTTTTTACGGGACACTGTGCATCACTGACTGATGTCCTCGGTGGCTTTTCCCCAAAGTTTGAACTACTTAGGTTCAATGTTTGTATCTATGCAAACAAACACCTATTGGAGACACTTCTGTTTTGTTTTTTTAAATTGGCTACTTCCTAAAGAAACAATCCCATAACTCCAGAGGGTAATATTTAAATGTTTGGGGCGGCCATTTTTTGTTGCTTTCTGTGCTCGAAGAAGGCAATGACTTCCCAACGGGCTTCCCTTATGTCTGTGCAGCCTGATAAATCATGTTTATACTGTACATGGTCACAATTCAGTCCATAAAATATTAATTGTAATACACAGTTATTTGCATACAAACATCCCCATATTAAATAAACCCTGCAGTACATTTTGTGCTATGTTACTGTAGTTATTCACTCTAAAATAACAATGAACTCTCCCTGCATGATTATTTGGTTCTAAATTTTTACGCTGTCATAGACAAAACAAAGTGGCAAAGACAAAGAAGTTGAACCCTCATTGATCCATGATGTCTAGCAATGAGAAAAGACAGCGGATAGGACTGAAACTGTGAGCAGAGACGTCGGATGAATTGAGAAATACGATGAAGGAAATGTGACATGAAGAGTTTGGCAGAAGGACGAGACGATGAATCGAGGTCAGAAGAAGCAAAAAGATAAGAGAGGTGACGAAAGGAGAGAATCAGAGGGAAGGAGGTAATGATGTGACTCTTCTCACAGTTTCTGAGGGAGATCCTACAGGTCTGTTTCTTCTTTAATAAAGCTAAACTTTCAAAAACTTACATATCTACCGCTCATCCCTGTGTCAAGCGTCCCAGCCCTCCCCTCAGTGTTTTCGGATCATTTATGTTTGAGACTTTGCTTGTTTTTTTGTTTTTTTTGGACTTTTGGATTTTCTGCCTGCTCCTTTGGATTTGTTTGCTCAAACTGGACCGGCTTTCCTGATTTTGGCGTGAGCGTATTGGGACAGCTGCCGTCCTTAGATAATCACTCCAGTACCGCTAACAACATGCTGGCTGCCCATCACGTGCAGGCTACAACTCAAATCTGTTTGCTTTGTCTCGTTCCCCTGCTGGTGCTCAGCCTGCCAGCTTCTGTGAATCAAACAAAGACACACCCCTCCAGCATTTCTGATATTTACCAAAAGAGCTCATTAAAAACTCCTAAAAATACATGTTAACAATCATAAAGGTGTATAAAACTAATGTTTTAGCTGCATTTGAGTGAAAAAATGATGGTAAACTATTGAGTGGCTGGTAAATTTTAAAAATTCACGATCTGTGGGGGAAAAAAGTGAATTTTGCACCCTGCTTGTACTCTGTATGGACCATGTTTCTACCACAATATAAGGTTCTTGAAAGTGGTTAAAATGAGTCACTACTAGTCTGTAGTCTTTACTTATTTCCCCTTACATTTGACCACTTTACATCTCTCTATCCAAAGTTTAAACATCCGAACAGCCTACATTCTCTCCTGTTTACATCTAGCTATAATCATGTTCTCAATAGTCCTATTAGAGTGTCGGCTAAAGTGAGGTTTACAGTCAGCATTTGGATATCTGTATATGTCAAAACAGCTGCCTGAACTTGATGAATACTTTACATCTCCATGTTAAAAAACACAGTAAGCGGAGGTAATAAAGTAAGACAAATTCTTTTAAATTTCCTGCTGAAGCTTTGCTAAAACGTCCTTTACGTTTGGGAGTAAATTAAAGTCTAAGAAACTGCTCTAAATATTCATTTCACTCTGCTCGCTGTTGTTTGGCTCACAGTTTAGTATAAACTGTAACAACCGTAATATTCCTGGACTGATTGATGTTAAAAGTCAACCTAAACGAGGTCTGTTGTCTTATAAAAGTCTGTTGAGACTCGATGATTTAAAGAGGTCGGATTTTTAAAAATTGCTGATCACAGCGTTGTGGGAAAAGCGATACTGTCAGGGCAGAGCGATTAGGCCAACTACAAATGTTTGTCAAGAACAAAGAGTGTGCAGGGAGAGGAGGGACGAATCGTTTAATGGAGTCTGAAAACATTTCAAGGCAGGTCTATAATATCTGACCTCATACTGTCACTGCTTGGCTCTGTTGTGAGTGTGTATGTGTGTGTGTGTGTGCGCATTTTGTAAGAGGTTGCTCCCATAATAACAGCTTTGTTCCAAGCGTTCGCAAAAGCAGCCACCACATCTCGCTCTTTGCATAAACAGCAGAAAGAACATGCACAACAACCAAAACATGCTCGTACTCACACACGTACACACTCACACATGCTATCAAACGTAACACCGGTGCTTTGGAAAGACACATTTCTTGGCATGCGATACACAAACTGGAGGTATTCGTGTGAGGAGCTACATAATTTATCATCATATCAGCTCACACCACAGCGACCAATCACAGACGTAATCAAGAAACAAGAGAAGCATTTATTGGACCACAGAGTTGAGAAGTTAAATCTGTTTTTTTTTTCAAAAATAAGACACCACCACACACAGAGGGGACAGTCCATGATAGCAAAAGACAATATCTACTTCATTAGAAATCCACGTGACAAAAGAGTTTCTTGTACAGATTAAAAGAGTTAATCCCATTTCCGGTTGAGGAGATAAAGTGCAGCGTGTGCAACATGCTGAATTTTAGATGAGGATGAGGATGAAGAACCACAGGATGGCACAATGCACAACAAAGAGCCACGACAAACATCAACAGCAAGTTGAATAACTTCCTGAACAGAAAAAAAGGGGGAAATCTGTCCGGCATGCACGACGTAGAAACGTTCAGACTGACGGACACGTGGAAGAAAAATAAAAATAAAAAAATCAAAGAAAGACATTTTGCATTCCAAGGCCATTCTTTGAAGCTTCAGTCGCATATGGGACTCTCTGTGTTGATGTTCTGGTTGGAATATTCATTTCTAAATATTCGTCACTTTTTTTTATTAAAACACCTGCGATGCTGCTGATGTCTCTCGGTTCAAATCTCAAGCGAGCTGTCCAATCATAGCTTAGCATCTACAAACAGGATAGGTAGGTGATACTCTGTGTATATAAATAAGAGTTTGGATGGCGGTTCTGTTCTTTCTAACAACAAAAACAAAAGAGCAAATGTAAAAAAGCTAAATTAAATAGTGTTTATCTGCTAGTTTAAGCCTACTTTATTTTATTTATTTACTATTATTTTAATTATTTATATTGTTTATATTTTTAATACTTGACTTTCTTTATTTTCTTATATCCTAAAAGAATATTTGTTATCCTTGTGTGTGAAAAATCGTACTCTGATTCTGTGTATTTGATTTGAAGTTTGCACTCCAGCGACCCGAGCTGAAGTTGTTCCCTGAGATAGATCCGGATAATCCTAAAAGTGTTTTCCTCTTGAAGTGTTAAAAGTGAAACTCAGTGCGTGAAAACACGAACAATACGAACGTCTGAGAGTGTAAACAAAGCAGCTAGCCAGGATTGTTAGAACATTTTGCCTTGGCACGCTGATAATACTTGTGACTTGTGTTTGACATGCAGCTTTAGCGTTTGGCACGAGGTCATGAAGCGCATATTTAAGATCCCTATCCAGGTTTTGTTTTACAACAAGTCAGCTGGAAACACTAAAAAGTCACCCGGAGATGACTAACTTATGTAGCTAATGTTACAGCTAACGAACCCGTCTGTAATTTAAGCCATCATAAAAATGATTTTGTCTACCACGAGCTGAAATCTGAATCGAAAATCTAAGAATTACTGTTATCACTGCAAGGACAGAGCTGGACAAGGCGTAGCGGCGACAGTAACTCGAGGAGTTGGGTTATTAACGAACGGTCAGTTACAACACATTTGAAAGCTTTTATTTTTACACTCTGCAGCTCGCGATGACGATGATTTCATGCTACTTATGGTTTATGACTTGGCAGGAAAGGGATGAAAATGTCAAACACCAGTTACTGTAGCACTGAGAAGTTTCTTTTCAAAGCCAGAAACCACAGGTGCAGTGAGACTTCTGGTGTTTTGAGTTCATTTTTTTTTTTTTTTTGAGGCTTTTGTGAGAGAACACACAGCCTAAAGTACATTTCTACATTCAAGGTTTGACACAGGCTACGAGTCAAATCAATAAAAAGTGCTTGAACCTCTTTAACCAGCAGGTTTTTTTTTGTTTTTTCCCAATTAAACTGAGGTCTGTGATTGGATGACTGATGCGTGGATTGACCAGCTGCTGCCCGTCGGGGGCTGAAAAGGTCTCACCTCATGAATTTCTTGGGTTCGGTGGGAGGGGTCGGCGGGGGAAGAGGTTTGTTGGAGTTGAGTTCAAGGTGGTGGAGGGGGGAGTTGGGGATGGGCTCTAGGCGGCTGGGCTGGGCTGGGGGCGGCGGCGGGGGCCTGTGGGGCTGCCCACTTCCCGAACCTGCCACGCCCACGCCCACGCCCGCTGCCTCCATAGCCCTGACATTAGAAGAGCTGCTGAATCTGCTGGCTGCTGTTTTCTCATTCTTTCTCTTTTGCTACACAGAAAACAAAAAGAAAAGGAGGGGCACGAGGGTCAAAATGGAGCAAAAGGGAAGTTTGAAACAAAATAATAGGAAAAGATAAGAAGAAATGGAGGACAAGGAGGGAAAATGGAGTACAGGGAGAGCCCAAGAGGTCCATCCAGTTAGAGACAGGAAAAGAGCAGCGTGCTAACTCGATCATATATTTTTTTTTTTTTTAGAAAAGTTGATCGAAGCAGAGTGAATGGATCGATCTGAAGACTGGCATCAATCAGTCTCAGTCTTAAAGCGTCAGTCGCTCTGAGCAGAATGGAAGTTCACATGAGAGGAGAGAGATGTGTCAGAGCAGAAAACATCTCACACTAACAAAAATGGCTTGGAAAGCAAAGGAGAGCTGGAGGAAGAGTCAGGGAGAACAGTCGAGAATCACTCGCATATTTAGAGACGCACAGACAAAAGTGATGGATAAAAAACTAACACACACACACACACACACACACACATATACAAATATGTGGAAAGATACAGAACAAAAACACTGGAAGTTATAGAACCCGAGAGATGGTGTCGACAGTTATATAGTGATCATGCAGTGGGGACCATTCAGTTCAGACACACTGTGAGAAATGTTTTTCGAGGAGCACTGAGAGCTTTAAAGACCCTGAAAACACAATCTGTCAAACGGCTTCTTGCTATGAGCGATGGGATCCGACATGACGCACAAGTTTCTGTCAAAGTTTGAACAGTCTTGGTCATTTTACTTCAAAGAATCTGTGTATTTTTTTTGGGCTCTTCTCGCTGGTATGGAGTGAGCGGGGCAACATTTGATTCTAAATCTGACGACAGTTGTGGGATTTTGGCCCAAGTCAAGTCATTGAAATCTGAAATATTTCACGTTTATACCAAGCGGCAACCTCCGGGGCTGTGAAGTGAAACCGATGCAGAAGTGCCAAAAAAACTGCAGTTCCTCAAACGTCCACTTGAGGCTGGCTCCAGAGGTGAGTCAGTCTCCATAAGTCCCCATGTTAAAATGTCCAACTTCACAGCAGAAATAAACATGTTTACAGCCTGGTACAAAAAACAGTTTTGGTCTCTGTAGCTAATTTCCCCGTTCATGACAACTGTACTGAGGGTGAATTTATACACAACTCACCTGTTCAGATTATATTAAGGCTTAAAGTTATGCAGGATTAAGAGCGTGGACACTCGAAAGAGCTCTTCCGAATACACACGCTGTCCATTTTTGTAGTGGTTTACCGTATACATACAAATATATAATCTTTTAAGTAATAGCTTGATTTAATGTGAGTTTTCAGGGCTTTTAAAACAAACTATAAATAAATGGGATGAAATGTTTAAAGTGTCCCTCCAATTTTAAAATAAAATGCCAGAATTTTAAAATATCTGAATGGTTTCCGTTGATCGTCTATGGCTGGTGGATTTGAGATCTGTGTATGTATTTGTCATCAAAGCTGAAGGCTAGCTCATTTCAACAAACATAACGTCAGTGCTGTATTGAGTTTTAGACAACTTTTTGAGCTGTGACAACTTGGTTTAATTGCTATATAAAAATGAGACCTTGGTAGGTAACAACTGTTAGCGTCCATTTTATACTAGCCGTGCTGTCAACACATGAATGAAACACCACATTTCCTATTAATCCTGTTGTTTCCTGTCCCCTTTGCCGTCCTTGGCAACTTTGTCCTAAGAAGAATAAAAATTGATTTTTCCATCAACCCTTTTACAATTTGACACTGCCGTGAACTATGAAAGTTTTAGCTCTTTTCACTGGAACATCATAATCCTGTTTTTTGCTGTAAAAACAACTTCCCATTGTGTTGTTCTGTCATAAAACGGTGCAGCAGCTCCAGTTCAACCTTGAAAACTCTCTGATCGAGGCTGACGACCGGCTCGACATGGTCTCATTTGTTAATAGCAATTATCAATTGAAAATGACTGGTCATGATTTATGGTAATTACAATGCGGTAGTACTTTTCTGAAAACTCCAGTCCTGATCGCTCTTCTGATCAATCAGCACCGACAGATATGAAATGAGATGGAGTGGATATCATCTTTGCTATGTGGTAAAATAAAGCGACAGTCTTATCAGAGTGCCCCTGTGTGTGGTGTGTTACAGGACACAAGGGCCTACCTTAATGAGCGGGTTGATAACTCCTACATTAGGACTGGCGTTGAACACTTTGTTGAAGTTCGTCTCCCTGTTGACAAGTTCCAGCTGGTAGAACTTCTTATCGTCCTGAAGGAGAAAAACATGTTAGCTGACAGCCAGAAAAGGCTGTGGAAGACTCAAGGGACTGTGAAAAGACTGGAAATCACACATTTAATGAGTTCTGTCTGCAGACTTTTTTTTTTTTTTTTTTTAGAGGCACACACTTGACACTGCAGTTTCATGCCTTCTTGAAAACTGCTCCAAAACTTTCATTCAAACTTTTTTTAAATGTCCTTTAGCTGTAAACTCTTCTCCCGAGTTGAATTTGGGACCTGCGCGTCACCCTTTAAGCACTCCAGTGTCGACTCTTTACCACAAAACGACTACATGCTGTGGATCCTAAGACGAGGCCGTGACTCAGGAGCCTCAATGGCAACAAGCACTACGCCGTGACAAATTGTAAGCTGATTTATGAAGTCACCTTCATGTGATTAGCGCAGTGGAACCACAGCAGCCTTGTGTTATTGTCAAACTGTGTCCCAGACAAACCCAATGAAAATCGGTGTTAATGAGGTGAAGTACACTGGATCTAAAACTGTCTGAAGGACAGAACGTAAGGTTTGCCACGTCGATGAAGTGAAGTGTGCAACCGTCTTTAAACAAAGCTATTTACAAACCTGAACCTCTGTGGTACTTTTTTTACCATTTAACTTACACGTTATTGAAGATTGCATACAGAAGCCCTGGAAGCCAACATGAATAAATTTAACTGACTAAATTTAGAAGTTAGGTAAACAAGGTTTGTTGGAAATAACTGCATTCAGGCAGTTCAAACACTCTTATCAAATGTGGTATGCCTCAGGGCTGTATCTTGGGTCCTGTCTTATTCTCATTAGTGTGTTTTCTTCAGGTCAGTTCACTTACAAAGTATCTCTATTGTATGGATACCATGAAAGACTTCACACCTGTAAACATCAAAGATGGTCACTAAACATATTGGGCTGCGTTTCTACCCAAACTACCAACAACTCTGAATCCAGAACTTTTCAAGGAGCTTTAAAGTTCCTCTGATTTTCTACTGGGATCTAAAGACCCCCAAAGATTAGGCTAATTTGTTACTATTACTAGACTACTTGTCCGCTGATGAAAAATCTGGTTTTACACATAATTTCATGTATCTCATATATATCAGTCAAAGTGATATATGCTTTCTTCTGTAACTTCATATTCGAAGTCTCGGCAAGGAAGCAAATAAACATTTTCCCCAAAAACTTTTGCCAGGAGTTAAAAAGACAAATTAGGTCTCAATCATTCTTTATTAATTTGAGACAAATATTTTCTCAGATGTCTTTTCTGGGTCTAAAAAAATCCTTGCTCCAGTTTCTGACTGTAGTAATTCCCTTTATATTTCCCTCAGTGCACCTATCATTTCAAACACTGGGGGAAACAAGTCAACTTGGGAAACCTTTCCGGGTCCAAAAAAAAAAAAAAAGTCCAATCTGACAAAAAAAAATCTTGTGCTAGTACTGAAAGCTAAAAATGAATCGGAGAAGGAACATTTTCCTGTAGGGGAAATGTCATCTATGTCATGTTAATCTTTAATGTAGCGCGTGATTCTGCATTGCGTACAATGATCTCCTGTTCTAGCTGCCAGTACAGCACTGTGTCATCTGAGATTTCCTGCCTACAGTTTAGTGAACTGTACTGTAAACTGTACATGAACTGTCTTTCTTTTATTATGTCTTATATCAGACTCATGATTAACCTTTGGAAAGCACCCCAGAACCCAGTCCTTGGTTTCTTTGTCTGATGAGTATGCGCTCCTCACCGATTCCTTCTAGACTGCTTTGTTGTTCTGTTGGTTCCGGTCCTCTTTCATGAAAGCAGTAATAAACCTACCAAAGACAATTTCTTCTTTTTCACAGTCTCTCTTTTTTCTTCCACCGCATTTCCTTTTCAGACTTCCTCCTTGCACATAGCACATATTACCTCATCAGCAGTTACCTACCACCAGTTTCTTGACTAGAGATTCCCTCTCAGACACCATGTCCTTGAGCTCAGCGATGATCTGCAGATCCTCAGGACGACTTTCTCGGTTTCTGAACTTCTCCTCTGTTCCTTCCAGCCTGTATGATGACAGGGGATACAAACCCAAACATAGTCTGCATTAGAGATTCACTGGGCGACATTCAGGCTTGTGTAAATACAACAGTTGAGTAATGAAGACTCTAAGAATCTAAGGCAACTCTCGAAAGACTGTGTTAAGATGACCAGATTGTGTGTGGAGTTTCATCAGCGTAAAATATGCAACATCATATATCAATATGCATAAAAAAGACTAGGAGTAAGAGTTAGATCTTCCACATTATAGTGTGTGTACAAGACTATGCATCAGTTAAATGCATGGACGTGAGGGAGTAAAAAGATGAGTGATTCATAGGCTTTCCGTTTTCATTAGCTTTTGATCAATAAAACAGTAATTGTCTCTGGTCCTCTTACCATCCCCGCCCTCTTCTTTCCTCATCACAAAAACCATTAAGAAGGGTCGGACGCTCCAATCAAAAACAGCTGCGCAGTTCCTCCGGAGGTTGTTTTTTTTTTTTTTGTTCTGTGAGTTATGAGAACTTTCATAGACGTTATAATGAATTTTTCTCATTTCCTGACTGGCCCCTCAGAGAAATCTCCACTCGTGTACAAACCTCTGATTCATTCAAAATGTCTGTGACATTTTCCCTAATGCAACACGTGCTAAAGAATATTCCTCAAGCGACAAACGACTGATCATGCGACACCGTTGCCTGGAATATGACTAATGTTTGGAATTGTAATGAGATGAAAAAAGCCTCCATTTGGCAACAGCAGCGTAAAGTTTGGAGAAACTAATACACTTTAAGTTTTTCCAGTTTCAGAAATTTTTGTATTTTGCCAATACATAAGATCTGAGTCATCAGTTTCCCGCTACTTTACATCATATTATTGTATCAACCTCATAATTTGATGCAGCGACGTACTGGAAATGTTCTGGGCACTTAGTTTATTTCCTGTGAGTTTTTTTTTACAATAATACAATTAATTTTGGTAGGAATGAAAGTGATAATTTACATTACACCGTTCGAGATCTGAAACACAAGTTTAAATTAAACAAGGACAAACAAAACCGACATCTGAACCCTACAGTGAGTTTCTGTAAAACTTAAAATTAATCATGAAACACAGAGTTCAGATAAAAGTGTTGTTTTTTTTGGCTGCAGGACCTTCTCAGGAAATGACAAAGGTTTCTCTGCAACTCTATTTTTGGTGTTACCGATACCTTATGTGACAGCAAGCTAAACAGCCTTTCACTTCCCACACTCCCACAGTACAACCCACCGAGGGGTATCTTTGTGACATTCGTGTCACAGTGTGAAGTCACACTTTCTAAAGGCCAAGTACCAGAACAGCTTGTCTTCCCGATAAACTGCTCTCTCTCCAAGGAATGCCCGCCGCTGTACAGATGCAGCCACCGGAGCCCTGCTCGGTGATACTGATCCATACTGATCTGCGGTTTCATCAGATATACTGTCTGCTGCTGTGCTGGTCCTTCTGTGCACTTCTGCAAGCGGATTCATCCAGTTTGTCGAACATTTATCTGCAGCTCGAGCATCAAAACCTCTTTTGCTGGTCTAGCAGCGTCTGTGTTTGGCAGGAACCGATCGTTTTATAACAAAGAAGAGAGAACGCATTAAGTAGCTTAAATTATGGGTGATAAGCTTTATGTTCAATAATTTGAATTATTTAACTACTTAAAACAGTATTAAGTGTTTTTTTGGCCACTTTAGGGCATCAGTAAAACAGCTGTCCATTTAAGAGCAACATTAGCAATGCCAATGGAGGTCTGATGTTCTAATAAATCATAATGGCCCTTTCAAGCTGCATTAATCAGTGTTTTGGCCTTTAAAAGGAGCAACGCAGAGCTCCAAAACAAACTAAAAATCACACTTATGTAACATGGTGCACGGCCTTGTACAGCTGCTTATTTACACATTGAGCAGGCACGGAAGCAATAATCTACCTCTTGATACTGAACAGGAGAAAGTGGAGGCCATCAGAGCATTGATAGCTTGTTGATGTTCACCAGTTAGTTACTAACTCTGTATGTCTTCTGTTTGGGGCTGAACCTGAACACTGAACCTGATTTTTGTGGGCTCAAAAACCAAAACAACGAGCTGAAAGATGCTAAAATGCTTGGCATTGAGAGGATCTGCAGAGTGGGATCTTCTACATCTTCCTTTGTCTGCTCTGTAGAGCTCTTTGACCGTTCTGGGCTACGGTAACAAACATGGCAACGCAAGACGGTAAAAGGGTTATTCTAAGGTAATAAAAAGAATAATTTGTTTTTTATGCACTTATATCCCATTTCTGTTAAACGATCACCCTAAAAGTTACACACTGAACTTTTAATACAATAAAATTGGCAGGTGAAGCTTTAAAACTACTCATAATGAGTATATGGTTTGAGTAAAGTTGTAAGGAAAGAGCGTTTTTTTTTTTTTTTTTTTTTGTCCAGATCCGAAAACGAAGTGCCTGTAAGTGCTGTGCTGTTTCAAGTTTTTAATCCTTAACAGTCATTTTGGCTGGGAATCATACACTGTCAGCATGAAAAACTATCTGAGGCTAACACTTCCAGAGAGAGCATTTGTTCAGTAAAAACTCCTCAAATGGAGCTCACTTGTTCCCACTGAGTCTGGTGGGGGATTCATAATCCGGTCCAAATATTCAGAGGGTTTTTTTTTTTTGGTTTTTTTTCTGCTCGTTGTTCCAAATTGTAATTATATCTTTGCACTAGCTGGTTGAACTGTAGCCGAATTTCCTCTGGGCAGCGGGAGCACATTGAGGCCAAGTGTTTAGCGTCCAACTATTTTTACGCACGAATGCCACAGCATCAGTAACCCTTCAGTGAGCGGGGAAAGACCCTCTGTGACACCCAGCTGGAGTGTCAGTGATATACCAAAGACAAGGGAGTCCGGTGTCATGCATGGCATTCGTGATCACGTGAGCAGAATATTTCCAGGAATTGGACAAATGCACCTGCTAACGCTCGACTTATCCCTGCGCACCCTTCACCTATCCACCGCATGTTTAAGCTGATAAGAGCTATTCAACAGACATCTCTGTTCCAAATAGGAGTAGTGAAGCAGCGGCAAGGTGCTGAAGTAGTTTTTCAGGAACTAGTTCATGTTTGGCAAAGTGTTGGGTAAGTTCTTCTGTTATCTTCACCACCTTCTGGTCGCGTTTTCTCATTTTCTCTCATCGGTGCTGCTGCAGTTACTGGCAGTGTTAGCAAACTCACCAGACCAGACGTCATTTATTTAACTACATGAATGATTCTCCACTGTTAGCGCCAAATGATTGACCTCAAAGAGCAGTTGGTGCAGTGCTGCCTTTAGAGTTTGTCTCTCATCAGGTAACCAGATATAACAGGTTGTAGCTTAGCAATATAGCAATGCAAAGAATATAGCAAGTTTACCTTACTAACTGGAAAATCAAACTCTGAAGCCAATGTTGCTTCAGCACTGATTTTGTTAAATCAACGTGGCTGTGTAAGCGATAGAGGCAGCAGCACAACCTCACATTGTCCAATATTTGAACGTTAATTCAGGCCTGACAACAAACACCGATTACACAAAATCAAACGTGTTTGATGCGTGTTTGTAAACACACACTTCATTGTTCCTTTGATGAAGCGTCTGGCTGTCTTATAAATGTGATAATGCGCTCTGAGGCGTTCAAATATGATGAATAATCATCGGTATTGGACGAGGACGTGTCCACTGTCAAGTCATTTCTTTCTTATAACAGAAGACTCAGTGTACGATCTATTAAAGGGATAATTATAAGAAAATAGAGGTGAAAGACAAAAGAAGACGATAAGAAAGTTGTGATGACCTCTCTGACCTTCGTCCTGATTTGATTCTCACAAACTACGGCGAAGAAGAAGATCATTAAGCTCCATCGCTTTCTTTGTCGTGATGAATCTGGGCTCGTCTGCTCCATCTGAGAACAAACGGCTGTGTTCAGTGTTTAAAGGGGTTCTTGCTTTGGCGTCCAGCGAGTCTTGTTTTAATCCTTCAAATGTTTAACTGGTGAGATTTAACGGGGGTAATGTAGCGAGCAGCCGGCGCGCTGTTGCTATGGTTACCGGCGGTTTAATACACTTTACAGGTTTGATTTGAGGACTGCTGTTAAAAGTGTTGACTGTAATTACGTTTCCGGATGGTGTCACTTACAAGCTGGAATATTGCTGATGTGACTGAGTTTCTAGTTGGCATGACGACCAAAACCCCAAATAAACACAAACTGTAAACGAACAGACGCAGAGCAAAATATTTAAATGATCATTAAGAGCTGGAGCTTTCTGCGGCGGCTGTTGAGGGAGACGAACGCGTAGAGGGAGAGGGACGAGACTGTCGTCACCACGTTGATTAATTAGGCGGGAAGGGACGGGGCTGGTAGCTAAGATAGATCTGTGTTTTAGTTAATTAGATGGAAGACGGTGTGTCATCTCTGGGGACGGCTCCAGAACTGCATCTATACTGGGAAATGTTCAGAAACTGCCAGAAAATAAAAAAAACTGCGTAGCATTAGAGTAAATTTGTCCCAGAAAAACTGGTAAGAATAACACAGAAAAGAAGCCTGACTACATGTTTAATACGTAAAGTTAATTCACCCGACAAACTGTCTCACTTTTGTTGTTAAAGATATCTTGCAGAAGTCTGGCCACGAGCTAATGCTATGAAAAGACTAAACTGGTCCTAACTCCAAGTCAGGAACACGAACCTCTGCACCAAATTTCATGGCAGTCCATCCGATAGTTGTCATAAAGGTCAGGCTCACGGTGGCGCTGACGTGAAAAGTCTGAGGATCATCAAAGAGCGTATGATTCATCCGCTGGAGACCATGAATGTCAACAAAATGTCATGGAAATCCACCCAACAATTTCAACTGTGTCAGTCTTTTTTCCTTCTGTTATATTTGCACAGAGTTTAGTCGATTGTACCGCTTCATGAAACAACAGAGAAAATGCTGGATCATTTTTAGGAAGTATCTCCTTTACAGTCACTCTATCAGCATTTGTCCAACTGCCTTTGCATTGTACTGTCTACATATTGTGTAATACGAGCTCTGTTTGGCTGTACATCCTCTGCAGTCCAGCAGGTGTCACTTTGCTCTCAGCTGAGTCAGACAAAAAGGAGGTCAGCTCTGAGGAGGATGCTAGCTCGCTGCATATCTCCTGACTCTGTTGTTTTCCGCATGGCCTTTCTTACTTTATCTCACTCTGTTGTCCTTCTGTCTATCTCTGGAACTTTCTCTCGAGGTTTGTTTGAGCTCATTTCCCTCATGACTCGGCATCAACTCACAGCCCACCGGCAAAAAAATGTACCTTTAAACTCGCTTCTTTCTCCATCCATCCATCATCTTCTCCGAATCTCTGTCTCTGTCTTCACCTGCATTCATTCATGTCACTTCCCATAAACGCTCTCCTCATTCTCTGCAGTTACACCCTCTGAATGCTGCATCCTCACAGCTTTCACTCGTGTATCTGCACTAAACTGACCTCTCTTTCCTACAGTAACTTCACTCTGTGTCATCAATAATATAACCACCCTCTTCATCTTCAGTAATAAAAGACATGCCCCTCCACTGATTGGATTCTTTGACCCCGGCATCATTACTCGCTAAGCTAAACCTCTTTGATCGTCGTTTCATGTGAGTCTATACATTATCTTTGAACTCTGCGAGTTCTCCAAACTGAGGAAGTTCTTACTGATATTTCATATGTAGCCAGGAGTTATTTCAGACTGTACATTTGGCAGGACGAGTCCTGAGTTTAATGATGCACAGTTCATCTGAGATGAATGTTTCATGGCTGCAGGAGTCCGAGAATCTCGGGAGTTTCGTCTTAAACCGGTGAAACATCCAATTCTGTGATACTCCCGAACAATCAATGAATATTCCTGCCTCATAGTGTTCCTAGGAAACAATATACATTTAAATATACATTTATACTACTTAAATGTTCAGGGTTTTGTCACAGTTGAGGCAGTGAGACAAATCGAGCACGCCAACCAGTCCAATCTTAGCCTGGCATCGCTGGACTAATTCACAAATGCAAATTGTCAGAGCAAATAAAACATCGTGAGCTCGGGCAGATTCGTCCGGTTCCCAGGCTGGGCCGATCAATGAGGCTGAACAATGGAAAGGGTTATTTACAGGAAGGGCTGAAGTTACGACTGCATGTCTGAGAATTTGACGAGAAGAGTTCATATTTAACATAAACTACACAAGTTATAAAGAGTGATTCTTTGACAAATCTTCTATATATGTGACAAGAATAAGACAATAAGTATCAGTGCAAATTAAACTCTAGAAAGGGATTATTATCCTGGCAGCGTGTGAAACAAATTTAAAGTCAAAATTTAGGAACAGTTAAATTATTATTAACCGTGTCAGTATTTCTAAAAATTCTGACAACAGCACTGACAATAGCTACGATTTAATTCGGTGCATTTTTGGCAGGAAGGGATGTTTATATTTGACGCTTGACATTCTGCTTTGTGTGCTCGTCATGACACGGCAAATCTCCCGTGTTAGAAAAAGCAGCTCTTCCTCTTGCGGTTTATACGCCAGCGAAGATAAGAGCGAGATCGACAATAGGACGGGACGGATGAACGAACCACGACGGCGCCCAGATAGAAAAGAGTGAATGAAAACCAAAATATCCGGCAGACTGGACAGTTGTTAATGTCACGGAGACGCGCTGACGCACATCTGAGCTCAGACAGACATCCAGGGTGTGAAAACTGAGATTTTTTCACTCGTAAACCGAGAGCTTCTGATATCAATCTTTCATTAAGTTGGACTCAGTTGTCTGAAAAACCGACTTTAATCAAAGATGAAGCACTAGACAATGTCTTTCTTTTTAATCTCTCCTTTCGTGGAGTATTGTTTCCCTTTTGTTTTGGAAAAATAGAAGTGCATTGTTTCCACAAGAACGAGGCTCAGGTACAGATCGAGGGTGCTCGGGGGTAAATCTCTCCCGGCGACGCCTTTCATGGTGAGCCAGTTTTTGTCGTGCTCGGTGCAGCTGTTTATAACGTATGACACAAGCACTGTGATTAGCTGAGAGGAAAATAATTCATCACGGCCGCCTCCTCTATATTTATACTCCACTCCAACGCGACGTAAATGAAAATAAAAATAGACCGCATGGATGCGCCCGCTCCTATATGACAACCGTGAGTGTGTTTAGATATGCCCTAATTGCCTCTTGTGATTTTTTTTTTTTAGGTCAGTGCATAAATAAAAAAAGAAAAGCACAGCGTTTAATGTGTTTTTACTATATTTGGTCACCTGCTCGACTAGAGGAGAGGATATGACAAAAGTGTAGAGGTGTAGAAGAAACCAGGAGTGTTCAGGCAGGTGTGAACGCGCCATCTTTTATCCCTCCCTGGAGAAAATCTGTCTGTTGTTTTTAAGCTTCCACAGCTCACAATTACATTATTGAGCTGCGCGCATGGCGATCATGAGGAAAGAATTAGATTTGTGTCATAGACCTCTGTTGTTGTTGTTGTTGTTGCACAGCTGTTTGAAAGACCACACAAGCACACATAAGCGTGCGAGCAGTGTGTACGTACAGTATCTGAAGGGCGGAGATCTTGTCTTTGAGCACTTCCTGGGCTTTGTTGAAGTCCGACAGCATGTTCTGCGTCTCTCTGCTGTGGACGGCGCTCATCTCGGCGAGCTCCCTCTCGTGCCTCTTCGTCAGCTCTTGTTCGTGAGCCCTGAGGAGAGAGAAGAACGGGCAGGTGAGTTTCTGAGAGGCGACTGGAGCTGCGGATTTGTGCTGTAGCGTAACCACAGAGGATGGCAGGTGTCCGTTAACAACTGTGCTAAAACAGACTTAGCGACAAGTCAAACTGGCTTTGAACACACCTTCTCTTAATATGTGGTCGTGGTATATGAGCGATAATGCACTCTGAGGTGTTCTGATATAACAAATAACAGAGTCGATGCTTTGCAGTGGTTGAATAAATATTCAGATCATTTAGTTAGGTGAAAGTAGCAACTCAATACTTTACAAATACTCCATTACAAGTGTCAAAGTCCGGCATTAAATACCTACTTAGGCAAAAATATATATATTATCAGCTAAACTGACTAAATATGAATAATAACCCTGTTTATTGTTGTATTGTTATATACTATATTAGTGGATTTTAAATTACAATAAAGTTTATGCAGCATTTTAAAGTTTTATTAAGATGGTCATAGACATTTACTGGACCACAACGCATTCATTTTCCTAAAATTACATTTTCTATAAAGTAACTAGTAACTATAGCTGCCAGCTTCTATGTGAAGTAGCTAAAACTAACTAACTAAAGTACAAGTACTTAAGTAAATGAACTGACCCTTTCTTTACCTTTATGTTGATATTTTTGTATATAAGAACATTTAGTTACAAACTGTATTCTTCTATAAGATGAAAGTACAAACAGACAAACAATTATGCCATATCAGGTCATGTAAAACCTAAAATCCCTTCCAGTTAATGAAGTCGTTTGTATGGAGTCCCAAAAAAAAAACTTTATTTATTTATTTTCAAACCGGGTGACAGTTCCCTTTAAGACTTAATCAGGACCTGCAGACTCTCTCTCCTTCTCCGTCCGTCTCTCCCAGGAGAAGCGAACATAATGGATTGTTCCACCGAGGAAACGGTGGCGAGATTAGAAAAAAGGGGGGGGGACAGATGCACAGAATGAATTCCTCGAACATAATTGCATGAAAACACAACCCGGTGTGAATGTAATTAAGATAGAAGCGTGACTTGACTGTTGTGGAAAAATAACAGCAGAACATGATAAGACAATAATGTAGCATAAATGTGGTACGGCTTAAGCTCAAAATATGACATGCATGTCAAACAGAACGTGTGAAATTAATAATTCTTCTTATGAAATATGTTAAATTTAGGTTTTTCTACAGGAGGAAAGGAGCTAAAAAAAAAGAAGACGATGACGGAAAATGGGGATAAAAGATGATCGTAATTAAACGAGGAGGAGAAAAAGGTTGATAAAAGGAGGATGTGAGGGAGAGAAGGAGGATGGAGGAGAAACATAGATGTCTGTCTGCCTCTCACTCTGACTGGGCCAACTCCCCCTGAGGGGTGCACATCTTCTCTCTCTCTCTCTGCTTCCTCTTTATTTATTTATCAGCCTATTTTTATCCCTGTGACCAGGATTCAGACGAGGAGTTACGTAACAGAAGCAGAAATGTGCTGCGAGATAGGAGAGGACGCATATGAAAAGCTAAGAGCGCATGAATTAACGATAGAGAGCGGGGGGGGAAAAAAGCTGCATGGGAGCAGCCGTCAAACATACGCACACGTGGAAAAACCTTCAAACACACACACACACACACACACACACATAAATCCATGCCTACAGATTGATTCTAATGAGGAGCTGGACCACATTAGGCGTACAACGCTAAAAAATTCATAACATGCCGCAGGGAACAACACAATTCGAGATTCCATTTTGCTTTTACCCTAAATAACCTCCACATCTCCTAATCGATAGGCTCCCGACACTGATCGAAGGAGGGAGAGAGAGAGGGACACAAAGACAGCAGGAGACACTGATTCTCCTCCCTGTTTGGTTTTTCTCCCTCGCTTTCATCTCGGTGTGTGTTTTCCTCAGGCCCAGGAGCGGGAGACGGATTGCAGGAACTATCGTCATTCGAATGTAATAAGAGAAGTCGAATTCAGCAGCGTGCACTGATGACAGAGGCCACCGAGAGGAGAAAGGGTCGTGTGTGAGTGTGTGTGAGTGTGTGTGTGTGTCCTGAAATGTCAGGGATAATGTTTTATTAATGTTCTCAATGTTGCTACTCTGTTCTCACTCGCTGGCATTAACGTTCACCCAGAGCGAGACGAGAAGATTGATACCGTTTTTGTATCTGTACGTTAAAATACGACGCCGGAGGCTGGAGGTGATTAGCTCATCTTAGCACTTTCTTCATGTCCAATAACACATCGTATCTCCTTGGTTTAATCCAATGGTTCTCAACCAGGGGACACAAGATCATTTCTGGGGGTCACCAAATAAAATAAAATAAAGTGGCAGCTCTCAGCGATGTCACTTGACATGATAACACAGGGGACAAGAACTCAAAAACATTACAGACTCTGTTTTATACGTGTAAACAGGCCCAGTTACCTCATGAGAATGTATTTGTATTTATTATTATTCTTTTAGGCCTAAAGCATGATGACTATTTCAATAAATCTAATTAGTTCTTGTCTGTGTGCAACTACATGGACCTCCTGTGTGTGAGCTTCGTAGCTTTCACGTGTTTTACTCCAGTAATTCCTGAACAGCGTCAGGCAGACGTTGGCTGTAAAAGTTCGAGAACCTTTGATTTAATTTGTACATGAAAAATAATGTTATCAATAACTACAGTTGTTTGTGAAAAAAATAGCTACAACATGTGACCTACCCTAAAATCATTGAGTCATCAGTTAAGTTCCAGCTCTGGATTTAGTCACAGACATGTTGGGAGTCTCTATATCTTTAACAGAACTACAGTAAAAGCTTAATCGGCATGCTGTTTGACAGGTAAGTGAACTGGGAAGATGAGGAGCATTAAACACAGACACAAAATGGAGGCAAGGAAGATGAAAAATAAAAGAACTCAAGGACCATCCCTTTGAATTCATGAGAAAAATATTCAGTAGCTTGGTTGCCAGGTTACAGTGCATTAAGATAAACTGCATTGTGAACACAAAGAGGTCTATGCTGCTTTAGTTGTGCATGTGTATGTGTGTGTGAGGCGAGGATGCAAAGTCCAATCTATCTAGTCTATCTGAAATTTGAAAGTACGGAAGTGTTGACACAGGTTTTCAAGGATTTAAAGGACACCACTTCACACAGTCTGAATTCTTTGGTTATATGAACCAGGACGTGCTTCAACAAGTTTTGGAGGTCAGTGGTGATAAAACTCGAGTGTTATTGGACAAAACCAAATCAGAAGAGCTCCCAGGAAGGATTAAACTCTCTGCGCTGGCTATGGAGACAAGTCCGCACCATTATTTTGTACTGTGCTCCGCACTCTGAGTCATACCTGATCTGCTGATTGGCTTCGCTGCGGATCTTGAGCACCTCCTTGCCCTTGAGCTCCAGCTCTTTAGTCAGAGTGCTGATGTTCTCGTTGAGTGTGTGGATCTGGTGGTCGAGCTGAGCGATGTGGTTCTTCCTCCTGGAGACTTCCTCCTGCAGCTCAGTGATCCGGCCCAACAGCTCACGCTCCTGGGAGGAAACAGAAAAACTGTTTTTAATTAAAGCCTCTTTTTTTTTTCTTTTTCACATTTTCTGCTGACTACCAGCCTGACAGGTCGTTCACGTGAACTGAGAGGCGCCTGATGTCTTTTTATAGTAACACTAAGCTTTTTTTTGGCTAACTGTATGTATAAATGATTGTAGAGCATATTCATGTTGTACACTGAACCCTTGTTCTGGTGTTCACCTGTGTATCTCTAGTATTCTTTACAGTCTTCTTACATTTTGTGGCAGACAAAATACACTGTAAACACATTATATACGCCATTGTAGTTACCAGTGAAGCTGCGTGAGAGATGTATTTTCTTCCTGTATTTGATGTAAATTGCTTTTTTTATTCCAACGTGAGCGGACAAAATTTGAATACAAGCCATACAATTCAACAGTATCCTAAATTACAGCCTCAAAATGACTTTAGAGTTGAATCGACAACCTGAAAACTGAATATGATAATCTTCAGAAACATAGGGCTTGATAAAAGCCTGTTGTGTTTGATTACAGTGGGCGGTAACTCGGTTTATTCGTCTCATTTTGACTCATTTCTCTACTTTTATTATGAAATATAATAAAATAGAGGTAGAATTTCTTTAATTAAGCTGACATGTTCTTGGTCAGTGTTTAAAACGTCTTTTCAGGGATCCACTGTTTCCTATCGACGGCACAAACTGGCCTCATAATCAAATTAAATTATTAATCCACAACGAGTGAGTCAAAGTTCCACACCAGCTGTTAAAGGCTGGTAAACTCACGATGAATGTTAATGAATGGACTGACTTTATGATGGAAATCATGAATACCCGTGTGTGGATGAGAGCACTGCTGTGTGAGTGCTGCAGTGTTGGAGGATGGTGCAAAGCTACCTTCTAAAATAAACCCTGTAAAGCAGAAGTTTGAGACTGTGGGCCTCCTGACAGTTTACTTGCTGAATTTCGCTCGATTC
Source organism: Miichthys miiuy (assembly GCA_036365135.1). NCBI lineage: Eukaryota > Metazoa > Chordata > Actinopteri > Sciaenidae > Miichthys > Miichthys miiuy. Next base: position 19,750,372 of record CM071620.1, read on the forward strand.
CTGGACGCCTATGGGATCATGATTATGTTATTTCACCCCATAGATACTCAAAAATTGAGCCAACATAGCTTATTGCTGTTTGACACAGCGTCAGACTCTGGGAAAGTGAGAAAAACTACTGTATCCGAACTATCTCTTTAACCAAATCATGCACATTTAGGCTGTTCTGCGTGATCTCCTTGATGTATTTTCGCTTCCTCTCACTGAGCCGCCCCTGAAACTGTTTGTAGCCCCCCTGGGGAAGCCCGCCTCCCACTCTGTGAATCCTGAGTACTGGCTCACATGTCGACTGTGAAAGATTCAAGTCATTCACAAATATGACAAAAACTACATTTCAGTGGCTTGTGTGAATCAGCTCTCTCCAAATCACTGAATGGCAGAGCCGCTCTTTTCTTCTGAGCTCCTCCATCAGACAAAAGATCTGAAAGTTTGTATTAGTCGTGATTTGAAAGTGAGATAATGAACAAGATTTTGTCGACAGGGTGGGAGTGAACAATGTGGAGGTTCAATCAAACACACACACACGCAACCTGCCTGACTTTACAATGAGTCCAGTATGACGTGACTCACTGCTTCTAAAACTTGATGTAACGTGCTTTTTTTAAAAAGTTGTAATCTCTAATCTTTCAGTCCTGGTCCTAGGAAAAGTTGAGAAATCCAGAAGAAAACCATGATGAAGTGATCCCATGAACTAGCATTGATTCATATAATTAAATGTAACTGCAGTTTATTTTGAAGAAAATGTGTATTAATCCACCGCTGAAAGTAGTCCCCAACAAAAACAGTTTCCTCCCTATCCTTTACTTCACCACACATGAAATGAAAATGTAAAACCCAAAAGTGCAAAGAAAGCTGGACTCAGGACAACTGATCGCGATACTGACTCATTTTACAACAACGTTTGGTCTGAATTTTAAAGGCGTAACTTATATTTTGTCGATAAAATGAGTACGAGCGACAGAGCGTGCAGGATTTCTTTGGTTCTGCATGAACTTTGTTGACATTATTTCAAGGAAATCACTTCAAAAATCCAAAAAGAGAGACTCCCATCCTGTTTCATCTTGTCATTATCCAGCCATCAACATGCAAAAACAGCCTAGTTCAGTGTTAAAGTCCACATCATGATGGGAAGCAAGAGTGCCAAATTGATCATTATGATTAGACGTTTGAATAAAGAGGCAAAGATACGATCTGAAGGTTCCCAGTCAAGGGCCACTTAACTCCATCATATTTAGATTAAACACTGTTGAGTTATTGTCCACTAATGACTCCCCTCACTCTGCAAAGATCTAACACAACTCGCCTCCATAACAATTTGTGCCAATGTTCACGTATCCAAAAGCCATAATGGTCACACACACCCGTCCTGACTATCTGTCTCTATCAGAGTCTCTCTAAACATTTGATTTAATGTCATTGGCTGATTTTTTTTTGCTGTCAATAAACCTGCCGGCGCGAATAAGCACAACGGACACAGGGTAGATTAATCTTTAATGACTCATATACTCATTTCACTATCTGTCTCGTCAAACTGTGGCTTTATTCTGCGGAAAGACGAGGAACAAAACAAACAGAAAAAAAAACAAGCGAACAAGAAGAGGATTAAACAAAAGCCGGCAGAATAAAGGAAAGAAACAAGGACGAAAGAAAATAAACTGAAATTGGTTCCTCTCAGGGCATTCGGGATGATTTGAAGGTAATTTGTATGTAAAGCGCAGGGACTTTTTTCAAGGTGTAATCGAATGAAGGCAGATATCTGTTCGCTGTTCGCATTCACGGCGCACGAGCGGCGAGATGAAACTGCAGGTTCGGAGCTTTTATTTCTTCTCTCGTGCTGCGTCTGTCGCTCTGTCATCGCCGTCTGTTCTCTCATTCGCCGTCTCACTTTCCCCTCCACTCCGAACAAACTCAGTTAAATAAACCAACAGCCCCTGTGAAGGAGGAGTGTGTGCACCGTTTTGCCACCGCCGCTGCCTCCCTATTCTCATTTTCAAGTGTCTGAAAAATAAATAAGGCATTCAAATATTTATCAAGTGACTTGACTGGATTGGGGTGCGATTTCTTGATCTACTGAAAATGGAAAAAATAAATATTAAAGATGACGGGGAGGACATTATTTTCTCAATATCCAGTATGACTCATAGTGTTAGATAGTACTAGTTTGTATAACCCAAGCTGCAACCTCTGTTGCTGTGACGTGAAGCCACTGCAGAAGGGTTAAAAACTGCAGTTCCTCAAACGTCCACTTGAGGCTGGCTCCAGAAGTGAGTCAGTCTCCATAAGTCCCCATGTTAAAATGTCACAACTTCACAGCAGAAATAAACATGTTTACAGCCTGGTACAAGAGGCATGGCGGCAGCCAGAGCGACAGATTCTGAGCTTCAAATCGGCTCTTCATCGTGGCAATATATAAGTAACTTTATATCAAAATGACAGAAATCAGCACACTCTGTCTGACACCGACACTCTGTCGGCTCGTTGGCCATGATAATGCCTACACATGTGGACATAAGATTTTGTATTATGGCAGAGCAGGAAGGCACGATGTCGTTCACGAGCATTTGGCTGGCACTACTAAGTGGTCTAATGTCATTGTTATAGTCTCTGCATGTTGTTTCTTCTATAGGAAAGTATATAGTGGGGTACAAAATGCTCTTTAAGAGCAGTAACATATAAGAATAATTCAGGAAATGCTAATTTTTTTGTCTTGTTTACTTTTAGCAATCATAATATTACTCATATTAACATTATATTTGATGTGTTGTAGGCTGTAGACGATGACCAAATAACCTGCCAAACCTAATTTTTTAAATTTAGATTGTGATGTTTAATGTTCTATCTATTTTAATATCTGTGTCATACAGATTTAATGCCAGACAAGAAAGCAGAGATAAAGAATGACGAGGAATGCGAGAGCTGTAAGGGAAAGTGACAGCACATCCGAGATACTTTACATGTTGATAAAAATAATAATTCCAAGTTCAGAGTGGAAGCTTCCGGCAAACACGAGAAAGAAACACTTTGTCACGAACACTTAAAAACAGCGTCGTGGAAACAGAGTGGAGATGCTGATGATGTGATAACTGATCAGGCGGCTCCGTTACATCAAACAAGTTTACAGTAAGTATCTCCAGGGAGACGGATGACAATGTACGCGCACACACACACACACACACACACACAACCATTCATCAGCCTCTTCCTCCCCGTCTGTTAAGTAATTGGAGGTATGAAAACATTATTTAACACAGCGTGACGACTGTCTGCTTCGGAGCTCTTCCGCTCTGATGACTCAACTCAGGAAGTTTCGGTTTATATGTCATTAACGCTCCGACGTAGTAAACAAGGAATTCATGTCAACACAAACTCTCATTGCGTCCGAATTTAAACGTTGTGCGATTAGCATTTTAATATTAATACACAAATTAGATAACAACCAAGATCTGTGGCCAACATGACTGTCTTCTTTCGACCTCAGGCATCCACAGGTCCCAAGCATGTCATGCTAGCTTCAAAGTAAGGGGTCTAAATAATGCTCCAAATGTCGGAGGTCCCTTTGACCTCTGACCTTAAGATATCTGAATAAAGATGAGTACCCACAAGTCTCCTCTTTACAGACATGCCCACTTTATGGTAATCCCATGCAGCTTTTTTTGCAAAAACATTCGGTTTAAATGTTATTTTCGTCTACTGTATTTGAATATTTTTACATACTAGGAAGCATTATTTGAATTGCATGCACTGGGTATGGCTGGAAAGCTGAGACTCAATGAGCCCACTTGTATTCATGTGTTACCATAGCAGCCATTTCACTGTAGTTAAAACTTGACCTCTCTGTATAAAATGACTTGTTGTGACCTCTAAGATAATCACGGCCTCATGAAAATTTACAACCACAAACCGGAAACCGAGAGTATTCAGACGATGCATGGCTTTCCAGGTTATACTGACGGTAAGAGGGATACTGAGTGCTCGCCATCCAATCACTGAGGAGTACAATTCTTGGAGAAATGTCAAAAGTTTTTGAGAACAAATCACAGCAGGAAGTTTTGTGTCTTTATGTGGTATTTTGGAGAATTTTTACCAATTTTCAAATGGTCAAAAATTGTTACATTTTGCACCAAGGCCATGTAACAAATGTACTATGTACTAATGTACTTAGTGTACTTATACACTAAACTTAAATACCCAAATAAGTGCCTAAACAAAACACTGATTTTTGCAGATTTACGGCTAGAAAAAATAATAACACAGTGCTGAGCCGCATCTTAAATAAATCTTCAGGGAGAGATGGGGTGGAAGAGGTTAACTCTATTACCCCAAAAGTAAATTTACTCTCTGTGGTGCAGCTCGTGTCATGAAATCTGCTGGATTGTTTTAAAGCACAAAGGGAGATAACAGCAGATGGTGAAAGGATAAAGCCACTATCAAATTAAGATATCCAAACTTATCCTATCAAAAGACACAAAACATAACTGCAACGTTCCCAGTTCAAACACTCTCTCTCTCTCTCTCTCTCTCTCTCTCTGCACTCACATTTCATGCCTGATTCTCTGCCGTAACCTTTAAAATCCTCTTTAAAATAAAGCGAATAAAGAATGCTCAAAAAGTTTTTGTTTATCATGAATATTTAATTAAAAGTAGCAGCGTTTGAGCTGAATTGTTAAAGTGGTTGATCCGTGATGTGCACGATGGGGTTTGAGAAGTGTTTGCAGGAGCTAAAGCATCTTTCCTTGAGTTATACTAATACATACGTAGGGGACAGAAATAGGGAAATGTTCTGATGTTTCTCCTCACATGCCGAGTTAGACAGTTCAAAGGTCACAGCTGTATGCCTGGGACAAAATCTGTCTAAATGACGGCCTGTGACTCAACATGAATGTACAGCCTGTGAGCTTTGCTGTATTTACTACAAGCTCATGACTGACAGACAGCTCACACTCTAACGCTCCACTATTAGCCTTTATTGACTGCTTGTTAGCTTGGCAGCTAAAGATGAGAGGGACTGATGGCGGCGTGTCGGGGTATTAAAGACAACCAGCTGTGCTCCTCTGCTAGAACATCTGTATCGCGAGGTGATGAGAGACGGACCCGTAGTGTTTGGGGTAATTAGTTAGAAGAGATGGTGAGCGGGTAGCCTGCCGGCTGGAGTGTGTGTGTGTGTGTGTGTGTGTGTGTGTGTAAACCAGCAGCAGGTGTTGTGTGAAGCACTCAACATCTCTCAAATCGCCTTCGTCCTGATTTTTCCATATCCAAATTGTTCAACCAATTAATTATAACGCTGAAGATTCTCATCAAATCAAAGCTCGTTTTGAGACTGCTTGTTGTATATTTAGTGGCGGAGTACGCCGTTCACATATTGGATTTAAACGGCCTTCCATGCAGCATGTGCGGCACGTCATCATCGATATCAGCGTGAGATCACGCTCTTTCACATTAAAAGCGCTCGACTGATGAAGCATGGCGTGGCTTTTATTGTGAAGCAGTCGCAGGACATTTATTGGTTAGTCCATCAATAACGCATTTACAAAACAAGACAATGGATGTTTGAAGCTGCTTTTCTTTTTTTTTGCCAGCGGATCAGTCCTGAACACGAATCAAACGAGAAGGATGGAAAAGCTGCGGGCGACAAACAACTTTACCGTGTCCTGCTGCTGTGTGGATCAGACCGCGTTAACAGATTCATCGCTGCTCTGTTTGCTGCCCTCAGACGACCTTTGACCTCAAACCACAGTTGCTGTAATCATCGGAGGTTAAAATGAGCCGGAGCGAGGAGAGGCAGGTCAACGTTACTCGAATTGACAACTGCTTACATCACTGTGGTGCGATGATATATAATAAAGCATATAAAAGATTAACACGAACTGCACTGTCTGGTCTAGTTTTATCACAAAGGGTTTGCTTCAGTGAGGCGGCTCGCTCTCAGCAGGCACGCAGTCTGATGAAATGTAAAGAGGAAAATAAGAAATGTTCATTGTTGTGCAGAATGTAATCCATCGGTGGTCAGTTCAGCGTCTCATACTGAAAGGTTTTTAAGTTTTAGATTTATCAAGACACCTCATCTCTGAAGAAGCTGTCCTCTCTGTCTCTTCTGAGGTCTTACCTGTGTCCGGTTGTTCTCCAGCGTTTTCTCCAGCTCCATCTTGGCAGCAGCTGACTCCTGTTGGTGGGTTTGCCTCAGGTGTTCGATGGCTGACGCGTGGATGTGGTTCAACTCTGATCGCAGAGAGGACTGACAGAGAGTGGAAAAGACACAAAGAAGATGTTTCATTTGTACATCACAGACGAGGAAAACAAAGCTCATTTACACATTTCAAGATTCAAGGATCTTTCCTCCTAACTTCTAGTCCGGCTGTGAAAAAGTGCTCATTAGATGCAGAGGCATTTTTATGACAAAATAAATAAATAAAGTCTTTTTTTTTTTTTATTTTGCACATAAAGCAGAAAGCTTCAGCTGCCTTTACCCAAGTGGCCTTTAATCCACACTCCACTGAACACCTTTCATTGCAACCAGTCTAATGGTTTGGAGAAGCACTGAGAAGGAACGCATACTGCTATTAGCTTTCTATTTAAATGTAAGACAAATTTAAAAGGCCAGAAAAAAAAGAGAAATACAGCCGTGAAAGCTCAGACCAGATTGGACTGGCCGCTGTCTACAGAATAAGAACAGATGAAGCAAAGAGAGGGAGAGCGAGATGAAGAGAAGAAAGGGCTAATAAAAGGATGTCAGGATGTGGGAAGTGAGAGATAGATGGAAGCAGCTCTCCGGTGTCAGGACCATGACATGAAGGTTAATGGAAGACCATTTTTCACAGCCCGGCAAAAACTGACTTTACTGCACCTCCCAGCTGTGCCGGTCTATCTTTACTGTACGTTTCTGCTGATGTTCTCATTGTTCTTCACACGCTGTTGTTTCTACATCACATTATACTGCATACAAACTCACACAGACTGCACCAGCTTAGTATGACAGAAAGTAGTGACAGTGCAGATTATAATGGAGATATATTTTTGTCTCTAAAGCCACACAAATCAAAGAATATCTATATGTCTTTAGTATATGTTTGATCCATTATTACAGAGGGACAGGGCTTCCAAGGTGGCCATGATATGGAATTTATCTTTCTCTGGGATTTTCTTTGGTTGGTACTGACAATATTCATGTGAGCAGATGTGAGTATATTAAATACTGACTTTGAAATAAAGAACAAGAAATGACAGAAGCATCACAATAAGATTTCTTCTATAAAGTTGCACATTAACGTGGAAAACAAATGTTTCAATCTGCAATGACTCATCAGGATTCTGTTGCACCAGCTATAAAGTTCAAAGTTAGCCAAATTATAATGTAACGTGTTTACAAAGTGGATATTTAAATGTCTTAGAGCAGGTCACAAAAATAACAGTTCATTTTAATATATAAAGTTGTAAAACATGTCACGTTGTGTCTTTTTTGTGTTATACGACTACAGCTATCTGCTATAGTGACTTGCTAACAACTGACTTAGACATTAAGGTTTTTACGAGTTTTAATGGTCAAACCAGATTAAGTAAATCAACAGTTTGGAGGTAGCTAGTAATTACTAAGAACTTAGGAATGACTTAAGAAAGAGGGTTCATATTATATGTGATATGCATTATGCTAACTGATAGCTTGTTATGTGAACTTGCCTCTTGTTGTAAATGTTTTGTATATTTAAACCATATTAAACTGTACTGGACTCCAAGGCCTTACCCAGCATGGCTTTGCCCTCGTCCTCCAGTTCGAAGCGGAGCGTTTGCAGCTCTTGTTCCGACTGCTGTTTGAGCGTCTCGATGCTCTGGCGGTGAGCCTCTCTGAGAGACTGCAGCTCTGCGTGGTGATGATGGCGGAGACGCTCCTCCAGCTCCTGATGGAGAGATGAGAGGGATGGTGGGAGGTAAGGGGAACAAGGGAGGATGACAGAAAGGAAGAAAGAAAGAGAGGGCAGGAGGAGAGGAAGAAAGAGGAAAACAGAGAGTGGGAGTGGGCCAGAGAGAGAGAGAGCGAAGCGAAACAAGGAAGAAGTCGGGCAGAAAGAAAGAGGATAATTTGTTGATGAAAAGTTTAAGACGTAGGAGGAGACGATGGAGTGGGAGAGAAAAGTAAGAAGAAAGAGAGATATAAAAATGAAAGTGAGGCAGAGGCAGACAGGGAAGCAACATTTTAAATCCTCTTCAAGGCCTGAAGGAGAAACTGGCCAATCATCATACACTGACTTAAACTGGAGTATATATATTACCATTTCTACTGCACGGTTTCACCTCTGTGTTAAAATGAATTGTAAAACTAAAAATCTAAAGCCTCATAAAAGATGTTCTTCAAAAGGTCTGCTGATGGTTTCAATGGATTCCTGTGCAGAAGGACCTTGACTGTAACCAAATTCAGTCTGGAGGCACTCTATGGTGGAGGAGTTTGTGTGAACAGAAAAAGGTAAAGTCGCCTCTTCTGTTAAAATACAGCCAGATATCTCGAGTTTAAAGCCTCTTTCAAATGTTTCCTTAAAGGTTTGCTCATAAAAGCGAAGGACTTCTGTTCAGGACGGCCTTCGCTGAAGCTTTATCAACTTGAATCTGATGAAATTAAAGGTCCAGTGTGTTAGATTTATGGAAATGGAATACAGTATTCATAACTTTGTTTTCATTAGTGTATGAACACCTGAAAACAAGAGTTGCTATGTTTTTGTGACCTTGAATGAGGCTTTTATATCTACAGAAGCTCCACAGAGTCCAACATGCTGAATCTTAATGTTTATAGAGCCAGTATAGCAACTAGAAAGTTTTTTTTTTTGCACCTTTAGCGTCTTTATCATGCTTGAAAAGAGAGTGTGAGGTAACAGGGTCAGCAACTACACCGCTAGATGCCACTAAATCCTACACACTGCTCCTTTTATAATACTGATATTTAGTTCAATATATTTTCCTCAGTTAATGATGTCTGCAGAAAAATAAGAAATTCCTTGTCAAAGGAAACTTTTTAATTTGTTAATTTTGTGGCTGTTTTGCGGCTAATCTGTCTGCAAACTGCAAAAGAGTCCAGACCAGACGGCAACCTCCGTGGCTGTGAGTCAGTCTCCATAAGTCCCCATGTTCAAATGTCACAACTTCACAGCAGAAATAAACATGTTTACAGCCTGGTACAAAAAACAGTTTTGGTCTCTGTAGCTAATTTCCCCGTTCATGACAACTGTACTGAGGGTGAATTTATATACAACTCACCTGTTCAGATTATATTAAGGCTTAAAGTTATGCAGGATTAAGAGCGTGGACGCTTTGATTGACAGGTAGGCGCTGTTACAGATGGCTTGTTTCATTCTGCCCACCTCAGGTCGTCTTTGCCTAACATGAAACTTCGGAATTTAATGAAAATTTTCTGTTCTTCTATTCTATTTGTGGAGGAAACAAGAAAACTAAACGCTGTTTTGTTAAATGCATATATATTTTCTAAACGAGCTGATTAATTACATTGTGTTCAGTCAGTTTGATGCAGCTGTTTTTGGCTCCGTTACAGGAATTTCACAAACAACTTAAGCAGAACAACATGTTAGAATACCAGCAATGAAAAACTGACAAGCACTTATATACACAGTATTAGTATCAGGCATTAGCACTGCTGACTGGAGGGCTGCCACAACACACACACACACACACAGAGTATAGACCTACTAACATTACACTGCTGGCAGCCGAAACGTTTAATCTGGCAGAAGAAAAGCTGTTGTTGATGTGCGAGGATCCACATTTTGTGTGAGTGTTTGTAGCAGCGGGTTTATTGGAAATATGGTTTTTACTTTTTGGGAGAAACATTCACAAACGGCGCTGGTTTCAGCTCGATATAAGTTCATAAGTCCCCATGTTAAAATGTCCAACTTCACAGCAGAAATAAACATGTTTACAGCCTGAGGGTGAATTTTTACAGAACTCACCTGTTCAGATTATATTAAGGCTCAAAGTTATGCAGGATTAAGAGCGTTTGTGTTATTATCTCACAGACAATGTGCTACTGCACATGTATATGACATATTTTCTAATGTTGCACCCTGTTCTCGAATTACCTGTGTTTAAATATCTGGATACATTATTAATATACAGTATAATTCAATTTGTTGTAGGCTACTAACAGGTAATACACACTTTGCAGACTGATCATATTAAATGTTTAATATCAAAGAATAAAACACAGCAGCAGTCTTAGAATATTCAGCAGAGCTGAGATCATTACGACACGCTCCCCACTGTAGACAGGAAAATTGCTGTTCACACTGAGTTTAACCCATTTCTTTTTCTCCAGTCAAATATTAAGATGCCATTTTCCGAATTACAACCAGAACCCATCAACGAGGAAAAAAAATGATATTCATAGAAGGTTGACAGCAACATCTGTGGCATTTTAATTCGCCAATATGTGATGCCTTTGGGAAATGATTCATGGAATGAAGAGTGAGCTCTGAATATTCAAATGAACCTCTCTCTGAGTCGGCGGACAGCAGCCTCCGATTCGTTTGACCAAGCACCCAAGCTGTTTTTACGCTAACGCTCCGAAAGCCCCAGATGCAAAACAAAACGTTACAGTTCATTAAGGACAAGATCTCTGTGAGCGGATGGATAATAATGTTGTCCACGTTGTATTTAGTTGTGTATCCACTGAAAATGTTGAGCATTCCAACAAGCGTCTCCTCTCGGTCATTTCAGAGGCTGTTAGTAACTCCCCGTCCTGCAGTACTTCCAGATTTCTCCTGCCGTACAGCACCACCTGACCTCCACCTGACCTCCACATCCACCTTCATGAAACTGTTTTAGATTTATATTTGAACTTAGTCCAAGGATAGATTACGACAGTGTGCTCATATTCAATCCATAAAGTACACTGAGTATTAAAAAACCTTGCTCTTAGAAGGCCATTTGTAACTTACGCACCTGATCTGATCTATAAATCTCAAACTGAGGCACGCGCCTTACAATCATTAATCATTAAACCAATTATACATGGTTTTCTGCTTAAGTCATGCTTTACGTAGAAATTTTGTGATTTAGCGCCGCCAGTTTCAGGGTGCAATACCCCTCCAGCTGTCCACGCGTATTTGTGATTTATATACAGCTTATGATCAAAACCTGTGAGTCGACAGCCAACCGAAATCATTTAAATCGTCGGTGGTGTGTGCCGTAAAGTGTTACATACCTGTCGCAGGTGATTGTATGTGGATCAGGTGTGCGGGGTGCAGAGTGAAGACTTACTTTACTTCATAACATGTCAGTGTAGCATCAAAACGACACAAATTAAAATAGCAGAAAAGTTACACAATGTTGCTTTAAGATCAAAATTGATCGTCTTGTTTTGTGAATGAGGCCCCTGCTCAAAAACACTTAGAAACATCTCTCCACACCGATCATCTTTTGTGTATTCTGCGTCAATGGTTCTACTTTCCTGTTGTGTATTTGACTCTTTTACGTTCGGTTCACTGAGCAAGTAAAAACACAAGTAGATGTGTGCTGAAACTCCAAGGAGAGGATTTTTTTTTTTACAGTGTGATAAAGTGAGTTTTAAAAGCCACTAATCTCTCTTATTCATTGGTATCGATCACCGGTCTTTATGTGCCGTGGGTCAGTAAAAACCATACCTTTTATTCCTTTAATTAAAGAGAGCACATTAATTACTCCTAATCGTAGCGACTCCTATAATTACAAATTGACTGTAATGTTGTTACATTCGCCTCGTCCTCTCTCGTCTCGGTGCCGTTTCGTGTGCCTCGTTGTTCAATCTTCATTCCATTACTGGAGGGTCAATATTTGTTACTTTGCTGTTGCCTGAATTCATTTAACTGAGTGAAAAAAAAAAGGGATGATACTGATGAACGAGAGCCAGAGACGGGTGAGATAAACGCACAAAGACAGGAAGTGAGACGGTGGCCCTCGGGTCCTCTGCCGGTCTGATCCAGCTGCCTCAGCGCAGGTCTTAATCCTGACCCCGAGGACAACTCCAAGACTGGAGGCTGGAGGAAGTGAGGCGTTTAAAAAAAAAGGGCTGGGGCTTAAAAGCATCTCTGATATGTACTCGGGTTGTTGAGTGATTTAAAACCCAAGAGCTGAATCTTAATGCCTAAACTAACCTGGAGCATCGACTTTGAAACAGGTGTAACATGCTCTCTTCTCCTGGTCTTAGTCAGCACTCGGCTGCTGCATTATGATGATCTTCAGTTTATTCAAAGCTTTCTTGGGCAAACCAGAAGAGAGCGGCAGTACACGAGTGGAGCCTGTTAGAGATGAAGGAATACAGAACCTTTATCTGCCCGCGAGAAAAGACTGCACGCTGGAACGATTCCAGAGAAGTTATTTTAGTTCACGTGGGCTTTAAAATTCAGATCAGAGAAAACAAGTGAGCTAAGTTGGGTCCTGATTTGCAGCACCCAAGATTTCAATAATATCAGTGGCTGATTTATAGAATCCAACCAAGATTTTGGTTTTATTACCTCATAAAAATGTATTACAGATTTAATAAGACTAATAGTCTACAGGCATGCTAGAAGCTCTGTGAGTCAAGCTGAGCAGTGCTTTGAGGTAAATGTTCGCCATGTGGGGCGACAATCGAATGGTCATTGGTTCTCAGCTTCCCCCAGTCCAGTCCGGTCCAGTCCAGTCCAGTCCAGTCCAGTCCAGTCCAGTCCAGTCCAGTCCAGTGTCCTTGGGCAAAATACTAACCGTCTTGATGGCTGTGCCATGATGTGTACGTACTGTATGGGTCAGCTTAGCTTCATCGTTACCGCTATATATCGCTTTTTATGGCCAGTTGGCAGTGTGTGTTTTAAAATCGCTTTGAGCGCTTGGCTCTATAAATAGTCCAAAACCGTCTTAGTTTAGCATATTATCATGCTAACATGCTATTTAGTCATTAGATTTGCAGGTGCTGGTTGCAACCGTTAACACCTCTCTTAATCTTAAATAAACGCTGTGAGCTGGCAGTATGGATATCTGAGGGCGAGGCGGCATACACTCAAACATCTTTTTTAATGTCCAATAAAATAACTTGCACTCTAGTAATTAAATTTTACATCCTCTGTGTTTCACATGTTTATTTATACCCCATTTTCCTGCTTTAATTTGTATTTACTTATTTCATTTCGCTCAGCGTTAACTCCTGTTGTGTTTACTGCTGTTGAGAGTTACTCTGTCTTATTGTTCAGTTCTACTAATGAATGAGACTCACTGATAGACATGATGTGTTTATTTTTTTTTTCCATGCTGCGAGCCAAAGTACCCATGTGGGACAATAAAGACTGAATTGAACTAAAACGTTATTTGGATTCATCCTCTGGGGATAACGAAAGTCTGCACACAATCAAATGGTGTCTGGAACAAAGTGGTGCACGGCTGAAGAGATGAAGGAACTGTACTGTTTGTTTTTTTATCCGTATAATGATTTTATTTGGAAAGCGTGCAGGCCAAACAAAGTCAGCGCGAGTCTGAGAAATAAGACAAGTACGACAAAAGATGATAAGCAAATCAACGAGCTGTCAATTGCTCACTGCTTCTGTTTGAAGGTTTTGGGTAGCGGGGAAGCCGGAGAAGCTAAATTAGGTTACGTGAATGTGTTTGCGTAGCGCTGATTTGTAGAAACTTTATTACTTCCTGGATGTCACCGACCGCGAACTGTGAACAGATAACGCCTGGCAATCTGAATGTACCTCCCATTCACACACAAACACACACATACATACACATCCCTCTAAAGCCTCCACTCTGGGTAATTGAGTTTTCTCTCCCTGCACTGCTGACAGAAATATAAACACCCCGCCACCATAAAAAGCCCTCCGTAAAGCTTCTAACACTTTATTTCCCTGCTTATTAGCTATGACTGTGACAGGAGAGAGAATAGTCTGAATATTTGACACAAAAGTTGATCAGTTTTGTGATTTCGCCGAGGGGAATGTGCGCCGGCTACCGTGTGCGTTTGCGTCAGGGAGAGACGAAACGAGTGGAGGAGGAGAGGAAGATAACAGGGAAGGAGAGGTGTTTGTTAGAGCAGTCAGTTTGGTTTTACGGGGAAAATAATGAGTGCTATTCTTTCTCCACATTTGCACTCAAGGAGTTGCCAAAAAACACATCATAAGGACGCCGCTTCCTGACCTCCATTCTGCCGAAAGCAATAATAGAATTTGGGCCCGTCCGAGCCGGAAAAGGGATTTGGAAATGTGATGTATAGCTGATCCAAATCGACCTTGACTGTGAAATGGAAGGATTAGCGCCGAAGAACATTTCCTTGGCACCTTGAGGAGTGCGTATGTTGTGTTTGTGCATGTATATTTTGACATCATAAAGAGGAAAGGGAGCTGTCAGTATAGCGTCTTGGTATAGAGGCTGGCTGCTGTCAGTGAGAGTGAGTAACGATGGTGATGACTCACTGCCAGTCTAACCTTGACTCTGACAGGGCTCTATTGGATTAAAATGTCATGGATGGCTTCTCCTGAAGGAGCTTCTATAAGTGGCAGAGGAGATGGCAGCTCATGGTGCATGTGTTGCTTTAAAATATCTACACTGTTTGCATATAATTATGATTTTAAATGATGTATTGAGAGAGGTTTTCTACATCAGAGCACTGTCTTTGGTGCTGAGTTTGAGGCACGTGTCCAGCCGCTGTCCGCGGTGCTGACTGCCTCGTTCTGCTGCCTTGACTTGCAGCTCTGCACCACATCAACCTGCAGTATTCCTGTAAGGCTGCTGGTATGTACTGATTTCTGATTGCACCAAAAATATCGGCAAACAGCAGCATGGGTTAGGGTTATTATCTGACTGCAGATGTATCGTATTGGCACGTACTGTCTTACGTATTTCAAGTGAAGGAGTTGAAGTATCTCGGGGTCTTGTTCATGAGTGATGGGTAAATGTAGCGTGAGATGGCCCAGCGGGTTTGTGCGGCGTCTGCAGATGCTGTACCGGACCGTTGAGGGAAAAAAAGGAGGCAAAGCCTTCGATTTTCCAGTCCATCTACGTTCCAACCGTCACCTGTTGTCATGAGCTTTGGGTAGTGACCGAAAGAATGAGATCGGCGGGTGAAATAAGCTTCCTCCTCTGGGTGGCTGGGCTCACCATAAGAGACAGGGTGAGGGGCTCTGCCAGAGTAGAGCCTCTGCTCCTTCGCTTCGAACGGAGTCAGCTGAGGTGGTTCAGGTATCTAAATAGGATGCCACCTGGGTGCCTGTGTATGGAGGTGTTTGGGGCACATCCAATTGGGAGGAGACCCCGGGAGGAAGGGACTACATAGCCCATCTATCTTTGGATCGCCTCGGGATCCTCCAGGAGGAGCTGGAACGCCCTCAGACAGATTAAACATTTTTTTTTAGTCATATTTTATCATCTGAAGTTTGAGTTTTAGTTGACTAAATGTGGATTTACAGGTTCAGTTAACGTGTAATGGATTATTTAAAACTTTTGTCTCTCTGGAATAAATGTCTATTTTGATTAATGAGACTAATTTGCTAATCTAAGATCAGCAACTCAGAGTTATTCACTCAGAGAAAGTTTCTTTCAGGTTGTAATGCATCAACAAAAGCACACCAGCTCAGATTAGCTGGTAAAGTTCACCCTACCACGTGAAGAGATGTCTCTTCCCGACATGTCACTGTCAACAGATTTCATCTTGTGTGTATGTCTGGACGAGTAGACGGTGTAGAGCTCGTCGTTTCATTCCTCAGTGAAAAAAATGGTTCAGTAAGATGAACACTGATCGGTTCTGGCCTCAGAAATCTAGTTTTGGTTTCTTGTTACTGCAACAAACTGACAGTTGGTGACAACATGACAAGAAACAATGTGCCAGATAAAAGCCTGCTAGCTGCAGGTTTCAGAATATTAAATCAGCTTTGCAGATGTTTCATGACGAAGGAACACATCTGTTAGGATACACACGGTGTGTTTTGGAGAGTAAACTGTGACTGTAGCTGTTTTTCTTTAAAAGAAACCTCCACAGACTGTGTGTGTGTGTGTGTGTGTGTACCTTCAGGTCTCTCTGCCTGGCGTGCTCCATGTCCTGCATGGAGCAGCAGTGGACCTCCTGCAGACGCTGCTGCCGCCTCTGGTGCTCCGTCTGCAGCTCGTCCAGCTGCATCCTCAGGTGCTCCCTCTCCTGGCTGAACTGATGCTGCAGCTGCTGCAGCGACGACTGTGACTGGGAGAGCTGCATCTCCAGACTCTGCTTCAACAGGGAGATCTGGAGAGGACAGGGAGAAAGTTCAACAAGGCGCTGCATTTGCACCTTTGCATACATGTATATATATTAAAAAGGAAAGTCGGTGGTGCCGGAAGAAGCAGACGTTCTCTGGGGATCTTTAGAATAACAAGAAAGGGCAAAGAGGGGGTGGCAATCAATTAGGCTTAAACAAATATGATCTTTCTTTAAAGCCTTGAGCCATAAAGTTTCTTACTTTTTGTGAACAAATTGTTCTCAGTACATGATAAAACAGAGCTAATGCTGGAGCGCACTGAGCATGAGAATTCATTGTTGGAAGGAAGCAGCATAATTTACCAAATGAGTCTGTCTAGACAGCTTAAGACAATGAATGTTTGTGAAAGTGTAGAGACAAAAGCACAGCCTTGTATAAACTTGATTCGGCGGCGCTCGTTCCAATGAAGCAAATTTGATAAAGAGCAGGAAACTTTAGAAAACAGAGGACCGCGTCCGTTATTCGAGTGACCTACGGAAAGGTCAACCAGCTGCTGTGTGAAGATCACACGTGTCCTCTCTGTCGAGAAACAGCAACACTTGTTGGCAGGATGCAAAGTTATTCTTGCCCGGGGACGATAACCTTGTCTTCTTTACCAATTGCTGAAGTCCCTCGGAGCAAAATGACTGACAGGAAAGAAAACTTTGAGCACAGGTGAGGACAGCCGGACCTCGAACGATTCATTTATTAACACGTTGTTGGAATAAATATCGACGGGTCGTCATACGCGCAACAAAAAAAGAAAGAAAGAAAGAAAGCCGATGCAGCTCAGCCTCAAAAGCTGCGTCCCAAATTTAGATTTGAATATTATGACTAAGACATGAGTCATACGATGTGTCATGAGGTTGGATAGCTTTATTAACACAAACGTATAATTATATATGCTGCATTCTGATCCTGATATTAAGACGTTTACTCATCCTGAACTCTGAAATGTTTCAGGCGGAAACACCTGGGTAACAAGTCATGATGCAGGCAGCTAGAGTTTCTTAAAATTGTATTCATTGATTTGTTTTGTGCAACAAACTGTGAGAACATCAGTGCCATATCACCCTTATGAAGCTGTTCTCTGTGTCTGTTTGTCAGAGCTTATTTTTGCTGATAACAGCTGATACTAGAAACTGACGAGAGCTGTGAAAAAAAAAAAAAAAGTTGTGGGCCGAAAAATCAAAACAATGAGCTGAAAGACGCTAAAATGCTCTGCAGAGCTGAGGGGAGCTGAAGAGTTGGCTCCAAGGTGGTGACTACAAACAACACCTTTGACTTTACACACATATTTCCCGCTGCTAATATAATTTAAAGTCCTAGCAGAGGTGATAATTTCATGTGTTGCTGCCAAGACTAAACTGCAATACCGCTGATATTTATAAAGCGGACGCACAGTTGTACTTTTTGAAAACATACTGTGAAGCAGCTGGTGTGTGAGCAGAAGTTAAATCATGTTCATATTGAGTTAAATATCTGCCCACGCATCAAGGCATCGCTGGAACCGATATAAGCTATTAGACTTAGATTTGCCTACAAAGAGGGCACTGATGAATTTAAACTATAAATGATACATATGTTGATTAAAGTCGCAAACATCTGTGTCGATATCAGTGTTAAGTTCGAAGGCAGGTTTTGAGTTTTGAGAGTTTTCATTTTATTTTAGTCTCTAAAGTTTCAGTTTTAGGTGACTGAATATTATAAGATTGTAAAAGCTCATAAAGAAACCGAGAAACTCGCCGTTAGAAAAAGTAAAACGCCTTCATTGAACTGGTGAACTAGGTAAAAAATACATGTTTGATGTGTTTCGGCGTTAACTTTCCTCTTCCATGAATAAACAGCTGAGGTTTATGTGTCCATCACACTGTTTGACTCTGCTTTGCACCTGTTGATTTACTCACCTTTTCTGTCACAACATACTCATCTGTAACTTCCTGGAAAAGGCTGAATGCCTTGTATTTTCTAACCACGTGCTACCTTGAGAAAACCTTGAAAAAAAGTCATGAAGAAACAGAGGACAGTTACCGGTTTGCTCATGCCCTCCACCAAAGAGCTCCACCTTAACAGAATAAAGAGGCTCTCCTGTTCTGTGATGTTTTGTTATAAGATTGTAGTTGACTAAATCCACAGTAAAGTGATTTACTGGTTTAGTTAATACATTATTTAAAGGTTTCTCTAGAATTTCCAAACTCATTAAATACTCCAGGAGGAAACGTCTGTTACGATTAATAAGATTCATTTGCTAATCTAAGATCAGCAACTCAGGCGTTGCCAGGTATCAGCGCCAGGCATCACTGGCACTGATAAAAAAAAGCCATTAGAAAATAGTCTGGACCATCATTTAATTTCCAAACAGCACATCTTCTGTCAGCACGTATCTATCAGGAGGTTGACCGCTCGTCCGATTCGAGTATTAAGAGTAAATAAACACGGCTCTGGCGATCGCGAGGCGTGAAGAGGACGCGTTAATCACAGGGTGGGAGTTGATGGACAGCGTGGGCGCGGCGGTGCACGTACGGCACGCGGGAATGGACATAAATAAAGCCGTCGGCTAGGGTTCATCCGTGTGCAAGGTTTGACCACAGGAAAGAGCTCAGTCACGCTACATTAATATTACCGGGCGGTCATTAGCAACAGCGGCATGCTGCGGTGTATTCAGCATCAAATAACGAGCGTGTGAGCGAGAAATAAGGAGGTCTTACAGGAAGGCGCAGATCTCATCCTCTCTCCCTCCCTATTGATTCTTTTTTCCACTACTGGTATAATTACAGCCAATCGACTAGAAGCTGGAGGCTTCTGGTATTTTGTGTTCAGAGAGATCAAACAATCTTTAATCAGCGAAGACTGCACTTAAAGTCCTCTTTATCCAGGGCTACTGATCATCTATGTTTGCCTGTTCTTTGTACATTACATCTTGTGTTCCCTGAAGAATTTTGTACGGAGCATAAAACCCGAAAAAACACTTCATTAGGTGTCATTTTATTCCTCTCGCATAGTTATAAAGAAGACTACAAAGGCCAGGAAGGAATCGGATCAACACACATGCACTTGCTGTACCAGCAATAGTCGTACCTGTTCCAGCAGGTCCTCCACTTTCCTCTGCCAGCTCTCCCTGGCGTTGCTCAGTTCCTGCTCCTTGTTTTGTGCCAGCTGAGCCAGTGCCGAGGCCTTGTCCTCCTCGTGCTCCTCTCTCAGCTCCTCGCGGAGCTTCTTACACTCCTGCCTATATAACACAACAACAACAACACACATACAGGGATTTGTATGGATTCACTAAACCTGCAAAAACAGAGGGCAGCATCAGTTTCGAGTGTGGATTGAACACTTTCCAAAGAGCCAAAAGCAAAGAAAGCAAAGGTCAGTGCTTTTACACTTGAATAATCAATATACTTAAAATTCAACAGAATGAAATAACCATATTTTTTAAAGATTATTTAAATAAATACACACATATAGAGAGAGGAGGGATTACTTCCAGCAAAGGGCCACAGATTGTAAACAAACTCTGGCCGCTGAGCTGCCATTTTCACTCCAAAGTCAAAGATCTAAAACTTCTTCTGTGCTCACAAAAGGTTTATGTCTCTCAGATTTTGTTCACCAACTTACTGAAATCTGTGTTAGTGAGCACTTCCATCCGTCTGACAGGTGTGGCACACTTCAAGATGCTGATTAAACATTAGACTGGTCACTGGTCACTATAAAATGTGAAGGTTAACTTGAAGAAAGACATTTATCAGACACTGAACTGTGGCTGTTTCACACACGGCTACGGATACCGATTCGTCTACTCCGCCTTTGATTGGCTAGTACGCGTTGCCTTTGTTGGGATATCAGGGTAAGCCAATGACATTTACATTTAGTCATTTAGCTGAAGCGACTTACAAAACAGGGAAACCATTAAGGTACAGTGCGACTAGGACATGTTAGTACTACTTGCATAGAATCAGAATAGATTCAGCAGGTCCGGTTCTCGATAGCGCTAACACAGATTTTCTACTTGAAATAGGAGGCAGAACTCTGCAACAACATGAACACCACGCACCTCATCAGACGGCTAACATGTGACATTGGATGTGACCTGATAACATGTAAATCCAATATTTACGATCCTTTTCATCCGGGTTTGGTCTCCACCAGGTGCTGAGAAAAGTCTTTATCTGCTAAATGCTCCACCGTGTTCAGCTGCTAGTCGATAACTTTGTCTGTCTGCAGTTCGCTTGTCAGCATGAACTGTCGGTAGAAGAATTTAATATGATTTATAGTCAATAAGGTAATCTCCGAAAGCTTAGTGCATTTCTTTTAGGCATGCCACAAGAATGTCTGCTGAAAGAAGAGAATCAAACACAATGCAGCCAAGGTAAAGAGCTCAATATTCGCTGTAAGGGAACAAGAAGTGGTCAAGCCTCAACGCTGCATCTATTGAGCGACCATCGCTCTTCAACAGTTACACGTGTGTGTGTGTGTGTGTGTGTGTGCGCTGCCGATATAATAGCTGTGTGGGAGTTGAAATGGCAGCTGTTAAATCAAGTATCGAGGCAAACACATTTTTTTTTTTTTGTCGCTTTGAGAGGTAGAAAGGCGGCTTTTATACACACACACACACACACACACACACACACAGCAGTACAGTCACACGTCACACACCAGACAGTCACGTTCATCATGCAGCTCGCTCGACACGTGTCATCATTCATGTCCTCGTTCAAGCACGCATGCGCTCTCTCTCTCTACACACACACACACATATATAAACACTCACACACACACACACACACACACAGGCGTTGGGCTTCAAAGAGCTCTGGTCTGCCTAATAAGAGTCGTTCTATACCATCTGCTGGGCAGGAAGTGAGACGAGGGCAGACGGAGAGAGGTAAAGGAGAGGAGTGGATGGACGGAGGGTTGAAGGAACTGTCAAAAACTAAAGAAAATTTCCTGATAAAATGTGGAATAATTGGCTGAATTTTACTCCCGGTGCTATGAGATAAAAGGCACCCGTGCTCGTTTAAGGTGTGTGTGTGTGTGCATATGGACTTCAGTTTGCTGAGTATCTCTCTAACTGTATGTATGCCACAGTTATAAGTAAAAAAAAAAAATCCATGTTTTTCAGTGAGTATGTTTGTGTGTGGACCTTGTTATCTGTGTTTCTGGATGTTTTTGACAGCAAAAGAATGACAGGAAAGCTTCAGCAGTGTGCTGCAGCTTTAAAAACATGACTTGTCCTGTATTTTCATGTTTGTCTGGGCTCAAAATCACACTCTACCTATAAAAGATTTGACAAACACTCAGATGGGATTAGAGCTACTGCACGTTGTAATGAGGGTAATTAAATATTAGCTGTCCTCCTGCTATTTACCTTGTTAATGTCACATCACAGGCGGGCATGGAGAGTTTAGACAAATATTCCCGAACGTACATCACTGTACACAAGACCTGACGGAGGCGTCTTATACAAACTCTGATCTGAAGTTTGAGAGCAGATCAGTTTGTACCAGGAGAAAAAGTCAAAGCTTCACCTTGAGGAGTTTCAACATTCACGAGACAGGGCCAAAGTTTCCAATGTGATCTCCAAATAATAAAACCTACTCTGTTGAGACAGGCAAGCAAGGCGCCATGTTGTTTTCTTGGGTTTTGTTCAACCGAAACGTCGACACAACGTCTTGAAAACTGCAGTTAATCAAGTCTAAGCGTCTACGCTGTACTTACACACAATGGAGCTTTGAGCTAAATGCTAACATGAGCATGCTAACACGCCGGTAAAGACGCTTTCACTCTTCTCACAACTGACTTGATCTGATTGGTTGAAGTTCAGCCATGACGGACGATATCAGAGAGATGATCCAATCACCTGACCTGCAGTTTTTGAAAGTGCCTGCCCGTTTTTAAACAGTTTCCAACAACAACTTCAAACCATCCGGTACAGCCAGGTTGTAATGTTCATGGCAATGTTTCCAATAAATATCAACTTCAAGGGGTCACCGGAGGAGAAGTGGAAGGATCAAATTGGGATACATCGCATGGAAACCATGAATATACACATTTTCATGCCAATTTATTGAGATGTTTTAGTGGATGGGGTGACGCTAGTAGAAAGTTTGGGTCAACAACGTTTTATTTTTCATCTTCTGGGGACCATGAGTGAAAATTTCATGGCAATCCATCCACCAATTATTGAGATCTTTCAGTCTGGATTAAAGTGGTGAACCAACCAACTCGCCTTCATCGTAATCCATCGATTTGACACACATTTAACCAGCAGTGACCCTCGTCCCTGACGTGCTCTACAGGAGTGTTTCTGCATGACCGGGACAAACTAGCACGGCACTGCGCGCTTCAGCCTGATGATCCGCTGAATCTCCCTGTTCTTTTTGGTAATCCTGAGAGGCCTTTCCATGACTATGCTATCACAGAGAAACCGCCTGTTTCCACTGTGAAACAGGGATTAAAAGCCGGCCTCCTTAATTCAGACGGCTCACTAACCACAGTGTACTCACCCCAATCGCCAAATGAATAGATGTTCTCCTGAGAATAAAGAGCTCTGCGCCGAAAGACAAAGGGAAGGTGAATGAAAGGTAATGAAGAAGAGACCGGAGAGGAGGGGGAAGAGTGACAGATAGGCGGCAGCTCGGTATGAATACACTTATTTCTACAGTATGTGGACGTCTACTTTTACTCTGACATTCATTAGTGCTTTAACTGAATTGGCCACAGTCAACTTGTCAACACAGCAGACAGAAAATTAGAACAGGCGTTCCCTAATCTGTCTTTGATGCAGCCATTTTTAGTCATTAACGTCACACCATCATTGCTATCGCTGCATGTAACACTATTTCCTTTTGTGTTTAGCTGTTAAAATATTGGATTTAATGCGCCTGTCTGGAAGCCCCTTTCTCCCACTGCTTGAAAAAGCACAAATATGATAGTTACAGCAGGAAATCAGCCAAGTTTACATGATTAGTGGAGTATATCGGTGGTGGAAAGAAGATTGCGTTTGCAAATATTTGGGTAAAAAGAAACTTCATGCTTAAACGGAGGTATAAAAAGAAAAATTCACTGTCTGGGGAGAAGCTGGCTGACAGATTTAGGTTGTGGTGATTCCCAAGACAGGAGGAAAAAGACGCTCCTAGTATCAGTTCATTCATAATTTGATGTAAATCTTGACACTTACTGGCCCGCTTATTTTGTTCTGCTTTGCAGAACTCTCCTTACACTGGAGACCAATATAAACCAATAAAAACATGAATGTACATTGATCTGAGGTGCTGCAACTGCATCAAATAAATACATATAATTTTATATGTGACCTCTGTTTAGATTTCTGATTTAACCATTAGTGAACTTTTAACCAATGAATTGGTGAAAAAGTGACCTGATTTAAGCCCAAAGAGATTTGATTTCGTGATAGTGAGTGAGTATCATAAAGCACTTGCCACGTTCAAACAGCAAATTCAAACAGGATCAGAGTGAAGTGATACAAGTGGAGTGGAGTAATGAAAAATATTGCGGCAGATATTCATGGAGCTCAGAGAGCGAGGAAAGGCTAAAAATATAAAACAATATCAAGTGTGACCTTTACGAAGAGACGGAGCGCTAACAGATTAAACAAACTTGCAGGTTGAGAGTGAGACGCAGATACAAAGAAACCAACAGGTCGTGGAGTGGCAGTCTGTAGATTTATATTTGTGTTGAATAAGATCTGTGAATAAAAAATAACAGCAATGATATATTGGAATGTATTCTTTTTTTTCTACATAATAACATAAAATAACAACATTTCTGGATAAAGTTGGTTTAATTTGGAGTCATGTTTAAGATGTGTACTGGATGGAGTTACACTGTAGGGACAGTGTTAAATCTTAGATTGTTAGACAGACACTGACTTCTTCTTCTTGAGAGCAGCCGTATGTTTGTGTTCAGCAAATAGGGTGCCATTCGGATCATTACTATGGTAACCGAGGTCAGAGGATCGGGCTGTCTCCACTCAACAGATAGGTATATAATGTAGAAGCCTCTACAAGGTCAGATAACAATGTTGGACCACCACCACAACCACTGTAGACTAATGACCAATTGGCACCTTATACTGTAGATACACAGTGTGACCATTTGTGGACATACAGGTGTCGTGCCACCTAATTAGTTTTTGTATTATTTATCCAGGGTTTGAGAACATGGATTACTGGGCCGACCAGACACAGGTCCAGGGTCGCAAAGGGTCTGTGTAGGAAGTGACTAATAATATATATTCAAAAGATTCAAAGAGGTCAGCCCAAAGTCAAAAGATTTTTAATATTGAGTATCCTGACTACTTTACGGTCAGATGTAACTGTTTTTAAAACTTTTCATCTGCATACTGTCATACTACAGACTACAGACAGTCAGTCTGCATTAAAATACGTTTAGCAACAGATCTAAAGTCTGATCTGAACTGTTTTCTCTCCTGTGCGTATGACTCGAGAACAGGTGGAAAAAAAGGATAATCTTTCCGTGTTCCTTCATCTCGTTTTAATCTGTGAAACAGGTGTGGACAAACAGAGTTTTGGCAGGTGAATTATTTACTTCCAACATATGGCGCAGTGTTGCACTTCAACCTCGTGTGGCAGGAATGAGTATTACAACAACAAACACACAAAAAACCTGCCAAAAACTTTTGGTTTCACAGATTATGTAAATATATCCTGGCAAAACAGACTGGAATTATATTTTTCCTCACTCGCCTCTCAGTGCTCCTTCAACGGTTTCCTAGAATATATTTATGATGTTTCATAGCTTGCTGTGTATGTAGAATTTATAGAAAGGATTGTCAGTGCGGATGTGCTGTGACAGGAAGCGCCGGACAGGAGGAGTTTATCTCTCCTTCATCATCAGTGTGACTCATACTGACATTTCCAGCCAACAGCAGCACGTTACAGCTGCGGTTAACCTGCAAAATGTCACCTAGATGCAAAACTGCTATAAACAGTAGCTGCGGTGTTCAAGGGCTGACCTTTTCCATGTCTGTGCCCGGGGGACCGAAGTTCTCCAGGTCCGTCCATGTCTGAGACACTGGTCTGAAGCTCACTGTGTAACTTTTCTACCATAAACTAGCAGGCTTTAAATCCTGGGTACGATCATCCATGAGAAGTACGTAACGCTTTACAGCACTAAGTCACACACCACCAACTATTTGACTGATTTTGGTGAAACTGGATCATATTTTATGGAGAAAATGATGGACAGTGAAGTAAACTGCTGCCAACTGTAGCTGCTGTTAGCTGCTGTTTGTTAGCCGGGCTCAGCAGCCTCTATGGACATAATGACAGACGCCGAGCTGGGCTGACTGCTGTTGGACTAGTCAGTAATATTAGCTGGCTGCTGTGTCTGCTGTTGTTGACGTTGCTTGATGTTAGGCTGTTAGCAAAGTTGTGGACTCACCTTTTCAAAGCAACATGCTAGTTATAGCAGATGGAGGGAATGTCAGTAAATTAAAGTTAATAAAAGTTAATCAAATCATCTCCAACAGAAGAAGTCGTATAAAACAATAAACAGATATGGAGGCACTCAGCTTTGTGTGGAGACACTTCAGCATAAAAGAGACACAATCTATTTTTAAGTGAAAAAGCTTTCTGTGGTTTCGACCCATTAAGACACTTTTTAATGCTGAGATAAACTTTAATGGAGTCATTTAGAGGCTGCAGACTTTACTGTGTGAAAAATACATCAGTTCACACCTCAGAACAGTCGATTTCATTCTTTGAGCTTTGTGAATAATAACACTTTAAAGGTCCGTGGACGTGAACAGAGACTTTGAGCTCGGGGCTTTAACACTGGATTGAGATGAGAAGTTGCACAGTCCTCCAAGGATAATGCTCTGTCACGGTCAATACTGTGAGCCGGATGACGTGTGTGTGTGTGTGTGTGTGTGTGTGTGTGTGTGTTCGAGTAAGTGTGGGAAAAGAAAACACACAGACTTCCATTTCCCATCCATTCTTAATTTCACGCTCCCCATTTATTAGAAGACGAGATAAAGAAAGACGGTGTTACTCTAATACACACACACACACACACACACACACACACACACACACACACACACACACACACCTACCTGAGTGTTTCAGTCCATTTGAGCTCCAGCTCCAGAGCCATCTTGTCCATCTTGTGTTTTTCTTCTTCTTTGGTGGTGATGAGTTTGGCTTCATGCTGACGCTTCTGTGTCTCCAACTCTCCCTGTGAACAGACAGACAGACAGGTGAAGTCAGAGAGACAGGCAGACAGACAGACAGATACAGACAAACAGGTGGAGTCAGATAGACAGGCAGACAGACAGACAGACAGACAGGTGAAGTCAGAGAGACAGGCAGACAGACAGACAGACAGGTGAAGTCAGAGAGACAGGCAGACAGACAGACAGGTGAAGTCAGATAGACAGGCAGACAGACAGACAGACAGACAGGTGAAGTCAGAGAGACAGGCAGACAGACAGACAGGTGAAGTCAGAGAGACAGGCAGACAGACAGACAGATACAGACAGACAGGTGGAGTCAGACAGACAGACAGACAGGTGAAGTCAGAGAGACAGGCAGACAGACAGTCAGACAGATACAGATACAAACAGACAGGTGGAGTCAGACAGACAGACAGACAGACAGACAGACAGACAGACAAGTGAAGTTAGACAGACAGACAGGTGAAGTTAGAGAGAGAGAGAGAGAGAGAGAGACAGACAGGTGAAGTCAGAGAGACAGGCAGACAGGTGAAGTTAGAGAGAGAGACAGACAGACAGACAAACAGTCAAAGTCCAAGAGACAGACAGGAAAAGTCAGTCAGACAGATTCAGAGGGACTGACAGACACAGACAGACAGGTGGTCATAATGATGATAGATAGACAGGCAGACAGACAGACAGACAGTTCTTGTTGCAGCGTGAAAGAAGTCTTTCAGAGTGACTTTGCTAACAGCTGATACACACAAACATTAGAGAGATGTTCATCAATCTGTGCTGAGATGGATGAAATGAATCGAGGATTAATTAAAGAGCTGATGAACAGAAAACGGTTTGGACACATTTAGTAACTGCTCAAATCAAACATCCAGCCAATCATCAGCTCCGGTTCCAAATATGTAATGTGCAGACACCGAGGTGGGCTCTTTATACACTAATTAAATGAAGCAGTATTGACTGTCGCTAAACTGCATCAAACGTAGATTATACCGTGGACGGTGGAATAAGTGTGTGTATATATGTGTGTTTTTTCCTTCTATCTTTGGACCAGTTTGAGTTTTCGACCTTCAAAGTGACATTTGATCTGCTCCTCTCTTCTTCAAAGGACTGTTTGAAAGTTCAAACTTGGCTCTCGAGCTGAGGTTAGAAATATATTTAGATTAAAGTTTGAGGTTGGTCGTGTTGTTGTGATGGTTAAGGTGACGGCACAGACGTACACACCTATAAACCTGTGTGTGTGTGTGTGTGTGTGTTTGTTCGTGCAGACCTGCAGTGCAGTCAGCAGGTTGCTGGTCTCTCTCAGTCGGGCTCTGGTAGCGTCCAGCTCCTCCAGCAGTTTGTCCTGCGCCTCCTTCAGCGTGGAGATCTGTCCCTCGGCAGTTCCGATGTCCTGCTCCCCCTGCTGCACCTCCTCCTGCAGCCGAGTCACCTGCGGTGGAGGTGGGAGGAGAGACGGATCGGCAGACAGACGGTTAGCCGGAGAGAGACTGAACCACGTTCACAACATCTACATCGGTTGCTCTTGAGGCTGAATCTCAGTGTGGCAACAACCTTGAGACTACATCAGCATTTTCTGCTCAGCGAGGTGGAATTTCATCAGAAATGGATTCAATAATCATTTCTGTGTCTGATTTTTAAATGAGCTGGGTCCGTACACTTTCTGCCAACGTGGCAACACAGTTTTGCTCTGCATCATTTAGTCATTTACCCTCAATGTTAAAGCAAAGTACAACTTGGAAAGTGTGTGCATGGAGTGCATAAAGAGCAGCAAACAGGGTGAGGCAGCGGGTTTATTTACAGATTTGTAACCAAGACTAATGACGCCTGACTGCAGGGACCGGATTAAACCTTTGTTAGAGAAAAAAATGGAGTTCTTTATCTCTCTCTATCTCTTTTTAAAAATTCATTCAACACACACAGACCCATTTTCCATGACCGCTTGTCCTTTACAGGGTCACGAGGGGCTGGAGCCGATTCCAGCTGACTTTGGGCGAGAGGTGATGTACATCCCAGACAAGGTGCCAGTTCATCACAGACACACAGAGACAAACAACCATTCAGACGCCTGAATACTCGGTCGCATTCAGACCGTCCAGCACTGTGGCGAAAACGCATGTTTTTCCATTCATTTGAGTGGTAGAAGTCAGTTTTAGCTGTAGATGTGCAGGCCACAGGGGTGTCTGCCGAAAAACACAGCATCCTGCAGCAAACACGTTGATTCGACTTTTGGAAAAACTCAGCCCGACGTCACGCTACGGCCACCAATCAGACTCTACTACTCTACCTGTTGTGTTCTGGCTTTGTTTATTTCATGTACCCGGCCTCTAAATCTGTGCTGCAAGTTAGTGACACGAAGAAGTTTAATTTGTGTCCGACGGTTTGAAAGAGACAGCTTTGGTCGAGTGACACAGACAGTGAGTGAGAGTGAGCGAGCGCCGGCCTCGATAAAGCCAGCTAATCAGCAACATAAAAAGTTATTTCCTGATTGTTTCACAGCGACTACGTTCAGCACAAATAGACACACCCGCTTACACTGAATACTTCAAATTCAGGAAAAACAACCAACATTATTGATGAATAATGCTGCACCAAAAGCAAACAGGAGCATCATAACTCCATGTTGTGTTTGCATTCTGCTGTTTGGAGTAGTTATACAGTTTAACTCTAAATTACTTTTAATACATTTCACATAACTCACTCTAAAAAAATAAACTTGTACAGTGTCAGGTTTAGACATTTGGGTAGTTAAATAGCTACGTCCTTTAAGAAATATGAGAGCTGCACATTTGGAAGTGACCCTCGTCTCATTTTTCAGCCTGTAATATGACGGTTTACTTCATCTTTCAAATGGTAAATACTGTTTAACATTCAAGTCACACGTTTTATTATAGAGAGAAAGATTCAGACTCCAGTTTCCAGAACTTTTGGAGATGAATTACCAACAACAAGCAAAGAAATCCATTACAATGTCCTCATACAGTGGCTGTTCCAGAGCCTTCAATCATATCACGTGACCTTTATCAACAGGTTAAAGATCAAGGATGCAGGATGCAGTACATGTTTAGTCAGTAAAACTGCTGTTTCTGGATGTATAGTTCATAAGGAAGCGACCAAAGACAGTTGAAATGGTTTCAAACATGAGCTTATATAAGTACAAAGTTCTCCATGTCCCACCTCCTCATTGGCTTCAGTGAGTTTGGAGGTCAGCTCCTCCCTCAGCTCGTCCAGCTGCTGCTTGAGGAGCGTCTTCTGCTCCTCCAGCGAGAGGCGCTCCCTCTCAAACTGCTGCTCCAGCTCCTGTGGAAACCAGCCAGAGACACAAATCACAAAACAACTCAGAGGTAAAAGCCAAGGTGCTGCAACGAGGAACCCTCGATTAGTGATTCACATGCAGGTGAAACAGTTTACGCTCCTGATCAGGAAAGCTCTGCGCGTTTTATTGGAAGTCAAGTAATGTTTTATTGGTATTCATAGTGTTTTACATCTGTGAAGATTCTCAGTCATCCAGGTAATAGGAAATCTGAGAGAGACGACTCAAAGGCAGTTTGATTTATTTATAAATCACTTTCCTTCATCTCACTACATTTCAAAGAACAACCATGATATTACGAAGCACTTTGATCTCATTACTGTGTTCAACCACAAGACGTACTGTATGAAGTACAGTCATGCTCAATTCATGTTACACCAAGCTGAATCACAGCAAGGGGTTAGTTAGTTAGTTCGTTAGTTTTTGTCATTAAGGTCCACAGTTAAACAAGACTCTACAGTTATGCTAGCAGCTCTGTGAGACTTCAAGTGTTTTGAGCTAAATGCTAACATCAGCGTGCTAACATGCTCCCAGTAGTAATGCTAACGTTGTAATGTTTCAATGTTCATCGTCTTGATTCTAGCATGTTAGCATGCTAACATTTGCACTGGTCACTGACATTGGCACTGAACAGCTAAATGCTAACATTGTGGTATTTGAATGTTCAACAAGTTCATCATCTTATTTTAGCATGCTAACATTTGCTAATGGCACTAAACAGCTATATGCTAACATCAGCATGCTAACACGCTCCCAATAATAATGCTAACGTAATATTTTAATGTGTTCGCTTTGTTCATCATCTTAATTTAGCATGTGAGCATGCTAATATTTGCTAATAGCACTAAACTGCTAAGCATGCTAACATGCTCCAAATAATAATGCTAACATTGTGATATTTCACATGTTCATCATCTTGATTTAAACATTTTAGCATGCTAACATTTGCTAATGGCTTTTAACACAAGTGCTATGGAGACCGATGGGTGTTTGGGCAGGTATTTGTATATATTTGGTCACGTAAATACATATTTGTGGGGCTTTTATTGGATAGGACAACTGTAGACAGACAAGGTGCAACTGAACCCAGGTTGCTGCAGTAAGGACTCAGCTTTTTATATGTGGGGCCCACAGTGAAATAAGTCGCCAAAGAAAATGCATATTTTGACTTGATGTTAGCGACAGATGAAACGTTGGGATCCACAAACTGATATTTCAGTTTGAACAAAAGTGGCTGACTGACACAGATACACACACATGCTGCTAGCATGGCTAAAAACAGTGGAAGTGGATGTGCTGGTGGCTCAGGCTGTCTTTTATTTGATTTTTATTTGATGCAGAAGACACACTGCACAAGATTTATTTCATCTCTGAGAGTGTTATCACACTCGTCTCATATCCTTCATCTTCTTGTATGTGCAGTGTTTCCTCAGTTGTGCTGCAGATCCAGAAGTTACCTCCCTTGCTCCTTTTTTTGTTTGACGTTGCATTCACAGCATTCATCCGTACACATTTCTAAAAATACTCTCATTGTCCTCGACGGAGAGGAGAGAAATAGCTCCGGCATTGTTACCATAATAAAGCTTATTATTCCTGCATGAATGGGGGAACGATTTCTGTTACAGTGTGCAATGATTGCTGCTTTCCAAGAACAATTAGAGCTGAGGGAAATTGCTGTAATGTCAAATGAAATTCGCGACCATTATTCATTGCGTAGGAGGGTGGAGTTTGTAATGCCCTAAAAAAAGAAATATTCAGGGCATTGACTAACTGTGACACAGTTCCATAAAAATGAATGGGACACAGAAATCCATCTGAATGGAAGAAAGAGTGAAAAATCACAGTAATTCATGCGTAATGCTTCGTGGCATCTCATATTTCAGCAGCAGCTTAGAGGGTCAAAGGGTGGAGAAAGTTTCTCCGTTTGGCAGGATGATAACTGTGGGAACTCTTCCTCACTGACACAAATATGCATCAGTAAAACAGTTTGGCATAATTTGGCACAAAGACTGAAAAGTTGGCGTGTTTTAGCGTGTTATCGAAACTCCAAATGATCCAGAGAAACGTCAGTCCACCCCTGTTTTCCCCCCGCCGACTGCCTTCCTGTGATTTGCTCACGATAGGTTGGAACACAATCCTAAAAAAAGCCAAGAATAGGGCGAGTACACGTCCACCTCCAGGCCACGGTGGAACTGCATCAAGATCTCTCCCATCTACTCTTCTCCCACAGGTCCTCACAAAAGTTTTCCTCAAAACTATTCCTTGTACATCCAGTGGAGAAAAAGGTTTGGGGTAAAAAAAAAAAATCAGGACTTCAAACACTCATACACATAATTACCAACTCAATGCATCGTTCTACCTGCTGTGCTAGAAAATCTAGCACTTAAAACTGAATTAATTAATCATTTTGGCCCTCAAGGCAGCAAAACCGACCTTTAAAAACAGCACTGAGACATTATTATGCACCTAATACAATATATATATGATAATATGTTAAAGCTAATATGTTAGCAAACAAATCTATCCACAGCTTTCATGTGAAGTTGTGTTTCTAGTGTGGTGACCATATTTTCATGTACTCGCACATATAAGCACGCACCACAGGTGTTTTCATCAGGATGGAGGACCAACGCTCAGCACACCTACCGAGCGAACCTTTCAACACACATGGACACCTTGAACATGAGCACTTTGGTTGCCCGGTACTTCACGGAGGAAGGAGCGAGCCTCCTGGAGCTCTTTAGAAAAGACCGACTCACTTCGGCCTGACAGCTAACCATTAGCATACTGACAGGTTCTGTCAAAACAAGCGCTCGCCCGCTCGGCTCGTAGGATAGCAACAGCCTTGACGACGACGCATCGATCTATTGACACACGTACGGACGAATCAGGTGAATTCAAACACGTGAGGAGATAATCATGGCAGTGTTGGACAGAGCATGATAAATGTGTATGTAAGCACTGAAAACAAGTATAATATTATAATTAATATTTTAATTGGGGTGAAATTTAGTCGTGGATGTTGACATTTTGGTGTTACAGACATTTGTTGGGACTTCTAGCAGGAAACTAGCACGATCCCGGACAAACTGATGTCTGATCAGTGCAGTTTCTATAGTTTCTATCTTTAAGTCCAGAGTTAACGCTAACTCTCCTGTTAGCACTGTCTCTTTAGCTTGCTAAACGCTAGTCGCTAACTTTGCTTGTTCTCTGTTTGGTCCTTGGCAGGTAGAGAACAGTTAGAGGCCTGCTAATGCTATGCGATGCTAATGAGAGTGGCGAGAGTCAACCAAAAAAAAACACAGGTTTAGGGCCATAAAACCGAAACAATCAGCTGAAAGACGCTACAATGCTTCATAGAGCTGACTCTCTGTCGGTTTGTCACCAAAAGCGACCTCTTTCACATATTAGACACGCTCCATTTGATCCTTTGTTCATATAAATACATGTATTAGTTCAGATTCAAACACTTTATGGTTTTATTATGGTCAGCTAATGACTGAGATGATACTTGTGTTACCAAAAATATATTTGGCTGCCTAAATCATACATATTTGTATTAATTATTAGTATTAAAGGTCCAGTGTCTGACATTTAAGGGGACCTATTGACAGAAATGGAATATATTATCTATAACCATGTTTTTGAAAATAAGTATTGTTGTGTTTATGTCAGCTTAGAATGAGACTTTTACATCTACAGAGGGAGCGGGTCCTCTTTCATGGAGTCCGCCATGTTGAACCACCATCTTTCTACAGCAGCCCGGAGGGGACAAACCAAACACCGGCTCTATATAGGACCTTTCGCGTTTTTCAAAAGTTTCACTGTAGTTTCTCCTCCATGCTTGAACTGAGAGGGAGAGGTGAGGGATTTTCAGCTGGTTGAATCTGGAACTTCACCACTAGATGCCACTAAATTCCACAGGCTGGACCTTTAAGTGTTAATATTAGTACAACAGTGGTACAAAAGCTTAAATCATGTGTAATGTGCTTTAAATGTTCATTTGATTGGGTCCTGTGGGCCACATGGTGATTGTTAAATCTAAAAATGAATCAATGAATACATCATATTTGTCTCAATATGTGAGCTAACGTGACTTCCATTACTCTGATGATATCAAGGACATGATAAAAGGAATCTTTTGGCCGTCGGTCGATCGAGACGAGGAGGACTCACTCAATACGGCGCATCAGGATTCATGTCATACCTCGCCGCTCAATATATGGGGCGAGACCGAGGTGCTGCAGACCTGTTCATTTAAATTCAAAACCAGGTCCTCTCATAGACAACTCTCATTATAATTTAAAGTGATGAAAGAATGGAGGTGATGAAAGAAAAGATGATTAACGAGACGTGATGAAACTTGGATCAGACAAAAAGAGAAGAAGAAAAAAAAAATCAAGTGATGCGGAACAGAGGGAATCATCGGCGTGCCTCTGATTTAGCAGAAAATACAAAAAAACTGGAGCAGCAGCGAGTGAACGATGGAGGAGTGAATGGATTCTGCTTCCTCCCCATCACTCTCTCTCAATGTGGACATTTCTAATCATGAACACGGGTGAACAAAGGCGAATTATTGCTCGTATCGAAAACAGAGTGGGAGGGAATATGAGCTTCAGAGAGGAGGAAGTCTGCAATATGGAGGAACGCATATCTAATAACGACTGGGGGGAAAGCATAACACTCTGCTCTTAATGTAGCTGTCAGCTCTGATGTGCTCTACTGTGCGCTATCATTTAAAACACGTCCTCGTTATGCAACTTTGATGCAAGAGAATACTTGATCACTTGCTTTTTCGCGTGGTTGTGTGTGACTGGAATGAAGGACTCCGTGGAGAGTTAGGCATCACCACCACCACCACCATCATCATCATCATCATCATCATCACGAGGCTATTTCAGGCTGCTGGAGCTGTGTGCCTCGGCTCAGGCAGGCTGCAGTCAAATTAGTGGTAGGCTGTGGTTTGGAACAGCCAAGGCCGGCTCATTAAACGAGTCCCAGGGCCTGGTTTGTAATCCTAAGGGGCAATTTCACTGCCACATATCAGGTACAGAAGACACGGCGATGCTGGAGTTTGAGTATTCTGTGCTGTTTCAACACCGAGCACCAGAGGGAACGAGTGTGTGATTTGTGAGGAGCTGCAGTCGGATTGTCGTGGGTTGTTTTGCTGAAGGTTGAAGACTATGACCTTAAAATTGAACCCAATATCATCTTGTATTAATATCTGCAATAGAAACTATTCTCTAGAGGCTGTGTCTGCTAAACTTTGAAGCTCTCAAACTCCCGAGGACACCTTTAAAAACCACTTGGCCTGTTTAGATGAGCTTTGTATTCTATCGTGTTTTTAGTCTTCTAAAGTCTGCCACGTTATTCATCTTTATTGTGATGCACTTTGAGAACTTCTGCACTTCTGAAGAGTGCTTATGTTTTAGGTAAATATTAAGATGTTAAATTGGCTGCAGTTATGTAGTCCTCTTCAACCTGAACAGACAAAGCACTTTATAATTTTGCCTCTCATTCATCCACTCCAGCTTCTATCGGGGGTTGGCGTCCATTAATCGCCAAGGCTGTGTTTTCTGCCTCCCGAGCCACAGTCGCACCTCACTACTACCACTGTTGCTACTACTACAGCATCTCATATCTATGTTTTATTATTTCCAATGCAAATTCAATTTTCATATTAATCTGCCAGAGGTTTTCAGTTCGAGACAGGCCTCCCCAGGGGGGCTCTGAACAGTTTCAGGGGAGGCTCAGTGAATAGAAGTGGAAAAACTATTACATTAGTTATCCAAAGAAGATCACATAGCCTAAATGTGTGTGATTTGGTTAAAGTAGTTTGGGGAAATCTTACTGTTTTTTTCCACCCCATTTTACCACAGTCACAAAGTTAATAAACGTCTTAGGACAGATCTTGTTTTTAATGTTTTTTGGTGTAGTCAGCAACATTAGGCTGTCTTGGCTCGACTGTTTAGTGTCTATGGGATCAAATAACATTACCGTGATCCCACGGGCGTCCAGGAACTGAGCGAGACTAAGTGAGCAAATTGAGGAACAAAACTTTTGTCTGTCCCATCAGACAAAACCTTTTCGAAGTTTTGTCCGCAGTCTCAAACTTTGCAAACTTCTGCTCTATGCAACTACAATGCAGCAACTTACAGTACCAATACAGCATCTAACACACCAACACTAATGACATTTTAAGAGCCAGTTAAGCTCATATTCACATTTAGTTTGTGATCACGTCATTGTTGTGAACTTATTGAAAGTCTTAGAACATGAAGTCGGTCATAAACCACTCTGAGATTTAACTTTAACAGATTCTCAGGACGAGATTCACTTACTCACTTGTTCATTATTTACACTTAACCCCATCTGAAAGGGTTTCACTGTGCAGACTGGGCGGGAGGGTGTTACAGTAATCGAGTTGTGAGTGTTTCAGGAGTAGGGTAGCATGTTGAGTTAGCGAAGCTGCACGAGGGCAACCGAGGCAACGCGGTCAGAGAAGGTTAGTTGGTCATCGATCATGACTCCTAAGTTTCTCGTTACCCTGGTAGGGGGAAGAAGACATAGGGAGTATGGGGAGTTTTTGAGAGGTTCAGCTGGAGGTGGTGTGGCCTCATCCATGTAGATATGTCTGAGAGGCAATCAGAGATCCGTGCAGAAAGCGAAGGGTCATCAGGAGGAAATGACAGATAGAGCAGAGTGTCATCTGCATAGCGGTGATATGAGAAGCTGACAGGTGCTGACAGGTGCTATGATAGCGAGATAATGAGTGTTATTCACTTCCCCTGTCATAGTGGTCATAATGTTCTGGCTGATCTGTGTATTTGAGAATGCATCACAGTGTTGAAGAGTTTCTATTCCAGGTGAGGTGGCCTCGTACATTTTCAGGACTCGTGTCTTCATGAAATTTGGATTTCTAGGTCGTCTGGCACAAAGAACAAGGTTGAAATGTTGAAGATTGCACGAATAATAACAATAATAATAATAACAATATGAATCAGCTGTTTTCTTTGAAGCACCTTTAATAGAAATTCACATTTGCTCATAAATCTTTTGAACTCACTCGAGCTAAAAAACCTTCTCCGGTTCTTCCAAAGACCTCAAAAAGGTAATGGAGTAAAAATATATACCATAGAATATGCAGCCATCTAAGAAGCGATGTATGCCATATGTATGAGCTTAAGCCCTGTTAGGTTCACCACACTCTGCGCTAAGTAAGCAGCAATGAAATATTTATGTTGGGAAGTTTTAAGAAACACACACACACACACAAACTCGTGGGCTGCCAGAGTCTCATCCTTCAGCCAACACTCATATCCATCTCTTTCACCATCACATCATTTTGCCCTAATTTTGATTACTTTACTCACTTTATGCTCCCCACTTGCAGTTTTATGTGCAGTAAATGTCATCAGCGTACGAGCGGGGCTGTGAATTTTAAATCGAAGGGTCCTGCACGCATTTAAATGTCAGAACTCCGCACCTGTTCCAAACCTTTAATATCCTCATTTATTGAAGAGATTTCAGTGCTTAATATAATTAGTCGTCTCGCCTTTGTTGAGCCTAAAAAGTTATTGTTCAAAATGTCAAATATCATAGAAAAGTTTGGCACGCATTGTAAAAAATTAAGACATTCCTTTCTTCACGTGTAGGCAGTGTGGTAATCTAATTAGTATTTCATTGTCTTCTGCACAACGCCACGCTAAAGCAGCTGTGTGTGTTTGTGTGTGAGCAGTTTTGCCCAAAAATAGCACAAAAGACGCCCTTTATCACCTGTGTGACTCATCCCCAGACTGCGCAGACGTCGCTGAACTCTGTTTTCATTGAGGATCTATTTTTATTTGCCTTTCTTTTTGGGTCTCTTTTGGAACATTAGGTCGCTCCTCCGGGTTACTCGCATTTCTCCCAGGTTATGGGAGCTCAGACGTGTCCTAGATGACATTTAGGAGTGATAAATATAAATGTACTCCCACGTCGGTAGGCTGCATTTCCTCCTTTTTGAGCGCGCCAGCCTCTTAGTCACTGTCATGACCCCTTTTTGATGTGTCTTAGTCTTTAACCTAAATAAACTGCAGGAGCTCCTGTTACATGTTCTGCCTACGTGTGATGTTGTATTAATGTTATTTTTCATGCTGTTGTTCACTGAGTCATATCTTTGGTAGCCGTTGCTCCTGTTGACATTATATCAGAGCATGCAGACGTGTGTGATTCTGAACATGAAATAAAAATCCACTTTCATGATTCTGTTTTCTATCCAGGCCTCAAACAACATCTTGATCTTGTTTCTTTGTCGCCTACTGTGCTGCTAATTTCTTCACGGGTCCGACTGCTACCAGCATCGCTGACTCATTTCTGTCCTGCAGTGAAGAGCTGATCAGTATTTGTAACAACAACAGCTTGTGGGTTTTAGATATTATTGCTCTTTCTGTGTGTCGGATTTATGTATACCAAGCATCTAGCGGTGTTGCTGCTAAATTACAACGCCCTTGCATCACCCTCCCCTTCCGAGCGTGAAGGAGAACGAACTGAAGAAATGTATGAAAAATTAAAAGTTCTCCGTGGAAGAGGACTATTAGCATCTGAAGATATAAAGACTCATTCTAAGGTAGCAAAAACATATTTTTCAGGTGATTATACATTAATGAAAACATAGTTATGAATATTATATTCCATTTCTGCCATAATCTGTAAGTAGAGCTCTTAAATCTGACACACCTGACCTTTAAAGGTCTGTTATGTTTTTAATAAGCACACTACAGCCTGATAGAGCTCGAAGGCAAATAAACTTCCACTCCTAAACTCCTAAACTAACTTCATCCTGGTTCCATATGATGTCCTCTGTAAAAGTTAGCCGTAACCCCGGGGTCCTTTAACGTGTAATAGATCCTGTCAGTGCGCTCATTAAATCCAAGCACTGCCTGAAAAATGTGAACTGTTTCTGCTCTAAACAAAGTTGAAACCATCTGTCTCAGGGTGGCGACAGCATAACTCCCCTGGTCTCTCTTAACCTGTCTCTCTCTCTCTCCACTCTTAGATTAGTGGGAATAAACTTATAAAGTTTCCACTTCAAACACAGATCGACCCTCAAAGATAACCTGCCAGGCTTCAAGCTATGTGCTTGTGTCTGAACCACGGTGGTTTGGATCAATCAAATGGAGTCCTGTGGTTCTAAGTGTGACGCAGCAAGAAGCAACTGTTCGTTCAAAAACAACAATGGCAGCTGCTAAAGAGGTTAGCGTGTCATCATTTATGTCAGAACTGGAGAGTATTTCTTCATGAAACAGCAACAAAGGGTTTTTCTTGATAAAAAAAACATGTTTTTGTTCTTCTTTGAACAGTTTTCAGTCAGAGTTTGACGACATGATTTGGTTTGTTGATCTGATTGGAAGCTCGCCCGAGATAGACGGCGACAGACAGACGGCTCATGCGATCACAGGCCAAGAATCTTTTGAAAGTGTCAGGCCTTTTGCTTTTTATTAAAGATATTTTGGGATTATTTATAGGATAGTAGCAGCCGAAGAGTGACAGAAAAGCAGGGAAAGAAAAGGGGGGAATGACATGCAGCGAATGGCCACAAGTCAGACTTCGAACCCTGGTCTGCAGCGCAGACGTCTGTGCCTAATTATGGCTGCTTACTGTTACGACGACACTTTAGCTGATAAAATGTGCTTTCCTACTCAGAATCTGGTTTATTCTTAACGAGAGAGAAATTTGTCCTCAGTTTTCATTTATGAAAAAACAACTTTTCAGTGATGCACACTAACGTAACGGCAGTAGTTTGTTAGCTGAATGTCTGTCTGGGAGTCTGACTCTGGTTCAAACATATAAAGGTTGTAACGGTTACGTGTTCTCCGGCAACTGTTGTCATGGTAGCCTGACGCCAACAGCTCATTAGCATTTAAAGGGACATACACTGAATTCTGCCGTGTGAGCACTGAGCGTTACAGACTTTTCCCTCTCAACACAGAGACCTTTCGTGAGACACTACACGTTATTAATTCTCAGGGCAAACGGAGCGCTCTCCCGCTCTCGTAACAGATGGTTCAGTCAGTGAACAACTACTTTTTGTGAACGGTTGCCTGTTGAAATCCCTCAACCAGCTCACAGAGTGTCTGCGGGGAAGTCAATGAGTGCCGCTGACTCCTCTCCAAACAACTCGATGAGCAGCAGCAGTGAACATAAGAGCACTGTAGCTGTCCCGCGTACGTTTCTACACAGACCAACGCAAGTTTAAGCATCATATACCTCCACACACACACACACACACACACACACAGACAGTATAAGTGTGGTGTTGATCAGACTGAAACATACGCAGACAGCACAGGGTGTCTGTCATTTATCATCAGCTCATTCATTAACACACAGTGTAGAGCATCAACAGACTGTGACAGGTCCAAATCTTCTGGCAGAACGCAGACAGACTGAGCGAGCTGACAGCTTGTGTTTTGACTGAGTCACTCCTGAAAATCAAACTGCTCAATTTTTTACATAAGCTTCTCTTTGCAACGAGTAGATTGGCAGCAGGTAACTGTTGGATTCTGGGCAACAAGAATAGGAAGAATTGTGAAATCATGACCGTGTTTATCAATTTATCACGAGTTCTATTCATCCAGTTTGGAATAAAGGATTCAGATCACTGATATAAAGCTGCACTACTCAATATTTCCAACATTAACAATCGATAAAACGAATGTTAAACGAGCTGCTTGTAGCAAACACAGAATTCACCTCTGCTGGTCCCCATGGAGCATTTTAGCTTCTTTCAGCTCGTTGTTTTGGTTCAGTCTCACCTCTCTCATTGACCATATACCTGCCCTGCCACCACATGGCAGACAGACAAAGTGACTGTCTGGTGAACACAGTGGAGTACTCAGCTACTAAAGAGCGAGACTTTTCAGGGTTAGAGAAAATCCAGCGTCTGGATCCATTGTCTTTCATCTGACGAACAGATATCCAGGCTAAGACTTCCTCTGCAGTCCGATTAGCAACTTGATACACACGAATGACAAGAAAGACACGCATGTGAATGCAGATAAATCATCGTCAAACAATAGCTGATGGGTTTGGGGATGGCATGGCAACATGACTGGTCAAATCTACTTGGACTACAAATGGACACGATAACTTCTGGTGGTTCCTCGCCTAAAGATTCAGCGTTCATATGCAGAATTTATTTTTGGAGATCAGTGGAGATCAAAAACTGAACTGAAAGTAGAGTGATCAGTGGGATTATATTTGTCAAATCTCCAGAGACACGACTCCAAATGAATGCTCATGTTGCTCATCGTTTACTGGATAGGCAACTAATTGCTAACACGTCCCCAACAACTGTCAAAGATGACAACGTCAACATCAGTAGAAAAAGAAGTATAAATGTAAGAATGTTATGGAAAAGTATCAAGACTACAAGTACTAGAATTGTTCTTTTATGATTATATTTGACAAATAAATGTAATTTATTTGAATGTTGTAACAGTAGCTACTTTATATACTGCTGGTTAGTTAAATCTACACCAAGACATCATGTTTTATGAGCTGATCACATGATGCGATCCATTTTTTTTACTAGTGGCTGCAATGATCAGATAACTGTAGTGCAGTACAACAGCAGCTAATATAGTAAAAGTATAAAGTCTCATAATATGAATTCATAAGAGATACTTTATTAATCCCTCAACAGGGAAATCATTTTTTCACTCAGTTATTATTTTACATGCATTTTAACCCCGAACACACATACAAGGGCTCATAGACATGCAATGTCCATGATGCTGGACTTGAACCGGCCACCTTCCGGTTCCCAAGCCAAGTCTCAATGGACTGAGCTACTGCCGCCCCCCCCATGTTGTTGTAAATGTACTCTGTGACTTTCTACCTCTGCTCTCTCCGCAGAGAGTGATACGAGCTTCCCAAGGACGTCATCTTTACAGCTTGAGACGAGCCCCGAGCTCGATGATGCAGGATCAATTAAAACATACAGCTGTTCATTTTTCCTCCATGAGCCATAAACGCTGATTACACAAGATGCGCCAATCTGAAAATGAATCTAATGGATTTTCATACATTTCGCCTGGCGAGCTCGCCATCTGATGCGCTCTCTGTCGGACATATTGTTGGATTCTTTTGTTGTCGCAACACTTCTTAGTGGGCCGCACGTAAGGTTCATGGTGGTCAGGTAGAGCCTCCATAAGTGGCCAACGTCAGCTCAGTATGCTGGTCTATCCTTGGAGTGTGTGTGTGTGTACTCACAGCCAGCAGGCGGTTCTTCTCCTTCTCTGCGTTGTTGAGAGCGTTCTCCAGGGTCACTCTGTGTTTCTTGGCGACTTCCTCCAGAGCTCGAGCCTGGCTCTCCTTCATCTGGCTGGCCTCTTCTTCGGAGCGAGCTCGCACATTGCTCATGTCCTTCTCGTGGGACGCCTTCTCCTCACGCAGGGTCTGACAAAAAAAAAAAAAAACAGACGATAAATATGCATGCGCACGCACATTTTTAATATGCTCGAAGGTGATAGACGGCACACACACACAGCTCAGGCTGACATTCACACCATATGCTGTATTATTCAGCCATATTGCCAGTGTTTACAAAGTGACAGCCAAGGAATCAATCCTGCATTCTGTCTGTCTGTATCTCTCTCTGTCTCCATCTTCCTCACCACTTCACGT
The DNA here is from genome assembly GCA_036365135.1 of Miichthys miiuy. Lineage (NCBI taxonomy): Eukaryota > Metazoa > Chordata > Actinopteri > Sciaenidae > Miichthys > Miichthys miiuy. Next base: position 19,792,769 of record CM071620.1, read on the forward strand.
TCAGATTTATTAATATGAGCAAGCTGAAAACAGAAAGATTTTGTAGCAGACTCCATGTGGGATTATCGATTATGGCGTCATTGATTATGGATCTATAAAGCTGATAATCACTCTCCATGGAGTCACGACGAGCTGGTGTTCGTCAGATGTTGTCTTCATCATCAGGAGTGACAGATGCAGTAAATTGACCTTTCGCTGAGCCACGGCCCTCTTAGTTACTGTTGCTACGCCTGTCAAGCTGATAACGGTGACACTTTGAATTGTTTAAACGATGGGAAAGAAAGACACAAAAAGTTGCCAGCAGATTAGCCATCTAGCTAATGCCAAATCTGCAGACTTTATACTGTTTTGACTCATCAGAACTGTGTAAAAGGTCTTTAATAGGCACTTAATGGACTGTACACATGACACAAAGCTATAAAATCGAGACTAAAGCTAAATATCCCAGCTGAAAAGTTAGCATCTCCACCAGTTATTGAACCAAAACATGTAAAATGAGTATTATTTTTCTTAGCATAAAGCTAATTAGCACAATAAATAAAAATGCGGTTACCCCATGTTTGTCAAACACTACGTTTCACTTCTATTAAAGAAGAGCTTTGACAATGACAGCTAATGCTAGTGGAACGCTATCCCGCTATCTTCCCTGAATCCCATAGAGAGCAGCTAACGTTAGCACAAACTCTTAAGTATTAGCATCTTAGCTTCTGAATGTTTCGGCCTTTAATGAGGCTTTTTATAACGTAACCTGTCATCTCACAAAATAATGTAATTAGCTAATGATATGCTAACTTTTGGCCTTTGAAGTAATGCTATGTTACTAATGTAGGTAGTAAGCTGGTTAGCCAGCTATGCTAATGTTTGCAGCTTCCATATCAACTCTCGACAGACCTGCTGAGCCAAGTTGCAGCAGCTTAATTAGTGATTTGTGAGTGGTTTGTATGTGGATAAGTAAGCGGAGTGGCAGATGAATCAGAAGATAGCTGCCTCGTAGATTTTGAACTGAAGGGATAATCGAGGAAAGTGGTAAAATATAGGAACACATAACAGCTAGAAGATGTTTCTTAGAGGAGACAGAGTGAAGTCCTGCTGATTTAAGTTGTTGCTAAGCTCCATATATTGTGTAACAGGCAGACGTGCAGACAGGGAAGAACGAATGCCCTCTATACCAAGCTACAGTGCACTGGGTTTGCCGTTGTACCTCTGGTACAGTAAGAATTAATGCTAAGGTCACAGGAAACAGTGTTTTATTGTGGTAAACCAGAAAAACAAACAAGTCTGCAGGGCTTTTATTTGGGGTTTAATTAGGGGACCAGCCGTTTCTTCATTTCATGGGTTTAACAAAAATTTTAATTAGCCAAACGTTGCCAAAAAGGCCACATGGGAACGGTAATATCCACCACTCGAGTCGGCATTAGGCACAGTAAAAGACTCTACATAGAGTAAGCCAAGAAACTCTCTGTGAAAAGTGTGTACCAAGATTATGAGCTTCGAAATCAGATGTAGATATCTCTTTGTCATATTCTCTGTTTTAACACACTGCTGGTATTCTGCTGATTTTTTTGTGTGTTAAAGATGCAACTCTTTCCTCTTTGTGCAGATTGTTCAGGCAACTGCTGCAGGATGCAATGGATGTTCTGATTTTTTAGTCTTTCTTGGACAGAGGCAGCTTGAAAAGATAGGAAAGAGAGGAAAGGGTGTAGAGAAAGAGGGCATGAGATGCAGCAAAGGGCTGCAGGTTGGAGTTGAACACATTGCGGAAAGGACTGAGCCTTTGGACGTGGGACGCATCTTCAACCAGGTGAGCTACCAGCGTGCTCATACGTTTTTTTTGGCCCTTTTTTTTTGCCAATAACGAGTCAGATCCAAGCAGCAACCTCCGTGGCTGAAAAATTAAGCCAATGCGGAAGTGCTAAAAAGTGTAATTCCTCAAGTGGCCACTTGAGGCTGGCTCCAGAAGGAAGTGAGTCCATAAGTCCCCATGTTAAAATGTCCGACTTCACAGCAGAAATAAACATTTCCCTGTTCATGTTCACGTGAATTAACAGCGTGACTGCTTTGATTGACAGGTGGGTGTCCTTACAGATGGCTAATTTGAGCACCCAAGCGTCATTCGGATCCACATTATTGCCGATATACTCTTTGGACACCTGTGGGTGACTCATGCTCTGTCCATTTCTTATACTGTCAGATACTTATATTATATAGCCTTCTAAGTTTGGTACAGCCTTTGGTCCTGGTTCAAACCTTGTTGCTGAGCTTTAATTACTGATAATGCTGTAAAGAATACAACTCCGATCCTGTCTGATGTTCTTTTAGTCACTCTCATAAACAATCTCTGGCTGAGTACAGACACCAGCATGCAGAGAGCACTTTAACCAGATAACAGCTGTGAGTTTTATTCTGATCTTGTTATCAAGTTACTCATTGAATTAACATTTATTAGCAACAGCTGATATGAACTTCCTCCGGCGGCATCTTAACCTGTGAAAGCGACGGTCAGCGCCGGCTAAAAATAAACAAAAACGAGGAGCAGCTAGACGATTTGTACACAGAGGAGAGATAGCGTTATACGGAAGATAACGATTCATCACAGTCCTTATCACATTTTGCCACTGTGTCAACAGAGTCGAACCAAATAATTTTCCACATGCACACAGTCTAATTTTCACCCTCTTACACAGAGATATGAAGGAGGAGACTCGAGCATTTTGGATGAAATCTCTGGAAAGTCTGCTGCCAAATGCTTCATTTATCAAGTGTTAAACTTGAAAAGATGCTGCAAATCTTCACGATCTTTAAGATTACAGCCCTAAAACACGCACTGTGTATATTCCGTTTAGCTTTTACCAAAAACTAGTGAGCGTCTGGCAGATTGTGGGATATATCAGACACTGGCAACAACATCAAAAAACTTTAATATCCCACCAGGGATGCAGTCATACTGGTGTGCACGAACTGCTCTGAAACAATGGCTGTTTTGGAAATCCACCAAGAAAGCGTCCATCAAACCGGTCAAACCGAGCGAGACTGCTGTGCTATCATATGGCCAAACAAACCCAAGGGGGAAAACATCTCTACGAGCGTGACATGAATTTCTCTTTTTTGCTGAGAGAGGGCAAGGCAAGGCAAGAAAAAAGAAAGAAAACGAGGCTCTAAAGCAAGACAAAAGCAAGCCTCCCATTAACGTAATGACTTTCCACAACTTTTTACAATTAACTCAGACCCCGGACATTATCTGAAATGTTCTTTGCTTAATGTTGCTTATTTGCAAACACAATTGATCCAAAAAAAAAAAAAATGCAAAGAAGTTTCTGCTGTTTAAATTTAGCCACTCGTGGTTACAAACCAGCAACAGACGAGCGAGTAATCAATTTCAAACACAAATCAGCTGAGCGACGAGGGACGCTCCTGCTTGCCATTACAGAAATAGTCGTAAAAGTTTATGCGGCGCGAGATCTTCCATTATCCCGAGGAAGATATTCAAATTTGCGGCGTCTCTCTCGCTCTCGGTGGGAGAAAACTCTCCCAGCTCACGGAGGATTACGCTGCACAAATGTCAGAGATAAAGCGACGACGGGAAAACACACACGAAGCGGCAACACTTGACATTTGCCGCGGTTGGTCTGCTGACTGCGCTGTTCCTTAAATCATCCGACCTTTAAGCGTCTTGGTTTTTAAAAAGAAGGGCCGGCTTCTGTCAAAGTTTGTAAACGCTGTGATCGACAGGTTCGACCCTTTCGACAGTTTGATGATTGTGGGTCAATTTTTGCTGCTTAAACTTTGTTGCGTACGTGACTTCCTTCGTAATCTGGAGAAACTCTGCAACAGGATGTCTGAGAGTAACTCGAAGTTTAGAAAGGTAAAGAAACTTTTTGAAATACATCAATAATTCACAACAAATCCAGGTCTTTAAAGAGTGGTCTTGGGGGAAAACATGAACCTCACAAGAAAAGACGGGGGCGTTACTGTCTCTGTGAAGTCAAAGTCAGTGCTGGAAAAGTAAAATAAATAAGAAATACCAAATAGAATTGAAGAAATAAAAAACTTTTCTCTCATTTGGGGGCAAACAACTATTAGAATTGCTTCATAGCCCCAACAAATTGTCTTTTACTCTCGGGCTTTTGTCTTTAACAGGCTGGATTTTGGGGATTACTGAAGAGTTTCAGGGCCCGATCACAAAGGAGGAGCTGCAGCTCCATTAAAGGTCACGAGGACAGAAAGAAATAAGCAATCTCCTCATCTGAGAATCAACGTTCTGTCACTCTGAAATGACGGTGAAGCGTTGAGAAAGAACGGGCGTCAAGAGAGATGTGTTCGTTTGAAGCGAGAGGACCAATGTTAAAAGATTCTGTGGTCTCCAAAACTTCCTAAAATGCATGCTAATCGCTTACTTTGAGTTTTCGTGGTGGTATAACGTGACGTGGTTTTGTATGCGAGGACGTATTCTCTAAAATATGAGCACAGAATTTTTTACTAACTGTATGTGAAGGATGAAAAAAAAAAAAGGTCTGGAGCAAAGTATTCCAAAAACTTGACTCACAGCATCTTGATGGCTTATTGGTTATTCATAAGAGTGTTATACCAGCCTGGAGTGAATACAAATTATGCCACCAGCACACGCACACACACACACACACACCTTCTCCAGGGACTGGAGCTGTTGTTTCTGTCTTTCGTCCAGAGCCTGGCACTGGCTCTGCAGAGACTCCCTCTCTTCTTCCATCCTCAGCACTTTGTCCTTCAGCCGGCTCCGCTCGTTGTCCAGGTCCCTGATGGCTGCTTCCTGGGTCATCTGTGTGGCCTGCAGGCTGCTTATCTGACCTGTGACAGGACAGAGCCGACTGACGTGAGAGGAATGCGAGCAGTAAAGTGATGTCAGCTGTATGTTGTCAGAAGTAAACAGCTGTCAGCAAATTTTACATCTCATTACGTCATCATTTTAAACCAACCGATGTGTCCTGCGTCCTGATGATGACACGAAACAAAAACACGAAATTCAAAATATGCAAACTTCTGATCGTGAAAACAGACATGATTAAACAACGTAGCACATTTACATATTTAGAAGCACATAAACCAAGAAATAAAATGACCAAATCTGAGCAAGGCGGGGTTTGACGTTGCACGGAGAACAGACTAAAACAGCACTGCGGCCACGCCCTGACAGAGACGTGCCTGGCGGAAACAGCCGTCAACGGGAAGAATGCCAGATCTTCTGGTCTGGAACCAGGTGAAGAATTGGTCAGCGTAATAATAATTGCAGTTTATTACAACTTGGGTCTATTTTTTGTGGTGTTGGTCTTTGTTTCAATCAAATCAGGTCATGTCTGATGGGGCGAGCATTGAGACAATCATAAAGGTTTGAAACAAACGTCCCGTTAGACCAATTCATTTGCAAAAGCAAACAACGTTGAGCTGTTAAAAATATTTGCCACAGTTTACAGACCGACATTCATGTTTCGTGATAATCGCCAATCAGTTTTGCCTCAAAAATAAACTGGTTTAGATGATCTGACTAACTTTTTGAAGTCTTTGTTCCCTTTACAGTATAAATAAAAGAGGAGCTTCTGTAAGATCTGCACCAGGCGGCGGGAAATGTGAGTGCGTTGCATCTGCCAGCTGGATCTGAATTCGTCTCCCTCACATGCGAGCAGCTCCAGAGGAAGCTGATCAAACATTCTCATTGGGCGCGAGCGGTTCATAGGAGCTAATGGGCCGGGCATAATCCTGCAGCACCGAGCCGCTGCTATTGCTCACACATTTCAGACAGTAATGTTCATGCAATGTTGTTTCACAAAGTACTGACGGAGAGACTTCACAAGATATTAAGTCAGATTCTAACATGCGACGATTTACCCCGACATGAGTGCACACACCTTAAACTGGGCATAATTGATGCGAGGAGAGTCTCCTCTGCTTCTCTGCCTCTGAGCGACGACTGGGAATAACATTAGCTTGGATATACAACGTTGGACCATTAAAGCGTTTCAGGCCATGATGACTCAGACGAGATGTTAGTGGATACGTTTGATGTGTTTGCACGACAAGCCCGTGTGGGTGGCGTGGGTGAAATTATTCACATGCATTTATGAACACAGGTCCATGTGAGAGCAGAGAAGACGTTGAATGTCTTACTGGCTTTGAGCAGTATTTCGGTCGCTTGCTGTTGAACCCGGTCTCTGGCTGCCTCGAGCTCACACTCGGCTTCCTTCTGACGGATCTCCACGATTTCTGAGTTCTGGGTCACCTCGTCCAGCTGCTTGGTTAAATCCTGCAGAGAAATCAGACTCTGTTAACACATAGAGTATTTCAGAGCAGTCAGGTAGGGGTGGGCGTCTGAAATAACCCAGTACCAGCACTGGCAGTACCAAAACGTCTCCATTTAAACTTCATTCAATCTTTTGGTACCCAGTTCTAGTAAATATTACTATTTGTGGGTTTTTTTCCTGCAGCCAATCACTGCGAGTGTTCTTTGATTTAATGCAATGTGTGATTGGACCGCTATCACAGCTACAGCTAGCAGCTACATACAGTCTGTGGTGGTGAAGTCGAGTGCAGTGTATTTGGCAGTTAAGCGTGCCGAGACGCCAATAAAATATTCAAAGCATGGCTGTACTAGCCTGTGCCATCTGATAGACGTGCATTAAATGTGGAAGAAAAGCTGGGAGTAACATGCTAAAGCACGTCATCGAGTATGGAGAAAACGTCAGGGTGAACCGCTGCACCGTGTTCGCAAGCCAAAAAAAAAAGCTATTGAATAAAGTAATCTAGTTGTACCGGCACAACTGGTGTTGTAATCTTGTAATCCAGTCCTACCAAGAAGAGGACACAGTAACGGAACAACAGACCACCGTTTACGTGACTCTTGCACATGAACTGATTGATGTATCTCCCAAAGTTACAGAGTCAGCTGTTGTCAGTTACTGTTACGCTATAAGCCGTCTTGTTTGACACCTTGCTCCTTGCATAAGCTGAAGTCAACAATGCGTTTTTCGACCATCTTGAACCACCACATCTATTCTGAACGAGGCATATTGGTGGCATTTCACTAATGCTGAAGATCAAGAATGGAAATCCTGACTGCTGCGCGGTTAATAAGAACTAGATTTCAAGGAGGGATTTGACGTGCGCACACACACACACACACAAACACACACACAGTACAGTCGCTGTGTGATTTAGCACTTTGTAAGAACTCATGAGAGGCAATTTCACATCTTTCAATCCCATCAAACAGTCTGCCTCAAACTTAATTACTGCTGCTACGGCTAAGACAAAGAAACCTCAGTATGATGATAACCACTGAGGAGTCACACACAAATTAGATGTGATGTGTGTGTGTGCGCTGATTTCCCTGATGAGCCCAGAGCAGGTAGCTGCACTTTGTGACCACTAGGTTCAGATAAGTCATCCATAAAGACTGTGTGTGTGTGTGTGTGCGTGTGTGATTTTACATCTCTGTGAGGACCAATTTGGGCTTTAGACCTTGAAGGTTACAGTTTTTCTGGAAAGTGAGGACATTTTGTCTGTCTGAGGGTTCAGCTCTTTATTAATCCCACTTGGGGATTTTTACAATTTTTAATTTTTTTACACCCTGTTGTTTTTTATGACACACACATATAGGCCTGAAATACACACACAGGACCTATAGACATGCATCCGTAGAGAGATGTCCGACCGACAGGGCTGCCAGTCCGTAACTCGTATTTTAAGATTAGATCTAGATCAAGGGCGGGGTCACGTTGGGGTTATACATGTTGTGATGATAAAGTTCAAGGTCCTCACAAGGGCAGTGTGTAAATATGTGTGATCTTGTTTACTGTGTATATGAGGACCGGTGTGTGGTTCAGAGCTTAAGAGGACAATTTTCAAAAGTGGTCCTTCTCTCTTCAAAGGGCTGTTTGAGGGTTAAGATTTGATCTTAGGGTTGAGGTTAGAATTAGATTTTAAGGTTAGTTCAAGAAGTTAAGGTTTATGCGTGACAGGTTAGATAACTGAGTGTCCTTACAAGTACAGTGTATAAGCATGCACGTCTCTCTATGTATTTATGTTGTGTGAGGACCAATTGGAGTTTTAGTTCACAATAATTTTAAGGACTAAGTAGTCCTCACTTCTTCAAAGGGCTGTTAAAGGTTAAGTCTAACATTATTCTAAGTTCATTTGTTCTTACAGAAGATGTAGAGGCATTATGATATACTGGTACTGATGATAACTATTATTTAAAACATTAAATAATAAAATTATGTTAGTAATATACATATAACATGTAATTAAGTGCCTCATAAATCATTTCTTTCCGTTCTCGCTTTGGGATTCATGCTCAGAGTAACTGTTCTTGTTGTATGTCTACAGTTGGTTAAACTCTCTCCACCTCACTATACTCGTATTTTGAGTGTAATTAATTTGTTAATGAGACAAAATACACAATAAAAAATTAGTAATTAATTTGGCTGAATTTAGATGTTTAGATTATTTAGATGCTGCGATAATATCGTTATCGTGAATTCTTTTAGCCACGGTAATCGCGTTGTGAAAATCTGATATTGTGACAGCGCTGACAGGAATGAAGAGTGCGTTGGGAACTGTTTTCCCAACGAATGAATTAACTGCCTGAGGCTGGAGGACGGGTCAAAATAGCTTAATTAATTGTATCTCTGTCGATCTATCTGGCCTAAAAGAGGAATCTCATTGTTACGGATATTTAGTCATTACCTCTGATTCACCCTGCTGCATATTTAAACACACAGAGCCTCACTCTGAGTGTCACTCATCCTTATTGGCTATGACTGAACCTTACATTTCCATTTAAATATAAAACTACATTTATTGTTTTATCTCACTAAAAGCTTCCACCAACCAGTCCAGATAGACTTTACCTGAGAGTGAAGCATTTAGTCCAAATACAGTGACAGCAGCAATTCACCATAGCTTCAGTTGAGCATTTCACTTGGGGGATAATTTGTAGTTTTTGGCGTGCGCATTCCTACAGAAGCTTGTGAAAAGTCAGCCATTAATTACGTCTGTCTCAGTTACTCCGAGCGATCATTTGCTTGTGTTTCTCTGGAGATTTGCCTACTAAATCATGAGCTAAAGGAGGATGACAGAGAACACTGAAGCAAGAAGATGTAGGATCCTGACACCAACCACAAATACTTCAGACTGGCGGCATATCGATATTTGACGCTGCAGTTTCCTCTCATGTAGCGTGCCGGTACAGTAATCCTGCCTTCCTGAGACTATCCTGAGGTGCAATTTAGCAAAAAAGAGTCTACAAGTGTCACTCTGCTACCGTATGGAAACCGCTGATTACTTACTATAGGCAAAAAGAACAATGAGGTGTGTATTGTCACGATCAAACCAAATATTGAAACATCTGCTGTGAGCTTGTTAAGGTTAAATGAAAATCTGTTATTGCTTTAACAATGAACTCACAGCAGGAGCAGAAGGATTAAAGGATATGTTCATAGACTGAGGCTGTTATTAAGAGATTAATGTGATATTACCTTAGCGACAATACAACACATCAGCTATGTACGGTTTGAAAGACTAAAATCAGTTTCTCCCCTCTGATATCTGCTTTTCTTAAATCTCGTATCAAATAAGAGAATCTAGAAGAGCTGTCAGCTGAAGTCGGTTTCGAGCTCTCTGCTCTGTTGTCGTTTCGTTATCTGGGTTACAGTTAATTGCTCCGATAACTAATGAAATTATTAACTCCGGGCACACCAACCACTGCTGACCTTGATCATATTCTCAGTAATGCTGAAGAGAGAGAGAGGGGGGGGACTCCTTCCTGTCTTCTGTGCAATCAGTGATAATTTCACACAAACATCAGAGCATATCATAACAAAACAGACCTACTTAACCAATTCCCCTGGAGCACGTGTCAACTTTATTTTCAACCGTGGCGATGATGAGATGTGAGTCTACTCCAAAGACGTTAGAGAAGTCAGAAAGTAGAATATCTAAAAGATCTACAGCATTGCTATTCTTGCGCTACGCAAATTGTACACATTACTGCTGGTGGTGGTGGTGGGGTGTGGGGAAACAGTGCAAATCATCCAAAAAAAAAGAGTTATTAAATGTCATGTGACAATGAGCATCGTTTAGATTCAACACACAGGCGGGTTGTATCACAGATAACAAAGATATCCACAACACTGTATCTCTTTAAAAACTATAATACTGTATCTCTTTAAAGGTGCCCTGTGGAGTTATCTTGTAAACAAACAAAGTTATGTTTACACTTATCTCTTACGAAAACATACTGTGTATCCATGAGGAACATGTCGAATGCATTTCCTTCTCATAAAACATTTGCAAACCTATTTTTTTTAAATATTTAACGCGTAGGTTACATCCGTGTTTTCATGTCTTCCTCTTCACTGCTTTTCCTCGCGCGTGCCGACGTTTGTTTGTTGTCGTGGCGCCGACGATCAGCGGAAAAGTGAAACTGGTGGCTGGAATGTGCATTGTGTCGTCCGTGTGATTGTGCATGTACAGGATATAAACTATATAGGAGCCCGCTGATAAATACATGGCTCTGTTCTGCTACTTGTTGTCAAAAAAAAAAGACTGCAGAGGACCTTTTAGTTATCTAGAGGAGAGTTGGAACATAAAATACTTTGATTAATTAAGAACATTTATAGATAATGAAAATAGCTTTTAGACAACACAATTGTGTCTAATTGATCTTGAAAAAGGCGACAAATAACTCTTTGAAATGCAACAAATGTGTTTGACTTCAAAGTTTTCAGCTCAATAAAGCTGTAAAAGCAAAGTGCTAGTTTTTTTTTTATGACAGTGATAAAAACAGTTGTCATAGTTATTATATATTTTTTTTATGTCTGGACAGTGTTTTATATCAGAAATTAACTTTTGTTGAACATCTACTTTTTGTAATTTAATCTGTGAAGTGGAGTATCGCCACCAGGCTATCAGTGTAAACTGTTTTATTTTCATCACATATACTCATTTTATTTTATACACCCATTTCATCATCTATTACAGGGGACACTTTTTGTAGGCTGTTCATAAAAACTGCATCAGATTTTCTTCCATTAAATTACAGAATGTTCTGGTGCTGTTTCGCCATCCCTGTCGATGGCGATGTGCTCGAAGGCTGTGACATGAAACCAATGCAGAAGTGCCAAAAACTGCAGTTCCTCAAACGTCCACTTGAGGCTGGCTCCAGAAGTGAGTCAGTCTCCATAAGTCCCCATGTTAAAATGTCACAACTTCACAGCAGAAATAAACATGTTTACAGCCTGGTACAAAAAACACATCGTGGTGCAGTTGTCATGAACGACTGCACCACGATGTCGGTGGCCGAAACCACCACACAAGCTTTGCGATGGTTCTGTGGGTGACATTCATATTGATACGGACTCTGGTTCGGACTCACCTTGATGGTGCTGTCAGAGGTGGTGAGCGACGCATGAAGCTTGTGGGACTTCTCCCGGTTCTCCCGAGCTTCATCCGTTACCCTGGCCAACTCGGCCCTCAGTTTTCCGAGTGTCTTCTGCAGCGCCGCCTCCTGAGTCTGAAATTCCCGCCGCAGCTCGGCCTCGGTGCGTTCCACGCCAGCAGGTTGTCGGCGGTCAGCTGCTGAGTTCTCTTCATGGCCTCAAGCTCGCGCTCGTAAAAGGCCTGAGCCTGGAAACAGACAGGCCGGTGTGTTAAACAGATTAATGGAAGCATAAAACATAAAGCAGCGAGCGTCTAGTATGGACACTGTGCTCGATTTTACTTTTCCATCTTTACTTTAGAAAGATTTTAAGTTTTGAAAGCTTTCTCATCAAATTGCAATCTCATGCTAAAAGAATCAACGCAAGCGAAGCCAAATTGACTTGGCCGACAGTGTTCACTGTCAGCGAGGATGCGTCTTTATTGAAATGAATAGCTTCTAAATGCAGTAATTAAATTCGGCTTTTGATGTACACCAATCTGCAGATCACAGCCTTCACTTTCAGCAAGGTCAACGTAATTGTGCCAACAATAAACCCTATTTAATCATTAGTTATCCGAGGATGTGAAGCACAGTTTGCTCTAGCTTTAGCAACACTTTGTGAGTGTTTTTTAACTGTAAGTAATTCCAGGTGAGATTTTTGTTGTGCTACAAAAAGTCACTAAAATTAATTTCTCAAACATGAATTACTATTTAAATGATATTATCCATATTAACGTTAATTTTTAATTTATTTTTTATTCAACAAAAGCTCAGGGTAACAGATCTCAGAGGAACTTCAGTGATTTTTAAGCTTTTGGTTGCAAAGATGAAATTCAAGGCTGATACTCCCCAAAAGTTGTCAGAAATCAACACTTATTTTGAGTTTCCACAAGCAGCAAAAGTCTTCCGTCGCTGCTACGGTGCTGTACCTTGCTGAGTTTGGCCTCGTACTCCTCCACCAGTCTTTTCTTATCCTGTTTGAGCTCCTCCACCCGCTCTGTCAGGGAATCCACCTGCGACACATCAGCACAACACGAGCTCACATGCCAGCTCACATGGGTAAAGTTTGGAGTTAAAAATATCTCTTTGGTTTACATACAGAGAAAGTTTGACCTGCTGTGCTCTCAGAGTTGATGAAGCAGGTTAATTCACTGGCTCGCCCACAAACAGTTAATAATATAATAACCACTACTGCCCCACTTTCTCCCTGTGGTGATTTAGTTTAGTTGCTTCGGCTTCCAGGAGCTGCTCTACTTTTGCAGTAGTTAGTGTGTTACCTCAGCTTTATGGAGCTGTCCCAGTTTCTCCTGGTCTTTACTGTAGTTTGCATTCTGACTCTGGTGGCTGCGAAGGAGCTCCTGGATCTCCTGTCGGTGCTGGGCCTTCAGCTCCTCCAGCGCGGCCCTCTTCTCCTGCTCGAACTGGGTCTGGGCCTGGCTGAACGTGCGCAGCTTCTCCTCGAAGGACCGTCGCATCTCCTCCACCTCCCTCGACATGGACACCACGCGCTGCGTGTGCTGCCAAGAGAACGCGGGAATGAAAAGGCCGAGCTAACAGGAGGATTGATTTGTGGGTTTGTAGGCTTCTCACGCCGTGGGTAAACTTTTTAAAAAAGCCCTAAACCAGCTGGTGATGTACCAGCTCGGGGGAGTTTGACCTTCTGGCTGCCAACCTGCCTGCTCTAAATTAGCACTGAAAACAGAAACCCACCATCTGTAAACACTCGATACAGTAAGTCAAACATAGGAAGAAAAACATCACGTAGCATCCATGTAGCATTTCGTTAGCGTGAAGTAGGCGAGGTAAATTATAAACATCTCTCAGGGCCAGATTCACATGTACAGATCATTTAATTAGGCTGCACTAGCATTTCATTTTCTAAAGGCAGCAGATAATTACACAATCAGCGACTCGCTCTAACTACTAGGTACACTTTGTACCTGATAACGAGCTCAAAAGGTTCACACGGATGGTGAATTTTGTGCCACGCAGAGCTCAAAACCAACTCTGAAATCTGTTATGTTTTCTTTCCTCCATCAAGGTCAGAGACATTCATCAGTGACATCCATCTGAGTGCTGAACTCTCATGAACGCACAATTACAAACACACTTCGGCATGAAGCAAAGCGTGGGTGCACGTTCTTTCTCTGACTGTCACTCGAAATCATGCAGCATACCCTCAACACAAAGCCGCGCTTCCTCTACTCTCTGCATGTAAACCTATAATAATGTCATCCATCCATCTGTCCTGTCAGCTGCTGCATCGTCTTTCACGTGCACACACACACACACACGAAGAAAATGTCATACACACTGACTGCAGTGTGCATGTGTGGTACTCCTTTATCATGCAAAACATGCAGTAAAAACACCTGAAGTCCGTCAGGTGTACCATCTTTGATTCCAAAAAACGTTCAGCCTTTTAGCCCTTTTTAGATTTCCAAAACAAATTTTGAAATGTGGACACTTTCATACTTTCCGTCAGTCCATCTCAGATGAGCTCAGATTTAGAGGTCTGCTGTGTTTCTAGATGCAGTGACGACGGTTTTCTGAAGTCATATCGTATCAATCATAATGGTTTAAATGAAGTGAAGGTCAAGGACATTCAGTGTTGGTTTGCAGCCTTATGTGCAGAGATTTCTCTGGATTCTTTGAATCGTTTAATGATGTTACTGATTGTAGATGATGAAATCACTAAATGTCTTGCACTTGTGTGTTGAGAAACGTTCTTAAATTAGACTATTTGCAGTTTTTCACAAAGTGGTGATCTCGGCAAACCCTTGTTTGTGAACAACTGAGCCTTTCTAGGATCTCCCTTTTATACCGATCATGGTACTATCACCTGTCACCAATGAGACTGTTTACAGGTGTGAACATTATACAACTTTTTTTTGGTCCGAACTGTTATGGGTCGTGTAACAGTTTTGAACATTAAATATCTTGCTTTTGAGAGATAACAACATAATTAATTTGAGATCTCGAGAAAACAAAAAGTCTAGTGTATGACGGTGCTTCAACTGAACGATGTTTCCCCGCAGTGATTTAATATATTAAGACTATGCTTTTGTTTTTTCGATACCTCGAATTAATTATGTTGTCATCTCGGGAAAACAAAGTTTCGTTATCTTGAGATCTCGAGAAATGATCCCGTTATCTCCGGACAATAACATTTGTTATTTCGACATAACGACGTAAATAACTTGAGATCTCGAGAAAACAGATGACAATGTATGAATGTATGACCGCTTGGGGCTTCCGTAGCATTCAGTTGAATATGGGTGGAAATTGTTTTACTCAGCATTCAAATATTTTTGTAATGGAGGTTGTAGACAGTCGGAGCAAGTGTGAGGTACTCAACGACACCCTGCCTAATATGTTAAAATATCTATAAATGTCAAGTATAAACAGGAAATCATATCACAAAGATTTCACTTGAAATACCCCTCCGAACTATAACCATGCCAAACATTAGAGCCGGTAGTTGAATCAGTATTCACCAGTCAGGTGTGACTTGCTTCTCAAACACAGCGTACCACTGAAATATTTCCTCCCTGAACCTTCGGCAAATCGTTGCATGACCAGCACAGGTTAAAGGGAGTTAAAGTCCCGATCCTCTGACTTGCATTTGTCACATTTCGGTGAAACTGCGTGGTAAATCCTCTTCGGCTTTACCTCTGAATAGTGTGGACGCTGCATAATTTTAAATTGCGTGAGCTGAAGTCTGGCATTAACGGAACAATTCTCATTTCTACTTAACTCTTTGACTCAGAGCTCAAGAGCTATTTCAGAGCCGACGCTCTTGCCCTGTGCACGCTTGAGATATTCAGAGGAAATAATCTCCGTAAAGAGAGCGACCGATTGCAATATTAAGTGTTTGGAGGTGGGAGGTAAAGACAGAGATGCTTCCAGAGTGGGCTAAACTATCTATTAAAGTTTGTTGTCTGTAGGTGGTAGGAAAAGGTGACTGAGGGAGACTGTATTATCTTTTAACTGGCTAAAAAAGAGATGTGAATCTACCTAAGACAGACTCTTTCTAAACATTTTTTAGCTTTGTTTTCACACAGCTGGAGCAGCTAATTCACACTACACCGCTCCGTGTGTCAGAAGCATTTCGAAGCGACTGAAATTCAGCTGTTCAAACCACCACGGGAGGTGTTTGAGACGTTTCCTAGCCAGATGTTGAAGAGGTGTGAATGCATATATCATCTTTACTCCTCACAACTGGAACAGCGTCAGTCAGCAGCCTAAAGGGGGTCTGCGCACTGTGAGAATGGCAGCTAAAGTTACTCTGAAAGTATGTGTTGCTCCCTCTGTGTCATTAAAGCGTTTATCTGATCCCTGATCAGTGCAATCACTGCATGAGAGAGTGCTGATCTGTGTGTCATCCACATGCGTTCATTTGTGCATAACTGATATTGTCCTAACTGTCGTAAGCAGTTATTAAACCACTCTGGGCTCGCACTGATCTGCATGACCAAGATAGACAGAAATCATGTTTGTGATATGGCCCGACGGACGCTCGCATGTTTGGCCAATCTCGTCTGGATTTTATCTGGATGCAAGACAAGAAGATGACGAGTGAAAATGTGGCCTAAAGGAGCTCTCATCGCGCTGCTCCTCCAACACTAACGCTCAGACAAACACACAGCAGCGTTGGCGGACAAGAGAGACTCTCCAGCCTCACAACAGGGGACGGAAACAGACATTAGTACTGATTACCTGCAGCTGTGACTGCAGCATCATGCCGGGCACAGCTGACACACACACACACACACACGCACAGCATCTCTCCATCCTACCTGAGCCTCAGTGCAAAGCTGCATGTCCTCCACCCTCTGACGGTAGCTCTCGAACTCAGCCAGCGCCTGCCTCTTCATCCTCTCGTGGAGCTCCATGGACTCCTCCAGAGACTGGATCCGCCTCTTCAGGTCCATCTCATCGCTGATCTTGCTCTTGTACTGGAGCAGACATGAAGGGCTCGGTTAGTTAGTTAGGTTAGTTAGTCAGTTAGCCAGAAGGCACACATACAGTCATGAGATACATAAATATAAATAGTAAAAAAACACTTATTATGCAAAATATACATACAAGAAGACAGAAGGTGAAGAAAAAACACAAAGTTTGTCACTTGTACAATCCCCGATTCCAAAAAAAGTTGGGCCTTTGAGCCCGTTTTAGATTTCCAAAACAATTTGAAATGCATACTCTTTAATTCAACTTTATTTTCTGCCAACAAATAAGCCACAGTAACAACGAGGACAGGAAAAAGCAACAACATTGCAACATTATAAAAAGCGACAGTTTAGATTTCAGATTTCAATTCAATTAAAAGAATGCTGTTTTAAATTTGGCCTTGATTTATCTCGTCACGACGCTCAAATGAAATCGAAAATTAACAGATTAAATAGATACATTCAGTTCAGTTGATTTAATTATGTTTCATTCGAGGCACAACAGTGAGCCGTCCCTCCGGGCAGACTTTGTGGAAGACGTGAGGCATTAGTGTGTCATAGCTGTTCAAGGTTAGTCACATTTCTGTCAGGGGGGAAGCAAGTAATTCTTATAAGGAAGGATGACATATAGACCTGAATAATTAATATCCGGCTGATTAAATATTCATGAGTTCGTTTTGAGCGTGATCTCAGCTCTCTGGCTCTCCAGATAGTGTAGTAGTTTTAGTGTGGAGCAGCTTAAACATGAATGTAAGATATGCAGTGATACTGTCTCGTCTTGACTGAGTGACCTGAACGTGACTGAGTCAAGAAGACCAGACTAAGACAAGTCAAGACTAAGACCAGAGTGTATTGAGACCGAGACAAGACCAAGACCAGACAGTATGGAGCCTACTTTCGTTGCATATATTTTTAAAATATAAAGTAGTACGCTACAACTTGGCTGAATATTTGATGGTCAATATTAAAGATGCTCCGATCAGGATTTTTGAGGCAGATCACTGATCGCTGACAACTTCACATCCGTTTCTCTTTTTAATGAGCTTCTTCGTAAAATACTCAGCCTGATTTGTTGGAAGAACTTTGCAGCTGCTGGCTCGTGGTCATGTGGTTAAACCTCGACCTGACCTCTCTTTAGATTTCTGTGTCATGTAGGTGTTTGTCTATAACTGCACACTGAAGAACAGCCTTTCGAACAGTTTCTCAGCCGCTTTCACCGCCACTCTCTTCAGCCGGGTGCCAACGTCTGTATTTTCAGTTCATTATGGAAGTGTGGCGGAAAAGTTAGACATTATTAGGTGGCAAACACTGTTGATTTCCCCGCAGTTGTGGTCTTGACTGGTCCTGAGTCCTCTTTGTCCGAGTCTCAAGACCAAGACGATCTTGAGTACTACAACGCTGCAAAGAGTACAAAGCCTTGCTCCACTGATTCATCATCATATTTAACCAGGAAAAGTTATTTATAACTCCGAGTTGTCAATCAATACAAAAGTAAAACTCTAATATGCACTTACTTATTCATCTCAGGAAGTGTTGATTGATTACATTACTTATTTAAATTAATGTTCATTTACAACGTCACTTCAAATATCTAGTCAGCTCCGTTCCTTCTTCGTCACACATCATCATCATCACATTCAGACAGATGATTTAAGTCAGAGGGTATTAACGTCTATTAAAAGTAAGACATCAGTGTCTTACTGAATAGTAGAGGTTATAAACCTGCAGTATCTTCTCTCGGGTCTCGGACAGAATCTGCTGCACCTCCTCTTCGTGGGCCTCCTTCAGAGTGGCGATGGCCGCCTCGTGCTCGTCGTTTTTCGTGTTCAGTGCATAGATAACCTGCAGCAGGAGAGGAGAGAAACCCCATTAGCTGTTAGACGTGTTCATAATCAGGAGTTATTACAGTATTAAAACTCATGGGGGGCGGGGAAGACCAGCTGCTCCTCTCTAGCAGCTCCGGTTCAACCCACACGGACTGTGTTAGGACCGCCGTGCTCGATGTGTTTCGTTCAAAAATTAAAGTGGACACTCGAAATGCAGCAGCAGAACATCACAGAGGCTGAAGGGAGGAAATATGAACATGAAAGGAAGGTTATTATTGATGGGTTTCTTTTTAGAATAGAGCTGCTAACGCTCATACTTAAAAAAAAGCTTCTCATACAGCATTCATACTTATCAAATCCTGCACTGAGAGCCAAAATAATGAATTCTTTTTATGTGTAATAGTTTGTACTACACTTGAGGTAAGGTTGGGATGTAGAATATGCAATATGACGATAAAAACACTAATGAATGGATACATTTGTGCAAATATTAAGCAGTAAACCATAAAACCCTCGTCATAGAGCTGCAAGATTTAGGCGATTAATAATGAATTGTCAAATAATAAATGAAAGGTCCCATATTTTACACTTTTTATGTGTTTTTTATTTGAAGTTTTTATATTTATAAGAAGATATATTTGTGGTTTTAAGTACCAAAAAAACATTTTATCATCTGTTTCTCTCTGGAGCTCCAGCAAGAACAGGGCGTTTTGTCTCATTAATATTCATGAGCCTCTCCTCTGATTGGCTAACCACAGGTAATGGACTGTAGCCTTTGCACAGGCCAGGTGGGCCACGCTTCTAAAGGTGGTGACTGTACAGTTGTGACATCACAAGTCCTGACAGCTTGTTTAAAGGTGTGTGCATTTCTTTGTGGAGTGAAAGTTTGATACATTCACACCTACAACTGCTTTACAATCAACAAAGACATGGAAGTCTCACTTCCTACAATATGTGACTGTCACGTTTTTTGTCCTTCACCTTTCCTTCATGACATTTTACATCGAGGTTTAGGAAAAGCGTTCTCGAAAGGACATAGTAGGTCATTTTTTTGATCATTTTAAGTCACTTTTTATGAAAAAAAATCTCTGAATCTAGGTTCTTAAATGTGATTTTTTTGGTTTCTTTTAGTCATCAACATATGTGCATTGTGAACTATTATTCTGGGCTTTAGTAAACAATGATCAATATTTTTAAGTACATTTTGGGCCAAACAACTCATCGATTAATCGAGAAGACCGATAATGAAAATATTAGTTGCAGCCCCGCCTAGTCACACTTTACATAACTGAATCTCTTCGTTAAAATCAGCTCACAGAAGACATGAAGCAGGCAGAGAAATGCAAATTACCGCCATATTCTAACGATATTGCATGCAAATGAGCAAAGATTACAGTGCATGAGCTGTGCTGTGCAGCTGCACACAGTCTACGTTTCCAGTATTAGCTCGGGAGCGTCAGCGGTGCCCCACTGTTATAAATTAGAAATCAGTTGATGCCTTGTATTTCTGGGGATAAAAATAACACGAGCAAACTGTTGTGCAAGAGATTGACCTTTTAAATCCATCCCAAAAATACATGCAGCCATCCAGAGAGCTATAATCTGACAGCGCAGTGATCCCCTGCTCGCGGGCTGCAGCACAGAGAGGGAGAACGAGAGGACACAAATGGGTTTCACATTTCCACATGGAAAACCACAAGACTCTGTTTCCCCCCCCCCCCGTGCCCCTCCGCCTGCCGTGAGAGACAGAGCTATGTGTTGCCTCTTCAAAAAGCAGAGTCAATAATTCAGCACATTGAACTGTGCGATGGGGCTAAAGAGTCTTTGTGTAGTTTGGACCAAAGTCCGTGATCAGTGTGAGAGAAATGAAGGCGGCCGAAAGCTGTCTTTGAAACGACGACGTCCGCTCTTCATGCCTCACCGTGCCGTGCAGAGATGAGAGGATTTACTTTGACAAGCAGCGGCGTTTTTCAAATTCATACTTATTTATCCCTCCGCCCACCTCCACCCACCCCCGCCTCAGAGCTTCACTCAATTAGAGAAATTAATACAGATTGTAATCAAGAGGTACTCAACCATAGAAGTTATTCCCTCATTTGATTTTATTGACCTCTTGATGTGAGTACGATCATCATCCTTTATTTATGTATTCTGCATATTAATTACATACTGATATTAGTACTTCTTTTAAGCCCACATTATTGTGAGACAAAACTAATCTGGTTGTTAGCTTGAGTATTTGCTGTCGCTGCTCTGTTTCTCAGTGAAAAACTAGAAGTTAACTATCGCAACGACATAACTAGGAGTCCTCAGCCGTGCTCTGTGAGGCGTCACTTAGCAATAGCGGTGGTGCTTCAAGCTAAATGCTAACAATGTCTTGCTAACAAATACTGTAAATTGAATTATATACCAGAATTATTAAAAAGCAAACAAATACTTCAAAAACAACCGTGTTGTAATGATGGCAGAGAGTTCACAAGA
The DNA here is from genome assembly GCA_036365135.1 of Miichthys miiuy. NCBI lineage: Eukaryota > Metazoa > Chordata > Actinopteri > Sciaenidae > Miichthys > Miichthys miiuy. The sequence goes on from CM071620.1 coordinate 19,813,477, forward strand.
TCCCCAATTAGATACAGGAGTTACATTTGGCTAATAGCTACGGCAGCTAATGTAGCCTCCATGGTGTCACATTCGCAGTTCAAATACACTTATTACATGCTTCATTATCACTAAAGGAGGCAGGAGAATAGCTAAACATTTGACACACTTGAGCAGGAGAGTGAGAAGCCATCGCTAACTGCTAAGCTAAAGTGCTGCAGCTAGTAGAACTGAATGGGAAACTGTGGGATTAGCGATCAAGTCGATAAAAGGAGAACTGTGAGTGTAAGTTTAAATGTACAGCAGATAGACAGCTGCTGTAATGAAGAAGATATCAATAATAACTGGGCTGAACCAGAGCCACAAAAATACGCTAACAGCAACAGAGAAGTACCGGTAATAAGACGCTACTAAACTAAACTTTTCACCGAGCTAAAAGTGCAGCTGAGGTCGATGGGCATGTCATTATTTCTGCAGGTATTTGGCCATAAATCACAATATTGGACAAAGTTATTACAGTTTATAAGGGAGGTAATGGCAGGTAAATTAATGGCAACAAGCTGTTGAGTCATTTCACATAATGTCAACCTCATTGTAGCACTAGAGGAAAAGTCACCAAAGCCATGGGGATTCGACCACTGGGGACCACGAATGTCTGTGCAAAATGTCATGTAAATCCAAAAATAAAGTGAAATATTGCAATAAACCATCATTTCCATCCTTAGACCCAGACAGCTGGCATAGCTAAAATTAAGTAAAGTCAAGTAGTTTATTTAAATAGGCTAAAATCACGTTTATTTACAATCTGTGCTTTCATCTGGACCTGTCATGTTTAATCTCTTTCTCTGCTTTTTCATACTCACAAACGAGGACCGAAACGTCCGAGTTCAGAGACAAACCGCAACAAAACAAACAAAGATGAGAAAATTCAGTTTGGTCCAAACACGTCTGAATTATTCAGTCAGCTCATCAGCTTAAAAGACGCAACAGTTACGAGGAGCTAAAACCTCCATCGCGTCCCGAGAGTCATCAGCACACTCCTGCAGATGAAACGCACTAATTATAATGCTGTGAGGTCTACACACAACCACGAAATAACAAACACACACACACACGTGCACGCACACGTACTGAAGCAAACATTAGAAGATCCTCATGAACCGATGCACCCGCGTCCAAACTCATCAGTGTAATTTGCCAGACAAACGGTGTGTGTGTGTGTGTGTGTCACACACAGGGAAAATGACGACGGCTGCCTGAGAGACGGAGGCTGTCAATATTGAAATCATTGTCATCATCATGAGGGATCAATAGATATTGATCCTGCAAGTCAGCAATGTGCTAGAAAGAGATTGTAAAAGGGAGTGGCAGCTGACACTCTGGGTCAATATTCACAATTTAGGTAAATAAACTTTGGTTTTCATATTGAGGAACAAAATTCTGTCTTATACAGAGATAGTATTCGCACATGTCCTGACTTTCTAGGCTTTGTTTGTACTACAATACACACAATTTAAGGCGCTTTCTTATCCCTAACTGTTACCCTTGATCCAATCAGGCAGCACTTTCTCCCAGACTCTTAATAAGGCAGTACACAGCCTAAAAGAAGTCCTACCTTCAGGTGGAATTATGATTATCTTTCAAAGTGTTGTGTGGCGGCCTCGTAGGTACACACAAAGTTCAGTTTATCACCAAACATCAGTTCTGGAAACATCTATAAAGAAACAAAAGTAGCTTGAGCTGACCTGTTACTGTTCATGAAGTCTTCCAACAGTCCGACACGTGGGTCGATGTGCGCTTATATACAGTAGGAAACCACAACAACCATCGCTGTACGTTTACTACGACACCTTAATGGAGATATAAATTAGCTTTAAAGCTGCAGGAGTCATTTTTTGGCCACTTGGGGGCAGTAGAAACAAGCTGTAAACACAACACTGACATATTATCACTTTTTAAAGATCCCACGAAACAGCGAGCAGAGTGCGATTTGATTCGGCATATTTACGTGTTTCCTGTAAGAACAGAAAGCAACAGAGGCCACGCCCTCCCGGGAAACCGTGTCATTTTGTGATTGGTCAGCTCCTAAAGGCCCGAGCAGTCACCGCCAATCATTCTGCATCAGCTCAGCCCGAGGCAAACTAGAAGTTCAACATGGACTGAAAGGTAAAGCTTTTCACTGCATGCAAAATTATGATATGCCTCTGAATTCAGGATGAGTCATCAACATTTATTTTTGGTTTTTGTATTGTTTTCCATGAAATGACAAACTATCATTATCGTACTATTAAAATTACCTGTATTGTCATTGTTGTGCCACATACTGGTGTATAGCTGACATATAGCGCCAACCATATCATGTAAAAACACCTAAATTTATCCATTTTGAGTTCATGAGGACTGTAACATCCAATATTTAGCTATAATAATAGCTTCAGTGCATCTTTAAGATGCTTAAAAGTAGCTTGAATGTGAAGAAGATAATTGCTATGAACAGATGGCTTAGCACTCTGGTGGATGAACACTTTTACATACACATAAAACTTTAACTGTTACCTATACATCCACGCAGTACGAATTTCAATTATTCATTCACTGTTTACATGCAGTAAAAGTAACCCAAGTGCTTTAACCTGTTTTATATTACACGTTGTTATTCTGCCGCCGTGGAGTCTAAATTTGATTTTATTCTGTTGAGTCTTGGTGTGTGCATGTCACTGCTCAGGCTTCATTTTGCTGAAAACACTGCTGGTTTGCCGGTAGGCTCGCGTTGGTGTGGGCGCACTTTTCTAACCTGTGAGGAAAATAGAAAGGAAAAAAAAAAAGTATGAGTGAGTGTCTGTCTGGTAGCAGCTATCCTTTCTCATCTCCTCGGGTCGATCGGTTCATGTCCTTGGAGGAGTTTGCATAAATGATAGTGATACCGGGCAGATCGATAAGGTGACAGCGAAATGCCACAAATTTCCTCTGTCAAGAAAGTCACAGCTGAGAAACTCGGGGAGACTTTTCACCGGGCGAGCTACAGCTGAGTCCCCCGCTAGCTGCTCCATGAAATATGACTGCGCTGTCAAACACGGTAAAAGCTGAAAAAATAATGGCTGTTTTGTTCCGTCTGCTCACTTTTACTTAAACTTTCCAACCTTTTGTTGCTCTCCACCAACCACATAACCTTCATAGGAATATTCCAGAGATGTGAACTCGTGTTTTCTTCCCTCTTGTGCTTCTCTTTGACCCCCCTTTTCAACCTCCATTGTTTGGATGCGGTGCTCGTTGTTATGGAAGAGAGCCAAACTGTGAATATTCTACACTGTACTCTTGACATTTGCTTGTCAAAGAAACCTTTAGAAAACAGGTTCAATACACAAACTGGAAGTGATGTTGAGTACAACAAAGAAATGGTAATGTTACGAATACATTAACCAACGTAGACAGCTACATTATTTACAAAGAGATAGAAGTCAAACTGGGAGATAAAGACTCTGTAAGAAAGAATAAGGTATGAATAAGAAAAATGACTAATAAAACAATTGTTCATTAGAAATAAATTCAAATATTATTTTAGGAAAATGAAACTTTAAGGACTTAATTAAAGATAAAAATGGCTTAAAAGGAAAGAGATTTCTGCAGTGCACAAATTACAAATACTAGAAATGTTAGGAATTAATACACCATCTTTGTCTTATCCATACATGTGTTTGGTAACACTACAATAGTTGTGTCTCTCTATCTCAAATTTTAATTAATACTAAGAAATAAGAAAATGCGAAAGAATGTTTGTTTCTTTTACTACTGTTACGCAAAAATTAGGCAGTTAACGAGAAAAGCAGTACGTGACGCCAATTCTCCGGTCGTGAAACCAAAAGAAGAGCGCGCAACAAGATGCCGTGATTAAAAGAGCTCCAGCAGAACCTCGACTGGTGAAAAAGAAGATGGAGAACAGGACGTAAATGTGACATTTCAGCTTGTTTCGTGTATTAATATGAGGATGGTCACATCAGATCTGTGTGGAGCGAACACGGGTATGTCATAGCGCCATGAGTCAAAAGTTTGCTACGTCAGAACTTTTTCCATGAAGAGCATTTTTCCAACTTTTTGCCGTTTCCTGTCAAACTTTTCTAATGCAATACTTCAACATGTCTATCGAAATACATCAAACGTGGCTCTGCTGACCAACGCTCCACCAAAAAAAAACTCAAAGTTTAATCTGAACAAAGACCTTTAGATCTCTCCGGAAGATTTTAACAATAGCAGTGCGAGGTGGTCTGACAGGAGAGGTAAGTCATAACTTATTCATTTGCTAATAAAAGACAAGAATCCGTGGCGATCAAAGCAAAATATGCTGTTTCATCGTCGCTTGACTTTTTTTTAAACCACCTGGTGGGGCACATACTTCCTCAGAGATGGCCAATATTTGGTAAGATATACCGGTGTGTGATTTTGTATCTTGTTGATTTGTTTCTACAAAACAAAGAGGACAAGGACGTCCATACTGCAGCTCTATGTCTCTCTAAGGACAAGTTCTGAGTCTCTCAGGCTGTGATTCACTGAAAATCTGAAGTATTTGGTCCTTCAGTGGAGAATTACTGCACTAAAGAGAACACAAAAGTCTCATCCTCTTTCAAGGGAACTGCTGAGTAGTTTGACAACAAACCAAAGCCACCACCATCAAAAAACAAGCATTTATGGATATAACGAAATCATTATTGACCTTCAGTATACTGCCTCGTGCATTGAAAATCTTAAAAAAAACAAACAGGGAATGAAAGCAAAGCATAGTATTAAGTAAACGGTAAAAGTCCATCAATCTCTGCTAAGTGTTACACTAAATGAAATCCAGTTTGTTTCGACTCTAACGAGCTGCAAAAGTCTTTCAACTGGCGGCATGAAAGCCACCAAAATCCAGTCCATTAACAAAGCTAATTGCTAACCTCCGCGACGAGGGAACCGCAAAAGTATCTGAACCGAACCTCGAGACCAAAAGATGGTTTGCACCCAAAGATGAATGCAAAAAAAAAAAAATGACAGCAGATACCAAATCGTGTCCCTTCGGTCTCGTGTCATTGATTTCACAAAGGATCAAAGAGAGAAGTAAATGTTTTGAAAAAGATGCTGGTTCAACCTCAAAGGATCTAATAACTCCTAACGAACTGCGACAGGCTGTAATCTCCTCTCACACACACACACACACACACACACCTTACTCATCTCTCAGCTCAAGTCTCTCCGTCTGCTGATGAGACTTTGATGATAATGACGATGTCTAATGACTACCATTTCACTACCCTAACACTAGCCGGTAGTCATTTCCCACCCTGTGGCAGTGGAGCTTTGTCTTATGAGTGCAGTGGGTGTGCGCACGTAAAGGAAAGATTGCAGAGTGAAGAATGTACTGAGCACAGACGAGAGTGCTGCGTTAGAGGAATGGCTGCCACCTCCTATAAAAGGAAGAGTTTTTTTTATCGTCGTTAAAGGAATAGTTTGACGTTTTGGGGGAGATGTTGAGACGATCGAAACCGCTCTCGTGTCCTTTGGATGCAAGTCTGCAGCCAGCAGCTGATTAGCTTAGCTTAGCATAACAGCTAGAAACTGCTCCTCAAGCCAGACTTTTTACTCCCGAGCCTTAACCCTTCATTCACTGGAGTTAAAGCCAAAATCTCCTTTAGCAATGAATTAGAGTTGTCTTTGACTACCAAAACTCTTTCAGAATTTTTCGACTTTCTGTTTTTATTGGTTGATTGAAAAATTTAGTTTTGTTTTCTTGAGCAATACAAGTTTATTCTTGACTTTGGGATCTAAATAAAACGCTAAATTGCCGTCTTTACACTGTGTGTGGATTAAGCAAACAAGATATGACGTGTTAGTCACTGTAATGCAGCTGTTTTCCACCAATTTCCAGTGTTTGTGCTAAGCTAAGCTAACCACATGCTGGTTGTAGCATTTTAGTCAACGGACAGGTGTGAGAAAAAACAATGTTTATTCCCACATATGTGGAAATTATTCCTTTTTTCATACAAAAGAGACCACAGAGTGAATAAAACTAAGTTTTCATGCGGCCTTAGAAAGTAAGTAAGAGACCAAATTTGACCAAATGTATAGCGTAAATTAAGAGCAGCAGTAGCATTAATAAAACCTTTGAGGACGACCAACGTCCCTGTAGCTGCGGTTATGTTATAAAAGTCAGTATGTTCATGATCTTTGACATGATTTCACATTTCGAAGGTAAAGAGCTGCAGTCCGAAGAGCAGGCAGACTTGCAAAGTTAAGCCTCGCAGATATGAATGACTGTATTTTGGTAGCAGTGTATTGATTTCTGCACCCTCTGGAATAAAATCGTTAACCGTGTGGAAGGAGGGCAACGAGGAGACACAGCATTTAATTGCTGCAACAGCTATTGATGTGTCATTTCACTGGCAGAGCCCCCTTTTAGAGAAGGGGCTGTCGCAGAGGGTAGTCAGTTTAGTGGAAAACTGGTTTAGCAAGCAATTAACTTCATTATTACTGCTGCATACTAAACTATTGTTCTGTTGATGGGGAGCCAGACTCTTCGCTCGCGAGCCTTAACCCTTCATTCACCCACTGGAGTTAAAGCTCCTTCAGGAAGGAAACTACAGAAACCTTTAACTCTTTAATATTTCTTGTACTTTTTTATTTATAGGATGTTGAAACGTGAAGTTTTGTTCTCTCATTATAAAACTTTATTCTTGACCTTGGGATCAGTTTGTGTGACAAAATAATCTCAACTCAAGGTTTTTACTACTAACTTTGACTCTTAACCTTGGCTGAATTAACATCTGAGTAAATAACTTGTTATCCTGTGAGGTCATCTGCCAACACCTGATCCGGTTCTACAGATGTGGACCGTAAGCAGTGGTCCAGTATTCAGATCCTTTACTTCCGTGAAAACACTGATACCAGACTGTTGTTACGGCTGCAGCCGACACACCTACAGTATGTACAGCTTTGGATTTTTCTTGCGACGTCCCGTGCACTGCCTTTGACTCTCTACCCCAAACTGTGAGAGCTGTCAGACAGCAATGTGCTAATCAATAAACCTAACCCCCGCTGACCCTGATGAGGATAAGAATTTACAAAAAATGGATACATGGGTGTTTTGTACGAACAATTAGTAAAGTAACTAGTGACTACAGCTGAGAGATGACCCTAACCATACCTCAGATTTGTTCTGAAGTAAATCTGAGTTGAGTTTATGCTGTCATATACTGAAATCTAGAACTTATTAAAACATATTTAGGGACAAAATGGCAAAGATGTGATTAATATTTGTCTAAAATGTCGGTTGGCCTTATCGACTAATCATTTAGAGATGTGAGCTATATCCATCAGATCCATCCACTGCATGCTGGTGGGTGTTATGACGTAACGTCTGATCACTTTAATGGTTTTGAGCACGACTTCACTGAACAATGTGATGAGACAGGAGTGCAAGGAGGCCTCCTGAGTTGCCGCGAGGTGCATTAGAAGGTAATTATCATTACCTGCTTACACTCATTATCACTTAATCATTGTCTAATTGGAAATTTAATTTCTAATTTGGAAGTGAGTGCGGAAGCAGAAATTTCTGCTTTCATTATTCTTCGTCTTTGTCTGCTCTCTTGCAGTGACTTCACATTCATTATTCTTTTAACCTCGTACGTTCAGACCAAAGTCTGATACGAAGACATCAGAAAACACCAAACAGCTGGTCTCATTTCTCAACACACATCACGACCCATGTGTTGTGTTTACTCTCTTTACGGCCATCATTTTTTATCGTTTATCCCGTCACTAAAGCTTGTCTTTTATTTGTCACTGGCTCCACTTTTCCAGCTCTGTCTCGTCTTTAAATGATTTTTGGATCTGACATTATTTCACAGACTGATACTCGGCTCTGGTCTAGTGTCATCCGGCACAGATCGAGTGGATCAGAAGGAATTGCACTGCACTGTTTGCCTTTAAGGATAAGTTTCTATGAAGACGACGTCTATAGTGTATTATGGTTGCAAACACATAGATGTGACTTATAATGAATTCAAGTGTCTTGTTGATGCTCTTGACTAGTTACAAACTAAAGGTTGACTGATGGGGCTTAACACATAACACATTATGACTATACTACACTCACCTCTACACACACCTGAACAATCAGCTGTAGTAAGAACTCAGATTGTCATTATAAGTGCCTGAAATGAACGAGAAATGAAACATTACGTGTTCCTTCAGCTTGATCCGCCGTGTTTCCAACAAAGTATCGCTCGAGGAGGAGCCTCGTTCTGAAATCTCGGGAGAGGTGGAAACATAATGCACGAGCAGGGAATGGTTTGTTGTGTTGGAGTAAGCGTATTAACTCATTTTGCCGACGTGGATGAGGACTCTGAATGTCCGTATTATTAAAGATAATATGACAGATTGAAGAGCCAATGATAATAGGGAAAAAACTGATGAACCAGCAGACTAAAATGTGTTAATTTGGATACAAAAACATGGGGAATAGCTCCCAAAGTTACCCTTTAATCCAGACTGGTTCCAGTCCGATATTATAGATCAGACTACATTACTTGTGCTGTTTGTTTTATAGAAAACAACCTTTTTAAAGTGAATAAACATCAATTTGCAGATTAAAACCAATATAAGTATGAGTGTCTATAATGTGCTGCATCATCGCTGCACTTCCCCTCACTGACAAACTTTCATATTTCTAAATAAATAAAAACTGCAGACCGAGGCAGCGTGCCATCTCATTTCCACAGCCTCAATATAATATGCGTTTGCTGGGGAGTGAATTTAACGAAGCAGAGAGAGAGGGAGAGATAGGAGGCCTAATTACTTTAATTATAATGTGTGGCTGTGATCTGCTAAACTGTAAGGTGCACCTTAATCCGTCAGCTAATTACGGGATGTTCTGTGGTGGCGTGAGTGATGGTGGTGGTGGTGGTGGTGCAGTTGAGCTGATGAGTTAAAAAACTCAAAGTTTGGCCTCAATTAAAAGCAGACGATCGGTGGATCGTAGCAGATAAATAGCAGATTTTAAATGAAGAATCTTGAGAAAACAAAGTCCTGACCCGTTAGAGTCTGTTCCGTCCAGACTGAACATGTTTTCTGGTCTGTTTTTTTTGGGGGGGAAAGCTTTTAATGCAAATGTCTCGCATATCTATCTAACACTTTTGAATAAATCAAGCGCCCACTCAAAGTTTTTGAGACGATAACATTTGAATGCTTCAGTCATACACAGAGGAGTAGTACTGTTACTGTTTCAAATTAAATGTACAGCATTAAATAAAACATGTATATTGATTTACGCCACAGCCCAAGAGCCTCAGCTGCACAGAAAGAGTAAAAACCTTTTTCAGGAGGCTCTGAAGTGAATATTTTCCATCTGGATGCTCAGGTTTGGGCATTTTTCCAAAAAAAAAAAAATACAAGAAAAACTGATTATAATTCAGATTTGTACAGTACAAAACATACTTTACTCTATCAAACATTGAAGAAAGAGAACGTCCTGGTGCAATCAGACCTTCCGATGTCGACGTTTGGCGAGAACACATTAGTCAATATGAAGTGAGAGATCCTTTGTCAGCATTACAAACTTAATAAATCAGAATCCTTTTCGCACAAAGACAGCTCGAAGAGTTATGGCTGAAACATTCAGCAGCAACAAAACCCACTGTTTTTGTTACACAGTTTATCCACCGCAGTCACAAACTGAAAGACCTGTCACGGATCAGGCGGAACGTAATGTTATATGAAAGGGATGAATATTAAAATGAATATGATATAAAAACCGTCAGTATCGGTTGAAGTGTACGTTATATTTAGAATATTCTCACAGCTTTACTTTGCTGCTGTCTGATAACGCTGACCACCACCACACTCCTTTAACAAAAACATGTTAACAGGATGTTTCACATCTTGAGTTGAATTGAGGATTTATAGCTACCAGATTTTTAGGATGCTGTACTGTTGCCGTGGCGATGCGTGGACGGCAGCCAGTTACGGTAGCTCTGAACGCTTCAGTGTTTTTAGTATTTTTACTAGTTTCTTTCAGCACCAACCTCCATCTGTTTTGTGTGCAAACACGGACTTGGAACTGTGGAGAATAGTGATTTGCCTTTTTCTTTCATGATACATCAGGTGACCCATTCAAAAAAAAAAAAAAAAACACAGCGCTCTCTTGTTTACACTTGGGAACAGCTGTTAGCGCTAAGTGTTAGCGTTAGCATACTTTCTGTGGAAAGTGGACCAGATGCTAAAGTGAGGAGAAGGAGACGGGGATGGAGCTGAACCCAAGAGCAGAAAAGACGGTACACACCACGGGGAACGTGACATCCCTCCCCAATAAGGCGGAGGCGCTAATGGTGCTAACCAGGCTACAGTAGCATGAATGGCTGAATGAACTCACTTCGGACACGTTGCGTACGTGAGCTGCTGTAACAAGTGAATCTCCTCAGTGTGGGATCAATCAATCAAATCTTTCTCACTCTTAAGTATGACGCTAGATTACACAGTTATAGGACTGGTTGGGTTTCCAGTGGCTTCAACTACTTTGACTTTTACTCTTAAATATTAAACTTTGTCCTAACGGGACATTGATATTCCGGTTTATTCACTCTGTGCCTGGTTGTCCTCTTTAGGCTCTCTTATGTGTGGACGAACAACAGCAGCAAGTCATCTTGTCAACAGCGACCACTAAAAGATTAAACTGGAGTCAGATTGTACTTGTGATGGCCTCATTTGCAGCCGCTTGCCGACTGAATGAGTTTTAATTTAACACAGGGGCAGATTCACTGAGTCATCTGCCTCCTGCAGACAGAAATTAGTGTGTTATTTAGCCCAAACAGGCTCGCGGGCAGGTAAGTATGAGTGTGTGTGTGTGTGTGTGAGGTATGCTGCATGTAAACACTGATGTGCAGCTCTTTACTGCATGCATGTGCATTTAGGATTACACAAACAGCAGTAAATCCAGCTGCACGTGATGAATCCTTCTCGCCACATCCAGAAAATCAATGTGCACAGGTGTATTAAAGGAAGCTTGTGCAGTCAAAATGTAAAGTGTCTGATTCTATGGAAGAACGAGCACTAAACACAGGTGGTGTAACAAATGTTTACAATAAAACTAAAGTTTAGTTCTGCCAACACTCCGCGCTCAGGCTGGATATTTAACTTGTTATTCTGGCCATCGCTGCCAAAAACACATGCAAACTAGAAGCATATGGCTTCTGAAGGCTGCGTGTGTGTGTGTGTGTGTGTAGGCTGTTTACTGTATTACGTAAACTAAACAGTAGAAACGTCTCTAATTGAATAATAAGCGCCATCTGGAGCCATTAGTATACTGTAAGTTTGAGTGCTTTTTATTGTTCTTTCTGCCTCTTTAACGCGGTTTCTGTTGCATAACGCTCGTATTTATATTAATAATCCACAGCACATCTTCAATATGTTGTTCAGTATGTTCAATCTAATTATTTGATATTTTAACCTCTCCCTTATGTAGCTGTAGACTTTATCTTGTTATATTCTTGTTTATGTGGTTGTTCTTGGCCTGCTTCCTTCTGACTGAACCTCCAGTTATTTGTACTAATTGTCCCCAAAGTCCGTACTGAACTGGAAAAAACGGTTAGAAATCATCTGAACGTTCAGGAGCTCGTCCTAAATGACATTTGTGTTGAACGTTTTGATATCTGATAATTCTGTGATTTATTCTTTAGTTTCATTTTAAATCGTATTACTTGTCTTATGTCTGCAAACATGTTACTCGCGCTGTTGCCTGTCTTGCAATGTTGCAGTCAAGACCACCTAAACTGAGACTAAATCACGACCAAGACCAGACTGTATTGAGCCTGAGACTTGAGACCAAGGCAGGGCGAGACTGAGTCAAGACCAGCATGAGACAGCATATAAACAAGTAGCTAATATGTACAGCTATTACAACATTTCTTTGGGTGAGGGGTGAAGAGACTTGGTACAGAGGCAGATGTAGTTTTACTTGTGTTACACTGATGCTGAAACCCCATCGGGCACGTCTCCATCACATTGCAGCTGCTACGCTGTTTGTGGTTTGTTCTACTCGACTCGGGCTGCTCACGGCGTTCATCAAAAACAGAACAGCCGCACATTCTTGGCAGAGCGAAGTGGAGACCCCCTTCTGGGACGCTTCTGAAACGGACCGTGGCGCTTCTGGTGAAACATTGACTAGGGCGGCTGTGGCGCACACAGAACATGTTGCGTCCGTGTCCGGTGGGTTTTAACCTTTAGTTTACCTCTCCTTAAAATGCTTACTTTACTTACCAAGTGTCACTGGAAGTTTCACATGGTCCCAGCTGTCTTAGTAAGAGTTACACTTCAGAATTTACATACTGTTTGTGGATTTCATTCTGGATGCAGTTTTGCAGACGAACTCTTTGTGGCTTAGGTAGCCAATTTTTTTTTTTTTTATACAGCAGAGTTTCTCTCTCTGACAGCCACAGCTTCTTCTGCCTGCATTCACTTTCTTCTTCTTCTTCAACAAGAACAAGACGAGGCTGAGGAAGAGTGAGGTCGACCCTGAGACGAGACTGAAACCTTGAAAAAGTCTCAAGATAAAGATTGTTCTCAAGTACACGACTACACCATTTAACATATAACTAACATGTTTTCAATCTCTGCGAGTCTTTTACTCCTGGTTGAATAAAACAAAGACTGAGTGCCTTCTCAGTGTGTGCAGCCACACTACAGTTGATGCAGAAACTTAAAAGTCTGGAGGTTTACTGGAGGCTATATTGATAGTACGCCCGGATTTCCTGCCAGTCGAGACACAGCATATATTATTTTGTTCAAAAGAGCATCCTGCTCCACTAAAAAAAATAAAAAAATAACCCTCAACACACCCAGCATGACATCCATGTGATATCAAATGCTGGAAAGAATAATAGGTTTAATAATTTGTGGGTAATTTTGGAAACTTTGGAGCAGTAACACGTAGAAAACCTGACTGATTTGAGTTCAAACAGCTGAAAGCCGTGAGAGTAACACAGTCACATTCGTCTGCGGCAGGAGATGTGAGGTAAGATGTCAAAGAAGAGTCTTAGAGCCAGGGAAAGAACAAAGTCGGTATCTGGGTCTTTTCCACTTTCAGAGCTTTCAGATCTCAAAGATACAATTGTGATGCAGTCTGGGTGCTGCCGGTGTGTGTGTGTGTGTGTTGTGTAGACCCAGAGTTGATTACAGCCATTCTTCTGTCTCCTTTCATCTTGCCACAGGTCTTGGCAGTGTCAGACTTCTACAACAGCTCTTTGCACAGGTTTTATTAAAAGGAGGACCGAGGGCTTCATCCCACTCTCTCCAGGGATTTAGAGTACTATTGAAGGGAGCTGGAAAACGATCAGCTGTACTTCTTTTCTTACAGACTTCATGCAGCTTTCGTTGTCACCGTAACGTTTGAGACAAGAAAAGATCTTTATGTACCCAACCTGAGGAAAGTTCATAATCGGACGAGTCCAAAACCTCACTACTCACGTCCAACGCCAATTTTTAGTGCCAATGCAGGAAGTATTGTGCTATTTGTGGAGCAAGGTGGACAATGGGAGGTCGGGACCTGGATGGTAGCACTTCCGACGGTCCTAACAACAGTATATTAGCCTAACCTTAACTAAAGAGATCACATGGGAATCCATCTTGCCAGGCTTTAAGCTATGGACTTGTGTGCAAACCACAGTGGTTCAGCTACAGCATCATCTGTAGGTGTCGTTTATGGAGCGAGAAGTGACTTTTCACTGGTGGTTACTAAAGACTAAAAGATGTTAAAGGTTAACGTAGATGCTGCTAGCACCAATTATATAAGAACTGCAGAGTATTTCTTCATTGAAAGAAGAGCAAAGAACAGGACTGAAGGCTTCTCTTGATGGAAAAGATGTTTTCACTCTTATTTTATTATTTTTATTTACATGGCTCGTCGATCTGACTGGTTGAAGTTCATCCGTGATAAACAGCAACAGGCAGACGGTTCATCCAATCACCTGCCAAGTATTTTCTGTGCCCGACCTTTTCCCCAAAACAATTTCTGACAACTTTGCAGATTGTTCTGTTGCAAACCACCAGGTTTACATATGCAACGCAGCTTTAAGATGGATGTGCTGCTACTTTACTGTCTTTGTGACAGAATAGTGATAAATTCTACCTCAACCTTGACAATACATGATAGATTCATCCAAACAACCAAAAAAACTAAAATGTGTCATCATATTCACAAACTTATCTCCATCTGCAGATGTTCAACTCTCTGTTAGAGCTACTGAACTGTAAAACAAAGAAAAGAATAAAAGAAGGAAGAGTTGTTTTTACTTTTCTGCTCTTGACATCAGCACTACTGTCATTATCCTGCTCTGCAGCTGCAGCTGTTCTTCCAGTAGAAACAGCATCAAACAGATGAACCGCTGAGCCCATGGCCTGCGGCCAGAAACACGTCGACTTGGGCAACTTGATTATTTCTGGTTTTTATTTCCCATCTGGTTACCTGTCTGTCTCGTCTGCCGACTGTCTTCCGCCTCGTTCTTTTTTTCCAGGCGGCTTTGTGAAAGCGAAAGGCTGCTCTGATCATCAAACAAATGCTTTGTTAGTTTGTTCTGGTTAACAAAATGTGAGGATTGTTGAGTAAAACGGATCAAACTGGCTGATAAAAGCAGCAAAAATCACACCGATACATGAGCTGGAAGCCTTGAACCTGCCGTATACAGCTGCACAGCAGGTGGGTGACAGCCTTTATCAGGCCTGATTAATGTATTTGGAAAGAGCGATGAATGGAGACTCGTGAATTTGTTTTTTTACTGCTGCTTCCTTTTTATTTTATTTTACAACAGTTCTGCAGAATGGCATGAGGCGGGAACAGAGGATTAAATAAGTGGAGAGAGTTTATCATTTATCCATCCATCCACGCTCTCCTCTCTCTCTCTCCCCGCTGTCACCGACCGGCTCGGAGGAAAACACGGTGATCCGATTACGTTTGTGAATGTGCGAGTGTGTGCGAGTTTGACTCTAGAGATGTGTGTGTGTGTTTGAATTACAGACAACACACCCTGTGCTGGGCAGACAGAATGTAGTGAAAGCTTAAATCCCCTCACAAAGGCAGCGTGACCGACTGATGAAATGTGGCTTTTTGGAGCTGCGTTGAGGTTTTGATAAACTGCAGAGGATGTCATAGCTGCTGAAGGAGTAGCAGCACGCAATGCCATTAAAGCTCGTGTTGTGAGCAGACCAAGCGGCAAACTCCGTGGCTGCGAAGTGAAACCAACGCAGAAGTGCCAAAAACTGCAGTTCCTCAAACGTCCACTAGAGGGTGGCTACAGAAGTGAGTCAGTCTCCATAAGTCCCCATGTTAAAATGTCACAACTTCACAGCAGAAATAAACATGTTTACAGCCTGGTACAAAAAACAGTTTTGGTCTCTATAGCTAATTTCCCCGTTCATGACAACTGTACTGAGGGTGAATTTATATACAACTCACCTGTTCAGATTATATTAAGGCTTAAAGTTATGCAGGATTAAGAGCGTGGCCAGTGATTTGTTTGGACAGGAGGGTGAGCATCAGCATGACAAACACTTTGTTTCACATTTGTGACAGGTGGGCTATATCTTCCATCAGGTTGTCCACGTTCATATATCCTGCATTAAAAAAACACTGTAAAGCACACAGATGTGCGTTTTGTAGTCCATCTTCTAAAGTTTGTAGTTTTACCACAGATCACGTCAGTAATGTTATGCCGTCGTATAATGACGTAGTTCTGTGTAAGTGCAGTCAGATTCTCTGAACACCGCAGACGTCTTCTCCTCCTTCACATCTTACCTGACATTTTCCATCAAGGTCAAGGAAAAGTGTTTAAAGTGTTTAGAAAGGACTCGGTCTTTTCCATGTACAGCCCGCCTCAGGTCTGCCAATGATCCACATCTTTGCTCATTTTTACATTAGCCGAAGGCGCGAGAGGCAGGACTACCAACATGGCGGCCACATATTCTGAGCTTCAAAATGGTTCTTCAGAAACCTGTGGGTGACGTCACGCACACGCTGTCCATTCTTTGTAGTCTCATTGGAGCAGACCCACAGACAAAGACAAACATCAGCACATGGCGGTTTATCAGAAATAATAAATATTTTATGTGCTTCAGATGCCTGATTCTGATTAAAGTTGTACTCGCAGAGCTGCAGTTGTACTGGAGAATGAAAATCAACAAACACCATGTTTGTAGCCATAAATTGCACTAATTAAATATGTATTCATAAATGAACTGTCTTAATCATTTCTGACAATTTAAATCTAACAGCTGTGATTTTCATGTTCAGTCTCAGGTGTTTTGCTTCGAAACAACCATCATCCCCTACTCTCTGTGTGGTTTAATCACTGAGGAGAGAACAGTAAAGATCGCATGTGAGGAAGAGGCAGCATTAATCTACCTGTGACATGCAGCTTCAACACTGTGTGTGTGTGTGTTTTGTGTGTGCGTGTTTCTATCACTACCTTGATCTCGGAAAATGTCAAAGCAGGAGCGGAGAGCTGCGAGAACACGGACAAAGAAAAGTGAAGAAAAGGGTTTTCAGCCTGAGCTCTTCTGTCTCTGTCATCAGCTGCAGCTCTTGGCTGCAGAAATGTGTGTGTGAGTGTGTGTGTGTGTGTGTTTGGTGTAGGTGAAAACTCTGAGAGGATGTGAGGGCAGAAGATGAGAGAGTCTAGACCACTTTTGCCTGATTTATGGTATGAGGGGGGCCACACACCATCACATCAAAGATCTCGTCTTTGTGCACTGAAAGCGTCCTCCAACATCTCGTGACCACACCTTCATGTTTTCTAGATTTGGCTAAAGCTCGTCGAGCACCTCAGCTGGATTTTTCCGACACAATCCGAGCTGCCAAGAAGAAGATGCGACTGTGCGTTTTTGCCAAGATGCCGTGTACCGCTGCGGTTCAACCTGAAGATCAACGGCGGGGATTAATCCCAGGATTTGAGGCAGAGTCTCCCCACGTTTGGGGACCTGGTAGATTAAATATCGCAAAATTGCATCACGTTATGTAACGCTGAAACATTCTTGGGGCTGCAGGTTTCTGAGAACACGCTGTCATGTTATTAAATTCTCCCGTAATCCTCCACCTGCACGCCTTCACTTCATTTCTCTGGAATAATCACTGCAGTTTCTTACAAATTACAGCTCAGTTCTGTGATACGACGCACTAGTAAATCTACTTTAATTAAAGCTTTCATCCAGTCACCCAATCAGCAAACTACAGGGTTTGCTTTCGATAACAAGAAGAAGAAGAAGAAGCGTTGCGGATGTTTTTATTTATTTTTTACTTGAACTGAGCGCTGTGTTTGGTTTGTGGTCAGAACACCAGCAAAGTAAATTTGGTCTACGTCCTCTGATGATGTCTCTAAGCCGAGCTAATTTAGCCGAACAAAAGACTTCTAGTTTGTTAGGATGTTTGAGTGGTGAAACATGGGCATAAATTAATTGGCAAATACAAGTAACACGCAATTAGCATATGAGATAGAGACAAAGAGAAAAGATCTACACCTACTAATGAAACTATCCATCATCACATTTTGTGAACAATAAGCTGTGAGCTGTGATAAGTTGACAACATAAACGGTCAGCTGACAGCGCGTTGTTTTACTGTTGTCCTGTCACGGTTTCAAACATGTTGTCCTGATTAAACTCCCACCTTGGCATCAGCATCCAGACGTGGAAGCACTGCGGAGTGTCAGCTTGTACAATAAAACTTTGAGTTTATTCTCGGACTGGGACGATCAACAATAGGAAGAATGGTTGTGACATGATTGTTGTTATGTGACTGATGATTCAATGATATAAATACGACATTATGTAAATATTTGTAGCCCTTTTTGTTTATTTACTTCACAGCTGAATGAAGAATGTGAGCACTTTTAAAGCTATTATCGATAGGGAGCTTACTTTTTATTTGAAAAGTGAACTTTTGTGCAAATTTTAAATATTCAGACAGTTATGAATTGTTCAAAACTGTATCAAAATGGACAGGTTTTAGGCTAATGGAGGACAGTAGTGTGCAAAGATGTGCTGGGAAGCAGTGTGTGAATGTGTGGAAGGCTGAATTTTTTAAATAGTAGCTGCCTAACTTTACTACGAATCTGAGGACTCACCTGTTAGCTTGTCACCCAAATGAGGCAGCAGAAGCACCAGAAACGAGTGGAGTAACTGACTGTCTCCGACTACCTACTTTTCACCACACTTATCCTCGGAAGCAAGAAGCTTGTGAAAAGGTCACCACTGATAAAAATAAGAAGACCGTTGGCATCGGTTGTGTCTCCAGTCTAAAGACACGGAAGGCGATGGGAGGCTGCATTACACGATGTTGGGTTGTTTTCTATGAATTGCATTACTTCAAATTCATTCGAACTTGCGTGTAAGAGTTGAACATTTCTGATTCAGTCATAGGGTCTGAAAAGTATCCGAAAAGTAACAGTTATTACAGACATGTCAGAACTAACAGTGACCCCTCGATTCGCTTATAGACTCTTCTTCTGTTGTGCCGTAATGTTCGAACTTCTGGGTAAGGTTTGAACATTTCTGACTCAGTGTTCGAAAAGTATCTGAACTGCAATTATTACAGACATGTCTGGATTAACTCTGAACTGTGACCCCTCGACTCGCTCATAGACTCTTTTGTTGTGCCGTGATGTTCGAACTGCTGGGTAGGATTTGAACATGTCTGACTCGTAAAAGTATCCCAAAAAGTAACTGTAGTGCAGCTATTACAGACGTCCGAACTGCCTGACTCTTCTTCTGATGTGCTGTGATGTTCGAACTCCTGACTCGTTGTAGGTGAAAAGATACAATGGATAGATACAACCAGCCACTGTCAGCCCAACAACCAGCAAATGCTGATATATTCACGTGTCATTCATTAAAGGCAGACCATTAAATTAGTCAAAGAAAAAGAAAAGAAAAAGAAAACAACCGACGACGGACTCAACAAATCGCTGATGGGCGATATATTTGTCCAATCGCCCAACCCTAATGCCAGCACTTCTTCCTGGACCATACCCAGGAACCATGGACTGAAAAAGCTGCAAGAATTGTCACCAAGACTGTGTTATTTTCTACAAACTTACATCATCAGGGTAGATGACCCTTTCTAGAATTCAGGACGGGGTATTCTTGAACAAAACTACAATTGGTACGAAATGTCCGAACCAAGTTGGCCATCACGGAGAGGGGAAGGACGTTACAATCATAGAATTGGGGATAAGGATGAACACTTCAGTCTCTCCTCAAAAGAAACAAAAAAAAGACATCGGACAGCTGTGAGGGAGGACGTTTCAAACTGTTTGACGATCAAACAAACCTCCTGTCGAGCATACTGACGCCTTAACGCTGTCCTTCTTCTTCTTCTTCATGACCTCTAGTCCTTGACAGCCACATGAAAAGAACACTCTTTTTTAAATTTCCACTTGCTCTGTGGAATTACAGATTACAGAATTAGTGTAAAAGCTCCTCCTCTCGTCCTGCCATTTTAGGAGAAAATAGCCTAATGCTGCAGAAAAATCCCCATTTTCATGTCATACTCATTGCCTACATGAAAGCGTCTAGCCATTTCAAAAGGGATCCGACCTGCTTTGTGTCCTGCAAAACCATCAACAGGATGCCCTATAGGTGCAGTAGTCCGGTAGAGGTTTTTTAAAATGAAAGAAGTGCGGGTAATATTTGAATATCGCCTGCATTTGAAAAGGCGTCCTTTGAATGTTGGAAAGTGGAGTCAGCATCTGCATACAGCGCGGCTGTGTTCAAAGGATACTAACGGAAAGAGAGGGTGGAATATAATCTCTGGAGTTTACTGGATTCGTTTTAGGACACTCTTTTATGTCTCAGTGCTACGTTTTGATTGATTGTGTCTCGTGTACAAGGATTGTACCTGACACCCGAATATTCTCCGGGCAAATGGGCTGAATCTGGCATCTCAATTAGTGGAAATGTCACCACGCTGCTTGCTCTCCACCGATTGTTTTTACTTAAAAACCTCATCTCGTGCAGCTTTAAGTGTAGTAGAAGAAGAAGCAGTAGAGCCAAACTACAAATTGAAAAAGGACAACGGCGTTATTATCTTGATTGAAAATGTGCCAGGCCTATAAATGTGTGGCTCTTCTTTACTTTTTTTTTGTCTCTGTGCTCAGCGAGGTATTTGTTTTACATGGGACACTAAGCCGCCTGCTCATTGCTCACGGCCTGGCAGAAATATGGCTTTTATTCCACTGTGATTTTTCAAGCTAACCTTCAAAAGAGTAAAGGACGAATCAGAGGGAGGGTGGGGATACTTTAGGGCTATTTAAAGCACAGATTTTCTCACTGGTCTTAACGGTTGAGTGCGCGTTTAACATGAAGGACTTTTGATTTATTTATTTATTTTTTTCACAAATGTGCTGACTAATGCTGCTTCACACTGGAGATAATCCCCCAAAAATGTAGCCAACATGAGCTGCACTGGGGAGTAGCCACAGAAGACAAAGCTGGATATAAACAGGGGTGCAGAGGCGAGATCGAAAATACGTTACCAGAGATCGTCTTTTGATGGTTATAGCATGCTGTGATTCTCTTGGTTCAGCCACTTGATAAGAAATTGATGCAGCAGCCAGTCAAACACCTGCATGCAGGCTGATACTGACGCAGTACTGTGTCCTCATAGATCAGATTGACATTTCATCATTAAGATCATGGCTTCGGTTTAATGGCTTCAGAGTGCCCACACAGTTTCGCCTTCAGAGAGGCTAAATCGCATATTGTGTGCCGCACGCTGTATTCTGTACATGCATAGTGATGAAATGGAGGCCGTGTAAGTGTTTTGTTGGATTTAAAAGCTTTTACAGAGACACATTGTCAAGCTGAGCGGTGTTGACAGCTGGTCTGCTGTTTGGCAGCAGATGGATTGTGTAGATGCCAAGTTTTACAGCTGAAATATTGATTTCAAGTAGGCAGGTAAAGTGTGAGTGTCATGAGTCATAGCTAAAGATCCTTTGTGACCAGAGTTCCCCCGGTGGACTCGACTAGCACTGAAGCGTACAGTGTACAAGTGCAACATCCAATTCAGTCGGTCTGACCGGTGACCTTTGTCAGCACCATAGAGAGAGAACATGACAAACATTATACCAGTGAAAAGTAAAAAAGTACAGCACATAGATCGTGTATGATGGACGAGGTGTCTTGAAGTGACGTCATTTGGATATACCATCCATTAACCATGACATGAAACCTTCTTTTTAAAGCGTCAAAGAACTTATTTACTTTGGGAACTTTGGCTTTGTAGTTGGCCTTCGTCCCATTTGCTAACATTTGGGTAGCTATGGTTGGTGCAAGATACTGAAGATACTTTAAGAATTTGAGTTTTTCTGTGACATTAGCTGGATATTTAAAAAAAATGGTGGAAAAGAAAAAGAAATCATGTGTTTAAAATAACTAATATAATAATAAATAATGACTTTATCATTCCCTTTTTAATATAACCCTGTGACAACCGTCACCCATTCTGATTACATCTGCTTACTATGTTAGCAAGGTAACCAGGTACATACGAGGCTCCACTCTTGTTTACCCTGTTAAAATTACTGCATTACACTGGTATTACAAACTCAACACTTCTTGTACGCATTTCAAAGTAAAAGCAGTCTAGTGTTTCAGTGGAGAGAACCCCTTCATGCTTTAACAGAGCTTTTATTGTGAAACACTTTCAGAAACTTGAATTTCAACTTTCAGTAATGGTTCTCATTATGTTACAGCTGAGTCACTTGCAATACCTAGCAGTGAAATTCGGTATCACCGGTCTGGTCCAGTCTTTGACTTTGTCAAGTTTAACATCGACCCAAACCTAGAAAGCTTGAACACAGTTTACATAGCATCAGTTCATATGACTGATGCATGATTGGATGCTATAAGACAAAATGAAGTAGTCAAGGTGCCAATGCAGGAAGAAAATTTGGCAAAACAGCTTTCCTGAAGTGTTGGTGCTTGAAAATGGGTCAGAGTTTTATCCTGACATGGTGCCTCAAGTTTGTTAAGCATCATACGCTGACAGTTTGTTTCACACTTGAGGGTGCATTAAATATTTCAGTGACTCTTGTCTCATCGCTAACGGTGCTCGACCCTCAGCATGAGAGCCAAAACTTTAAAGTCTTACACCAATCAGAAGCCTTAAAATTTTAAAGCCTTCCAAGGGCTCTTTCTCAAATTGAAGACCACCATGTATTTTATGTCTCTCAACACGCATACATACACGCACACACTGTACCGCTTCATTACCCTGAAGTGTTTCAGATAACACCAACTGAGAATAACTCAAAAGTAATTTCTTCTCTCCTCACTCCTCCACCCTCCTCCCACCATTCCTCCGGTCTCAGCAGATATCAGAACAGAGCAGGAAGAAGACGAGTTCCTCGCTTTTTGAAGAGAAAATGCGACGCTCTCAGGAGGTCCGCGCTGCTGCTGACAGGGTAGCGAAGGGATGGAGGAGATGGAGGGCCTGTGGAGAGTTGTGCTGACGCATCACGCTTTCTTTCTCCGTCTTTTCTGTATCTGATTTCCCCTCACACGGGCTCACACCACATACACACTCGTGCACTGTTAGCCTGTAATCTCCTTGGTCTGCTAGTCACACTTTTATGTTTTCCCCCACAGACCTCCCAGCATGCTGCAGTTGGCCATGTGCTGCTTCAGCGAGGTTTGGAAGAATTTAGAAACAGTCGACATCAATCTGTTCGTTTTGTTGTATCTCGGCTGCAGGTAAACTTCATGAATATGAATGGGCCGTCACTGCAAATGCTAAAATTATCAGCAACCAATGTGGATTTTAAAACCACGACAAAAAAAGGGTACTGATACTGAACCTGAGTCGTCTTGTAAACACAACATTGGCACCTAATAAAGGTGGCAGACATTTGGTATTATCCAACATTTATTTGGTGTTGTGTTTCTTACTACCAAACAAAAGTGAGTCCAATATTTTGTCAACACCAACTACTGAATGCTGCACCGTGTCCACCAGCTAGTCACTGAGCTTTTATCCTGAAAACAACTGTGTCCAACAACAAAGTTCTCAAGCTGGAAAACCAAAACAATGAGCTGAAAGACGCTAAAACGCTCTGCAGAGTTGGTGATAATTCTCTGTGGATTTGTTACTGTAAGCAACATCTTGAAATTAGTTTGTGTATTTCCCATAAATGTGGCTCATGCTACCTCCATAAAACCAAAACAATGAGCTGAAAGACACTAAAATGCTCCGCAGAGAGAACTGCAGAGTTGTTGCTAACAAATCCACAGAGAATTATCACCATGTCTTGACATTGCGCGTTTCATCCATTGTTTAAGTAAAAAATACAGTTTATTTGTGTATTTTCCATAATGTATCATGCTAACTTTGCACTCACCGCCTCCAGAAACACATTATAAAATCAGGGGCAAGCTGCACAAACAGCTATTCAAATTAACATTAACATGAATCTTTTCAAACTTTGCTCAAAGAAGCCAGCCGAAGCGGTCATTAGGGCGAGCTGCTTAAGAATCTACACCCACATCCGTGTGAGGCTGTGGATAGATTTTTATTTAGTGTTTGTTGTGCTGGAGAAGAAACAAGTTTCTACAGTGGAAGAATAAAATGACAAGATGCACAACGTGCAGTTTTCTCGCACAGCTTGCAACTCGACATTCACAGTCTCTGAATCTCTGCGATAGAGGCCTGAGCGCAAAGTTAGGATCACCCACAGGGCCACAAAAGAAGTGGAGTTTTCCAAAGCTTTTTTCAGACTTTTAATTTGTTTTATGGCGCATAAATCAAGCATATCAAACAGCTATTTTCAGCTCTGATAAAGGTATTCTACACTGCTCGCTCAGTTCCAAAAGGCAGACAGACAAACTTTGTGAGGATGTTGAAGAAACGAGCAGCCAAAGAGCCAGACGCTTCTCTCAGGAGCTGATGGAGACCAAAAGGAGAGGACGATTCCAAATGAATGCTAATGTTGCGCTGTGGCTGCTGAATGTGTTACAGTCGACCATAAAAACATTAAAAGGCATTTTTCAGCAGTTATTTTGCCTTTAAAATCAGTTGTAGAGAAAAGACACCGACCTAACCAACTCAAATGAAAAATCCCATCATCTGACTAACCTCGCTTTGCACTGGCAGCCTCTCGAATCACAGGGGCGTCTAATTAGCCTGCCTGAATGAAAGAATCCAAAATATAGCTTGAAGCAAGTGTTTTCTCTTTGTGTTCTTATTCTGGAGCGGTGAAAAGAAAATCAGTGAGAGATCGCTCAGACCACCCAGCTCACTGTAGCGTATAAATCCCAGTTTAATAAGCTGCACAGAACGGCAAATGATCACTGCTGCAGCCTTCATTTATTTATCTATAAAGAGGGACGTGTGTGTGTGTGTGTGTGTGCTGGACTGGTTTCTAATTGCAGCGTTGTGGCCCTTTACGTTCAGTTCAGAGGAAGAACAAGGCTCACAGCGCATACACACAACATTGTGTTGCATGCCTAAGTGTGTGTTTACATGCAGAGTTAAAGCTAATGTGGTTTCATCTAGTGTCTGTCTTTGAAGCAGATACAAAAAAAAATCAATTATACGCTAAAAGTACTGATTTTGTACAATATATATTTTCTAATATGGTGTCTAGGACTGGATCAAATGCTTATTTCCATTATGGATTTGTCTGTTCATTATTTTGATTAATAAATTGATTGTTTTGTCTGAAAATAGTGAAAAATATGGAATTTTCTTTGTTCAATTATCACATTTGGGAAGATCAAACCAAATTAATTCAGCACTTTTGCTTGTGAAATGACGTCCGTGATGAGAATTTACACACTATTATAAAAAGGTATGAGTTCCCCACAGAGGAAGTTAATTATTTGTAATCTCAAGTTACCAAAATAAAATTCACAAGCAGACAAAAATCAAAAAATAAGAGCGTAAACAGCTCCTACAGCAACAGACTGCTACTCCCACCATGTAAGAAGGAGCGCTGCCACAGGTCCTTCATTCCAACAGCTGTCAGACTCTTCAACACCAGCATGACTTTTTCTATAGATTTCATATCTGCGAGTAATTTCTTATAAACCTTGTGTGTACGAGCTGCTGTGACAAGTGAATTTCCCCAGTGTGTCATCTGTTTGCACACGTTCAAACCTCACTGACCGCGAGCAAACATTACTCAAACGGGAGTACACTGTGCGTTTTGATGGGGACTACTTTCAGACGTGGATTAATCACATTTGGTGCATTGGTGACATTTTTTTTCAGCAGCCGGACGGTGTCGATACACCGATGTGGTCCAAGAGTCAACCTCCGTGGCTGTGAAGTGAAGCCAGTGCGCTAGTGCTAAAATCTGCAGATCCTCAAACGTCCACTTGAGGCTGGCTCCAGAAGTGAGTCAGTCTCCATAAGTCCCCATGTTCAAATGTCCAACTTCACAGCAGAAATAAACATGTTTACAGCCTGGTACAAAAAACAGTTTTGGTCTCTGTAGCTAATTTCCCCGTTCATGACAACTGTACTGAGGGTGAATTTATATACAACTCACCTGTTCAGATTATATTAAGGCTTAAAGTTATGCAGGATTAACAGCTTGAATGCTTTGATTGACAGGTAGGTGCGGTTACAGATGGCTTGTTTGAGCACCGAGGTGTCAACCGGCCAGCCTCAGGTCCACCAATATTTAGATTTGCCGGCTGATTTTGAGATTTTGAGCTCTTCTCTGTACTGTCATTAGTGAGGTTCAATGAATGAACAGCTTTGGAAGTCTATAACGCAGATAAATAAGCTCTGTCAGGATTTAGCTTCGATACTTGCTGCAGTCGGTTTGTTTTGAGATTTATTGACAGTATGAAACCATTGCTTGAAGCTATTTTTCCAGTTAAAACTCAGACTTGGGGGGAAAAAATGGTTTTCTATATTAATATCTCAGCAGATGCAAACACTGAATGTGTCTTTTCACAGCTCTGTGAGGACAACAGGTGCTACATTTACAGCTGCGTGAGAATGAGCAGCAAAGCGATGCGTTGCTCATTTAGCATGAGCAGAAAAAAAAAAAAAAAAAACACCCTGCCATGTAATCACAGCCGTGAGGATGTAATCACAGTACAAATACTGTACATGCACAGCACAGAGCACACTCCACATCTCTGAGCTCTGCGGCTAACAATTCAGCTGGCACCTAATCTCGGGAGTTTGTCCGTCGTCCTCTACAGGCTGTCAGATAAAAATGCCACAGCTCCTGAAGCCAGATGACAGGTGCCACGGCCAAGACCAGATAAAACTGATGAGACGGCATTATCTTTCTTCCGCCGAGCAGAGCACGGCTTCTTCCTCCTCTTTCCTGTGAGGCACACGGTCGGCTTGGACAGCGACGGTCGAAGCATTAGGAGAACACGGGGGTGGTGACAACACAAAGAAAAGCACATTTATATGAATATTAAACGATCTGTTTGGTGCGTTTACTTGTTAATGAAAGATGCTGCAATGGTTACACTAATAAGCAGCTGTGTTGACACCGTGACCCCATTAAAGCTAATGCTTGGACGCTGAATGCGTGGCCTTTGGCACGTTTATTAAGCACTCACAAAAAAGACTTGGAACTCCATTTTGATGTGTTGTTATTGTTGTCTCAGCGCTGCATTATTAGTCAGGTTTTAACTGAAAATACTAATGAGTAAAAGCACTTTCACATCCAACTTTGTAATGTAAAGATGGGCACTGGTAGCTCTTAGATGATTTATAAATACAGACAGAAGGCAGGAGGCCAGTAAACAGCATTTCAGCTTTAATCTCAGCGGATGAGCAAAGTTACTGTAAATACCAAATAATTCAACAAAAGACACAAGACAGCGTCAGGAACAAGGAAAGCCTTACTGGGAGCATGACAGACTCAAGAATATCTGTGAGTTAGACGAGTGTTAGGCCACAAAATTTGGTTTCACTGTGGGCTCAGAATATGGATATCGATACCAATATCAATAATTTTTATGATTAATAAAGGCCTATATAGGGTCATGTTGAGAGAGAAAATGTGTCATGCCTTATGAGCTGAATGCATCACATGAAAGGGAGTGGATGTACTGATTATGGCCGAATCACAGCCGTGCTGATATTCAGTATAACAGCACTCCCTCTCGTGGTATATTGGTTTTATACAACAGTTCTACATGCTCCATTTATTAGTTAACAGTAATAAGTGACAGATTATGATTTTTTGTTTATTTATTGGTTGGCTGACTGGTTTCCAAGCAGACTTTCAACATATGGTTGATCTTGTGTTACACGTAATGAATTGTTAAAATGTCATATTTCTATTTCGGTTTGGTGTGATAGTTTTCGGCTTTAGTTTAATTCAAACTGCTAATATCTTTATTTTAACGTGTTCTAATTAATGGTTGAGTTACTGGTTTGATTAATGGTTGTGTATTGATTACTGACGGTGGCTGATCGGGTTTATTCAGTTTCTAACAGGAGTATGAAGTAAATGGTCGCCCCTTGTGTTTGTTTTTGAACTACTTGTTCATCTTTGTGGCGCAAAGTTTGTTACAATCTAAGATAGATGATGACTGGTAATGTAACGTTAATGTTGGATGCTGTTATTCTCTATATCGGCACTCATGGGACGACTCTTGTCCAATCAAATTAGTCGTTTGGAACTAACTGTTGTATAAATTTTAAATGTATAAAAGTCATTTCTCTTTACTATTCTCTGTTGAGACGAGGTTTAATGGTAAATTAACAGCCGTTTATTGTCAGAAATATTTGATCTCTGCAGGGGAGCAAATACTGCTGCACTAAGAGGAGTATCCAACATGAGATGGATCCATTTAATCCACACTGCTCCTCCTCTTTCACCCCTACTGCGAGTCACACTGTCATATAAAATCAAGATATTGTACTTAGAGACAATTAATCTACAAATGTTCAGATCTCTGATAATAAATCATGTGTTGTGTTGGTGTGTTAGTGTGTAAAGACGTGTTGAAACTGAGCGCACTGTGCTCACAGATGTCCAATCCTTCACCTGTCACCAGGTAGACAGGAGAAACAGGACAGTGTGTGTGTGTGTGTGTTTGAGGTTTGATGAGATCAGACAGACAGAGCTGACCAACTGCCCCAGAGAACAGATTCTGCTGAAAACAACCCACATGGGAGTGTGTGGATCCAGATCATCTTCCGACCGGTCTGTGCCGCTCTCTCAATTTGTTTTTTTTCCTTGTGGGACTCGAGCCACGGCAGGGAAGAAAAATCTGTGTGTGGGCACATTTTATTCACCAGGGCAAGATGCAATATTTGCAAAACATTGATTATGAGCAACAGTGGCAGAACCGCAAATATGCTCCTACATTTTGTTGGCGGTGCATGGCATTAAAATACGAAGAATGCAGGGTTTCTGATAGCTGGAGGGCAAGTGCTGCATCCCCTCCAGCGAGTACAAGTGCATCTGTAATGTTGTATTAACACTGAGGCCACGCAGGCAGCCTTAGCTGAAGATCTGTTTATTTAAATAAGAATACTTGGATGAAAAATTCATGTTTTGCAAAGACATTATAAACATTCTTATGTTTCATCAGTAGACAAAAAGCGCTCCAGAGGTTTGTTGTTGTTGTGAAACTTAATTTTAAAAAAGTGTTGGAACGATTAAAAGAGCCGATAAAGAACTGCATCAACAAGCAGAAGATTTTCTGAGAGGAAATCATTATCAGGGTTTGATCCAGAGTGTGCCTTTTTTATGCTTTACCACCTTAAAACTTACATTTCTCAACTAAATGACATTTATTTTCTTAGTTACCCAAACTACAAAAATACAGTTTGGTGTCCTCTGGTAAACTTGCATCTCTCGTGGCTGGAGAAGTTTAAGAAAGTTAGTCAGGAGAAACAGAAATGTGGGTCTGTTGGTCGTTAATCAATCTGACATTAACTGACTGAAATTTTCTTCAGCTGTGTGCGCTCTAGCTACATACGTAGGTAGAAGTTGAGTACTGATCTACAGCTAACAACAGTCTGAATCACCTGATCACTTTGACCTTTGGATTTGCATTCGAGGCTGTGGAGCAGGAGTCTTAAACTGGCTTGTAATGTTAGCTGACGCAATGTTAGCTTAGCATAAAAAGCTAAGCTAAAATAGCATAACCTACAATAAATTTTAAATACAACTTTGAAGTTGACGACGAGTAAAAATACTGGTAAAATATCTGTCAGTGGCACATTTGAAGAATCGTTTGACATTTTGGGACGTACGGCCAGGAGACAGTTAGCTTAGCACTAAGCAGGGGGAAACGGTTAGCCTGACTGTGTCCGAACAAAACACTACATCTTTAATGAAATAATTAGCTATGCTACGTAGTCACGTTCATGCACATAGCATGTGCCAACGTCGATTTAAGAGCTAAAATGTGACGGCAAGACAGTAAGCTGAATTAAAATGACTGATTCACAAACTCTGCAATCATAACATGGAAAATACTAGAAGAGAAGTGTTTATTAGGAGTCACCTTTTCCACCAAATTAGCTCTGGTCGTTGAACTGGTTCCATTCAGGACTTAACAACAGTCAACAATAAATAACCTGAAATAAACCTGCCTCCTGTATAAAAACAAACTGTCTGAAGCTTTTTGGAGAACTTCATATTTTCTGTAAAAAGTTTGACAAACACTGTCCACTGACCTCTCATAGTAAACTCTATGATTGAATTTTCTGGATGGATTGAATCCGTATTGAGCAGCGCTAGTCGAACACATTGTCCTGTGCTGTGAATTATTTCAAACAGACTTTTGACGTCCGATCAATCAATCAAAGCTGGACACAGACAGCTCTGGTCAATAAGAGATGAGCGTCAGGAAAACAGCAGCAGCAGCTTGCTCCAGCTCTCCACGTCAGCTCTGGGTGTGTGTTGTGGCAGCTGGAGAGTTGTTGCAGGCGGTTTTATTTTATTTATTTTTATTTTTTCCACGGCATTAGAAGTCAGGTAGCGTCTGTACCCTCGAGCAGCTACTCGTGAAGTGTGGAGAAAGTTCTTAGCGAGCCCCGGCAGGGCCGGGCAGGAAGAAAGCGAAGTCTGCAACGTTTCACTTTGTCTTTAAACTTCTGTGGCTAAAAGTTTCTACAGGTGCTTATTGAGGGTTGAAGTATATTTAGAAGCGAGTGGGTGGACTGTAATTACACAGTGAATAGACAGGTGAGGAGGGAGGGGAGGGTTAAACAAGAGTAAAAAAGACACAAGCGCAAACACGCGCGCGCGCGCGCATCTGATTGGCAGGGCTTATCGCAAAACGGGTTGCCATGGTAACTAGATACAGCTGCTTCTATAAAAAGGGAGGGAGGTTGGAAAAGGTGATGGAGGAGAGAGAGAGGAGAGAGAGAGAGGGGTAGGAATGAACCTACGACAGATAAGTGGCTGAGCATATTTCAAGTTCAAACCCAGTGATTTCGCCTCGGCTGGTGACGCATGTACTAAAAGCAGTGATTGAGTTAACGGGAAGGAGGTGGGCAGGTTGGCAGTCAGGTACTGTCTAACTAAGCTGGGGGGGCTCGCTGTGGAGAGATGATGATTGAGCTAATCGGGGTGATTATGACAATTAAGGCTCCCACTGGTTAAAAATAATCGGACGGCTAACTTCCGTCTGTCTTGGCTGGAGCAGCCGTCAGCCAGAAATTATACTTAAAAAGGTAAAAAAACTACATATTCATATTCATGTCTCTTCTGCTGTCGTAAATGATGATGCATTAAGTCTGTACGTGCACACCAGAGAGTATAAATATAAATACACCTCATTTGCATGGAGGCTTTTGTTCCCCCGCGTCTACGCTGTTAAAACGAGATAAGGTCCGTTTGCGGAGCCTCCAGCCCACCCCCCACTTTGATCCGCTAATGGACATGAACACATCAACACACTCCTGATTATCTATGTTCAGCTGAAGCAGCATTTGTGCTTGCCTGCAGACTGTGAGTGCGTCAGGATGAGGAAATCTAAGACGTGCTGTTCACTAATGGACGGTGAAGAAAATCAGGTTTTCTGTAACCTTTCTAATCTTTACGTGATGCTATCTTCACTATATTCTGATAAAATAAGTTTATATCTGTAGGAAAATGAGATAATCCCACTGATTGTTGGTGAAATCTGTCTTTTTCTCGCAGGTCATTGGTTCTCTGGTACTTTCAGACAGCATGCCTCTGCTGTTGCTGAGACGGGAGGAGGCAACAACAGCAGCAGCGAACAAAGAGAGAATGGCACACACACACACACCTATTTACTGTTTCTTTCGGAGTTTGATGGCTTAGCTTTCGTCACCTTGTTGCCATGTGAGGCCATGGTAACCACATCAAAAAAAACAAAAAAAACAATGCAGGAGCCAAGTGTACCTGAGTCCTCTGAACGACACACATCTTTAACGGCAGCGGTCGGTTGGTCTTGTAACAACATTAGACTCAAAGATTGATCGTCCAGTCTGGGCCAATAAACTGATGATGATAGTTAGCTAACTTGCTAAATATAAACTAACCATTTCCTCCATTTTTAAAGATGCAACCTGCTCGTTTTAGCTACGTGATGAGATTAGAGCAGATGGACAGTAACAACCTGTGGTTTATGGTGCAGCTTGTTAGCGGGATTTGATGAAGCTGGTAGTCTCAGTGGAGGATTTAAACTGCAGAACAGAAATGTAACTGGACAATAGACACACATTAATATCTGGATACTACTACAGTTACCTTGAGGCTTTCCGATGGCTAAGGCTAATTGTTGCAGAATGCCAATAAAATAACTGAAAACGAAGCACAGCTCTAAACTCCGATAGGAAACATCAGATTTCATCACAGTCGGAGGAAGTGAAAGTGTTTGTCCTGCTCACAGTTCAGTTATACCGCGCGCCGTGGAGTCTCTGCTGCCAGGCAGCTGCCAGCGCTGTCAGCCAAAGAGTCAATCACAGTGGATGGCAGTGGAGGAGGTTTGCACCGCCGTCTGGTTTAAAAAAATCGCTTTAATTCAATTCAAATTTTATTTATATAGCGCCGAATCATAACAAAAGTCATCTCATGACACTTTCCATACAGAGCAGGTGTAGACCGTACTCTTCGTGATATTATTCACAGAGAGCCAAGAGCGTCGGAGGGCACGCCGCTCTGTTTCTAGCAACCTTTTCTGCTTCCATCACGAGTAGTTTTGTGGACGTTTTCAGACTCCTGCATGGATCTGTGTGCAGTGACGCAGCTACAAAAGGTGAAGGGATTCGACTGACAAGATGTGAGTCAGCTCGGCGTCTGTTTGACTGATGACTGGAACCATCCGGTTTTTAGGGGCAGCACTGAATAAGGCGTTGCTATATCATGATTAAAATGACAAGTTGTCAAATCAGCCATCTATTACAGTAACAGATATTAACCACAGCCTTCAGGAAAACATTTTAGCTTCTACTAAATTACAGATGTTAGCAAGCTAGATAGCTGGACTGACATGAAACGGTAAGCAGAGTGCTGTTTCCTTCCTCAGTTTCAGATATGGAGGGACTTCAGAGTAGCCAATAGCAAATGTGCATTACGCTATGCATTGCAGGTAGCGCTGTGAGCTAGTGTCAGCGTCTACCTTTCAGTGAACACGGCAGGGCAGAACACAAACTCAGAAACCAGCAGTGGTACAGTAGTCCATAAGGGTGGTTTTCTTGTTGGGTTTGGCTCCTGGCATCCCGGGCTGAGCCAGTTCAATTAGCTACACGGCTCACCGAGCTAATGACTGTTAACGACGCGCTACTTAGCGATCTTTCCATTAGGAAAGTCTGTAAATCAACTCGGTCTAACTCGGTGTATTCCCTGTTGGTCTCAGAGGCTGTGCTCGAACCCGAGCCGAGCAGCTGAAGGAAAAAAAAAACGCAAAAAAGCAAATATATGGTGTATAAAATCTGATCCAGCTTCACCAAAATCACTGAACAAAGTTATAAAGTTGTGCTCAGGATCACTCACAGGCTGTATCAAACGGGAAGCACTCCACTCAGGCAACGTCAGAAGACAGAAAGCGTTTCATTGGATGTAAAATTAGTATACACGCCCCCGAGTGCAGGATGAGTCATCAACTTTTTAGCGTTCACCAAACTCTAACATACCTAAATATACCTCTGAAATGACTTTCATGTCATTATTGAGCCAGATACTGAAGTATAGGTGACATACAGCATTAGGTATATGTGATGAAAACACTCCCTGGGGATCCATCTTCTTTAGCAATGGTTGCCCCACTTGTGAACTGTTGGGCTGAATGCAGTTTCTCGTATATATTTACATGCAGGAAGCTAAATTTAACACAGTGCTCCAGGATAAAGCTCATTATGTAAACAGTGAACACAAAAGAAACAATGCAGAGCATATGTGAAAGCACGTATAGTGACGTGTAGGTGATAGACGTGTTTCATTGTCTTGTTGTGCGTCTGTTGCTTGCTGCTGCTGCTGTTCAGAATCAGGTCAGATGAGTCACCAGCAGCACAGGCCCACAGCTACAATCTCCTGCTCTCTAATCCACTCTGAGCCTGATGTGATAATGTGATCTCATTCAGCTCGCTTCTTCTGTTTGACGGCTGATGTCGCGCAGTTTTTTTGTGTGCGCGTTTGTCTGCCGCATGGTCATTTGTTTGCGTTAAGGTTTGACTGTTGCAGGTTCTCCAAGGTTGTCATCGCTGCTGACTGTGACCTTGACCAAAAAAAAATTAAGAACAGCCTCTGGAGAAGAATTTTTGAAGTCTGTTGTGATCTCCTCTTCTCAGCTTTGTTCATGTTTCCACATTTTATTTATTGCATGATGCTTTAACTTGAATCTGCTGAGCTCATGTTTCACTCGCTCGGGCCGATGAGTCTGGCCACCCTTCAATTTAAATTGGATTCCAGCAGTCCTGGATCTGGTTAGTCCAATCACACAGTTTATTAATACGAGATGGGTTTTATATGGTGATTGATAGAGGAGCCAGTACTTCATATCTGACTGCACTGTTTAACTATAATAAGAGAAAGTTTGTGCCTGGCACTGCCACATGTCGCTCAGCACTACGTCACACATTTCGTTCCTCTGATTGGATGTAGGTCAAAACTGCCTCGATCTACCCATCGATCTACAAATACAACCACACATGTGCAGAGATGGTGGAGCCACACAGAGCTGTGCCGTTGGAGCAGTTGGGGGTTCTGTGCCACCCAGAAGGTGAACTGGCCTCTCCACCTCTCCCAAAACTGTTACTGACACCACGGCTAAATTTGGGGACTTTGCAGGACTCGGCACAAACGGAGTGCCTCATTCTGAGTGAACCACCTCCTTGATCGTTGTATCTCCAGGTAAGGCACCTATCAGCAACCAAAGCTTACTCAAGCATGATTGGTTAATAGCTGGGCTACAAACAGAAACCAGAATGCTTCCAATACCAAAATCTCTTGCCTATAGAGTCTCCATTCATGCATGCAGATATCTGTTAATAGACTACGCAACCCGTGATCACATTCAATACTCCAGCACTTTAAAATTCTTGCAGCTATGGCAACTACGGTTAGGAAAAGATTGTGATTAAATCAAATAAAATATGGTTACAGATGAGGAAACTAAGGCACTTGCTCAAGGTTAGAGAACAACTGGTTAGTAAACAGACGAACAGGATACAAACTATGACCTTCCACATCGACTGAAAGTACATCGACCACCCACAACCTTTACGCCTTGCTCCGTAAAGGGCACGCCTCTTCCTGCGCCGGCATAAGGAACGGCATAAGGCATCGTTCCTCGGCATACCGTGCTGCTTTTTAGATGCCAGTTTCACACCCACAGTGGTTCAAAACACGATGATATGATCTCATTCTAAGCTGAGCCCTCACACTCTGCAGCTCTTCACCTCCTACCATGCACAGTAATATTTAAATTTTAGCTGAACAATAGCATTGTCTGCTGCTGGCATCACACCCAGTGACTCTCTGTTAATGACTCTTTGTTGCGGCTTTTCTATCTTTCTTCCTGTGTGTGTGTGTGTGTGTGTGTGTGTGTGTGTGTGTGTCAGGTGGTGGTCGGCTTGTCCAGTCGACCATCTCTCTCCAGCTGTCTCCCTCACTGTATGTGCTAACCCTGACTGACACTGACCCAGCCTAGAGGCTAAACACAGCATAGCAGTTTCAGATGCACCCAGCACTGCAACACACACACACACACACACACACACACACACACAGAAAGACAGACACACAATGGTTGGTTGTGGCGACGACAGCTTGATCTAATCTGACCTCGGCCTCAGATGCCTGGTTTTTATGCGTTTCTGTGTGTGGGTAAGTGTCCACAGCTGTTGAATGATGAGGCCTATACTCCATCACCTGCTTCCCAGCCAGTCACCTGTGAAATACAGGATGACTGGAGGATGACAAACACACACACACACATATACATGCACACTGACGTCTGGGTTTTACATTTTACTCATGCCTCGGCATATCCTGTCTGTATCCTGTCTTAATCTTTCCTCCCAGTCCACCCCGGGGTCCCTAATGTCTCCCTCTTGTCTTAAAAGTTGTCAGTTGTGTTTGCAGGGTGTGAACTTTTACTAAATCTATTCCTCACACACAACGCACAGCTCGTCAGGCTTAGACACAAATAGTGCTGTATGCAGGACGGGTCCAATACGAGCCTTTTACTGCGAGTCAGAATAAAATAGTCACCAGTATTGGAGCATTTAGGAGTTTTTTCTGCAACAGAAAATTGTATAAAATGAATAAAACATTGGGTATTGACGGCTTCATTACAGAAACAAAACACTATTGGTTCAGGCCTTTTTAGAATACAGATTTGGGACTCTTTAGTTCTATTTAAATAAAGTCATGCAAATGTACTTCAGTCTTTAATTTGGAGGACTGACAAGTTAAATTTGAGAAATTATGGTAAAAAAAAAAAAAAAAGCTCAATTCTTTAAACCTATCAATGCCATATAAATAATTATCAAAGTAACTACAAGTGTTTGGAAATATAGCTCAAAGCTGTTGTCAGAGTTTGCGATGATAATCATGTGAAATGGAAAATGTAGATTAGTGGTATTATCAAATTGTATGTTGCTGTTTCGGTTACATGATTCATTTTTCAAAGAAGCCAAGCAGAGATCAAGATTTAAGTATTTCAGTGGTTTGTATATGATCATAAAACAAAACACATTTGTGAATTTCAGTATAAAACAATACTACAGTGTAAAATGTACTGGTCCTTGTTCTGGCCCACTTAGCCGATGTTAAACTTCACCTGTCTTAATTAGATGTGCTTGTGCAGCCGTGTAAGACGATATACATTTGTCAGCTGTCAGATGAGTGTATTGGACCATTTTTTGATGATTGCATTAATGTAATGAAATTAAAACAAATCTGTCCTTACTCACTATTTATCAAATGATTTACATCAACATACATAATGAAAGCGGAGACGCTCACAAGTCCAAGTCAGGTCTCAAGTCTCTGATGGTTAGTGGTTAATGGTTGCTTAGCACACTGCACAGCTACGTATATCTAAGGAATTCAGAGCATGCATTATCCTCACTCCTTTATCTATTAGCAGACAGCATCTGCATTGAATAGTTGCTGGTATATGATCACCTTAAAAACAGGCTATCGCAATGCAGTATGAAATGAAAGTGCAATCTTTTAAAACTGTATTTTTGCCTCGTAACATGAAAATACAGCTACAGGAACGACCATGGAGGTAAAGATTTAATCAGAAAACACTGTTAACATGACGCATGTGAAAATAACTGTAACCTGTGATTAAATAACAGCTGTACTGTTTATTTAAACTGGATCTCCAACTACTGACTGTTTATAATCTACTGTAAATGAACACACGCTTCTCGCCTCTCACACCCGGTGTGACGGTAACTTAATAAGCCTTTAACGTTACATAAACCTGTCACCTGCCTGTAGACGACGTTAATAATTAACGCGGCCTTTCTCTCAGTTTAACGTTAGCCAGCAGATGGTGGCAGTGGAACGTGGATGATTAAGTTACACCGCCAGTTTTACAGTCACGGCAAACAAACATTCAGCGAACGCCAGTCTTATCGAGTTAGCTAGTAGAGAGCTAACGTTAGATAGCCGGGTGACTCTTCTGTCCGGTGTGTTTTTAGGTGTCTGATAAAGTTTGATGTCGTCCTTTATTTTCATACTGCAGACGTTGTATTCAGTGATTTTTTTTTGGGCCTGGTGTCAAGTTATTACAGCCAAAAGGTTATGACAAATGCTGCTGCAGCTTACAGTCATCTGTGGCTGCGTGTACACGCATGATAATAAGGAGGATGACATTCAGCTTTTCAGACTTTGTTAATGCAACAAAGGGATAAAACAGAGATTGCTCACGACTCCCAAATCTCTGAGTCTGAGATGAGTCTCGGTTCTTATGAGGATGAGTCTCACTGTGTTTGCGACTTAGGATACGTTCAGACAGGATCAGGCGATGCTGCGGAGCGTCGCAGGGTTGTCTGACGGTGTGTCTATTTGTGCTGAACATAACCACTGTGAAACAATCAGGAAGTAACTTTCTCTCTCTTTGTCCCTCAAACCAAATTAAACTTCTTCGTGTCAACGTTTTGTAGCTAAATCGTGAGCCAGACTCATATTTAGAAGCTGAGTACATGAAATAAATACAGCCAGAAC
Source organism: Miichthys miiuy (assembly GCA_036365135.1). NCBI lineage: Eukaryota > Metazoa > Chordata > Actinopteri > Sciaenidae > Miichthys > Miichthys miiuy. Next base: position 19,851,108 of record CM071620.1, read on the forward strand.
ACAACAACAGGTAGAGTATCAGAGTTTAGTTTCAGAGACATTTCAGGGTGACTGTTGACCGGTCTGATTAGTGTGATGTTGGGCCAGCCAGTCGCTGCGTGTTTGACCGCCAATACACTCTACCTCGAGTCAAATGAATGGAAAAACCTGCGTTTGGATGTACCCTGAAGCGCAATCCCATCAATGATGAAATTTGCTGTTAACACACACACACACACACACACACAGTATAATACAGTATCGTACCTTCGTCTGTTTTACAGTTTAGACTGCGTCCCGTGCCATGTTGGATCTTGTTATGTCGGTGGGTTATATTAAACAAACACATAAAGCACAGAGTACACAGCTATCATAGACCACAGAGAGGAAGCAGAAGCCAGAATGAACTGGCTCGGTCGTCGATCTCTCCCATACTGTGCTGGCTGATTTACGGCCTCCTGCTTGTCCTTTGCCAGCGCCAGGTGAGGCGCTGGAGCATGAAAATCATTTACGGTGTGATCGCTTTCTGTTGAGTCATGCTGTAGATCACAGGCACGGGGCCTGGAGGTCATTCTCTACGACTCGACTCGTCTCCATTTAAAAAAAAAAAAAAAAAAAAAAACACGACTCTGGTCTCTAAATGGAGATCGTCGCAGAACGGGCTGTTACAAGTGTGCGTGGCGCCATATGTGATGTATGAATGGGGCAGTCATTATGGAGAAAGTGTTAAGAATAGCTCAGCACAGGGTCCCTGTGGGAAAAGCTGAGCTCGCTCGCTCTTTTCCTCTCTGTTTTGCTCACACACTCAGTCACAGCACACTGAATTCCATTAGCGGTGGCATCAGTGTCTATAGCACTTGTAGCCTGCAGCCTCTCTGTTACGTGGGCGCAAGCGTACGTCTGTGTGATCTCATCGCTTGTTGGGTTTTCGACGCATTGGGAACGGGTGAACCCAGAGCACCAGAACCTTAGAGAAAACTGGTCCGTAATCCACACTCAATAATCCCTACGCTCGTCACTTGGCGTGTGTGTGTGTGTGTGTGTGCACGTTGGTTTAATGGGGTGATAAAAACAGACAAGGCCAGGATGTCATAGCTCACCTACAGGGCTGCGACTGAGAGCTGTGCTGGTGGTAATAAACTGCGAATCCACAGCTGACTGACCAAAGAAAATCCCAGCTCAGTGTTACTGTTTTGAAATTCCCAGAGTGTTTTCAGTGTCATGGGAGATGCAGGCTGAGTGGCTGCCATGCTAAAACTTTTCCTGTCGGCTTGGTATCAAGATGTATTAACCCCGCAAAATCCACCAGGCGCGGATGCGCGGTCACCACCACAATAAGCGGCCGATCTAAGTCAATGTTTCAAACCCCACCAGCTCCGCCGCGGTCCGGTTCAGAAGCGTCCTAGAAGCGGGCCTCCGCTCGGCTCCACGTTGAATACGGACCACGTCAATTTACACAGAGCACCTCGAGCTGGCAGAGCATGGCAGGGACGTGCCCGTTGGGGTTTCGGGCTTAGAGCTGCAAACAGTGACAGACTGACCACAGCTCAGTGCAGCAGGATAAGTGGGCCGGTAGTCAGCGCTAACCGAGCCGATGAGCCATGAGCAGCTAGCGAAGCTTTGACAACGATACATTCTCGGCCTTACCAAAATACTACAAAATACTAAGTACAAGGTTAGCAAGAAATGGTGTAAGCTCCTGTGAGTGATGTGTCGTGATCGCCATATATTTGACTCGTCGCCCATTAAAAAAGCGGGGTCTGCCAACGTCTCATTAGAGGTCGTTAACGCTCTTCTTTTCATGCCATGGAGTAAATTAGTCCCAAACGGTTGAATCTATGTCAGCGTCGGCCTTGCGAGGTTCAGGGTGATTTAAAACAGTAGGTGGTGTGTTGGGCAGATAAATTTGGTAAGAATGTCAATATTAACCACCAGCATTGATGTGTTTCATCACAGGGCGGTCATAATTTACAGCGTTTAAGCGTGCCGGACCTCTTTTGTCAATAAAATGTCAGAAAAATGAAAGTTTTTAAAAAAAAAAATTCCCTTAATTACGGCAGCTAATCCTCACCATTGAGAGGCTGGACATTGTTTATTTGGGAGCATTTTTGCCTGAAAAATGGTGTGAATTATTAATTGGCTATTTGATAGTTGATTCATTAAGGACTGAAAATGTGGTTATTCACGTCACATTTTTCTGAAGAAACCTTTCGTTTTTACTAAAACGCTGACAGATTACAGTGAATTTCATTTACATAATTTGTTTTGCAGGTTTATTTTGTATTTCTGGATGGTAGTAGTATCATATTCTACAGTTTTTCCACCCGGGAGTTGGTGCATGAAAATACATATTTTTTGGCTTCTTTCTTGGTGATGATGAAAATTCGTTCTCTGCCAGGAACAATACAAATCAAATATGTCTACTGGAGTCCTGCTGATATCTTATATACCCCCCTCGTCTTTCAACTTACTCTTCTACTACTCCCCTCTGTCTGTTCTTGACACCCCCGACAAAGCGAGATGTGTGTAATACTCAAATTTAATTTTCAGTTTGAAGCTTGCCGTGAGTGTGCTGCATCATAACCGCTCCCGGCAGCATGATTTCAGCTTGGAAAGCTACAGCTGTGTGACGCCGATAGTTTGCTTTTGGATTTCACATTATTGATCATTCATTACTGTTGAATCTGAGAGCTGTGTGAAGGTGTTTAACTTTCATTTCCCAGGATCAGTTTCTGATTACAAGCAGAACGGACCTATCTTTTCCAAAATACTAAATTTTGTGTGCTACCTTCAAACTGAGCACGACTTCAGAAAGTTTTGGTTGCGTCACGGATGCTATTAAACCTCTGTTGAATATAAATTCCTTAAAACTTGGGACAAACACAACAAATGAGTTTTGGATCTCTAAGAAAACAAAATCATTTGATATTAGAGGGTTCAGGTACAGGAAATAAAAAGAAACAAACATTATCTATGTCGAGTATAACAGTATAACCTATGTATGTATTGTGCACATCTGTCAGGGTTATTTTATTTTCCTTTTTTCAGCAATTTTATGTAAAAACAAATTGCCAATTTAGACAATCTTGCACTTCCAAAGACTGTTATGTAGACACATATATAAGATATAGATAGAAATAAGAAGGATTTAATGAAATATTGAATGAAATTAAATGATAAACCAACTGCTCTGAAGAGCTACAAAATTCTACATTATGATCTGAATTATTTTAAATGCTAATAATGTCTTAATTTTAACAAACAGCATCTGTCACAGATTAATGTGTGAGCATAAAGAACCAGCTACAGAATCAAACAAACACCATGACACAGCAGCCAATTATGAAACTCATCCAGTGACTCAGTTTTTTGTTGGTTAGAGACAACAGCACACATACTGCCAGTTACTACTGGTTCCTGGCGTCTTTATCGTCCCGGCTAGCGGCGCTTCTTTAGTAACGTTTCCTCAGGATGCTGTGACATTTTCGGTAATGTCCTCTGCAACAAATGTAGAGGAAAACCTAGCTGTAGTTCCTCTCACATTAGAATAATCAATGGATGGCACAGCTGGCTGCAGCTGCACGTCTGATTGGGGCTGTAGTCAGCAGTGTGTCCTGTTTGAGTGTTTTGAAAACACAGCAGCAGTGAAGCAGCAGATTTTTCCACCCCGTGTGATTGTGCTTTTGGTTTGTCAGCGCCTCTGGGCTGAGCGAGGTCTCCATATCAACAAACAGAATTTAATGTGGACAAATAGGATGAATGTACAGCTCCCTGGTGGATGAAGCTGGGACGCTTCTCCTTTTGTTGGAGCGCTACATTTTGATTAGGCTGATTAGTCAGGTGGATTTTAACATGAACGTCTCACCTGGGGTTGTTCAATTACAGACGGAGTGGACTAAAACCTGAAAGTTGGAAGCACGTTTTTTTTTAAAGTTGTGAGCTGTTACAGCAGCTCTATTGGCACTAGAGCGATTCAAATCATGCCTAACATGTCGTTTAATGCTTTACTGGACGGCCTCTGATGCTCCGGCGTTCACTTTAAAGAGGGACGGAGAACAAAAATGTATTAAGAGGAACATCTAACTTACTGAAAGGCGCAACGAGGCAAAGAAAAGCAAGGTAGGCATTTGTGGAGAATGAGCAGTATTGATTGGACATAAACCACCACTCAAGAGAATGGATGGGTTTAAAAAGGAGGAATGCTGAGTCATGGCGCTGTCGAGCAGTCAGCCACTCAGGGTAAAGACAGGTCACAGGGCTGGGTGGATAAATAGATATTTAGGGTAATCGTCCGCAATACCACCCGATGAGTTCTAACTACGGGCTTTTGAAGATTTGGTCAATTTTTATCAGTGTTTCCCAGCATCCCCTCTGATGGAGTCAGCTCAGGGTCAGAGATTTCCCATGGTGCTTTGTGATTTCAAACAGCATGAGATGTTGACTTTCTTAGATTAATATGTACGGTGGAAATGTTTTTATATCTTTGTTCTTACTTTAATCTTGAAATATATATTTGGCACAAACTTCTGACTTCTGCTGACACATAGTGTGATTGATGAATTGCAAAAACTGTTGTGTCTTCATGGCAACAAGACAAAATGGAGGGGATATGTGCTGTTTCTTAGCCGATCAGAATATATTAGATTTACACTAAACGTCCTTTATGAATATTTTAATTTAACATTGAATCTGACATAAATATTTATATTTTTTCCTTTCTTGTGTCCAGTTAGCCTAAATTTATTATCTTGTTTGAAAGGGTCTGTTTTAAGATGAAAATGAAACATTTTTAAATAGACTAAATGATGATAAGGAACGGATATTCACAGGTAACTTTTTTTTCTGATTGGAAGGTTACTGTTTGTTCTTATAATGCCCCGTGCGTCCCCCTCAGGGATCGGTTTCATCTTATCTTAATGGGAAGACAGACTGAGGGCTGGGTGAAGTCACAGTGAGCCCCGCTGTTGTTTGGATGTCCTTTAGCTCGAGGGAAGGACGGACAGATAAACATGGAGAGAGGGCGAGAGGGAGAGCGGAGTGAAACAGGCCTGCCAATTCCTGAAAGAGCCGAGGCGGGCTTCAGTAAAAAGAAAAAAGAAGAGAAAGAAAGGGCCAGAAAAGGCTGAAAGCACAGAAAGAAAGGAAATATAGTCACAGATGACTCATTTGATTAAAATATAAAGATAATTATAGGTTGATAAGGATATGATTATAAATTATTTAAGGCCATCGCACAGGCTTCTTTAAATTAGTGTCATGAAAGTGTCACAATATGCAGATGATTCATTTTTCTACATGTGTCATCCAACTGCTTTCTCCCTGCTGAGCGATGATGAAGCCAATCACTGACAAGTGTAGCCTTGTGGTTGGTTATTTTGGCACAGAGACCTGCTAAGATGAAGCTTTATTTATCCCTAACCCATGCATCTATTAATATACATCAAAGACATAAAGTGTGTACAGTAATGAAGGCTGTACATAAATGTAATTAGAGTCCTGTCTACAGTGCAAAGTAGAGGTCTTCAACGGGTGAATTATATTAAGTCCAACTGGTAGAGGCCCTTTATATTGCTGCCAGTCTCTGTCAACATGTCTTATGAATCACTTCATAATCTCATCAACATTACAAGAAAACTATTGGGTTCAGATGAATGTTATTTTGAGGGTCTTATCCGGTTGATTTGGTTCTGACTGCCTGTCTTAATCTAAGAGTTGGTTTAGTTAAAAAGAGAAACTTGAATTTAGAAGATGTACAAGATGGATGGACATGGATTTTTCTGTTAAATAAAAGGTAAATATGTGTAGAGAAGAATATCTCCTTTCTTGACATTATTGTTTTAGTTTATTTATTAAAACATAGCAAATTTGCTCGCACACATCTCCCAGCAGACACCTGCATGAAAAAACTGGCGATCTCTGGTTGTTGGGACGGTGGCCAGTTGGAAAATGTTAACCTATCGCTTAATCCTAACGCACATACTTTCCATTTATTCAAACTACCATTCCTATTACACAACGTATTACTACTTCCAATGTTTTCTTCATCATCAGAAGCTTTGAAAATCACAAAAACACTGAGTATGTTAGCAAAATAAATAAAACCACTAAAAAATGGCAGTAAAGATTACACTGCCTATCCAATACATAGTATATGGCTGTTTTTACAATCTAAATAATTACAGGATATGATATTTATCTATTTAGGATTGGATATATTTGAGAGGTCAACAGTTAAACATTTCTTAACAGTTGGAAGTGTTGAATTAATTCAGTAAACCCTGCTGAGTGACACTTAATGACAGTGTTTCACCTTGCTCAGCAGATGCCTCATGTGGAAGTCGCTGCCTGCGGCTACGGTTGTTCCTCTGAGTTTTAAAAACACATCTGAATGATACTCTTGATAATGGTGAAATAAAAAAGAGTGGTAACTGCTAATGTTGGGTGCTGTTTGTCCGTCTCACCGATCAAGAGAAAGAAAAACAGTACCCAGTGAGTAAAGACAGCTCCCTGGTGGCCATGTAGACTCACACGGCTGCCAAGAAAAGAAGAAAGTCGAAGCAGACTTTTAGCCTCCGAAATCCTGATGCTTACTTTCTCCTGACAATGTCTGCCAAAAAGCTTCCTTTTCTAGTTAAACGTGTAGGCGTGTGTCCACCTGGGAGGTCTAGACTTCGCAGTGGCTTTCAGTCAAAATCAGGTTTTGAAGTCTGATTCAGATATTTACCCAGATGTGTCATTTAAGGTATTTTTAAGTATTTATGAACCAATATGGGACCATTTTATGCAAAAGACCACACTTAACTGTTAACTGTATAGTGTGTTAAGGCAAATCCAGGCAGGTTTCTTGGCTGAAATAAACAAGAATTTTGGGAGGCAGAAAAGATTAGTCTGAAGTAAAACTAAACAAGCGAAGAGGGGAGAAAGCTGGCCCACAGTTGTCATTAATGATGGATTGTATCTGGATTTTTCAGCCAGCTAAATGCACCCACGTGTAAATTTATGCAACTTCTTTTGTTTTTCCACATTAGGGCTGTTATGTTGGCTTGTTTTTCTTTTGCTCTCCTGATTTTATTCATTTCAGAATGCAGAACAGTGTTCTAAGCCAGAATATGGTTTTATCTCATGTGTTGTATGACAACGTGAAGGAGTGAATGCTTAGAAGTCGCTATGACATAAGACTGCGAGTTACTAAATGCATTACATTAAATAAATAGATGAATGGGGCTAATATATTAATATAACATTCATAACTATGATTTTGTTATGGATGTTCCTGATGAATTTAGCCATCAACTCAGAAAACAGTCAAAATAAATTAAAATTTAAAGACTAACAAACCGCACGCATGCAGCCAGACCTAACACACCATGGTGTTACGAGGGAACGTCTTCCAGTCCGCCGTGTTTCTACGGTGGCCCAGAATGGACAAACCAAACACTGGCTCTAGATAAGGCCTTTCAGGTGTTTTGTGGCCACCACAGTTTTACCTGCATGCTACGAAGGAGAGGGTCAGGCGAATGCAGCACAATCAGCAACTACACTGGTGGATGCCACAAATAGGACTGAAGACATGTCACAAATATGGCAGCAAGATGCGAGAAACGGCGTTGTGACCAGAGCTGTAATGGTTTGTGTATTCTTTATTTTATCCCCAAATAAACTGCATGGATTGGTAATAAAATCACATTTTCTTGGTCAAAATGCCAACAATCCACTGTTTCCCTTCCAACTCTAATGATATGTTGTGGGTCTACAAACGTCTGCACAGCTGCTGTTGCCCACGAGCCGCAGCCTTTCAATATGGCCACCAGAAGGACTGTTACATCACCTGAAAGCCCTCACAGTTAAACAATCCTGTGCAGAGTGAGGCTCGTTGCAGGCGATTTGTGGCGAGGCGATGATGTGTTACGTAGCGCTGGCCCATTAGAGGTGAAGGAAATGCTCTCGGAGCGAGACATGTTTTGTTTCTCGACAGATTTGTTTCCCTCGTTCTGTGCTGTACGGCCAGCAGCACAGAGAGCAGGGACATTACAAAGATTTCTCTTTGTCTGGTCTCATATGAACCTGCTTTTTTTTTTTTTTTATGTCTGCCTAATGACCGGATGGGTTTTTAACAGTTCTCAATAATATCAGCACTAATATGTTTGACTGAATCCAGTTGTTTTAGCTGGTAAAAAGACAATCCGCTGCGAGTATTCCACATATTGTGGTGCAATAAACATAATTTCACGGCCTAAAACATTTAAAAACCTTACATTAACATGAGCCATTCAGTGAATCAGTGAGGCAGGTCTCATTCCAGCTTTTACAGTCTGTTGAGTACCAACACAACACACTACGCTGTGCTGGTATATGAATAAGCCCTCAGGTCAGACATCTCATAACAGCAATAATAAAAACACACCGGCTGTGTCTACAGACAGACCTCCGTCATATCCGAGGTGGAATCCACGGACTAACTCTTACGGGAACAGAATATTTGTGCGGCGTAAACACGCGTATAAACAGCCAATCGTGCATCGGCGTTGCTCTGTGCGTCGCCTGTTGCTGCGACACAATTGGCTGCAGCCAACAGAAAAAAACGAGGCCAGACAGCGGAGTACTAGAAGTGTGGCTTCTGGCAAGGTCAAACATTAAGAGTGACTCATCAAATCATCCTCCACACACCTCGCAAACCTATGAGCCGCTGTAAGTGTGTGTGTGTGTGTGTGTGTGTGTGGAAGTCAACAGGCATGTCAGCAGTGCTTTATTTGTACTGGATAGTGCTTGAGGCCAATATACCCCTCTCTATCTCCTGTGTGTGTGTGTTTTAGTGTGAATGTGGGTGTGTGAGTGTGTGTGTGTGTGTGTGTGAGTGTGTGGGCGTATCTTAATGAAATCTGACAGAGAATTGTGACAATCAGTGAAGGAGCATCCTGCAGAGGTTAATAAGCTGTACTCCACACAGCGGCAGCATCAGCAGGCCGCCATGCACACACACACACACACCAATCTCTCCTGTGTTTTCATCCTACCTAAATTTATATTTAGAGATTACAAAGGGTGCTTTCAGCTGCTGTGAGGGGCAATCATTCCAGTTTGTCACCTCAGGAAAACACTCCAGGGACTGAAAAAAAAAAAAAAACGGTGACATGGCTCCTACCTCGCGCTTCCTGTTTTCCGCCATGAATAACGGCTTATAATGAGATGTCACTCAGCTCGTTCTGTCGTCGCTCTTACCCTACATGTTTTTACGCCGCTGACACACTTAGGTCTAAAAAAAAAAAAATTTTAAAAAAGTTCTGCGTAGGTAAACAAAATCAGTCATCTGCTTTACACGATGTCGATAGCTGATTTCTAATCTGCGTCTCGGGAGCATCCATGAAGATTCTGTTCAATTAAGACGATATTATGAACGTATGATAGTAGCAATAGCAATCTGTATTATTAAGGTCAATTTGGACTTAATTTGCACTTTCATTCATCGTCCACACCATTCAAAGAAGGTCAAGTCTGGGGCAACTGGACTTGTTTGTAGATCCGTGAAGACGTTTAACCTTTTTTAAGGAAAGATGCTCTATTTTTAAACTTTTATTTTCTTTTTATATAGTTTAACTTGTACAAATAGTACGAGTTTAATTTAAATTCAGATTTATCTTATAGGTTGTTTTTAATATACGTTTACTGTGTCAATTTTAATTTTATTGTATGTTTACATGCTGCTACAGGATGCTTGAATTTCCCTCAGGATCTATCTAATAATAGTAGGACAATTCAACATTTTTTTGAGCGTTTCACTATTTTATTTTGAAAATCTACTTATTTTAGTGACATTTTTTTCAAAATAAAAGCTCTTTAACATTGGCACAAACTGCAGCTTTGCTTCTGAAGGAGCAGCATCACACTTTAAAATCCCCTCTTGGATCAGCTGTACTCTATTCCCAAGTCTGGAGTCATGTTGCTCTGACCATCTGCTCTCTAACCCTGCCCGGACTACACACACACACACACACACACACACCACTTCACAACCACCCCTGGATTATCATCAACACACACACACAAACACGCACTGACACGCATGCATTTTTGGCTTTCATGTTGCTGCCAAGTGATGACAGCGTGCTTGTTTGTGTGTTTTCAGCCAGATCAGTCACTGCTAAAGACACTCACGTTTCTGGTGATAAACATCTCTGTTTCTTACATTTATATTCATTACATCTGTCAATACATTCCCCACATTTTTATCCACTAGCATCACTTCTTTCCTGCAGCAGTTTGTGTGAATTTTCATCTTTTCTGAGGATTTTTTTTTACAGGCGTCGAGGAGCAACGCTGACAGTTCTGAGTTGATGGATGCAGGGCAGGAAAAACATGAATAACAAATGACTCTGAACAAAAGCACCGATACTGATGATGATAATGGTTAGACTGGAATATTACTTCACCCATTATCATAGAAAAACACAGAGTGCTCTTATTACCACAGTTTGGATCAGTCTGCACTATAATACAGACCATGCAGCTGAGTCGACACACTCCTGTGTACGTCACTGGATTCCAGCGGACGAATCGAATCATACCTGCGATTTTCAGTAAATATCTGTGTAGTGGACTGCATCTGTACACCCACATGTTGGTATAGCTCTAGTCTTTTAAACGTCTGAATAGTTGTGGAGATGTTTACGTGCACGATGGCGCTGCAGCACTACAGAATACGACTTGCAAACACTGTACAAACACTACAGTATTTCACTGTCTCTGTCTCTTCCAATCCAGAAATACACGGAGCGTTCAGGGATCTTTTTCTGATTCACTTTGACAGTAAAGACACACACACACAGGAACACACACACCCGAGGCTAGGTAATACATTTGTTATAAGGCTTTCCTCCTGACGATACAAAATGACACGCTGCCCTTTCTGTTTCCACGACGCTCTGACATAACCACAAACCTCAGTCCCGATTCACTGAGGCTTAAAAAAATAAAAAAAAAACACTCAGCCCACTTCTTACATGCAACTGCCCTGAATTATAATTTATATAAAACTTGTTGCCATAGCAGCAAAAAACCCTACATTGCCTTCTTTTTTGACAGAGGCGCTACAATAATAATAAAAAAAAAAAGCCATCAGAGAGTATAACTTATGAAATTCGGCTTTCCAAAAAAAAATTATGACAGCTAAATCCTCACCGAGCCCGAGCGAACACAAAAGGTCGGAAAGCAGCTTTGTGGGATTAAAAATTACTGCAAGCAGTCTTAAATAACAAGTCTGAACCATGAATAATGAAATTCAATGTCACAGGAGTGTAGAAGTCGATGACTGATTCACTGACTGTGCATGACGTCCCTGGGAGAGAGTGTAGAGGCGACGTTTGTGTCACTGCTGCACACTGTGCAGATCAGAAATCGGGACATTCAGACAACAATAGGACAGTCAAAGTGCCCCAAAATATGTCAAAGAAAGGAGCAAGAAATTCAGAATACAGAGGGTCAAAACTTCAATCTCGGTATGCAAATGATATAGTAAGAACATAATAAAAGTAGGCCACTTGGAGTGTGAGATAAAAAAAATTCTGATGCCTCCATCGAGTCGTCCTCAGACACAACAGCAAAATCATCCAGCCTGTAACGTGTCAGAGAGCCGCTCGGCAGAGAGCTTTCAAAAGGTTGCTATTTATTCCTGAACGCGGCTCCAGACTCCGCTGGAGATCAGCGGCCAGCAGTGAGCAGATGGCCTGCATGCTATCGGCCTATTCCCCCCGCTTTGTTTGTGGCCTGATACGACAAGGCGCTCAGATGTGACGCCTGTGGGAGTCATGTGACTTCACATGTGAAAATATTGTTTACTATTGTTTTAGCTGGTAGTTCACCTCAGCTTTCACCTGGTGATATTTCATCTGGGGAATAACTGTATGAAATATTCATTGTTATTCCAAATAAAGCTGATAAAATGTGCAATTATGTGTTCACTATGCCTGAAATTCTTATTTTCCCCATTCATTTGTTGCACAACAGGTTCTCCGCACTAAATGGGGCTAACAAAAACGTCCATAAAATTCAAATTTGTGTGAAACTTCAGCTCGCTAATCTCTGAAGTACTCGTCCAACCCATTCGCAGCCACATGCCAATGGCCCCAATAAACCGTCCCTGAACTGAGATATGACACAAAACAGCTTTATCGCGATGCATTCAATGTTCAGATTTGATATTAACAAAAGCATCAGTGTCCAAATATAGTAATAAAGTACAGACTATACCTCAAAGAAATGAATCGTGCATTCATAATGCATGTTCTCTGTCGTCTTGGGAACATCTCTGAACGTATGGTTACTCTGAGTGAGATGGTCTCTTCACTCAGAGAACCAAGGTTACAGTGTAACCACACATTATCACAGTGAGTGAGGCAGCTCACGTAACACATAAACATGCTTTTTTGGTCATTTATTTGCTGTTATTTGGCACATTTGCGAGTAAAAATACTCATCTCGATCAAAACATAGCTAAAACAAACCTTATATCATATGAAGAAGGTAAAGTGAAGAAATGTTGTTAAATTAATGGATACCTTTAGATTTAACCCAGTGTTAACAAACCAAACCTTACAGGGTTTGTTTATATTCTGGATTCTGCAAAACTAATCAGCCACCGTGACACAACTTTGATTTTTTTATGTAAAGTAAAAGAGGCTTTTATTCCTTTACTCCTGCCACTCAAACCTCTATGAAACTTGCTCGTAAAGACTGTTAAACTTCTGATGTTATACTATATAATTATTCCCCTGTGATGGCGTCTGAGCACCAATAGAAACCTCTAGAAACTTCTAGATTATAGTCAGCTAAATGGTGGGATGAAATAACAAGAATTATGTGTAGTTTCTTTGGAATTTATTGTTCATGTGTATCCTGGAGAAATGTTACTTTAAAGAGCCCATACTGCACTAAACCTTAGCACACACCAAGCCCAAGGCTGCTGAATTATGATTTTTTTTCCCCCTTCCTCCACTTCCTCAGCACAAAGAGAAATACTGAGAGCACAAATCTTACGTTAGCGGAGAATCCTTTAGAGGATATAACTGATTTGAGGTGTCAAAACATCTCCAAAAAGCCACCTGGAAACATGTGTGAGGCACCTGGCACACCTCCAGCTTAATGATAATGACACGACTGGAGCCACAAACATGCTTTTGGACCCTGCAGTGAATGTTGTGGAGAGGTTGACACTCTGCGTTAGAAGTTTGGAACCCTGTCATGTTGGCAAGTGAGAGATGAAAGCAGTGCTCCTCCCCGGGGGCAAAAAAAGCATTTGAAATGCCCTTGAAAGCCCACAGGTACGGCTGGTGTAGACGGATAACATCCTAGTGAGTACGGGCCAAAGCAAATAAAACGTTTAACTGAGCTCAATCTTATTAATAAGCTCATAAATCTGGATAAACAAGACATATTATTGCGTAAAACTAAAGATTTCATGCTGTATGAATAAATATTTAAGTGCAATGAGCATCATAAAAAGGCACAGACATTTGAATTCAGCACACATATGCTCTGGCAATTGCACAGAATGGAATAAAATAATATGAATAAGCAAATAAGTAAGGGGTAACGGGGATTGTATGACTCTAACAGGATATTTAGATGCCTCCTTGCAAGCCTGTCTTATTTTCAAGTGCAGCTTGTCATCACAAGGGATCAAAGTTTGGAGGAAGTGCCCTTATTTAGCTGCATAATTATTTATAAATGTCCCCAGAATTACATTAACATTGGGCAGGTTAAATTAAATGCCAGCACAGACCGTCTGTGTGTGTGTTTCAGTGTGTGATTAACGACTGATCTGATTATTGTCCCGGCTAATGAGTTGATATTGATGGATGCAGCATCCCGAACAGACACACACACACACACACAGAGGACTGCTCACCAAACTCCATTAAAGGTCTCATAGTTTTTAGGGTTTTTCTGCCGTTTCACCACAATTCATGCTTTTATTATGCGTTTTAAAGATGTCTGGGGATAAAACAGAAGCTGCTTTTAAATTCGGCATACAATTCAAACACAAAGCAGCGTGTTTTTTTAATTAAAATCCAACTTTTATCATTAGTTCACCTCGGGTTTGCCAGGTTTGCTCCACCAGAAAGGTGGCTGCAGTGTGCAATGAGAGGCAAGTATAAACTTTATGATCTTTACGAGATGAATTGGTGATTTATGTGTTATATCAATGCCGAACGTGCTAAAATATACTTAAAATTCAGGTAAAAAAATATTTTTTTGTTATGCGTTTTAAACATATTCAGCAATATGAGATTCATTACTAAATAGGTGAATTTCCTAACGGAGTTTGGTGCTCATTTTCACACCACAACGGGGAGGTACAGGGTCTAACCCAAGGGTTGATACACCGCTCAGGGGACAGTGATGAACAGGCCTCTTACCTTTGTTAGCTGTGCTATTTTCTTGCTCATCTTCAGGTGCAGGTCTTGGGTATATTCCATGGCGATGCCGGACTGAAAGGACATGCCGCCGCCGCCGCCGCTGCTGCTGCTGCCGCCGCTGCTGCTGCTGCTGCTGCTGCTGCTGGTGGTGGTAGTAGCGGAGGATGAACTAAATTTCCCCTGACCGGCAGGGCAGTAATACTGCTGCCAACCCGACCCAGTCGCCATCTTCACAACGATGCTTTAAACAGAGATATGAAGCTGAGCTTTAATGATGAACTGGACGCTGTTTTTTGTAGAGGCGGGAAAAAGAGGACCGGGACGGTTGGTTGTTTTTTCTTTTAACCGAAACACAACCAAAAATTCGGATAAAAATTAAGCCTTTTTATCCCACAAACTGTTAAAATTTGATTTCATTTTTGCTCGAGTACACCAAAAGGGTGAGAAATATTGTTTTTTTGTTGTTGTTTTTTAACGTTAGCTTACTATCATGTTCGTTCAAAAAGAAATGTGTCCGTTTTCAGTGCTCCGAGGTGCGGGTCCTGTCTTGCTGTCACCTGGTCGCCGTGATGCGGTGCTTCTTTTCGGGGCAAGGCTGGCTGGCTGACTCCCTCCCCTCCTTCGGTCCGGTCACCTTGATAACCGAAATTTCTCAGCGGGAGCCGTTAAGAGTGATTCCTCCTCGGTGCATTCCGGCTACATTGACGGAGAGAGAGTGTGTTGAGATTTGAAGGTATGTGTGTGTGTGTGTGTGTGTGACAGAGAGAGAGAGAGAGAGTTGAGGCTCAGCGGTTGGTTGCTGCTCCTGTGTTGCCATGGATCACCTCAACAGTTTATGCTGCATTCACGTAGGATGGGAGCAGCGCTGCGTTCAAGTGCCGTCGGAAATATCCGAACGAGGACGGGTAAAAACGCGCATGAATGATCCCAGCAACGTGATACACATGACGGGGGGGAGAGTGAAGGTGTGACGTGCAAGTGGTGGGTGTTTGTAAATTTACACTTTAAAATAAGACCAAAGTGTTTTGTTTGTGTGTGTGTGTGTTTTAAAGGTGCACACACAAGAGCTCCTTCAAAATAAAATTCATTCACTAGGTTCAAGTCAATCAGCTGAACCCAATTAGCTCCATTAGCTGGACTGATTGGCATCATTCTCATCAGCTGTAGTCTCATCCTATGTCCTCATAAATACATTAAAAAAGTTTTTTTTAAAAATCAAATAAAATACGTGTAAACTATAAATTATTTATTCTCAATGTTTACATTTAGTCTGTGTTATTTTAATATGTAAATATCATCATTCACACACGATCTACTCATACTGTGTATACTGTAATATCTACCTAACTCATATGCATAATACAATATTCTGTAAAAAAACATATTTATTTCAGCATCCTTTGCACTATTAGCAGATCTTTGTGTACAAATGTTATTATTGTTTACACACACACACACATTTATATAACATGACCAGACTCTGACTGCAGAGTGCTTTTGGCTGAGATTTATGTGAAAAACGTAGCTCATTTTGTGTTTTGTGCAAAAGAATTTGGACATCTAGGACTGTGAATCAGAGTAATAATCAGTTCAAATACAGTAGATTTAGATCAAGTAGATGCGACCAAACTGTGAATATTAGTATGCTTAAAGGACTTTCAGTAAATGTATTAATGTCGCAAGCATCCATTGACAAATTACGGGATATATGGGGTATATAATCTGAACCTGACAGGTTGCCAGTCTGCTCAGCATGAAAACTGAGACATGTACACTGAGATTGCACATACCTGGCCAATAAAAGTGATTCTGATTCTGAAAATAATATATTAAGAGAATAAATATAATAAAATAATACAAACAGAAAGAATAACCAATCAGGGAAAAAGTCTCAGTAGTCGACAGCGTTTAAATGATGCATCATCTGTGCTCACTTCTCAGAGATGCATTTTCTATTATCCCCTCCTGTCTCCGGATGTCAGCGTTGAGACAAAGCAATTCACATTGCTGTCATATTGTAGTGGAGACGCTGTGTCGGTAAGCTTTAAAATAAAAATGGGAAGAAACAGGATGAGTTTAAGATTTTCACACGTAATGGTGCTGTGATGTTTGGCTGTTCTCACTCTGACATCACAAGCTGTTATTCCAATATCGCTGGTAAAATATTGACAGTTAAAGCTATTTTCATGCTCAGCAGACTGGCAATCTGTCAGGTTCGGACTGTATTCCCGTATATCAGGATTATAAAAATCAATACTGCTTATGGCCTTGACAATTGTATTTTGTCGATGGATGCTTGTAACATTAATGCATTTACTGAAAGTCCTTTAATGATACTAATGGTCACAGTTGAGTAGCTTTAGCTGCACAATAAGTAATCTACTGGATCTAAATCTACTGCACCTTAACTGATTAGATTCACAGTATGTTCAAATTATTTTGCACAAAACTCATAATGAACATAGCATGTGCGCCATGTTATATTGATTCAAACAAAGGATAACACCAAATAAAAACACGTGATACATTTGTTTTTGTTTGTGCCTTTTCCCATGAGATCAAACCTCTGCAATCAAAGTTTTTGGTGAACAGCTACCGTCCTGCAATCTGCAGTCAGAGTGTGTTCATGCTATTATGTCCATGTTATATGGGAAAGATGATAAATGAGTGTCCAACCTGATGATGTTCTCCTTAGCTTGCACGGCAATGCATGTTTTCATTAAGATTAAAATCTGCCCCTCCATCTGGCCTGTCAATGAATGTTACCTCTCTCCCGTTTAGCCCCACAGAGATCATAAAATATGAAACAAAGTTAATTTTTCTGAACTTCTTAAGTATTTTTTTCTTTAAAGAAGAAAGTGCTGCTGTTTTTAATCAGGAAAAACATACACCCTCAAAATGAAATCAATCTGCAGCAGATGTCCTATTTTCTCTCCTCGCTTCTCTGAACTGTAACTCTCAGTAGGGAGGTCATGTGAAGTACACGATTCTTCCATGGAACATGAATGCACCGAGCTGAGTTTTTACTGACGTCACGTCGTCTATCAAAGCTTAACTGAAATAAAAAATTTAAAACTGGCTGGAATGGCAGCTGCAGGCAGTAACTCGCATTTTTCTAATCACACGGATGACGCAAACGGTATGATTTCTATTCATGCTTCCTCAAGACTCAGAGTGTTCACAGCATGCGTGTCTGTGTTCACAGAGAGGTGCTATATTTGAACCAACGAAGGTTTACAGATGTTGAATATAGATGAATTTGTGATTTTCTATGTTGGAATTCAAACTAAATGCAGAAGCTGTTTTATGATAAGGCTGAGATAATTACATTTTACAATAACTGTGTCATCGTAATCGCCAGATTGGAAGTGGATTAAAATGTTCGTGTGATCCTTCCAGTGTGTCACTGCTAATTTAATTTGCACTTATTAAAATTGCACCATGTACAGAAATATATCTCGTATTTTTATCTTTCCAAATGTATTACAGTACTGCAGGGTTAGCTGACTTAAGCCAAAATAAGAATTCTGCTGTCAAGTTGGACATTTTAACATGGGGGCTTATGGAGATTGACTCGTTCTGTAGCCAGCCTCAAGTGGAAGTTTGAGGAACTGCAGTTTATGGCACTTCTGCGTTGGCTTCACTTCGCAGCCATGGAGGTTGCCACTTGCTAACCCATGGCACAATGACTCACTGAAGCCATCCTTAGCATAACCATAACAGTATAAACACACGTTAGAGTCTGTGGTTTTCCAATTTTGAAACCTAATTTTTTTTATACTTGTGGTTATTTTTAATCATTCAAATCTGGCTGGTTGGTTAATAGCACTTTTTACAGGATTCCCATTTTAAAACAAGCCAGCTGGAAACAAACAGGAGTCAGATATAGCATGTTCAACCAACTCATGAAGCTACTGTTCACTTCATAAGCTAGCCATCTACAGCAGATAAAATCTGTTTGGATTCCAGCAAACAAAATTAATGATCACTATAGTTAGAAATGAGAAGCCAGCTTTCATCTACCTCTGTGTGAAAGAAGGGGCCACTGTTTCAAAAAATTACAAAATCTTCCCTTGTTATCGAACGGAGAATGAAAACTTGACGGATAGCAACAGTAGCCACGTTTCCACAACAAATTTTAACCAAATTTCAGCAGAAGTCCCTTCTTGAGCATTTCTTTCCAAGTATTCAATATATATTTTCAAGTTTAAAATCATCATCTGTGAAAAGAAGTGGAATTTTTCAAATAGTGGAAAAAAATGTAGAAAACATGATGGAAATTGGCATTTATGTTTGCATTAATTCAATGGTTACTTTCTCATCGCTCCACAAAAATCTGACATTTTCATCTGCTGCAATTTTTTGTCTCCTCAGTGGACGTCACATGCTTCATGTACGTCATGATTAATTCACCAGGTTTGTTTTCATTGCACTTTGTTGCATTTTGCTTTCAGCAATACAAAAACTTTTCACCTCAGCCAAGCATAAAAACTTGAGTTTCTGTCTTTCCACTCATTGGATGGAAATAGAAACTAGTAACTAAGGGGCTTAACGAAATATCAATTTTGCATTTCATACTTTTCCTTCTCTGCTTCTACCAATCTATTACCACAGTGTGTGTCAAACACCATGCTTCCCAAAACTCTAGCCGAACATAGATCTAACCATAACCTCAACTCACAGTGGGACCAAACACAGAAAAAATCTCACTTTCCTCAAGTTACATCACTTTAAAGATTCATTGTGAGAAGTACAAGCACACACATGCTGTATACACACACACACAAACACACACTTCATAATCACTCATGTCCACTGAAGCTTGAAGCTAATACGAGTGCATTAATTTTTGTCTTGTTGTGGGTCAATAACTCTTTAAACCTTCGAGGACGGTGAAAACTTATTGGTGGCGCTACACGCAGTCATAAACACAAACAGATGCACAGGTTTGATGTATCTGGTAGTTGTAGAAAGCAATGGTACGTGCATTTATTATCAGGTTAAACAAGAAAGAGCCTCAAGGTCCATCAATAAAGGGATTACGCTCCCAGGTGCTAAAATTATTCATTACAGCATACAAGGTTATCACACGGGCTCAGTTGTTGGGTTTATGCACAGATACCCTCAGAAGGGCATGGGGCATCAATAAGCTGACAAATCCTCCAATATCTACAATCATTTACCAGCCAAACCTACAAAGCCTCAGCTTATAAACAGAATAAAACATTCAGGGACAACGTGGAGCTACAGCTGATGACTGACAGGATGTTATCTGGTCAGCATGATGCATCATCTTAGAATAGTTGTTCTGAATGTTCCTAGATGTTTAGCTCTAGGGGTGGCAGCATCAGTTGGTCCAGACTGAATTTGAGTCTTGTTGGATGGATTGCAATGGGTTTTTTTTTTTACATTTATGATCCCCAATGAAATTACAGTTCTTTTAATTAGCTGCTTGTTGGATTGACTACCAAATTTAATTGACGCAAGTCTCTAGTAATTCAACCCTCTGCTACAGTAGCATGTAACTTATCAACACTATGCTAATTCATATTTTAAAACATACAAATTATATCCAGCTACAATAAAGCTTGAAAATCCAGCAATCATAAATACAGAGAGACGTTGCTATGCAGATGATATACCACTCTGTCTAGTCAAATTGGTGTAGGTAGGTTTCAGAACGTTGCAGACCGGCGAACTGCAAACAAGTTTGAACTCGTCCGTTATGGTTTAGTACAAAAGCTGAACCCAAATACAGATGTTTAGATGTAGTGAACAAATGTAACTTTAATCACTTACTGAACAGGCAGGTAAACAACAACGAGTCATCCAAGACGAATTCAAACAACAAAAGTCCAACAACAAAAAATACAGAACTTCATTAGGAGCAGGAACACGGGGAGAAGCACTCAGACTGAACAACACAACACTGGGGAACAGACAGACTGGAGGCTAGCTGACTGGGATGCATGCCGGAGGCTAGTTGACCCAGGAGCTGGAGCTGGCAGAAGGCTAGCAGCTTGAGGCCTTTCACACCAGGATAGTCCGGGGGACTCGGTTTGATTGGGCGGGGAATTTCACATCTTCATTTGGTTTGGTTCACTTTCCCACTGCACTTTTGAAAACAGACAAGGGTATAACATGACCTAACTTAAATTGCTCCTCAACAGAATGTCGTAGTTCAGTTCAGTATTTCATAGTTCAGTAGTTAACTAGGAACACGAGGAATAGGACCCAAAATGCAACTCAGGATCTGGACTGGTGCAGATCAATGGTTTATTAAGCTTACAGATTGTCTGTCAGGCATCATTGTTGAAAGATGCTGAATTGAAGTCACTGTTCGGATATAGATGAAACATTACATTTGGCCACACAAAGGAGACATTACTGCAGATGACACATTTTTCCACCTAATAGCACTCATGCCAATGGTTAATGGGCTGGGCTATTACCCTATATGAACTTCTGTTGTCAGTATTTATCACTGCACTGAGGCTAATATGGCCAAGAAGAGCCATTGTTTAGTGAGCACAGACCCTTTGAAGGCGACATTCTTTCGGCATCATGTGTATGCCATTGAGGTGGACTGCCAGGGGACATTTATTCCTCCCAGCTCATATCAGTAAATCAATAAAACTAAAATACTCTCAGAGGGAGCAGTATCCTTGGCTCACTTTCTCTTTTTTTCATCAAATTCGGTCATCTTGCAGTGACAGCGACAGAATAACATCAGCCTCATGTCCTTTCATTTATTAAATCCTGTCTTGGGACACAAAATCACATTACAGTAACTGACCACGTACATCAAGATGGCAGTTCTGGACCACCGCAGTGTAACCACATACTGTCACATGCAACAATGAACAAACGATGGTTTAATTGCACTTACTTAAAATATGCAGTACCTCATGACAAGGTGACTTCAGTGGTTTTGTTTGCTTTGTGTAAACATTCAAATATTCTACTGTTTGCATGTCCAGGACAAGGACATTGATAACAATGTCTCCTTTATTCAATGATACAATTTTGTTAAAATATAAATCAATATAAATAAGCTGTTTCCTTCGTATTATGTATTTATGTGACTGGTGTTCCTTTTTGATAGAGCGTATAGTTTGGGCTGGCTCAGGTGAGTCCTGAACCATCCCTAGTGATGCTGCCATAGGCCTAGACTGCTGGAGGGCTTCCCATGATGCACTGAGCTCTTCCTCTCTATCTGTACACATTTATGTCCAATTAACGCATGTTACTAACTTTACTTCTTCCCCAAGGTCTTTCTGCTTTCTCACCTCGCAGCTTCTCACAGACCGTGGCATCTGGTATCGTGGTTGCGCCTCCTGCTGTGGTCCTGCTTGATGTCCACTATAAATACTATTTTTATTATTATCGTTATTGCTACTATTAGTCATGTCTCCATTAAAGTTTATAGTCACATTCTCATTATTTTTATTGCTGCTGCGCATCTGTGTCTCTCTCTTTAACTCTGCTGCCTACTAATGAGCTCGGTTCTGCTCGAGGTTTTTCCTTGCCACTGTCACCAAGTGCTTGCTCATGGTGGCCATTGTTGGGTCTCTGTAGATAATATTATAAAGAGTACGATATGGAAAGTGTCATGAGATAACTTTTATTGTGATTTGCTGCTATATAAACTGAATAGATATATATCATAAATTCAAAATTCCTTTGCATTAAACGTTAAGTTACATTCATCCCAGCACTGGTCTGATTGGTTCAGTCTGGGAGTAGATTTTCAATCATGTTGGGTGTGTTTATGTCTATATTTATTACTTATTATGCTATGTGTTTGAGTGTTGTACACCTGCATGAAAAAAAATGACCGATTTTATTACAAGAAATGTTCAGATTTGAGCCAAATAACAGACCTACAGTACAGCTCTGTGGGATCTTTTGGCACCAAGTGGCTCGTATTAATCTGATTAGAGCCTGTTAGCTTCATCGTAGAAGTTGTTGAACAGCAAACCTTTATTCAGAAATTGCACCTTGTAATGTATTTGTTGGCCAACGTTGTGTGATTTTGTGTAAACACTTAATACTTCACTTTTTTTGTGAACTAAAGGAGAGATGGATGTTAATGGCGGCGTTCTTTTTTTTCCTCTGAGTTGGTGTTTATCACCTGAAATAATTCAAATAAACAAACTTACAAACGTGGAGAGTGCAAGTTGTTCTCCCTCGAGTCGCAGGTCTGCGGTACCACGAAAGAGGTCATCAACCAAACCCTGAAGCAGCTGTGTTAATCAGTAGAAACAGCTGCTGCAGTGTTTGGTTGGAGTGAAATGGAACAGAGATGGAAGAGGTTGGAGTGGGCACATCAAAATGATTATTTATAGTGTTTGGGGGAAAGAGGATAGATTCATCCCATGGCTGGAAATCAAGAAAAAACTGATTCAGAAAGTTTTTATGCTTGATACTGTCACTGCGGTAAACTGCTTTCACCTTATCAGACTCCTAGACCTGCTGGTGCAAAACTTGTTGGCACGTTTGACATTTTAACTTCATCTTTACAGCTTTTGATCTGTATTAGTCAAGGTGTGTATGTGTGTGTGTGATAAATGTAGAGGAGTTCATGATGAAATTAAACTTACAGTTGCAACGGAGAGAATTGAATTACAGCCTTTGATTTTTGCTACACCGAGAAGAGAGTTATATTTGGAAGTGACACGGTTGTTCTTATTGATGTTGTATTATCTTCGTGTTGACAGGTCGTGGTATGAAAAAAGTTGCAGTTATACTAAGATAACTTACACACTGATAGCACTGTGACACGTTTTGTTTTTTCCATTCAGCTGACTCATGTTAGGTTGCAGCTGAACTTTATTTTTTATTAATGACTAAAGTTAGCCTTTTCACACAAGATATTAATGTTGTATGAAGTTTTTGGCACATGGACAGCGTGTGCATGACAGGTTTCCGAAGAGCCGTTTTGAAGCTCAAAATCTGTGGCTTTGGATGCCGCCATGTTGGCAGTCCTGCCTCCAAACTAATCTAAAAATCTGCAAAGATGTGGATCATCAGTGGACCTGAGGCGGGCTGAATGATGCCTGGGTGCCCAAACAAGCCAATTCACTGTTAATCCTGCCTAACTTTAAGCCTTAATATAATTTGAAGAGGTGAGTTCTATAAAAATTCACCTTATTTCTGCTGTGAAGTTGGACATTTTAACATGGGGACTTATGGAGACTGACTCACTTCTGGAGCCAGCCTCAAGTGGACGTCTGAGGAACTGCAGTTTCTGGCACTTCCACATTGGCTTCACTTCACTCAGTGATGGAGGTTGATGCTTGGTTGCCACCATATATGAATTTCACACAAGTCTGCTTTGTGATTTGACAATGAATGATGAGACTTTCCTTTCTGAACGCCAAAATTTAATCGAATATTTCTTTGGGGATTTATGGTAACTATTGCAGCAGCTAAAGCACCTCACAGCCCAGAATGTCTGACAAGAATTAGAATAAAAGGTTTTACTGGTCTCCCTTTGGATTAGAGGGGTGCAATTTGGATTAAATCTTCTTTCATGGTCTAATTTACATCCTCATATAGTAAATTTATTTTATATTCACCTTTGGAACCATTTATAGATAAACTAATCAGGTAGGAGTGACTGTTGTTGGCTAATATAGTGAATTAATATAGTGAATGCTTACCCATGGTGAACACAAACAGGTGTTTTAAATTATTGTGGTTGTTTAGACCTCTCAGCACTGTGTGTGTAGACTTCTGCACTTGTTTGGGCAGAACAAATTACACCTTTTATCACACTTAGTGGTATTTGGAGGTTTAAATCAGCCAGACTTACTGAAAACCTGTGTAAAGGTGTGCAACACCCAACGTATTTCATCAGATTAAAGCAAAATAAATGTGTAAATATCGCTAGAAAACAGCTCTGCTTATTTGATTTGCAACTTTTGTCTGCAGAGACACTGAAGAGAAATCACAAGCACATATTGCCCACCACACAGGCTAATGGCCTCATATTTTTGGTTGTCAATGTGTGTGTGTGATGTCAGTGTGTATGTGCAGAGAGATCACTGTTTGATTTGTAAATGAGATCCTCATTTAACTTGCTCTTAATGAATAATAAAAAAGGGGGATGTGCTCTGGCTTCTGGAGATCAGCTTTCTAACGGCAAAGCGAGGTCGATGAAGATGTATTATGAGCGTGCGCACTTGGAACATTGTGTTTGTATTTCTGACACGCGTTAAGGATGAGTATGGTGGAAAAAGTGCAGGAGGTGTGCTGGTATTCTTGAAGAAAATGAAAATGGGGAGAGCTGTGGGAATATGGGCTGCATCTGGTGCAATAAAATGATGGACTGCTCTCTGTTGTTTTCCATTGTATGCTGGGGATTGATTCTGTAACTGCAAACACATGGACACACACACACACGCACACACTTGTTTGTCATCCATCTGTGTTTCTATTTTTAGAGGACATAAAAATCGAGGTTCAACATTGCCTCTTCACTTCTTCAAGGTTTAATAATTGGAATATTTTATGTGTCTGAGCATCGTCTCGCGAAGGGAATACAGACTACAACAATCCAATTAGGAGAGCGAGGTGGCTCTCACCAAAAAAAAAAAGTTGACAACATAATAACCACAACAATCTAATCTCTCACACTGAAACACACGGCGTGCGGCGTTAACACCGGAGGGCAAACGATCAAATTGAAACATAATTGCATAACTCCACAGAAGGTTATTGGGTGAGCAAGTTTTACAGAGGAAACACAGAATTGGATGTGTGTTTCAGTCGGATAACAACAGCAGCTCCAACACACACCTGTGACACATTAGTGTGTGTGTCACCTTTTATACGGTATATAGGATAATATTGTTCCATCAGCTCTCTGTGTTGTTAGCTGATGATATTAAACTCGTTTATTTGTCTGGCTCACAGTCGGGATTTGACGGTCTAAATACTGTTTAGGACAAAGATAACTGTGGTGGAAATATACACACAGCATAGCCGGCTCTGTCTTCTAGAAATTAAGTTAATATACAACAAGTTTACAACAGCAGATACGCTTTCAGGGAAACCTAATGCTGAGGTATTTCATATGTTTTCCACCAAAATAGGCAATCTTGCAATACACTATCCACTCGTGGATGGTTATGTCTAGTCACTAACAGTACTTAATTAAGATTAGGGAAAGCTCACGGTCTTTTACAATAGAGAAAAAATTATGAACATTTAACCAAAATAATGATTTTTCCTGAACCTAAATCAAGGTGCTTCTGTTGCCTAACCAGAGACGAACACATACGGTAACCATCGACCCAGCAACCACTTCTTTGCAACATGTTACATGAATGTAGTCACTCAAAGAAACGCCAGTGAACATAATCCAGAATAATTTAGTAATATACAGGCATAACTTCTAGGAGACATGAGATTTTAAGATTCACTGAACTGTGAAGTCAGCAAAGTGGATTTTTTGCTGTCAAACTAGTTTTGGTTGTTCTAAACAGGGCTGAAAGGACATTAACTTGGACAGTAACAGGAAGAATAAAATGAGTTGGCACAATGTCCAATACTCTGCCTGAAGACGCTAATCATGTATAGTATTTAGAAAATTGTTGAAATAAACATGGCTCCCATCAATCCTTCTGTGCATGTAATCTGTCATGAAGCAGGATTGTGAGGTTAGCTGGATAAAACCTAAAACTGAACTGAACCAAATCCCAAACAAACTTGGATCAGTGTACTTTATATTTGCATTTACTGTATTTCATCAAGCTCAATATCATGTTAAGAGTGTCAAGCCGTAGTGCTGCTGGATAAAGATAAATATGCTGGATAATAAAAGTCAGAAATGATAATTGATTAATTAAAAGAAAATATTCTCAATGGTAGGATCTTTATTTCCTACCAGTTTTACTCTTCACCTTTTGTTCTTCCTCCCTTCAGTGGCATCCCAGGAGGAACTTCACTGACAGTTCCCTCGACAACAGAGAATGCTAAACAAGAATGCATATGTATGTATGGCCTGTTTAGGGATTCAGCATGTGTGTGTGTGTATGGAAATGTATTCAAAAGCACTGTGTCACTGCTGTCATCCCTCTGCTCCCCTGCCAGTTTATGGCGAATGCTGTAGAGTAAATCCACATCTAGTCTCTCTCTCTCTGCATCCTCACTGTTATCAAAGTGCAGAAGACTGTACCGTTCATCCATTAGTCACAGTTTAAGAAGCGTCGCCTGTAGTGATTCAACATGCAACTAAAGAGCGGCAAACCTTAAGTTACTTCTTGAAAAGTTTTTTTAAACTTAATGGAAAACTTGCAGGTTCCATGTTACTGCGCTATAAAAGGCTTTATTTTGGTTTCAAGCTGATATTGGTGTGGCACCATGATTTACAGTGAAACTCAGTTAGTTTGGCTAATTAGACGTCTGCTCAGATCTTTATTTAGGGAGCAAACTGTCTAGCAAGCAGCAACAACCTGTACAGTACAAGTTTCTACTGCTTAGATCTTTATTTATGGACCAAAGTCAACCTGATCTTTAAAAAAAAAAAGAGGTTGTCGTGACAGATGGAAAGCAGGTGCGTATTGGTCTCATTTCTCCTATATCTTATAGCCAGATGGTACATATTTTTATAACTGTAATGTCATCTTGTGTGTTGGTTTGTTCCCATATGGATGGTGGTGAAATGACAGCTTGGTAGGGCTGACAAAAACAAAAAGCAGGGAAGAAAAATAGAAGCAAAATATACTGTCGTGCTAACAAATATCCTCCAAATCTTGGAAGAAGGAAAAGCTTTAGGTTGAGCCAAGACAGTAAAACTAGCTATCCACTGAGAGAATAATTTACGTTAACACCCGGGCTACACTAGCATCAGGTGATTGGAGTTATACTGATATATGCATTTGAATACAGCTATCCTGACAGGACATTTGTTTTGGGAGTGTGTAGATCAGGACCACTGTGGGTAATATAAAGATGTTATTCATCCATGAATATATTCTGGGACACTGTGCTGCAAAGACACAAGCTGAGCGGCAGTGTCCTGTGTCTAATGGACATAGACCCGATGACTGTCGATGTGCGCCTGCTGGAGCTGTTGCAGTTTTTTTTTTTTTGAGTTTTGAGGTGTTGGTGCAGGCTGGAGCCAAGGTGACTCACACCCAACAGCATGAGATCATGTGGGTGAGAAGAAGAAGAGAGGATTAGTCCACAGCCGATGATGCTTTCTGGGACTCAGAAATTCAAATTCAACATGTGAAATGACATTATTAACTGTTCTACGGCTGCAAACGTGGTAGCAGCAAAGAGTAAAGTCAATATTTTTCTGCTGCTTTAGAGATGTTTCTTCCATTTTCTCTTTTGAACACACGAAGAAAGGAAACTCAGTAAAAGGCAACAAAAATTGAACAACTGACCTTGCATCAGAGGAAAACTAACCTTGGTAACCGGTAAACTGGTTCGAAAACAGGAACACACCATTTTATATTCTCTCTGCTTTGGTGTGTTATATTGAATTTAAAGATCAAATGCTGCCTCTGTGTTATGAAACATCACTGTGCTGTATCATTGTTAGATAAGTTTGGAAGTCACTCATTTTATAGCACAGACAGAGCTGGATTGTTGGTGCTATGACCGTCACACTTATGAAGATAGCAGATATATTTTGTAATGTTTTCTTTAAAAGGAATACCGTTAGTTCAAAATCTTAAGAAATACTCTTGTTCATTTAATTGCAGAGAGTTAGACGAGAAGATTGATACGTCACATGTCTGTATGCTAAATATGTAGCTATAGGCTAGCAGCTAGTTAGCTTAGCATAGCGTGAAGACTGGAAACAGGGAGAAACAGCTAGCCTGGCTGTGTCCAAAGGTAGCATGTAACAGTTAGCCCAACAGTAAATTAACAGTTACTTACAAGCCACAGGCAGCTAGTATAATGGCTAGCTCAGTTAGCAGTTCCAAAGGTAGCAAAATCCACTTAGCATTGGGTTATTTTTTTTTTTGGCTGATCAAACATTAATTAGATGGTTAGCTAATTAGTTAATCAGAGGTGCTTGTAGTTGGATTTAGTGGAGCCATGCTAGCTGTTTGCCCCTGCTTCCAGTCTTTGTGCTAAGCTAAGCTAACTGTCAGGTAGTAGCATCATATTTAAAGCACCAACATGAGACTCCCTTCCATAAAGCATATTTCCCAAAATGTCTTGAACTTTGTGAACTTTACTTTTAAGGATAGTTTGGCTACAGCAACATCCCGTGACATTAAGTGTAAGTATGTGTTTTGACAAATGAACTCAAAGTCCTTCACAAGCTGCTCACCTGGAGTTTTAAACCATCTCACTGACTTCATCATTAATTCTTCTGACATTCAGAAAGTCAAGGATAAACTCTCATGCTGTTGTTTATAGGAGGTGTATGTGCATGAGTGAAATAGATGCTCGACAGAGACAGATCCATACTTATTTCTTTTCAAAAGCTGGTGAATAATCTGCATGTTTCTTTCTTTCTACATCTGTAGTTTCTCTCAGTGTTTGGCAGATGGATTTCCATTCAGTAGAACTGTTATCTAGTGGACGTGGGCTGCTGGATGTAAGTGGTGTGCTATTACTGTCTTTGTCAGGCCGGCTAGATTGGACGTTTGGTGTGTGTATGTGTGTGTGTGTGTGTGTGCATCATTCCCTTTGTGCCGGATCGCTTCATCCAGAAAGACATTATTACATCAAAGTAAGCTAATCTGAATATTCATCACATTATTAACTCAGAAAATTATTATGCAAGTTGTTTAATACATTCATGAAAATCCTTTTAATTCTGTCAAAGCCATTTTGAAACTTTCATCTATTAAAGTATTAAAATGTTATGTTGAAATAGTGGACAAGAAGAGCGAAACATAATCTCTGCTTTCAGGTATAATTTGAATTCAAATGGCTGTTTAATGAAACATACAATAATGGTGATTCTCCTCGTCAGAAAACAGAGAATATTTATCGTTATATTTAATATTTTAAAATGTTTAACTGTAATGTTAAACTGTGCAGGTGGTATATAGGTTAAGTACATGCATTTTAATTTATTGTACTTACAGTAAATCCATATATACATAAGTCATCAGGCTTCATAATCTCTTTGTTTTGCTCAGTGTGCTGCAGTAAACCAGACAATAATAACAGTTATGTAATGAATAAGCTATAGAGTCCATATGGTGTTACAGTGCACACACACACTATAGTTTGATGTGGGATTTAAAAGATGACTACAGATTTATGGCTGGAAAAGTAAATATGTTTCACCATTATTTATTTCCTTTGGATTCTGACTTTGTTTTTCAGTCCGTTAACGTTCGATCATTATTGAACCACAACAGTGCCTCTGCAGTCCACTCAGTGTTTAGAGTGAACACGTTTAAACTCATTTGTCAGTCCATAAAATGTTCAGCTCCAATAGTGCTAACCCCAGACCAACCTTCTGTTTCTATTTTGAAGTTTTATTTACTCAATTCCTGCTTGTTAGAGGCATTTATGCACACTTGACACCGAAACAGGAGCCTGTTCTTATTTAAATCTGCACATTTTGATGCTAAACTTTCAGTTTCTTTTAGCACTGACTGATTTCTTCTATTGAACTGTTGCTCAGAGGTTCTTCGTCTCTTTCCGGTTGAACCGCTGTAGCATTTTTTCCTGCAAACCCTTCATACAAAACAACATCTATTTGTAAAGAGGAC
The DNA here is from genome assembly GCA_036365135.1 of Miichthys miiuy. Lineage (NCBI taxonomy): Eukaryota > Metazoa > Chordata > Actinopteri > Sciaenidae > Miichthys > Miichthys miiuy. The sequence goes on from CM071620.1 coordinate 19,881,199, forward strand.
TGTCAGCAGACTGTCGAGTAGTGCTGTCAACCATCTGACTGTACTGGACGGTAGTGTACAATATAACTTTAAAGTCTGATTGAGGCTTTGAAAGCTGAGGATGGGGCAGCATCAGATAAAACTCAAAACAAATAGGATTCAGCAGAGTAATAAGCTAATAAGCACAGCTACAGTCAAACAATAGCATTTCTATGCTAATATATCACAGGGAATACAATCATAGCACAACACTTCATCCGTTTTATGTCTGTGAGGGGATTAATTCAGACACAATTGCAGCTTACACACCGCCCGTATATTGCAAAATAATATGGTGCGTACCGAAACATCCATCAAACTGTTTACAAGAAAGTCTGAGAACTTTTTTAATAAGAGCGTTAAAACGAGGAAGTAAAACGCCTAAATACGAGAAAAACCCTGAAGTCTACCACGTCTCTGTTGTTCAATAAAAGATGAGCTGAAGAGAGAAAATAAACACTTCTTCCTTCAGGGTTATTGTGGCTCAGCAGATTTACTTTCAGTCGCACACACACACACACACACACTTAAATCAGGGAATTTTCAGGAACGCAGATGCATGGGTTGCGTCCTCTCCTGTTCTAATCTGCCGCAGCTGAATGAAAAGTTGTTTACTATTTAAAGCTCCGCTCTGTTCTTCTTGTTTAAACACAGTATAATCTGAGTCCTCGCATGGGAAAGGGGAAGAAGGTAAGACAAGAAAGTGGAAGGAAGTAAAGGGGCGAGGCTGAAAGAGTGGAAGAAGACGGGGAAACTCCAGGAAGTTCAACTGTTTCTTTCTGAGAGTGAGAAGACAAAATAAATGCCACCTGCATGTCTGTGCGCTAAATATGTATCTAGAGATAAAAGGCAATTAGTTTAGCTTAGCATAAAGACTGTAAGCATTAAGGAAAAGCTTCACAGGGTGTGTCCAAAGTGTAAAAATCCTCTTACCATCACCTCTAAAGCTCTCTAAATTACACGTTATATGCCTTTTGTTTCTTTTGTGTGCAAACAGACACGTGAAAACAGCAATTTGAGTTTCCTGCTGTAACTCTTTCTTGGTGACTAACATCCAGGAGAGCTGTTTCCTCCTGCTTCCAGTCTTTATGCTAAGCTAGACTAACCATATCTAAACACACAGCTAATGCACAGACGTGTGACTGATTTTGATCTTCTGATTTAACTTTTGGAAATAAAGAAAACTTTCCCCTAAATAACTAATTCCCTACAATGTTTCTGAGGACACAGCTGTGATTTTTTTAATGTAGTCCATGTTGTCTGGAGTAGACAAGATGATCAGAACAAAAAAATGAGGATGTGGATTCATAGTGAACCAAAATGAGTTAAATGAGTTCAACTGCAAATACATGAAAAGACTTTAAGAAGACAGCGGCACAGTTACAGTACATCCTCTCTTTGCTTGAAGAGTTTAAGTTGGATGTAGCACCTTTAGTCCTTACTTGGAGAATTAAGGATACTCACATCTCTAGGTTCGGTAGGAGTTGGGAAATGACTTACACAAAGGAGGATTGGTATACGAACAGGTGATATTTTAATATCAATGAAAAAAACAAGAAAATAAACATTGGCAGCGTAGCTGCACACTTTTTCGCCGCCGTAAAATAACAAACAAAACCAAAAGAACGAAGAGTCCTGGGACTGAGCTATCCTGCTCAGTATTCGGTAAGTTCAGTTCAGGGTGAATCCGATGTGTGTTTTGTCAATGTCAATTCAGTTTCCTTGTCCTCAATTTCTTTCTCGTTTACTACTACCACCCGGGTAGGTGAGTGTGTGAGTATCTTATCTGTGTTTCTCAGTGTGAGAATCAGAAGGTCCGGAGTCGTCGAGGTCTCAGATCCGTTGGGCTGGGCTCGCCATCTTAATCATCTCTCTCTGTTTCTGGGACAGTAGTCAGACTAGCGAAAGAAGAAATAAACCAACCTACACAGAAAGTGCATAGGTGTAAGAACTAAATCTGATTCTGTCATGTTTTATGACACCTCATCTTTTCAGTTCACCATGAAATATATCACCAAAAATCAAGGAAATACCTTAACACACAATAAATGAATTATTATGAATTAAAACAATTCGCTTTAACCATAAAGGTAATAATTATTCATGAATTCGTATCAAGGATAGTATTTTTAACAGACACGTTATTTATGCATCTCTTTTTAACCTTTATTTATCTTATATCATCAATTTTTTAACTATTTTTAATTCACCTTTTAATTGTTTAACTCTTGAACATCAAATGAATTACAGTTTTTATACACAAAATGAAATATACCACACCTCAAATGGTGCTGTTACCCTCTTCACTTGGCTAATAACACAAACAGGCAGTTCAAATGGCACGAAAAAAATAAACTGCGTCACATCGACATGCTAATTAGCATAGCGATTAGCATGTTGCGGTCGCTATTAGCATTAGCATTCCAATCTAACGATCTTTTTTCCAAACAATAAACTACGGTAAAAAGTGCACAAAAGTCATTTTTAAGCAATACAGACCAACTTAACCCAAGTTGATGACACAATAAATGCATCTTTTCCGTCTAATTGGCTACCGGACTACACAGGCTAACTGTATGCTAACTCACCGGAGTCTCTGCATTTAGGGGGTTGTTCCCTCCTCGGCTCACGGCTCACCGGGGTGAACCTGAGTTTGCCTGTGGCTACCGGGTCTTTCGGCGGACGGTTCCTGCCGTTATCCGCAGCTATGTACAACTCTTTTCTTTGTGTTTGCTTTGTTTTTTATTCACTTTTTACCGACTCCCTCGGTCTGGTCTCAGAGAAAAAAGCGTCTCCCCTCAGGTGACGACTTCAAGCGATACCTGAGCCAGGTTCAGGGATAATATATCACTAACAGGGGACCACTGCCTCCTACTGGGGGGTTACCAGGTCTGTCTAAATGACAAATAGTGACCTGATTTTTCATGCTGGTTACATGGAGTTTTGTCTAACACCATGTAGAAACATATAGTCAAATTAAGCCTGCCAGCGTGGGGCTAATATTATTATAACGTAGGATATTTAGCGTTAACGGACGAGTTGATTAGATTACATGAGAGAGTGAGCTTTACAGTCATTATTGGCACGACAGCATTGCGATCAGGACCGAGACACTTGCACCATGATCACTGAAGTGCCAATAACAAGGTTCAGACCTTGAATGTAATATTGCGATTATACCAACTTATAAAATATATAATCAAAAGATGTTCATATATTGGGGCAATCTTTTTGCTTGCTGTTTCCGTTCCAGTCTCCATTTCCATGGAGTCCACGGACGCTTTGGAAAACAATCAGACACAGCAGTAGACTCCTATATGTAATGGAATCAAGTGTACTACTCTAGCAAGTAGTCTGAGTCTTAGTAAGAACCAAACAACACAGAGACCATTTCTAGTCCATGTCAGTTTTCTAGAGATGTTGGTGTTTCCCCCTTTACTGACACTTTGGACCAATTTGTTCTGTCTGCCATGACTTCTTCAAAACATGCCAACCTCGATAAAAGGAAATGATAAACTCGGACAATTTGTAACCAGTTCTCAACAGGAGCTGATTCTCAATTGCCATCCTTAGACAGGAGTGAAACCTGATGTGGTCTTTGAGATACTGTCGCCTTCCTGTCAGCTTGAATCAGTCCGGCCATTCTCACTCTGCCCTCTCTCATTAACAAGCCATTTTTGGCCACAGAGCTGCTGCTGCTGCTGGTGGTTTTTTGTTTTTTTTTTGGTTTTCACACCATTCTCTGCAAACAAAGTTGTGCCTGAAAATCCCAGGAGATCAACAGTTTCTGTTTTGTCTGTCACCAGCAATCATCCAACGAGTCAAAGTCGCTTAGATCACATTTGTCCCTCATCCTTATAACCTTTGATATGAATGACTGAACTTGAACTGCCACATGATTAGCTGATTAGACATTTGCATTAACAAGCATCCAATAAAGTGTCCACTTAGAGCGTAGGCATCAATACAAGTGTCTGTATTATCTGTGTCTTCCTGCTTTTCGGCTGCTCTTGTGCTGAATCATGCTCAGTTTGAATCTACTCTGCTTTGTTTATGCATATATAAACACCCCTGCGTGTCACCTGGCAGGCTCCACAGATGACAGATCGTACATCATCTCTTTGAATCATTACAGAAAAAAATAAGACAAGCGAGCGAGTCCCCCCGAGGCTACTCTACTGTTGCGCTGACTCATAGCTTTGTCATATTAACTGCTATTGACACTGACGTCTGGATTAATGACATGTTTCCCCTAAACATTATGCCATCAATTAAACCAATCTGAGACACTGAATCAACTTGTCATTTTGAGACAAGAGAGCAAACAAGATTTATTCAACAGACATCAGTTACACACAAAACTGCTGCTACGACTGGGAGAACATAAGCAAAAAGGACCAGACTGCAGTTGGCAGCTAATTTAGTCGAGATGCAGTGCTGGTCCATCTCAAGAGTGATTAATCCTGCACTTGTTGTCCATGCAAAGACCTTGACCAGTGAAATAATAGTAGGTAGTTGCTGCCCCAAGTATCTCAGGTTCTTGTTGACAAGTGATGGGAAAATGGAGCGTGAGATGGAGCAGCAGTATTGCAGAGTCTGTACCGGGCTGTTGTGGGGAAGAGGGAGCTGAGCTGGAAAAGCAAAAGCTCTTGATTTTCCAGTCCATCTACAGCCAAAAATACTGGCACCCCTGTATTTCTTTCACAAAACTTCTCTCACAAAAATTGTTGCAATCACAAATGCTTTGGTATTCTCATGTTTATTTCTTTTGTTTGCATTGGAACAATGAAAAAAAGCCAAATTTAAGATATTTTACACAAAACTGGACAAAACGATTGGCACCCTGAACTTAATATTTAACCTCTGGAAAAAATAACTGAAATCAATCATTTCCTATGAGTTTCTTACACCTCTGTCATGGAGTTTTGGACCGCTCTTCTTTTGCCAACTGCTCCAGGTCTTTCAGATTTGATGGGTTCCTTCTCCCAAATGTTGTTTTGAGATCTCTCCACAGGTGCTCTATGGGATTTAGATCTGCACTTATTACTGGCCACACAGTGCTTTGTCTTAAACCATTTTTGGGTGGTTTTTGAAGGATTCTTTGGGTCACAGTTCTGCTGTAAGACACATGACCATGACCAAGACCCAGCTTTCTGACACCGGGCCCTACATTGCGCCCCAGAATTCTTTGGTAGCCTTTACATTTCATAATGCCTTGCACACAGTCGAGACATCCAGTGCCTGAAGCAGCAAAGCAACCCCAAAACATCAGTGAACCTCCACCAGGTTTGACTGTAAGGGCGCTGTTCTTTTCTTTGAGTTAAAACTGCTAGAAAATGTGGGGATGACGAAGCGAACCACCACATTCCTTGGAGCTGCCCAAAGATACAAAGATGAAAACTTGTATCAAGCAAAGACCCTGACCAGAAGATCATATTCATATGAGGCAGGTTTGATGAAAAGCAGAAAAAGCTTGTTTTCCATCAGAACAGCCAAGTTCACATCTTCAGCTGAGAGTTTACTAAGAGAACAATGTCAACACTGTAGCTGCTGTTCAGACGTGTTCAGAAAAACACTTAGAGAAACAGACTACAGGGTCAAGATATTTGTTTTCGTCGTATCCATGGCAACAAGCAAGGTCACACTGACATGCAGCAGGCCCAGTATCTATTGCCCATAATGGCCCGGCTCACAATGCAGTGGGTTGACATTTTCATTTGGAAAACTCTCTCTCTCTCTCTCTTTCTCTCTCTCGAATTGTGCTAAACCGAGACCAACGCACTCTGAATCTTCCATCCACCCAACTATCCATCCATCCATCCATCCATCCATCCATCCATCCATCCATCCATCCCTACCTACCTTAGCCTGAAAACATGCTTCTGCTAAATCAAAAAAATGAAATACCAGATGACCAGAGATTAAATCTATTAATCTCTAACAGTTCACACATTCACATCATCTCTGGTAAATATCATATTGCTGAATGTCTGTCTCCATGGTGCTGAAGCATTCAATCCAAGGTCGTCTCACTATTTTCTATATTTTCACTATTTCCTTCACTTATTAATGAGCGGTTGATTACATGGACGTGTTCCTCGAGCACGATTCAGAATAAATAAATCAAAGGAAGATGAATGCGGTGCAAAGATTGATGCAGTCCAAGCCAGCCACAGTGTTTCTCTGACAACCTCTGTGTTTCCATCTGCCACCACAGAAACCGCCTGGAAACATCCCAATAACTAAACAAACAGCTAACCGAGCCCTTCCAGACACCCAGAGGACTGCAGCACTGTTCCACAGCTCCTTATTAATGCCCTGCTAACTGTTCAGCAGCAACCTGGCTTAATCACTTAAATCGATCCCTATTTAAAGGGTAGCTCTGGTATTTTCTGAACCCTATTTTCCACATTTTTTGTGTTTAAGTGACTGACTGTTCAATTCTTGGACAAAACTAGATGCAACGTAAATTTTGGATGCAAAGTCAATGAACGTCCACTAAAAGTGCTTGTTTTTGCCACCAATTGGCTCAGATTGTTCTGGACGCTCTTTCTCCCCACTGCCTCTGAGATGGACGTCCTACTTCTTGCTCAACAATTCCCACCATGAGCAAGCACATGGTGACGGTGGCGAGGAAAGACTTCCTTTAAACAGGCTGAAACTTCAAACTACTACAGCAAACACTCAGCTACAAGTAAAAGTGCTGCATCCAAAACCTAACTATTATCAAAATTTACTAAAAATAAAATGTTTGTCAGTGTTTTACTTTTATTTCTGATGTTTTTGGATCAATGTTCCTGCTGCATTAGTTTATTGAGCTTAAGAAGGAGGAGAATTTTCTCAACTTATATTTTATTGCCACTTTGAAACAACAACACAAACTAAAAATGGCGCCTGTCTTCAGAGTGAACTTTGGCCGAAATAACAAAACAAACGAGATTTTTAACTTAAACCCTACACCAAGAACAGACAAACAAAAAGACGACTGCTAATCCTGACCTACCAAAAACAGGAGTCAAAATGTATCAAAAGAAAAAGGCAGTTCACTCCTACTGCATCTGTGAATATTTACATGTGAGGCACAGATACCAAAGGTAACAGGTGAACACAAAGGGGAAAACAAACGAGCAAAACCTCAATATCTAGATAAACCAAGCGCAGGGAAAATCTTTCCAAGAACAAATGGGGATTGACCGCTGCATTTCCCAGCCAAGTTCTCACACAATCTCTGGCACGAGCAGGATCTTATACACGCCTCACAATCAGCTGGATTGACAGCAGCTTGGTTTGGTCAGCCCCAAAGATCCTCAGACTAAAACAGGACATCACCCTCTGGGTCAAAAAGAACAGACACGTTAAGCGAAATGGCAGAAACTAAGCGAAGTACAAGTACTTTGAATTTGTACTTCAATACAGTGTAAAGATAGACAGACAGCTCACATGCAAATTTGGTCTTAACCATCTTAAACAATGAATTCTAACAATGTGAAAAGACAAACATGTTGCTGCTTGTGCTTTGCTCAGAGTTTTTAAAGGTTGGTGTCATCTCGGTAGCTTCATGGTTGTCTTTGAAGTGACTGTAAATCCTCGAGCAATCAAATCAGCTAACATCTCTCTCTCTCTGATACCACGGGGGTTACTTCTTTTACCGACCGGGAACAAATCACCTTTGTGCCGTAAGTAATGGGATGCTAAGCTGCTTGGAGATTTCTGGATGTTTAGACGTCAGGCTCGAGTGGTGATGTTGCCAGAGGGTGGGCTTAATACATGCAAGGCGAGTTAAAGACAAGAATTATAAGATAACCTTTTAGTCCAGTCTGGTTTAGTGTGAGAGAGGCTGATGGAAGTGAACTTAAACAGAGCAGAGAAGTGATAAAAACATACAAGATTTAAAATATTAAATATATATAACAAAGATTTTAAGGGAGAATAAATGTGCAGAGGAAACCTGCAGATGTTGTTATGGTGCTCTGCTGCCCTCTGGTGTTAATCAGGAGTACACTGTGCCGCACAGTCGGGCCTTGAACTGAACAATCTGCACACACCGAGTAAGAACAGGCTGGTTTGCTGCTGCACAAAACATATATATGTACAGATGGCTTTAAAATAAAGAAGTTACTGCAGTAAATACATGAAGGTTCATAACTGAGTGAAGTGACCCAGAAATATTTCAGTGGCAGCCTCGTTTCGAGCTGTTCGAAGTCTCTAAATGCAAACGAGAGGTGCCTCAATGCCTCCTTCCCTATCTCCTTTAGCATAGGATACACTGGACCACCCTTTACCAAAGAAGAGGAGATAATGACATGATAGGGTCTAATCTACATAACAGTAAACATCTTAAAAACTTAGTCGGGTAAACACAGGTGTTTATATTTTTTCCAGTGATACTAATTAAGGTCCTGTTGCATTCAGGACAAACAGAGTCAGGGTGCTGTGGTGCATGCTGGAACTGAACCTTAATTAGTATAATTGGAAACACCTGAGTTGACCCATGTTTCATGTGAAAAAGGTCTACAGCTTCAATGTTGGGCTTTTTTAAAATCTTATTATCTAGAGTCGGACTCTCTTAGCACTGCAAAAACTTCAGGAAAGGGATGTTTTACGACAATTCAACCACAAACCATCAACATCTGAATCTGGATAACTCGAGAAGAAGAACAAGTCCCTGCTGGTGACTGTTCTTATCCTGAAGAAGAGGTAGCTCTGTGCATTGAGTTAACTCCTATAAAAATGTCTGAACCATCTGTTTACTCACTGTACCTCCTGCAAAATGAGCTCTCGATGAAAAAACCTCAAAAAATATAAAGTCTCCTACCAGGAAAATATTTGACTTGATTGGTCCCAGTCCTCTGAAAGCAATAAAAGATGAACTCAACACTGACAGCATTGTTTCTTTCTTTATCTCTGTGGGACTCAGCAGAGGCGATAAAGATGAACAATTGTGCTAAATTATCTTTTCTTATTCCTGCTACGACGCTCATGTCCCACGGCAATGTTTCAGCCAGATAAGAGAAATGTTCTCCATCTTTCAGCGGAGAGATAAGACGCCCCCGAAATTAGTCTGAAAATAAAAAATTAGTTAAGTCAGGAGACAGAGCGGCCTCGGTGTTTGTGATGTCTATCTTTATTAAATTCCCTGCAAAGCCGAAGACAACAAACATTTCAATTCCAACTTCTTTATGCTCTTCATCGCTTGAAATATAATAGAAAAGTTAATCCTTCAAGTACGGCATAATATAGAGGCAATAATGATGGTAAATTTTTGGACAATATTTTACTTTAAGTCTTCATATGTTACGAACTCATGCCAAAGAACCATCTCAAGGCTTCAGAGGGACCTACAACAAACAACAGCAGGTGAGGAATGGGAGTATTGATGTGAGTTACAACAGGAAAACTTCAAGTTCAGCTTTATGGAGAGAGTTTTGGTGGAAAACCCTCAGAAGGTTCTTCATAACTTCAAAAGACTCACCAAATCTTCCAATCGATGGAGACATCGTGCCAAGGCAAATCATCTAATCAAAGCAGCCATGTTCAGCTGTAGGTAGGGTGTTCTTCTCCTTATGAGCAGTGCCGAAGAGCCTTATTTTGGTTTCATCTGTCCGCTGAAGGATTGAGGTTTGTCCTTCTCAACCTAAAGCCCTTCTTGCTTCAGTGTGCAGGCTGAAATCATCACTGCAGATCGCCCCAGGGCAGCCTTCAGCGTCCTGTCTTTTCCACAGTTCGCACCAACCTTCAACGACTCCTCATTGATTTTCCTCTTTCCCCTTATGTCCCGGGAGAGTCTTGACAGTTTCATGAGCGGCAAACTTCTTAATAATGTTGTCGACTGTTGAAACAGGGACGTCACGGTCTTTGGAGATGGAGTTCTACCCTTTAGAAATCTTGTCTTTGGTGATAGGATCACTTCTGATGCTCTCTCTCCTTTTCTGTTGTGTCAAACGGGAATTTCTGTAGAATGAAGCAGTTTCACAATATACGGATTTAAAATCCAGAGTTGGTCAGTGTTGTTCACCAGAACTGTGTGAAACTCTTTGTACAATCTTGAATGTCCAGTTTAGAGTCTGAAAACTTGACATAGGGACCCTTTATCTCGTGTTTCTAGAGTGGTGTGATATTACGGACACGTAATGAATTGTGTCATATTTCTTAAAGGGAGTTTGGTGTAATAGTTTCCCCGGACAGCGCAGGGAGCTTTAGTTTAATTCAAACCACTGATACATATATATTTATTGTTATATAGACAACAACAGTTGTAGTTGTAGTTAATGTAACAGTTACTAGAACACCTGTAAAGTGGAGTAATACATGTAGTTAAAAGCTCCAGTGCTGTTATTCTCTATATCAGCACTCATGGAACGACTCTTGTCCAATCAAATGACTTGGTCGTAACTAACTGTGGTATAATGGATTATAAATGGACAGGACACCGCTGGGTTTAAAAAAATACAACACAAATCCAAAACCACCATTTATTAAAAGATTTTTTTATTCACAATAGAAGTGTAACAAATATAGTTTATTAAAAAGTCTGCTGCTTATTAATATCATTTGAATCCATAAACTCAGAAGATTTTTATATAAATGTAGAACGGCTCATTTGCCGGAATGGAATATTTACATTTTTTTTTTTCAATAATATTAACACAATAAAACAGATTTCCCCACAAAAATTAAAATATTGCATATAAATGCAAAGTAAACTATGTGCAATGGAATGATTATCAGCAATACTTTGTACAGGTACATTTCTGAGGTTGGTTTTCACGCATTTAAAACCTTTAAAAAAGGAAAACGCCGACCCGTTTAGAAATTCAGATTATTTGAGTTCCGGGATCAGATCAGCCGTATTTAGTGATCGTGCACCACTTGTGAAGACGATAATGGATATAAATTAGAAGTTTCTTCTGGGGAAAGTGGTGCATTTTCACAAGAGCTGACCTTATTTTGAATTCCTAAAAAGGCTGGCGTCCCCCCTCCCCCTGTTTTTTTTTTAATATCCACCAATAAAAAAAGGCATTGAAACGCAACAGATCGTCAACACAATATTCAGAAAATCACCAAAAACAATCGACCATTTTAGAAATAAAAACAAAAGCAAAAAAAAAAAAAAAAAAAGTCTGCATGTGGAAATGAGCAGATGTCTGCGGTCCCCCACTATGTGAAGCTAAAGCAGACGTCACACTGACGGCTCACGTGAAAATCCAAATACATTCTGCATTTACTTCCTGTTCGGTTAGTGGAATGACCAGATCTGTGTCACACGAGTGGGAAAAAAACAAAAACATGTTTCTGTTATTAAAGGGCACCTACGGAAGTAACTCGAATGTAGGGCCTCGTGTCTAAAAACTGGGGGGAAAAAAGCAGTGGATCAGCCCTTTAATTACAAGTCGTATGCTTCTCAGCCTTTATGGCTCCAGAATGGAGGGTACACACAGTTACTTTAACATATTTATAATCACCAAAATACAATCATAATTTAAGACTGCAACACCAACAAATCTTACCATGAGGGGGGTTATTCCAAACCGCGCCATACTCAAAACACCAAATGTGACCCCCATCCATTACAGAATACAAATCTAATCTAATCGACTTCAATCAAATCCAGGCAGCTTCAATACCTTAATGTGGTCTAAAATATATATTTTTAAATGAACTTCTGTACGTCATCTTCACACCATTTGTGTCTAAGGAAAGAAACACTGCCTCCAGTGGTCGACTCCGTCATTACCACCCACCATTTGGCTACCTAGCAACTTCATCTAAAATATAATCACCGCTGAAATAGCACTAACTGTTTATTATATTAAATGTTCGTATGATGCTTTACCCAAATAAAACACGAGCTGATAACTTTAAGGGAAGTCAGTACTTGCAGGATAAAATCCAATCACAGGGCGAAGATTTAAACATTAACATGTCTTTATAATGGACACTGAGCTACGTTACAGCGCTACAGTCTGGAAAATCTCACTTTGATCATGAAACTGCGTCCAAATCAAGCAGCTTTGGTGTTTTAACACTAAACTGTACGATGAACACTTAAATAGGTCTGGTTTCTACTGTTAAAGCTGAATATTCCTGCGTGTTTATGTCTGTGTCAGAAACTCTGGAGAATAAATGACAATGAGAAAACGTTAATGTGCGTCTGCCGTGTGTCGATGCACCTCATGTGGCAGGTTTGGATCATTTCCTACGTTAACGGCGCGTCGCCGTCGTCCCATCAGAAAAAGTAACAGGCTCGTTTTTCTCTGCCTGCTTCAACTTTTTTGTGCTTTCCAAGATAAAAGAAAAGAAACAAAACAAAGCAAAACAAAAAAAACAGATAAGTGAACACAAGAAAACAAAAATGCATATAAAATAATCTTCACTTCACATTGGATGGTACATTCATACAATTCCTTTCCACCCGGAAGGTTGTTTGATCGACTCCCAGGTGGTTTCTTTGCCCTCTTTCTGCCATCGCTAACTTTAAAACCTTTCAACACCTTTAATTTATTGGTGATATCGAACCATTCTGGTAGCTTAACAGCTCATCGTTGATGTTAAATTCTTTACAGACATCAGTTCAGGATGTCTTTGTTTTTTGTTTTTTGGTAGATAAATATGCCCACAAAAAGAGTCGTGAACCCTCATGTTTTAGGGTCCGATCACGAACCTTTTAAAACCCACAAGCGCCACCTGGGCGTCAGCTCACAAACCCTCCAAGTCCTATGTTCAGTACTACAGAATAAATTAACACAATCAGCAAAATTACAAAACAACTTCACATGGATAATAAATGCCTCTAAACCAACTAACTAAACAAAAACACAGATTAAAACACGAGGACACTGTCGTCTGTACAGTGATAGAAAGAACATGGAGGGATTTCTCACAGCTCAGAAACTCAACACTTTATTTCATTTGAACCGGGAGGCCTACTGACTCGTACGTCTGTCGTTAGAAGAGTAAGACTACTTTGTTTATTGGACAATCGGGGAACTTTAGCAGCGTTGATTTTGAATCAGGTGAAAATTAAATAAAAGAAACATCACGTGGGATGTTTTTTAACATGCTAATAAGGGATGTGAAGGAAAGTCAGTTACTAGTTTCTTGTTCTCTGGGTTTTTTTCTTCAGTTTCTATAAATTTGTGAGTTTTAGGAGCTCTTCTTGTTGCAAAGAGGACCCGATCAGCAGCGATTTGCAGCAGAAAACAAATTTAGCAAATATGGGGTCATAAAATGTGGAAGAAAACAGAAAAAAAAAGCCATGAGAGCATTTAGGATAAAACCCAAACATGACGGTTGCATCGGGGGTTTGTGAAACTAAATGTCTGAGAAGAAACCTGTTGAGGTTTAAACTGTCACTCGGCTCAGCCACCTCCAAAAGAAATGAACTGACTTCAACAAACTACTTCAGATGTTGCTGTTGACTGAACTTTCTAATGACGAACCATCTGCCAGATCTCCCCGTGACACTTAGGTCTGTTTAAAGCTCATTTGTGGAGCTGAACGTGGGCAACCTTCAAACAGGCAAAGCTAACGAAGTCTTTCAATAAACTAAAGCGACGGTTTCCATCTGAGGTCCAAGAAGTTTTTACCCTCCTTTCATGTGCTTGTAATTACGGGATTTTCAATTAAAACAAAGCTTTAGTTCCCTTAATCACAACGAGTCGACATTTTGGAGTAAGATGTTAATAATTAGTGAGAAGAAGTGACTGTTACATAATGTTCTTGACTTTTCAGACTCCAGCCATTTAACCCAGATTTCACATGTGGTGTAACTGGAAGATCTGACCACTAAGTGTCAGTGTAGTCAAGGACATAACTGGGACTTGGACCTCTACTGGTTCCTGACAGATGTTGGCTGAGAATATATTGAGCATGTAAGATGCATTATTTTAAAATCATTTAACGTGATCCTCAGATGAGTGTTTTCACAGACTCAATACTGAATTAAAAGTCTAATTTTGGTATAATCCTCCTGACATGGGAACTTCACTTAAAGCTCTAAGACTATTTGAAACTCTACCCCCCTTTTTTGTGTGTTTGCGTGAGCTGCTTTTCCCTCCGACTCCTTTTCAACAGTGAAGGCACTAGAAGACTAAACTGGATTTTTTTATTATCTGGCTACAGTTCTGTGTGGCATCAGGAGAAATCTTAACCATAAACTCCAACTAAAATGAGTCGAGCTCTCGCTGAACGAAATGTACAACAATAACAGCAACACAGTTTGTGTCAAATACAGTCACCCCCCAAAGACCCTCCCCACCCCGATGTGTGGAGGATGAAGGGAACTAATGTCTCGATGACACAATGGTAAAGCTGTATAGGGTCAGTATGGCTTTTTTTGTGTGTGAGTGTTCCTGTGCGAAAGGTGAAATACTACAGCAAAGACGAGTGTCTGCGTCTCCTCATAGAGGAGAGAAGATCCTACAGCCGGCTCTAAGCTGAGAACTGGAGGACTGAGACGAGAAGAAGCGATTTGAAAATGAGGGTTCGACGGATACAAAGGTTTGCATGTGAAATCTGAATCAGTCAGTTTCCTCTTCAGTGGATTTAAAAGGTCTAAAATTTCAGTTTTTATGCTTATAAATGTTCAAATTTAAGGATATTAACACTTGGAGAAGGTGGAAGAAGGAAATAAGATTGAATTTCTTAATTTCAAAGACCTTAAACTAACAACAATATTGAGTGTCAACATTTATCCTTGACTTGAAATATTTGGTTTGCCAGAAAATAAGTAAATGAACAGAAAACACTCAAGATCCACTTACTTACTCATCCCCATGCTCCATTACAGCTGAGCAAACTCTGCCTGCTGAGTAAGACTATCAGACGTGGTCGATAGCTCTGCCAAAGTGGACCTTGAGGTCAGACTCTCTTTCTTTATGCAGACGATGGTATCATTTACTTTTAAAACCCTGTGATCACTGATAATTCAGGGATGGATGAAATCCTGAGGGGGAAACTACAAATGAGGAAACCTCGAAACCTTTATCGGTCGAACCCCAGAAATAAAGAAACCAAGAAGGATACAGATGAACTGATAAGCAGAAGAAGAAGAAGAAGAAGAGGGACAGCTTTGTGTAAACGTTGTGGGGAGAATGTGAAATTACTGGCAGGTAGAGAGCTGGTGTGGCGGGTCGTCCTTTGTCACACCAAACTCAGAAGGAGGAGGAAGCAGTTGGGTGTTCAGGTAACGGGGGGTGGTGGTAGCAGAGGTTTAAAGGTTCTGTGGGGTGTGCTGCGTCTTTCCTTTAACCCCCACAGAGACAATGTCCAAAGACGATGCGGAAGTTGGTTGGCGGTGGTGGCACCAGTGTTGGCGCAAGGAAATCAGTTACTTTTCACATACTGAAGCGGTACAGCAGAAGGGAAACGCGTGGGAAGTGAACGAAGAAAGTCAGCCTTGTAATCCTCAAACGAGAGTTTGTTTCTGGGTTTGATGCCCCTCACCCCCAAAAAAAGCTCAGGTCCAAAATATCCACATTTAAGGGAGATGACTGGTGTTCGGGTCTGTCAGTGTTCTTCTTCACGAAAACAGACAGAGCTGTAGCTACGAACAACGAAATCACTGACGAATAACTGGTCCGACTGTCCCTCTGAATGAGTAACAAAAAAACCTGGTGGTGAAATGAACTGCCACTGAATGTGATGACATCTTCAGAGAGTTTTTATAATCTCGTCTCTGACGATGTCACGTTGTCCGGCAGTAAATATGTTGGTTCAGGACTCGACCGGAGCTGAACGAAACAAACCAAAAAAAAAAAAACTGGATTCTACAGCAAGAGTTCGGCGCCGTCAGGCTCTGAACTCGACAGTATTTTGATCCCATTTAAAAATAAAAAGTGAAATCCGATCAAGAGGCATCTGTAACCATTGGGGGGGACTCCAAATGGCTAAACTGTTTTTCAGACAGACAGCTGGAGGCTCAGGTTTACAGGATCAGAGGTTCTCGCACTTGTTTTTTTTTTTGGGATTGGTCCATTACTCCACTTCGTTGGGTATGTCTGTTTTGTCCTTCTTGATAACCGGCAGCGGGTGAGCCTCGGTGTTAAAGACCCAGTGGTCGAATGGTAGGTGGTCGTCGTCGGAGAAGAGCAGGTAGAGATACCTGAAGGAGACACAGAAGGAAAGGATTAATCATCTTACAGATAAAAATATAAGCACGGATACTTTAAGGGGCTTGTTTTCATGGTGGTACAACACACAACACTCCAACAGTTTGGTATTTTCATGACCTTAAATTTGTCTGTCAACCCAACGAAAGAAGGAAGAAGTCTAAATTCTTGTTATTTTCTTGCACAAAGTCAACCTGCAGGGAATGTAGTGATTCTGTCAACAAGGACGAACTCAACACTCGAAGGAGATGAGCAAATTAGACTCACAGTGGGCAATTTATAGAGAAAACCTGCTGCCTACATTACCCACAATGCAACGTGACCACTGACAGATTGGTCAGGGATTCAGGTGTGGTATGCTAGTAACAGCTAATGTTGCCTCTAACCTCCTGAAGGTCTGGAAAACTCTTTCCAAATGTTTCGTTTTCAAATGCACTAACCGAAGCAGACTGAAAGGACTTCCTCAAAAACTTTCCAAACCTGAAGCTTCATTTAAAAGCTGCGTTTCAGAAAAAAAGGTATCATTTCCTTTAGTATCTATTTCCACATCTGTTGAGACATTGTTGTCATGCTCTGCAGTTTCAGAGCGTCTGGCTCATAGTGTGTTTATTTATCACCTCACACAGCACTTTCACACTTAATACTGCTACACCTGAAGTATATAAACCAAAAGAGAAGAAACCCATGACCTACTGACATGTTAAAACCATCAACAAAAGACTTTTTGGGATAAAAATTACAAAACATTTCTGAGTTGTGTATGAAAAATGTTTCTAACCACTTAAAACACTCACAACAGCAGGAACAGCTTTATAAATGATCATGTTACTGAGCGTTTCCCATTGAATGAAGTTGTTTAACGTTACTATTGCTGAAAATATGCTGTAGCAAACGTGATCAACTACATCCACTGATAAAAACGTGAAAGCTCTGCGGAGACGTCGTAAATGTTGTAAAACTCAGTGAAATCTTAAACATGCTTCAGTCCTTATCTTTTATCTTCACTTCTCCGAGAAGATGACTCACTTTAGGAGCTTCGCTGTTTGAGTTGTGTTCAGCTTTTGCAATATTTATTAGTAATCCTGCCAAAAAAAAAAAAAAAAAAAGGGACAGATGTGGAACTAAGAGGGGAGGATGGGCTCGGCGGTTTATGAAACTTCCAAATGATGAAATTCAATGTCATCAGATTTATGAAACAACCACAAAATAACACGATGAAACAAAGAAGTGAGAATAAATAAATAAAGTGAGTTTCAGGACAGTTGCTCGGCCCGCCGTAATCACATCAGACTTCATCAGAAAAACAGAAATCTGCTGACTAAAACTTAACGGATTTATCGGAGGAGCTCATCGTCCACGAAGCCCTCAACCTCTACAACAAGTCCCCGTCCTCCTCTGCCTGCCAACAAACCACTAGAAAGCAGTGAGTGACTGAAGGCAGGCAGGCAGGCAGGCGGCAGTGTGAAGTATGGCCGTGTCCTTGGCAGCGGTGGAAAGATGAATACTGGAAGTGGCTCAGCATGATGCCAAGATCCCCGAGTAACATTAGGAGGATTGGACTCACGGCTTAGCTGCTAAATGGGATTCATATTTTGCATCTTGACTGATGAGGTAATTATCATGTTGCCGTCCAGGCCGGTGGTCAGTTGCACTCAAATATTCCTGCAGATGATGATGACGATCTGTGCTGCTTCTCCTGGAAACATTTGGACTCATGTCAAGTCTCGTGACTTTCATGTCATCCAAACGCTGTGACCAGACATCATACTCTGAGTGAGTGTTTGTGTGTGTGTGGTGTAATCAGGAGTCGAGGTGACGCTTGTTAAAATTTACTGCCTATATAAAAGCTGGATTGGATGGCACCTCACCCACCCCAACAGGCTCTGTTAGGCTAACCTTGACTTCCTGTCAACAGCTGTCTGCCAGAGGGGGTGGAAAAACAAAAGAAGAAGAAGAAGAGGAGGATGTGAACGAACGGGGGAGGGAGGGATGAAGGATGCAGGAGAGGAGGCCATAAAGACTTTGATGGAAACCGAGAGGCCGATAAATAAATGTGTGGAGAGCGAGGCTTTGCTGAGGTCCGCTGTTGAACTCTTCAAGATGATTTTAATGAGGTGATGAACATTTATACGCACGTGCCACTCAACTCATACAGGCAGGAGTGTGTCGAAGAGGTCAGAGGTGGCGAGGATGACCAATAACTCCTCAACCAGCTGTTATTATGCAAGCACAAAAAAGCCTTTAGAGGTATCAAATAAATGAATATATAAATGAACATTAACACTTGCTGCGTGACTTAGTTTTCTATAATAATAAACTGTATCGTAATAATATTAAAATTTGTCTTCAATCATAATAAATGGAATATTTTTGCTCTAAGATAACGAGACGTATACCATCAATTTGTCGATTTAAAGCAGTGTGAACATTACTTTTATAAAACGAGGCTATCAAATATAACACTTCAATTATGAATCATTCATTTGCTGTAGCTCTGAGAGACATCTAGGCCAACCTCACACAGGGAGCAGACAGCAAAGTCAGACAGTGAGTCATGGACGTCACGTGACAATATCTAAAACCTTCATTCATCTTTATGAAAGAAGGATCGGTGCACTGTTATGGACTTAAGAAATATAAATAAATGAAGAAATAAAGTCAGCTGTGTGACCACGCTGGTTTTTAAGAGGTTTTATACAAACAGAAAAAAACAGAATCGTCGATTAATTGAGGTTTTTGGGCAGCTGTCGCTCTGCCTCGGCTTCCAGCTCAGTTCTGGATAAAATAACATTAAAATGTAACGTTCATTGATTTCTTCTTTTGCATGGGCTGACACCCCACAAACAACACAAACGCAAACACACACACTCGTTAAACTGTAGTTGTGATCGCTCGTCATGGTTTAAAAAACAGACTGTCCTCCTGAACACAGTTGGAAAGCCATCTGAGAGGGAAAGCCCTATCAGCCAGCAGAAATCACACCGTGTGGCTGACTACACATTTAAAGAGCCATTTGTGGCTACGCACTCACACACTCTGACACACATTAACACGGACAAAGTCAGGCGAAGGCGCGACGGCAGTTAAGTAAAAATATCAGCCGACTATTAAGAGGAAGTGAGAAGTAGTAGCTGCCTGTGGTGTGTCAGGACATGTGGTGTTTTTCACAGTTTCTCTCCCGCTCTGCTATTTTCTGCTATTTACTATTTAAATTAAAGTTGAGCTACTCGTAAGCACATAAATCCAGTTTATGGGTGTGCAGCGACAGACGTGGGTGATAACTGGTCTGTTTTTGAAAATAAGCTCTGGTTTCCGTCCATAACATTTGTTTGTAATTATCAGACGTCTCACAGGAGAAATCATCCAGCTCACTGTGGGTGGATTTGACTCATGAATAGTTCTTAAAGCTACAATATGTAATTTGAAGTGTCCAGATAGCGCCTCCTCACCTCATTTTCACCCGTTTATCATAGTAATTCGTTGTGTGCGTCCTCCTCAAGGACTTCTTCTGCTCTTCAGAACAAATTTTTTATGTCGCATGGATACAGAAACGTGTATCTCGTCATATCTGTGCATGTGACCCGCTGCGGTCTTAAAATATTGCTTTAAAAACGTCACTAGTATGTGGAAAAACTCAGGTCGCCTCTGATCGACCTGCAGTATAAATATGTTCACCGAGAGCGGTGCTTTGGATTTACAACGTCTTAAAATGAGGCAACGTTGAAGCATCTTGCTGGTCTCGGGGGTTAAAGCACCGTGAGATCGAGCCCAACCGGAGAACTTTTTATATCATCCTCCACCGCTTTCATTTCCTGTCAGATCTTAAATCTGTACTATCTGATAAAGGCATGAAAATGCTGCAAAAATGGAGCAATGTCTGCGTGTAGCACCTCATTTTAAGTTGCACGTGTCTTTGAGTTGCGGGCCTCTAACTTGCAGGCGCCTAACGAGATAAAATGATTTAGTATTTTACATAAAAAAAGCCGAATGGCTGAAAAATGAAGCCAAAAGTGCCAAAAACTGCAGTTCCTCAAACGTCCACTTGAGGCTGGCTCCAGAAACGAGTCAGTCTATAGCTAATTTCCTCGTTCATGACAACTGTACTGAGGGTGAATTTTTATGTGACTCGCCCCTTTAAATTATATTAAGGCTCAAATGATGCATATTAAGGGAAATGGCCACAGGTGGCTTGTTTCCATCCAGTCCGACTCAGCTCCACCGGCTGCACGTCTTTGCCCATTTGTGGACTAGCTGAGAGCTAAATTGCTGATGACTTGAGCCACCACACTGAGCTTCAGAAACCTGTGGGTGACCTCACGGCAACGGCATCCATACTTTACAGTCTACGGTACTTACACAGCCGACCACAGACATAGAAATAACAGAAATTTAGCTTCATATCAAAGTCTGACAGAAAGACTGAAACATACAGCAGCGCAGTCTGTGTGTGTGTAGTGCAGTAACCTTTCCGGTGACCTTAACCACTCTCTGGAGATTATTCTGAATGAATGACAACATCATACTTTGTGTCGGTGTGTGTGTGACTGTCAGTCTGGGGATGCAGAGTCCTGGTCTCTCCATAAAGTGCGATGACAGCACAATCACAAGATGACAGAAGTGTCGGGTGTTTGTACAGAGACGTGTGTCTTACTTGAGTGTCTCGGCCAAGTAGAAGCTCTGCTGTACGTCGTCGTGGTTGGGAGTCAAAGCGTAGACGTCTCTGACGCCGCTGTAGCCTGCTTCCACTTTGCAGTGCTGCTCCAAGGCCTGAATGAGACACACCGCAGGAAGAGAGACACAGGGAAGACTTCATTAATCAAGCTCTTTGTCTACTGTACGGCAAACCTGATTAAAATAAACTGACCTTTTGTTAGCTTCCCTCCAGATTTGTCTCTTACTTTACCCAGTGAAATAAAATACGTCTAAACTTCACGTGCAGGAGGACAGATGGGAACATTAACAATTCAATTAACAAACCTGAACAGCCTCCCATCCCCACTCCCTGTATTTGGGGTCATGGGTGAACCTCCACATGTACATGTAGGTCTCTATGACCTCCGGGCGGAGGATGAAGTATTTCTCATTTTGGCGAGTGGCGATGGCCTCGACCCCGCCGTCGAAACGAAACGCCTCGGGGCCGAGCTTCAAAGCTGGAGAGGAGAACAGATAAAAGAGATGTGATGTCAGTTATAAATAACAGAGTACATGGGACACAAAACATCATTTATAGGGAGATAACATTAAAACATATTTATTTTCTGACAGTTTTTTATGATTTATCTTCCATATGTTCACATTTTATTAAGTCTAAGTTAATGTTCACCCAAGAAATTATAGTTATTCATAAAGTTTCTGCCTTTAAAACATGCTGACTCATAACATGACTTGAGGATGGATTCAAATGAGGGAGATTAAAACAGTAATTCGATTGAAGATAAACATAAAAACTCATTAAAATAAGATGAATAAAGGACGTGCATTGAAGAAAGAGGCGAAGATGCTGCTCTTATCAAATATAACTCCATCTTGAACTAAAACCTTTCTCTGAAGAAAAAGTTTCTGTTGTCTGTCTTTGTGTAAATATTTACCGGTTCTGGCGTAAGACTCGTGACAGGTCCGGGCGATCTCGGCGGCCATCTCCATCTGGTGGCCCGTCTTGTCGCTGGGCGCCCCGTCGGCTCCTAGAGCGATCATGCCACCTGCGAAACAGGTCAGATGACCCATCTTGTGCTCCAGAAGGCCGCCCTTCCACTCCGCTATGTAGGTGAGCCCGCCGCTCGACTTCCTCATCAGGTTGGTTTCTATCGCCTGGAAGAGAAGCGATGATGCAGACGTGAGTCCAACGCTGGCTAGAAAACACGACCTGTACAGTCATTATCCTCTTCTCGTTACCACATGCGGATTTTATAACTGTATTTTTACAAGTGGCAACCTCCGTGCCTGTGAAATGAAGCCAATTCAAAGTGCCAAAAACTGCAGTTCCTCAAACGTCCACTTGAGGCTGGCTCCAGAGCTACAGATTGTCAATTCTACACACTGTCATTGTTTTCTTTTTACATACATCATGTAAAGTAAACTGCATCTGCACCTGTTTTCCATTTAAGGCAGCTAGTAAAAAGATCGTTGCTTTAAAATACAATCAAACTTTTCTGACAACAAACGGCCGTTAACTCCACGTGGTGGATGAGATGTTTGGGAAAATCCTGTATCTGGTTTGTGGAGCTGAAAGCAACAACAGCTGAGCGGCGACAGTTTTTTCCAGAAACAACATTTTTTTTTGCTGTTAATTATAATTTCCTGCAGGCTATCTAACTTCTGTTTATATCTGCAAACAGTTAAACACTTTAGTGCCCGGTGGACAAGATGTGTGTCCTCCTGACAGAGTAAAATGTTAATCGTCGAAGACTGCTTCCTTCTGCACATCTTCCTCCTTGTAAACAATTTATGCACAAACTGCTTGACAGAAACGAGGAGATGGATAGAACTCAGTGTACGAGTAACAAGAGAGTTTTGGTTCTCTTCCCTTTCTCTTCTTCTTGGCAAACAAATGAAGATCGCCTATAATCCTTAAAGATTGGGGGGGTTATGAGTAAAGTACCCCTGCGTGGTTAATCCTGTATTTTAGTCGCCATTTATTTGCTCTCCTGTGTGTGACAATCGGAGAATCAACTTTCTCCGGCTGACACCCGTCGCTTGTCACCGCAACAGAGGAAAGTTTTCTGCAAGTGTGTGTGTGTGTGTGTTTGTCTTCTTATAGGAAAGTGTGTTTAGCTCCGTCTGTCTCATTATCTTTCCATCTGCTCAAACTCTATATGTCCTCAGGATGACAGGGGAAACACTAAATGTTTGAAGACTTTGGCATGACAGTGACCAAAGTCGAAGACAGAGAACACTTTTATTCATGGTACTAACGCGGACATAATTCAAATGATTCCTTTTATTATCTAAAGAGCAACACTTCAATGCGAGCTTCAAGGTTATCCAGTCGACTGGATTCCTATAATAACCCCTGCAGAAGAACAACAGTCCACTCTTCGATATCTAAAGCTGACCTCTTGTTTGTGGTCCGCTATTATCAAACAGCCATTTATTATAACCCGGAGGGTGCATGAAGGATGCAAAACCCTGTGGAGAAAATCCATGCAGCTCACCATCTGTAAACAGCATGTTTTTGTCCATTCAGTGAGAACACTTTGTAATTAGAGGTCACCAGCTGTAGAGAGCATTTTTCACACACGATAGTCCACAAACTGTAGATGTTCACATGGACCAGTCTAACTAAGCGCAGTTCTGTACAAAGACTGTGGGGGCAGTGGTTGAGCGACATAGACAGTGAATGAGAGTGAGGGAGTGCCGGCATCAATCGGTGCATACGTGGTGTCACCCGTAGGTTTCCGAAGTTCTGACGCTGAAAATCTGTGGCCATGTCGGCTGTACTGTGTAAATATCAGCAAAGACAAGGATCATCAGTGAGCCAGCCTCAAGTGGCCGCTCAAGGTATTACAGGTTTTAACACTTCCACGTTGGGTTCATTTCTCAGCCATAGAGGTTGCCGCTTGGCCTGAACATAACCTCAGAGGGCAGCAGACATTTAAGACCAGGCAGCACCCAGGAATTTTATTCAATGAGGATTTTGAATCATGCCTTTAGTTTTTATGAAAACTAGAAAGCTAATATCAAAATAAAGAGTGTGAGCCTTAGGCTACACAACGTTTATTATTTCTAGGTCTGTCCTGATCACTGTTTTTTGGCCTCCAGGGCTTTGGTAGTCATCAACAGTGAATATCTGAAGCATCCAATGTGGGAGAAACGTCGCCCTGCAGAGCCAGAGCATTTTAACTGGTTCAGGTTTTGGTGCATTACTCAGCTTTTCAGAGGACATCATGACTGCAGAGAAATAAATATATTGGACGGATTTTCCCAGTTAAAAATGGTAATTACCGGATAATGGAAACTCTGCACAACAGCCAATGACACAACGCAGCGATCAGCAAATTGCTGTATGCGTGTACACGGAGAGCTCCAGACGAATTTTGAGATGACTCAGATATTTTGGTAGGAATCCAAACACTGTTTAGTTCTCGGTAAATCTAAACATTTCAAGGTTCAAGCTTTATTTTTGATAGAGACAGCTGAAGAGTGACAGGAATGTGGGGAGAGAGATGGGAATGACATGCAGCAGATGGCTGCAGGTCGGATTCGAACCCTGGGCCGCTGCAGCAAGGCTTCGTACATGGGGCGGACGCTCTACCAAGTGAGCTAATCGACACCCCACATCTCAATTTTGATTTTTCTTTCAGTTTGGATCTATCAGTTGTGCAACAGGAAACAGTTCTCAGTGGTAGAAGTGCAACAGATTGGAAATTACAACCCACTGAGCTCAGCGCTATGACGTGACGGCTGGGACAGAAAGGTGGCTCAACTCCAGTCAGAGACGGCGCCTTCATCAAGCACCGTGTTTCATTTTCCACACAGGTAATGCTGTGACATTTTGCCATGTTACACATCATGCGTTCAGACTTCACACAAAATCATGAACCTACCTCCAAATCAAGGTGAATAAGACACGAAATCAATGATACAGTCGAGGTTAGTACAAAGTCGTAGTACTGCAGTGGTAAAATGTGAAGTCTAGAGCTGCAACTAAACAATCGTTTTCTCAGTTAATTGATAATTTGCTTGGAATATTTAGTTCAAAGTGCAAAAATATTCAGTTTGTTAAGACATAAACGAGAAAAAAGCTGCAAATCTTCACAAATTTGAGGCTGAACTGGAGATTTTTGGGCATTTTTGCTTGGAAAGTGACGACAAATGATTGACAGATTATCAAAAGAGTTGCTTATCGATCGTCTAATCGATCAAGTCAAAGTCATCTCAACCCTTACAGAGGACATTTCTGCTCTGTGTGTGTGTGTGTGTTACCTGCAGGGCATCGTAGTACATCTTCTTGCCTTCCTCATCAGTCCTGTCACTCATCAGCCAGGCCTTCAGCAGGTACTCATAGAAACTATCACCTAAGCCACCCACAGACACGTGATCTGCAACACAAAGATAAACAGATTATGAAAACACACACAAGCCTCCTACATGCATGCTGCTTTACACCTCCATAGATCATCCTCACGACACACGGCGAGATGTGTGTGTTTAATATAAAGGCAATATACCTGCAGTGTATAATATAAGTGTGAGAGAGGTTGGTGAGCCTTCAGCCAGCCGAGTTATACTTTCTGTATTTCCCCTGCTGATTGTCAGTGAAGGCTCATCCATATGCATGTGTCATTAACGGAGTCCAGCCCTGTTTGTGGAGCGCAGAGATTAAATGTCAGCTGTGATCATCTTGAAGCGGAGAAGATGGTTCGGTTTTGAGACGATAAGAGAGGCCGAGAACGCGACGAGTTAAATTGTTAAAGCGTGAACAACGATCCAGAGAGAGATGATTTAAAATAGAGCTGTGTCAAACAAAACTTCAGCTGACTGATTATAAAGTCACGATCATTAAACATATTTATAATATAGAATTATAAACAGAAGCTTTTATCCAACGGCCCTGATCTGGTAGGAACTGGTAGGTCGTTCCACCGACGGGGAACAACAGACGAAGAAGGTTTGGATTGCCTTCAGGGTACGGGTGGCAGAGCCAGGCGCCGTTCATTGGAGGAGGTAACATATGTCTGTATGTGGGTGTGATTTGAATTTAATGCAGGCTGCTACAGGTAGCCAGCGGAGCAACGCTGGGATAAAACATAAACCTGCCAAACATGACTCCTCTCTATGTCCAATATATGAAAGACACAGGGTAAGCACTCGTGTGAGGCTGCGGTGCAGAGATATTTTTCAGACATTAGGCTGCAAACATCCCTGGGTCATAATTTATTCAACAAATCCCATCGCCGTTGCATAATTTCTTTCTAGATGAAAAACCCTCTCTGACTGAGACAAGCATAAAAGCGTTTTTTTTTTTTTGTGAGTGAGAATTTTTGTCTGTTGAAACTTGCTGTTTCTACGCAGCATTCCTAATTGAATATGTCATAATTTGCATAAAATACTCGGTTGGAAACAGTCACTGGCTGTGGTTAAGAGTGTCGGCTAAATGCCAACAATTATAACAGTGGATGTGCTTTCAGGAGTTTTATTCATCAGATATCACGAGTACGTAGAGCAGAGGGACAGATCCATATTTAACCATTACAGACAACAACAGCCATGCAAATCAAGGGCTGGGCATCAAAAAATATACCAGACAGGACTTCTAATAAGCTCTGAAACATATCAGGAGTAATAATAAAACTGGATCAAAGGATTTCTAATTTAACGCCACAGCTTTCTTGTGGAAATCAAAAGAAATTGCCCAGACAGCGACTGTCCTGAACAGATGTGACACCTTTGCAAAGTAAAATTGGTACCAAAGCAATTAAACATGAGAAATAATGGAGTTTAATTCATTTCAGAGCTGAAATACTCACGATCTGGCAGCAGGGGGGAAAGAAATCTCTCCATATCTGAACAACTTTAGAGACACGACTCAAGCTTTTTCGGGTAATTTCAATTTGCCTCACTGCCTCTGCGTGTGTCCCATCCTATTGATTCAGACGCCACAGTCGCACAACAATAAATGAATGTTTCTGTATGCAAAACGATGTCTCAGACAAAGTCAGGTTTTTAAGCCGTTATTGGTCTAATTTGCCTTATCGCCGTGGTTCTTGGTAGGTGGTTTAAATGAGAACACAGCAGGCTAAAGAGTCATTTTTTTCTGATGTTCCTTAATGCTGTGTTTAGTTCCTGTGACTTCAGACTTCCTGGAGCTATTTGGTCAAAATGGCCACTAAAGACGCAGACACTTGTTTCAGGATTTAAGATAAACCAACACTAATAATGGGACTGTTTGTGTTCAACCTGCAGGACGCTGTTAGCTCGTGCAAACATTGAAATTAGACATTTTGGAAATACTTACTCATTTTCTTAGACAAAGACGAACCACAACACTCCTGCTCGCTTGAGAATATCAAGACCATTCTTTTATCTGCCCACGAAACATGAGGCTAGTACCATAAGATGAGCTTAGCTTAGCATAAAGACTGGAAACAGAGGGAAACCGTAGCGTTTTAGTTGGCTAATTGCGATGGCTCCTCCACCTGACCACTAGGTGTCACTGTTTCTGTCCTTGTGGTGGTTTTACAGGTGCTGAATGGAGGGGTCATCCCTAACCCTGCAGACGCTCTCCGCTCTGCTCTTTCCAGCTTTTGCATGACGACGGCATGCTTCATACACACACATACATGCCTTTACACTACTGACTACTGATCGCTACATGTTTATCTGATTTTCTCCCTACCACCTCGTGTCGTCTCCACTCCTTGTTGCAGTCTTTGAGGCCGGCTGTGACATAATTAACGTTTAATTTGTATAAAAACTAAAAACTCATCTGGACTCTGCTGCTGACGACAAGAGCTAACGGTCTCCTACCTTAAAGTGGTGTCGATCTTCTCATCTAACTCTCTGCAAGAAAGTGAATATCCCCCAAAAGTTTGAACTGTTCCTTTAAGAACTTGATCATCTGATATAGTATATAATATAGATATGTCAAGGCTTGTCGCTGTGAGTTTGTGAAAGTCAAATTCTTCTCTGCAGTGGTCAAAAACCACTTAAAGCTTTTAGCAAAAGGATTTCGACATCAGCCCTTCTCCTGCGTCACTTCGATTATATCTATTCTACTCTGACATGTGACATGAGAGGCTTTTTCTGCTCGATTATTCTCCCAAACTATACCCTACACCCCGTCTCTATCATTCATAATATATTTATATACCCGTCTGTAACTCTGTGTTCTCTCTTTTCCTCGAACACCCACATTTCCTCCTCTTCCTCAAAGTCTCACCTCTCTGTCATTATCATCATTACCTGTTCAGCGACACATTTTCAAGAGTCGGATAATGGATTCAAAATTACACCCTGTTGCCACAACCAGTCAGAAACGCAGACACCTGAACGGACACACACACACACGCACTGATGCTAAAGATAGGAGTTGGGGGTGGAGTGAGTGTGAAAATTCTTGACAGAGGTAAATAGCGGGTTTGCGGTAATGTAAAGAGAGTCAACAGGGTTCAAATGGAAAGAGTGATGAGAAGGAGTGAGAAGAGTCGACACGACACTTGAGTCGAGGCGTGTAAATCATGCAACTGCTCGCTCGGTTTGTCATCATACATCAATAAACAGAAAACTCGAGGAGAAACACTGAATGAATCGTCTTTTTTAAGATCCGGTTTATCTGCTTCTCAAGGAAATTGATGATGAAGAATAATAAAAGATGAATTAAACTGTTAATAAATAATAATAAAAAGGACATTTTTAAATAAATATTTCAAAGTCTTAATGGACAAAAACTAAAAGCTGCCTCACTGTAAAGGCAGAAACTTATGATTATTTTTTGTTTAAACTGCTGACGATTTTCTGAACTCATTTTTTAATCGTTTTCATCCATTACATGGAAGAAAATGGTAAAAAATAAGTATATATTCATCCCAAGTTCCCAAATTTCAAATTTGTGTCTCTTTTGTCCCACCAACAGTTCAAAACCAAAAGAGATCCAATTTATCACTAAAAGAATATGAAAAAAGAAGCCAATATTCACATTTAAGGAGCTGGAAACAGTGAATTTTAAGCATTTGTGCTTAAGAAAATTACTTCTAATGAATAAATGGATGATCAGAATAGTTACTTAAGGTTTTGGTTGTGCATCAGGGTTAAAGAAGTCGATCTGAGAGCTCTATTAAGAGCTCAAGAAATCGTGGTAGTAGATCATTTATGTAAAATAATTGGTGGTAAGTTCAAACTCTGAATCTGAGTGGGAGCCGGTGAAGTGATTGTAACATCACAGCGACATGTGCATTCCTGGTTTTAGTCAAATTACAGGTGTAGGATCATTATTTTAAAAAATATCAGTATAAAGTGCATCGCAGCGATCTAGACAGGTTGTAATTTGCATGCATTAGTGTTTCAGTGTCGTTTTAGGAAAGGAGAGGTCTAACCTCGGTGACAGTCCTCAAGTGATAAATGCAAATTATATTAATTTTTCCTGATATCAGCCTCAAAGTCCAGGTTACTATTAACTCAAAGATTGCTGTGATTTTCATTTTAATTCCTCCGTATTTAGATGTGACAATCTCCCTCTCACTTTCATCTCTGCTCTTCTGTAGGAAATTCTGATTCTTGCATTTGGATCCGCAAAACATTTGACCAGATTTATGCAACAGTGAGCGTTCATTATAAACATACAGAAGATTGTTGTGAGCATTGAGGCACACCTCAAGAACTGACGGTTGGGATGGTCCGCTGATTAAGAGCCAAAAACAAAAAAACAAAACTGACAACTTAAATCTGCTTTAATGCGAGTGTTGACTCAGCAACTGGAATATCTTGCTCTGAGAAGAAAAGCTAATGTCGAGTAGCAGCGTGTCACCAACAGTTTAGCTTAGCAGCTGCAGTATCTGGTGAGTTCACTGTAACTGACTCGCATGTGTCCAGTACAGCTAGTTTTAACAGTGCAGTGTGTTCATGATGAAATCAGTTGTCTTGCTAAAAATACTGAGCTGAAAGGCAGTGTTCCCACTCAGACATTGCCATGACACTCAAGTAGTGCACAAATGGGACATGTAGGAGGAAGGCAAGAGAGAGGAAATTTGATTGGATGTGTTGGAGGGGTGAGGAGAACTTACGTTGACCCCACTGGCCGCTGTTGGGGTTCAGGTAGTTTGGGTAGAGCCCCTGGGGTTTGTCCAGGCGATTTAGTACTTTCCGGATGTTCATTACCTAAAAGATCAACAACAAATGTGTCAAGCAGAAATCAAGAAAGCAGAAATCATGCACAAAACACACCAAAAAATTGTGTTATCTATTCTCATTTGAGTGCGTTACCTTCTGCGCAAACTCAGGATTCCCGGAGAGTTTGCTGAGGTGCATGAACTCTATATGCAGGGTGCCGTACTCTGCCAGGATGCTGCTGCCGCCTGAAGCCCACGGCCAGTTTCTACCGATGCCGCTGAGCAAAGACAAAAAGAGAAGGAGACGGAGGTTTAAAAAACAAACAAAGAAGAACAAGAAGAAGACACTGAACAACTGTCGACGGTTTGATAAGCTGAAAATGTGATGCTCATGCAGAACCATGTCAACTTATTCAACAGTTTGTCTTTATTTTTGTTTTTTACTTTCTAACTTGTAGATTAAGGTAGCACTCAGGCGCTGCGGTGACAACACTGGTTTTTCCATTCGTTTGAGTGGGGCTAATTCAAAAGAGGCAGTGAACTGCGGCCGAGAAGTTGAGCCATATCCAACTTTTAGAAAAATGCAGCCCAATGTCACGCTGTGGCCGCCAATCAAACTGGTCACACCTCCACAGTCAGTCTGAAACGTCTCGGAAACAGAGACTATCTGATACTCCACGACTTTGTGTATTTCATGTACCAAACGCTGCAAAATAGTGACACAAAGAAGTTTCCTTCGGTTTGTGTCCGATGGTCTGAGAACGAGAGCGAGCAGTGGTCAAGTGACATAGACGGTGAGTGAGAGTGAGCGAGCACTGGCATCGATAAAGCCGGTTAATCAGCGGTTTCATTCGGCACAATCCTGTCTGAGGTTCTAGTATATAGAGTATGTATAGTTCTGATGTCTTCAGTGTGAATGTACACTGTAGAAAGTTTTAATTAATTTAATTAATTCCTGCTAATACCCGCAAGTGCTCTGTGGGCAAAAACACAAGAATACAGCACAAGTCGTGTTAGAAAAAGCCATTCATCAGCCCAAGGCGAAACCTGCTGGTTTTGATACCGAACTGACAGCTGAAAAGAGGCGATAAATCTTCAAAACTGAAGACGCTCAGTGACTCAGCAGTCACGCTTCAAAATTGTAAAGACAACCAAAATGTTTCTGTAATTTAAGTTATTTTAGAAATCCATTAATATTCAT
The DNA here is from genome assembly GCA_036365135.1 of Miichthys miiuy. Classification (NCBI taxonomy): domain Eukaryota; kingdom Metazoa; phylum Chordata; class Actinopteri; family Sciaenidae; genus Miichthys; species Miichthys miiuy. The sequence continues at coordinate 19,912,290 of CM071620.1, forward strand.
CATCCTTTGCTTTAGTGACATTTACAAATAGATTCTTAAAATGGAGTTACATTAATGACACTAAAAACTTCACACTCCATCTGTTGTACTTGTTTTTCCTTTGGCAGCCCATCTTATCTTTGTCGGTGTCTATCTGTCAGTCAATCAGACACCACCCTCTCCCCTGATGTTGCCTGTAGTGATGATGAGGGTTGCATCGACTCTCAGGCCATATGTGAGAATTACCAACCCCGGTATGCTTGACAAGGACAACAGACCAGCTGACAGGATGTGTGTTGAACCACTGACAGATCACTTCCAGGCTAAGGAATGACGACTCTAGAGGCAACACTTCAACTAACTACTCATGAATACATATTAACTACTCACTCCAGTGTGAAACACACAGCGGGACGTCTGGTGGACACGTGGACATGAGCAGCACGCACGCAAACACACATGGGAGAAATCCAACAAATGAGAAAAAGGAGGAGGAGGAGGAGGAGTGTCAATTGGGAGAAGTTCCATGCACACACACATCTCTTCAAAGAGGTGGATGAACATACTAATTATCCCCCCCTTCAACTCATCATGCTGCACAAGCCGTAATTTGTTTCCCATTACACCATGGATTTAATCAAGTCAACCAAACACAGAAAGGACCACAGCGGCACGAGGGAGCGAGCGGAGAGACACAGATCAGGGTCAAAGAACGGGTGAGGAGGAATCCCATCGCTGAAGACCCTCATTAAGCTCGGAGCAGTGTGTTTGTTAGCTTTAGATGGGTGCAGACGTTAAAATAGGACATTAATGTCTATGATTACCTGCACAAAAGTTTAATGTATTCAGGCACATGGCTGATCTGATGTATTGTTAGCTTAGCTACAGAATACACAGCGTGGTTTAGTCCTCCAGAAGAAGTCCTTTGTCTCCACAACCCCCAGAGTCAACTGTAGACTTTATCCGTCTATCCATCTTCTTCAATCCTTTTATAAACCCCGTGATGAACGATAAATCCCGTCTCTTGGTAAGGGGTTGGCAGGGAGGCGAAAACACACACCTTTCGAAGTCACCCCTGTCCAGCCCAATCCCTCCCAAAGCCCCGCTGTGAGAAACACTAAATCCCTGTTAAGGAGAACAAAACAAAAGACAGCAGGGAAAAGCTGCTACGTAAACCCAACAGACACAAACCAATGAAGAGCAGACATAAAGTATAACACTGGAGACAGATAGATGAGGGTGTGTTTGGAATAACACTAATCTGGCCGGGGTGTCTGAAAGTTTCAGAAAGATACATTTCAGACCATTTGCTGGCTGGAAGTTTATTAGTTTAAAAACCAGAGCTGTCAAACTCAGTCTACTTGTTTGATCACATATATTGAAGTTTCTGAAAAAATATGACACTGAGAATTTATTTAAAGCAACAATATGGAAATAAACCCCTCGTACAAATAAAAGTTGCATTCATAAGCAATGAAATCCATGCCGCAGTGAGGCCAAAACAGTCTTATTTGGTCTGGTATGAGCAGCAGTGGAAGGTCGGCAGGCAAATCAGATTTATTTCTCAAATCAGATCTTCGAGACAGACTGTCCACACGGTTATTTGCAAGCAATCAGATCAGACTGGTGTCCGAACATCGCCAATCTATCTGCATGGGTTGCTGTAACGACGTACGCTGGTGACGACAAGGTTTTCCAACGTGGAAGCAGCTTTGACGATGCAGAAGTGCCAGCAATCCTCCATACTGCTCAGGTAGTAGCAGTAGATTTGACCTTTGTCCTGTCACTGTAATTTTATCAATTGAAGAAACCAGCGAGCCACGCAGGATGGACAATCATAAAACCAAAATATCTACTGTAAGTATTATTTTGGGTTCTACACCACAGATTGCAAAATGATGGATAAATATGTTTGTTTGCAGACTTTGTTAAGTAACTGCCTTAAAAGCTCTAACAGCAACATCTAAAGCATCTCCAACAACATGATGCTCACAGTGGCATCTGCCTGTATGATGAAAACTGAGTTCAGGATTAGACTAAGTTAGCTGCAAACACCCATTTGAATTTCTTTGTATGATCCCTGTGCTGTATTGACAACTCACTTCACTACAAAACACAAAAGACTGAGGCTGGTGAAGAAACCAAATGGACACTAACCAGCAGCATCACTGGTGTCTGAGAGGAGAGTTTTGAATAAAATAAATCGATTAGTCCGACTCCTCACTGTGGCTGCTTGCAGTAATAGCTCAGGGTGAATGAACCGTGATTGAGATAATACATTAATGCTGCTAAAGCCAATAAAAACATCGAGTCAGGGAGCTGCTCCTGCTCCATTTTCGGGTGAAATGAACATGTTGCAGGAGCTAGTGAGGGGCATTCGTGCCCGTGTTCTGATGGAAACTCATTGTTGTTTCAGTCACTTCCCAGACTGGGATTGGAAACTGGCATTCATCCATTCACATACAGCAGATGGGAGTCCACTGTTGTGTTTGACTACTGATGCAGATGTCCTGGTGGCCCAGTTTCTAGAGCGCTGTTACTAAATAGCTCGTTCTACATGCCTTCTCACATAGAATGTAAGGGGACTTATTACAAGCTCAAAGCTATAAAAACACAGTTTGGTTTATGAACTCTCTCTACAGACGACTGCAATACTGCAAAAGTTCTTTGAGGATATATTCTTAAAGAATCCTCAGCCGACTTTCATCCCAATTTGTAGACTTTATCCAGCAATGACTCTTCTGTTAGACTGTAATGAATTTGTCTTGTCCTACAAAGCCTCAGTTTGTTGATTCACCAACAGGAGGCTTAGCCGTGCCTGTCACTCTTCGTCATCACATGCTGATGAGACGTGCTTTACCAAACAGTAAAAATCGAATGCAGCAGTAATCTTAAAATATAATAATTGAATGTTATAGTGACCTAGAACTAGAAGACCGTGTATAGATTAAGCTAAGCTTTGGCCAGTGTATGAAAGCTGATATTTCATTATGAATCAAGAGATCATCCACCTTCGATAGGACTGATATGAGGCAGTTTGTTTGGCTAATAAAATCCCATTTTAATTAATTTGCTTAAACCATGTTTCATCCTGCAACGATATAAAATCCGGCCAGTCACACTTAAATAAATGATTATTTTGGTTTAGTATTACCCTTTTGAATATTCTCGGTTATCCCATACTACATTTTGTAAGTTTAAGAGGACATTTGGGGATATTTAAGCCAAAGAGGACATGGAAAGTTCAGATGAATTTTTTAAAGGCGTCTAAAATGACCTGAAAACTGGGCAAAAACTGGGCTAACTACATCTGCTGAGGAAGATCAAAAACAAACTCTCAATCTTTAAAACTGCCCTAAAACAAGTCAGAAACCTATTGTATAAAAATGCCTGAGGATCTAGACGACTGTCGCAGCTGAGAAATTAAAATGTCACAGCTGGACTATGCTGTTTAAAGAGCATTTCAACAGCTCCATCAAGATAATATATCACATATTTTCTCCACACATCATGCAGCCCTGCTTCAGCCAAAAAAAAAAAAAAACCAAGGGCTCAAGGGGTGCATGCAACAAATATGGATCTAAAGCCTTGACCTAGAAAAAAGTAGGTCATTACAGACAGATGCCACTGTGAATTATTAGGGTTTGAATTGGAGGACATATTTCAGTCCTCTTGGTGTCTTGTCTATCTTGTTTGTCCTTTTGTGGGTGTCCAGTCTTCTTACTTTTCGACCCTCTCCCCACCCATAGCTTTTTCCCAGCCAGCTGTGAAATGACAAATTGTAGCCAGGCTAGTTTTATACCCTGCAGTACATTATCCAGCGGCAACAACAGTGATTTTAATTCTGTGGTGCCAAGCGGTAACCTGGAAAAACAGAAAAGGCATTCCATCTCCATAAATTACCATGTGGCACAAGGAAGTGCCCCCTCACGCTCCTCTAATATTATGTTAGAAAATCCTCCTTTCATTTCATCTGTACTCTGTGGTTGGATGAAGGCTATATTTTGGCCCAGTTTTTTTTTTGTTCTCGATGCCAAACCTTTTACTCCCCTCCTCATCCATGTCATGACCTCTGTTTCCCTCTTGCTCTCTTTTCCTCTCTGTCTTAAAATCCATTGTACTTCTCCTCCAGGCGCAGAGAAAATGTGAATTGCGATAGATTCACAGTTAGCAACTTAATTAGAGGCCTTAAATCATGGCTCCCTTCCACCGCCTCAGGTTACTACCGAGGAGAGCTGCACCGAGTGCACAAGTGTGTGTTTGTTTGCTTTAAAACAAATCTGTGGGTACTATGAATGCCAATGAATGTTGTTAAAAAGTGCTTCAGGGCAGTGAGACGGTGTTACAGTACTACCAATACCATTATAGTGTGTCTGCTGTATGTACATGTGTGTATTCACAAATGTGGGCATTGAAAGAACACACATTAGGATGCCTCCTTCTGCCCATTGGATAGACACCCCTAGAGCCAATCTTCGGCTCCTCACACACCTGAAAGATTTCTCTGACTTGAACTTGAAAATGAAGGCTGCAAAACATGATTAAAATAATTCTATATAATAATTACAGCCCTGATATATTGTCCGATATTTGCTCATCTGATATAGTGACTATTTCTGATAAGAATCAAGAAATAGCAGGACAGGACTATTAAAAATACAGATATCTTGAGAAGATATTTGCAGTAATCTGTAATATGCAGTAATTTTGCACTAGTCCCATCAGTTAATCAACCTAATCTCAACCCAACAAACAAATCAGAACACCAACATGAAGTGCCCTAATAAGCTTTATTGTGCCTTATGATATTGTTTTTTAAATGTGTGGAAGTATATAGCTGGGATGCAGGACTGATCTTCTGAAATAATTTCCACCAGTTGTGTCTTTTTTCTTAGGGAGTAGAGAAAACTGTCTCAATTGACAAAACATACTGTACATCTGGTAACTTCCGATAAAAACAAGCTGAATGATCCCCCATACTGTTCAGTGACTTCTTGTTAAACAAAATAATTGTTTATAGGACTTGTGCTACTTCAAATCATCCATCCATCCTTCAGGAAAGAAAAAATCCATCATAGTCTGAGGAAGATTTCACTCGATCTCTTGATTTTCATATCATTCCTCATTTCGCGACTTCTGCCGCTATGCTGACGACACTCAATTCTACTTTAAAGTCCATTTCTTTCCTGTTAGGTCTTATTCTACAGTTGCACTTTAAAGTAACTTTAAATTAAAATACAAACCCAGCTACTTTAAATGTTAATAAACCATCATCAGTCTTTACTAAGCACAGCATTTCCATACACCCACTGGATTTAAGTTAATTGCCCTATCACATCACATCTAGAATAAAAGGCACCATGACAGAGTGGCACTTCACAGGGTCACTGAGTGTGACAACTAGGCTGTACTAATAGAGCCATTCTCCATCTAGGCCTATTAATCAAACTCCAAGACCCCAAGAGCTCAGGATTGATTGGTCCAGCCTTGAGTCTGTAGCTGAAGGAACGAGTTTTCCCAAACTGGCAATTTTTTTTTTTTTTACATTTTCTTCTGTGAGATAAGAAAGGAGAGCGAGGGCAAAAGAGTTTAAGCTTTAACTTTGCAGTGTCATTAAGATGATGAAATAGCTTTTAGCAGCAGTTTGTCTAGAAAGCAGATACTTTCCTTGAGTTAGTACGCTATAAAAGATGGAGATGTAGGGCCAGTCAGAGTCTCTGAAAGTCTTAAACCTTCTCATGAACTCAGTAAACGGCACCAAACCTCACTAATACACAAACTTTTTTAACATTTGTAATTTTAACTTGATGACTCAATGAGTCTTTCAAACCCTTTGTCATTTATAAGAAGAAATAATTATGTTTTTGGCAGTATGTGTGAACGGGATACAATAATCACCATGATGCCTGTAGAGAAGGAATGAACAGCTATTTTCAGGGTGGAGCATACCTCGACACAATCACATCCCTCCACAACCCCACACACACACACACACACACACTAAGTCAATCACTATGCCTCATCCCATTAAGGCCAGTCAGTATGCAGAGCAGTGGGAGTGATTTGCAAGAGCTTTATCAGTGTCTGACTGTTAATAGAAGAGCTATGGGACATACTGGCCAAAGCAGATAACGACTGGGTAACTAGTGTGTGTGTGTGTATGTGTGAAAAAGTGAGACAGACAGAAAGTGTAAGAGGAAATAGGAGAAGTAGTTGGTTGGCAAAGTGGTGCTATGGCTTCCCTGGCTAAAGCAGAGCAACTTAATATTGTAGAAAGTCACGTACTGTACATACAGAGTACAGACAGCCCATATTCATTTCAGTATACCATTACTTTGAATGTTAAGGTCAAAAATGTTATTTACATTCTTCAACTGGACTAAAAATCATTCAATGTAATAATTTACTTAATAAAGTGACACATTTGTTCAAGGTCCAGTGTCAGATTTTGGGGTCTTTTGTTACCTCACAATGAGACTTTTATATCTACAGACGCTGCAGGACTTCCAGGTGGAGTTCACCATGTTTCTGCAGTAGCCCAGGTTCGTTAAGATCCTAATTATTACCCGACTATGCCGAAACCTTTTCCTCCTGTTTTATGATATCCTTATTAAATTGCTAAACTTTGTCGAATTTAAACCACCAAATCTTTTATTTTACTGATTGTATAATAACGCTTTACAGCAACGAGTTGTACGCTTGATGAATTTGCACTTTTCACACGTCTTTGATAAATGTTTGAAAGTAAAGTAAAATGGAAAGTTTTCTAATTGAGTTCATTTAGCAGGACATTTGACTGGAAGAGACACTTTGACCGCCTCAGAGATGCAATTCTTTTATTATAGTTATCAAAGCTAAATTTAGGGACAAATGTTCCTTTGTCCATGTCGCTTGCAGTCCCACTGGAGTTTGTGGCAGATCAATTGGACAAATCAATCGGCTCTTAGCGGCATTTTCCGCTCAGTTAGTGGCAATCAATGGGTTTATGCACAGAGCGCGAGGGACGAGGGACGAGGGGCGGATCTATGAGTCCAGGGCCAGCCTCTGACACTGTACCCCTGATTTATCAGACATCGCAAATGGAAAAGTTGAAACTGTTTTAAGTCTCTCCTGAAGATCAATCAACTGCATATCAAGAGATTTCCCACTGATCACTCTGATGAATAATTCTATGGAGACTTCTTTTGAACTATCATGACTAATTCAGAGTGCTTTCAGAAACATACAAGTTGCTTAACCCTGGTTTGTTACTGGTCTTTCATGGATGATCAGTTGGCCTTATTAGTGCATGAATTTCCATCAAATATCTGAACATGAATCAGATTCTGATCTCTTGATCTCAGTATATGAGTATATCTGTTGGAAACATCCCCTGAAAAACTTGTTTTCGCTGACCTCCGGTGATGTACAGGTGTACCCAAGTACCCGTGACATCAGTTTTGGGTTTGGTTACGGGTACGACAAAGCACAATCCTGATCACACCGAACCACACCCACACGCTTTCAACCGGAGAGGATGGTGTTAAATTACTCTTTAAAGATCCCAAAAGCCAGCTAGAGAAACAGATCTGCTAAGGTTACAATCACATGGGACATTCGTTTTGTCCATGATATTCTCATACACGTATTTAGTGCGCTCTCACAAGCTCAAAACCTCTTGAGGCAGTTTGTTCATCTTTAGAAATGAACTAAAAACATGTCGACACTTTGAGAACAAATAATCGTTTTGTTTAACTTTGGGACTCATTAATTTCCCTGGAGAAAGTGCAAACCCATATCTTCATTGGGACAAGTGGCAAAGATAGGAAATGACATTTGTCCTGTTCTCTCAAATTAACACAACGCAACTGCAATGCAAACACGGTTTATTTGGTGTAGAAGCAGCAACACGTTTTAAACTGTGGCCTTGTTTCTTGTAGCCCCCTTCGTCTCTCTTGGGCTTTTTTTCGATAGCTGTGGGGTAGAGTGATGAAAAAAAAAAAAACGCAAAGAGGGAATAAAGAGAACAAGGCCATGGAGTGGAGTGGACCTACAACATAATGTCCCAAAACAGAAGACGATACTGGGTCACTCAATGCAAGATGGATGGACTGTGGAAGGACGGGGAGGGAATACAGGAGAGAGGGATGTGGAAAAAGTTTTTTTTTAAATGAAGGAGTAAAAAGAGAGAACGAGAGGGGGGAGGAGGAGAAATGGGGATGAAGTAGAGATGATAATTGGGCCTCATTTGCAAGTGTGTGTGTGTGTTTTACAGATTTTTTTTTCCTCCTCTGCTTCAATCTGGGTCAAGGTTATGTAGGCAGTCTAACAGCTCCCAACTACGCTGCTTCAAAAGTACTTCACTGATGTTTCTTCTCAACAACCCATTCACACAACGTTTTGATCTGTTCAAATCAGTCTCTCCTTTTATTTCGGTCTTACTTGAAGTCGGCGGGTAAAAAAAAAATTCACTTTGAAAATATGTTAAGAGCATACCTGCCAACATTTAGGTTTGACGACAAACCGAAAATATCCTGAAAGCAAAAAAAACTACCTTGAAGCTAAAATACAGAAAAATATAAACACACGCCGTGTGGTGCAGACGTTGGATGTTCTCTGTTCTACATTTGTCTTCTGGAGCAAAATACACTACGAAACACCGCAATTCTCGGTCACGTTTGAGTTCCCTCATCTGCATTTTGCTGTATCACTGCTCTCTTTCATGAAGCGATTGTTCCAGTCCACCATATTGTAAACACCAAATATGTGCATTGATGCATGCGTAACTGCCAATTAATCCAAAAAAAAAACGCAGAGAGTCTAAATTTTGCTCCTTTCCAGGAATGAGTACGATGAATCGAAAAACATGCATTTAAACAAATTACTGGTTTCATCCAGATACCCGACTCTTCTTTTTGATGTTATTCTGCATGCAAGGAGAAAAGTTAGGTGGCGTTCAAGTTCAGTGAGTTGCTGTTTGATGTGTGCATGGTAATATATGTGTGTGTGTGTGTGTGCGCAAGGATGGTTGCAGCGCGTGTGTGCTTCCGAGCTATCATAGCTCAGTCATGCAGGTAAAGTCATCATCACCGGCAATCTGCTCAGGCCTCTAGGGGATACACACATATGCGTGTACATGCCCACACACACACACTTTTTCCCTGGGGTGCTTCTCACTCCACAGACGAGGATAGGTGGTGGTGGGCGGGTGGGTTGGAGGGGGGGAGAGAGCAGAGTCCATTCACCCATACAGACAGAAAGAAAATTAATTTGTCACAGCACGTTTATCGTCAGGACAACCTGCTTTTTAATTAACGGCTGACAAACAGCAGAGAGTCGAGTCCCTCTCTGGGGAGAGAGAGATAGAAAAGGAAAGGAAAAAGAAAAGAAGCGCTCCCCTCATCACTTGTGACTGACAGAGGAGTGCAGACCTTTAAATGGTCTTTATGGGTTCATGTTTTCTTGGACAGATACTGACATCATACAGATGCTAACAGGTGATACTGTGTGTGTTATCTTAGAAAAATAACCGTTATGTAAGACAGAAGATAATTTGTTGTCTACTTGTTAAAAATTGAACTAAAACGATGTGAACTGAGATTTAGCTCTTGTTAAATGTGACTTCTTCTAATGGCGGCATGGCCCCTGAGGCATAAGAGTGATGTTTCGTGGAAGTATCTGGACAAAATAAACAAAATTAACATGCAGCGAGCGTTAAGCAGGAGGAGGAAAACAGTGGAGGGATAACAGGCCGTCTCTTATCACCTCATTTGCTCGCAGTGTTAGCACAAACTGTTTTGTGGTGCCACTGGGGCAGCTCGTCATGAAAATGACTGTGAGATTTATAACCTGTTGAGCTTCAGGGAAGGAGAAGAAGAGGTTTGCCGGGGTGGATCTCTACAGTCTGTGCAGTGCAGAGACGCAGGCTAACCCTAACCCTACTCATCACGTCACTCGGGTGTTCATTTTGGACCCTATCGTTACGTACTCAATGCGAGTATTCAAATATGGAAATTACAAACACCCAATAATGAAGTCATTAGTTTGCAGTCCTTATTGGGATTACTGATAAGGTACGGCTGCCTTTAGCATACTTTAGAACTAATTAGATTTTTGGATCCTCAATATTTATCTGCCTACCAAACATTAATAAATCCAGTTGATATATAACGTACTGCAATGGAATTAATAATGAAATTCTGGAGGCTGGAGCATCTCCCAGCTGACCATGAACAAGTGGCCAGCTCATCACAGGGCACATAGAGACAACCATTCACACTCACATTGACACCTACGGCCAATTTAGAGTCACCAATTAACCTGTTAAGTTCATGTCTTCGGAGAGTGGGAAGCCGTGGTACCCGGAGAAAACCCACCCTACAGTATACATACATATAAAATCATAGAATCAAGAATAATTAACTTGTATGCAGTCCTTATTGGTATTATTGATATGATGTAAGATGTTGATAAAGCCTAACAAAGACTGATAATTACAGTTGATACATGATGATGTGGCACCCTGGTGCAGTGGTTAGCATTGTCGCCGTTTAAACCCCAGCTGGGACTTTTCTCTGAGGAGTCCACATGTTCTCTCTGCGGTGCTCTAAATTGCCTGTAGGTGCGAATGTGCGTGCGAACAGTTGTTTGTTTCAATACGTGATGAACTTGTGTAGTGCCAGCAGTAGTAGTAGTAGTAGTAGTAGTAGTAGTAGTAGTAGCAGTAGTAGTAGTAGTACCTTTACCAAAACTATCTTTTCATAGTAAAAACTGCTGCTTCACATTTTAGCACGTTATGTTCTAAATGAGTTTGTGTGCTCACTGGTGGATGATCTGTAACAAAACAACAAACTGGTTTTATATTACTCTTTTAACTTGTGTGTGTTTCTGATGTGTGTGTAGCAGTCAGCTCCTTTGACCGTTTGTGTCAGAGTTTTAATAAAGGCTGACTGTGGCCCATAACCTTGTTGGAGTACTCTGAAACTTTTGGTTTGTTCTTCTGAGTGGTAGCTTAGTTTCCGAGCGAGGCGCTGGCATGTAGTCCTGGATGAAAAACCAAACAGTCTCTGTCTGACAAGTCGGCTCTGTCATGTAAAACTAAAACATCTCTGCTCCGTGCGCGAGAGCGGAATAGAAAGAAGCTTGTGTTCACTCGGCTCACATCAAGCCTCAGACCTAAGAGCTCTTTAAAGTATCAAACCACTAAAAGAAAAACAGACCTGCCGCCTCAAATACCACCAGAGTGGACTGCTGTGGAGAAAGAGTGTGTGTTAGTGTGTGTGCGTGTGCCCTACCTCTTGAGGTTAAGCAGGGCCCAGGGGATGCCGGTGGGTGTTTTGAAGGCTGGCAGCAGCTTTTCACCCAGCTCCACAGCCTTTCTACGGAATACCTGAGAAGGAAAGAAAGACAGCATCTCATGTATAAGTTGTTTCTCTTCACAGAAAACGGATCATATTGTCCTGACCAAACCTTGAGAAAGAAACTGTACAGAAATAAGATCACAGTCTACAGCAACAAGATTCAGGATCAGACCCTTTACTCAACGACAGTTTGGTTGCTATTTGACCACGTAAACAATGATACCAGACAACTTAAAGGTCCAGTGTGTAAGATTTAGGAGGATCTATTGGCAGGACTTGAAGATAATATTCATTAGTAGGTTTTCATTAGTGTATAATCACCTGAAAATAAGAATCATTGTGTTTTTTTTTGTCTTAAAATGAGCCTTTTATATCTACAGTAAGAGCGGGTCCGCTTCCATGGAGTCCGCCATGTTGAACCGCCATTTTTATGCAATCTACAACTTCACCACTAGGTGCCCCTAAATCCTACACACTGGACCTTTAAAGTTGGTGCGTTCTTGCGTCTTATAGGACAGAAAAGTTTATAATTTTTGCTTGAAAAATGACAAAGACGATTAATCAGTTATCAAAATAATTGCAGTTTAATTTCCCGTCAATCAGCTAACCGATTAATTTAAATATTCTTGCGGCTCTAAACGGTTATGAACTGCAGCTTTAATCCTTCAATGTGTCGTTCTACAACTAAAGAAAGTGACATATACAGAACCATTTCAGGTCTTCTCAAAATAAACTGAATCTGGCAGCTTTAAGCACAATGTGAGAAAGCAGGAAATTGAAGCATTTTCTCTAAATCGGTATACTAGTCTCAGAAAATGTTAAAAATAACTACGAGGAGCAGTCGCACCAGGCAAACCACAGCACCAGGGAACAAACTAAAACCTTCTAAGGTCAGCGCTTTCGGCCAGGGCAAGACGTCTACACAACTAAAGTCAAAGCTCACTGAACTCACAGGTCAAATCCTTTAAAAAGCTTGATTTACATTGGAAATATTATAAAGCTCGATACTTATTGATATGTAAAGCTCCCAGAAGAAGACACCTTCTCTCCTTCCTTCCACTCTTTTTATCCCTTTATTCCAGGCTTTCCCTCTTTCCTGTCTGCCTCTTTTTATCCTTGTAATCTTTTGCCAATATCATTCCCTGGCAGCCTTATTGTTTATCGCAGCAACACTGACGTTCTTCCATCTGTAATTTGAGGAAAATTACAGAGATTCTTTACCACATTTTAGTTTTGTAGTAGGTCACTTGCACTATGTAAAAATGCAATTATAAGATATAAGATGATATAAGATTTCAAACCTCAAAATAATAATGTAATGAGATGTTGGGTGTGGAACTGGAGAAGAAGCATTTCTGGCATGTACACTGAATATTTCAACAGGCGCAGTTTTAATGTGACAACAAAATGGATTTCTGGCCAATTTAACAATGAAAATAAGCAATTCTGGAAGAATCAGCCTACATCTGATTGAACATGACTAATTACAGTTGTGGAGACTAAATGGGCAGAATGATTGGACGATGCACAGGCAAAACATCCAGCAGTGTTTCCACTTTAAACATTTAGAGTATTCCTTAATCTGTCTTTTCTCTGAGGAAGATGACTGTGGATTCCTTAAAGACTCTGCTTACTAGATGTAACAATACTTGAGCTTTAACTTGAAAGTCAAAGTACGAACTTCTCCTAGCAGCAGACAGTCAGCCCTCCGAGCTATGCTCACCAATGTTTGACTTTTTCTCATTTCCTTTGGTATCTTTCAGAATAAGATATCACGGCCTGAGCTGGTAAACACAAACATGTGTTGTGTACTTCAGTGCACTGAGATCCATTTCCACCATTTTATGGAGTTCAACTTTTTCTGAAGGTAACCCTCTATTCCACTTGGAATCGCCACCAGTGTGCGCAGAGGGCTCGGTGTTGCTTTAAATAACTTCATGACTATTCAACTGTAAAACAAGAGCAAAAGAGCAAATATATCTGCATATGAAACTAGGTGACGACGTATCTAGGACCTGAATAAAACTGGGTGACCATGTCCTTTTAAAAGTGAATTTCCTGTCATGTAGCGTGACTTTTGGCCTTTGTCTTCGAACCTGAATGAAGTCGTTGTCACCTGGTCGAACAAAAATACCCGAAGTTACAGAAATAGGCCTCAGACATACTTAAATGTGAATGAACACTGTCTGTTTTTGAGGTTATAATGCTTGTGGTTTGTATTTCTTGATTGTGTGGCATTTTTTGTTACTTTTACACAATTAATACTTGATTGTTGACCTTTTTCAAACTAACAGTAATCATGTTATTGGTTTGAGTCTGAAATGTGATAATTATTTTGTGTTTCTGCTGGAATGAAAACACATTTCCCCTTGAATAACTATCAGCTACAAGTGTTACTGAATTTGATTTTCCGGTCTCAGCTTTTGTGTTAGCATATCTGACTGGACAGCTTTGTAGCAGTCTTAGCCGAGGGGTTATGGTGTCTCTTAGGTGTCTGATTTTGTTGGCTGTAAAAGCGAAAGTACTTCCATATTTGGCTCTTGGCGTGAGTTTAGTCAAGCAGTTAAGATAGAATGGGATTTGGCCCAAGATGTGGTGGACTGTTGGACACTGCTGCCAAGGATTGAGCAGCTTGACCCGAACTGAGCCGCTGCTGTGCACTGAGAAGACGCTACGTTTTAGTTTTTCTGTTAACTACAGCAACTCGCAGGTCTTTTTTTATCCCCGATGCTTGATGTAGAATGAGAATGCTTCTTTGGCAGAGATGCAGTCAAACACATCAAACCTGTCTCTAAACAGAAACAGTCTGACCTACAAATCAGCCACATAAGATAAAATATAGGTCCATATTTTGTTGTATTTTGGCAGCACAGAGATTCATGAGTCAGAAAACAGGTTCGCTTGTCAAAGCAAGGACAGTTAAAGAAATCGAGGATGTGCACGCCAAAAAAAAAGACTTCTGAATCGAGACAATAAATGCAGGAAACCAAGAAAAACTCAATGTTTTGTTAAAAACTCAAAACTTTCCAGACTTACTTGATTTGCTGCATTTGCAACTCAAATCATCTGACACAGCTGACAAATTATGAATTAGGTTTGCAGAAGGCAAAAAGAGAGGATACCAAACATCGTTAAATTATGTGATTTAATTGCACCGGATCATTATCCCTCCAAATATACACATAATTAGCCAAAGACAGCTGTCACAAATGCACCAAATTAGCATTTAAAGCTAGGTCAGCAACACTACCCTCCTCCCTTCCTTCTTCCCTCGTGTTTTAAGGATGACTGCGAGAAAATCACTAGTAAATCACGCACTCATCTCTTTTGTTATCATACATCCGTTATTCTTTTTTTCATCAGTGCAGTAATATCTTTCACACACACACACATATATATACACACAGACGTGGTACAGTAGCATACACTATGTCAGCGAGCTGGCAGCTCTGTTCCCAAAGGATCTACCACTCAGCAGGGTGTGAGAGATGGGGGCAGGGTGGAGAAAAGATTTGTGAAGAAGAAAAGCTCAAGAGACTACTTGTCAAAACAATACGGCAACTTGACAGCTTTTCCTTCAGAAGTCACAGGTAGGAAAATGTTACTGTGAGCTGGACCAGGAAGAGCAGTAACAGAAAATGTGGTGTCCATGTGGAATGAGAATAAAAAGACACTAAAAAGACAGTTAGCAACAAAATCAAGTCTCCACAGGAGGTAGAAAATGATCAGTTTTAAGCATAGAAATATATTTCATTATATTTTGACTTTACTACTGTGAAGTTATTGGAAATGTTTGATCACATCCTCCATCAGCTGTGATGGAGAAAAAAGTAAAGTTCACGGACTTAAGAGATAACTCTGTCCATGGGAAAATGATCTTTTTTAGCAGATGTCTTAGTCACTACAAGACTGAACTAGCAAAGCAGTTTAGTGTTTATATGTGCGGTATTTATTAAGTTTGGGAAACTCCCATGATCTCTAGAAGGCTTTGACATTAGTTGACTGGGACTAGAAATTGTCTCCGCTAATAAGGCTCGGACTACTAGTAGTAAACTGGGTTCCAGTACATATAGGAGTCTACTGCCATGGGAATGGAAACTGGAGCAAATTGCCTCAAAATATGAATACCTTTTGATTATATATTTTACTTAAGTTGGTACCCAAGTAATTGGGGTGACTGCCGTGCCAATAATGACGGTAAAGCACACCCGCTGATGTAATATTGCTTCAATTAAAAACAGCCACAGGGTTTTTCTCAGAACCGGATGGTAAAAACAAAAAAAATTAAAATTACATAGATGTCCATGTCGGACTCTAAAGTTTAAGAGATGGAAAATAGTTTGTTATAATCAGTGTGGAAATTCTTAAGGACTTCAGCTCTTGGTGGCATTGTGTTTTGCTCAAAGGCAGATAAACAAAGATGGACATTGATATGAAAGTCGACGCCTCCCCTTGTAAAACATCACCTTGGGGGTTCTGGGTTGTTGTTGTGTCTTGAATCATGAAATAATAAAAACTTTAAAAGATGAAAATATTGATACACTCACTCAGTTTCTAATATCTTCATCTATTGAAACATATTTGTATCGTATTTCAAAAAGGACTTACGAGACACTGTATTTTCCAAGATTCACAGTGCCACTGTTGACAGCAAATTACCCCACTGTGAGTGCGTGTGTGTGTGCACTGTGGGAGCAGTGTTGAAACAAGGCGTCAGATCCCGGTGATTAATGTCTTTAATAATGCCAGGAGCACACTGAGGGGAAAAATAAAAACACTCCCAGGGACGCACAGAAGAATAAATTAAACACACCTTGTGTCCAAGGCCATCAAGCAAACTGCCAACAAGCTTTAATAAGCATGTGACTTATACAGAGACAGAGGAACACACATGAAGCTTGTAGCTGATGTGGTTTCTTTTTTTTTTTGTATGTTAACCTGATAAATCACTTCTCAGTGTGCATGATTATTATTTTAAATAAGTAGCTCTGAGTATCTGTCATGTTGAGGAAGTCTTTTAAATGATGCGTCAGGTTAGCAGAAGAAGTTTCATCACATATGAACTGAAACATTGAGAACTCGTCTTACCTGCTGAGTGGTGAGGAAATTCATGATCAAAATACAATCTTGTACTTGCTTCACTAGAGAACGAACGTGATTTTATCTACTGGACTTAAAGGTGTGGCGTTATGGTCACTTGGTGACCTTTTCGGACACTCAAGAAAACAAACAAAAAGTGACGCCTCCTGCATCTAATAGGAAAGCTCAGCAGTTTTTCTCCAACACTCTGGAGTTACCTCCTTTTAGTCCAGCCAGGACTACTGCTGGCTCCAGGAATCGATGCCTGGAAACCAGATGGTTGAAGCTTGGTCCACGGAGTACAGAGATAATGACGGGGAAACAATAATCCGATTCTGTAGAAGGGGTGAATAAGAACTATGGACTTTCTTGACTTGTTGCCGAGGGTTGGCAAGCTACGGGACTATCAATGTCGGACTGAGCCTCTTGTTCTGGGGAGTGGATACGAGCCACATTGCCAAGATACTCTACGGGCACGTTTGAATAAGTTTTATTCTTTATGGAGGAAGTAGAAGAGTTTTACTGGAAAGTCTAACACTGTCGAACATCCGACTCCGGTTCACTTCCATTCCATGCGAGCGAAGAGGCGAATAAAACCTTCTTCTGATCTGATGGCAAAGCGTATTTGAACCTCTGCCTCGTGTTGAGCTCAACATTAGTGAATTTTGACTGGGGGAATCACAGCCTCAACCAATAGCATATACATGTGTGTGGTTGACCCCTAAAATGGACTACAAACCAGCAAACTGGCAAAGTTCTTCTGGTTGTCGTGTTTTCATCTATGTGGGACTCGCCATTGAAGTTGGAGTTGAACGGAGTTGTTCCACCCACTGACTAATACAGTTCTAGGAAAATCCCTAAATAAATGAACATTGGTATTCATAAGATAGTCGTAAAGTTTGCTGTGGGCTTTTAATATCAGCCCGGAAATCTGAATGAGTTGAGAAATTAAAGTTTAAAAATGATAATCATGAGCAGTAATCAGATTTGTGGGCCGTGGACAGATGCAATAACCGAGTAATTACCCTACAAACAACATCCAAACTAATGGCGGCGATTCAGGCCAGAGAATCATCGAAAAGACAATCAGAGACACAACAGGACCAGTTAAAACTCCCGAGGTGAGTAATGAAAAGAGAAAGAAGGCAGGAAGAGGGGATGCGAATTTGCTCTACTTTGCTTCCTCCGGAAGTTTTGCCCATTATGTTTGTCCTCCACAAAGTCATTTAATCCAGAGAATGAGAATAAAGTGTGTGCTTTGGAGAGATAGAGAGGGAATGAGAAGGAGAAAGGGAGACAAACAAACCCATTAGAGATGCAGTTACATGCATGAAACTTGTACCACTGGGGAGTTTGAGTGGTAAAACCCAGTTTTCTTGTGTGTGTAATTAGTGTTTTTGTACAAACTGAAGACGTTTCAACATATTGCCTCGTCTTTGTGTGCCATTTTTAAGGCTACTATTTTGGTTTAAAATTAGAAGGTTAAGTTTATGTTTCAAGATATTTCAAGAACAAAGAAAACAAGAGATGCATTCAATAGAAAGCATCAAACATCTGTTTCTGGACTACTTGGGTCCAGTTTCTCCAACACCAGTAGCCTCAATCGAACAAACAAGAAGACGGGATACTTCAATCTTCATCTTTTGTCATTATTATTGTTATTTTTTACCTCTAAGTACACGTAAAACCACCAGCTGGGGTCCAAAGAAGCTCTCTGGAGGCTACTGAAAGGTACTTTTATTGTCATGAGTCACTAAATGAAGTGTAAGTAAGCAAGGACGGTTGAGGGAAAGTGAGTATATCAGATAAGTCGATACAGCTTTTACACAAACATGACTTGATGTTGATGATGCATTTCCACAGGGTATGGATTAGCTCTCATTGCTGTCAACAATGTAAAGGGGGCAACCGTCAATGAGGCGGAAAAAACACGATACAGGCGTTGTCACCGACATATTTGTGTCTTTTTGTAACAACGGAGATTCAAATTTCAGGAAAAGAAACTGAAAGATGACGTCAATGACGCCCCGTGTACTGTAACGAAACACAAAACTTTAACCCTTTGCTGAAAGTCGGCAAAGCTGGTTCACTATATAGAAGTACACCAGCTCTGTTTTTTTAAGAACACAGTAGAAACAGCTACGGCGTGAATAAACAGTTGTTAATAAACTAAATTACTGAGATGTGAGGACCCAACAACAAATACACATTGTACTCTCATTATCTAACCCAATTAAAATAGTTACTGGTTGGACAAAACAAAACATTCGAAGATGCCACCTTAAACTCTTGTGAACTGTGATGGATATTTGCCACCAGTACCTGGCATTATTTATCCCAAACAGTGAATTAATTAAATGATGAAAATGATTGCTAATTGAAGCCCTAGATTGTTGTTTTGTCAGCTGCTGTTTCCAAGATCGAGACTAAAATGTCCATGTTTACTGACTATTTTAGCAATGTGGTTGGGTTTTATTAATGTTATTATAACTATACTAGATAATAGTGGTCCAACATGCAGACATAAAGCACAAATTTGTGAATAAAATGACTTCTGTTTAGAGTGTTTGGTGGAAGTGATGCTTCATCCTCAACTTGAGCAATTTTAGGAAACTATAAAGCACTGTAAAGTTTGACAGGTTCATTTCTACTCTACTTTGAGGATTAATTGCACTTGCAGAATAACCTACAGCCGTCCATAATGATATTGATGAGAGGTGACAGGGAGAGGACACGTGTATGTAAAGAAAAATGAGGCTCATATTAGTGATTAAGTCACGTATAGATTACAGTTTAGAGTGTGTTTAGAGTTGAAAGAAGGAGGTGAAAAGGTCCCTAAAAGGATTTAACATTTAGTACATGGGAGTATGTGCTGTGTGTGAGTGTGTGTGTGTGTGTTCCAATCAAGTTTCCAGCTCCGGTTCTTTAACCAGAAATGTTGGCAGTGTGTGTCTGTGTGTGTATGATTATGTGTTGCAGTCTGCAGAGAGTCGCCTGGACAGCTCCCTAACTAAGATGAATCACCCAGCAGGCCTTGTGGGATGTGTGGCCCAGATTACAGTCGCGTCTGCGGGGACGGAGCGAGCCACGCATGCCGACACCTCTGCCTGCCTTCTCCTCCTCCTCCTCCTCCTCCTGGACCCTGACACACTGCCCTCCTTCTCCCCTCTGTCCTTCATCAGCTCCTCCCTCCTTGTTTCACAGACGACCCCGCCACTCCAGGAGACCTCATAAGTCGTTTCTCTTCCTCATCATCTCACTTCTATTCGCCCATGTATAAAATTCTTCCTTACACTCCATCTCACCTCGATTTCCTTCAAGTCCTGTCTTGTCTCTAATTTATCTGTCTGCTGCTTCATTAACTGGCACACACAAAAGTGGAAAGTCTATTTATAAGCTGCTATTTACATCTACAGGGTCAACTGATGATTAATCAAAACGAGCAATTTTGATTGTTTTAGTTAACGATTTATCACTTGTTAATATTAAATAACTTAGTCCTGCATCAACCTGTTGGGATTTATCTCGCAACGGGTAATTAGAAATGATTAAAAATAACAATAGAAATCAAACTAACCAAGTGGAAACAAGGCCATGGCCTGGTTAACTGTCCCACAGAGGCTAAATACCTGGTTTCCCCAGCAGTCAGTCAGAACCGAAGAATGGATCGACAACCAAGTCCAGCTGCCCCAGATTCAACGCTTATCAAAGAGGGATGACCTGGACGACTCACAGCGTTCACAGGATGATTAAAAATAATTATACTGATTTTTTTTGTGTGTCTGCTGTTGGTCTGCAAATTTTAGCTGCTTTCTTCTGCACCATACAACATCTACTGGCCTTTATGATGCGGAGTGGCAGCATGACAAATATCTGTCAGGCATTCATTTTATGTTCATAACGTGTCATCGTAACATCACTGATGATGCCAAACATTTCCTTTTGGATGCTTCAGGAAAAAAAAAAATGTGTGAAAGGCACTCTGAAGGACTCTCTAAGAAATTAAAAGGGGGCCGGAGGAGTGATATTTCACTTCATGAATTAATGAATCCATGCAGGCAAAACTGAATGACGAGTGCAGACTAAATGTGGAAAGAGTAAGCCGGTGTTCGACTGTGTTGGTGTCAGCTGAATGAGACCCGTTTGCAGGCTGCTGCCCTGACAGCTGTATTGGAGGCTTAGGCGACACACACAAACACACACCACACACACACACCGCTCTGAGGAGGTGACAGCTTTCAGTGGTTAAGAAGCCTGCTGTTGTGTGAATGGTTGCTCTTGTCCTCCTCTCCACTCTGTCAGAGTCTCTCTCTCTCTCAGTCTCTCTCCAGGTTTAATAACTTGCTTCAGGGAGGAAAAACACGGCATGAAGGGTGGCAGAAAAATAAACTCCGGCTTAAAGAGTCGAATTAGTAATAATTAAAGCCAAACATATGGCAGGAGAGGAGAGGAGAGGAGAGGAGAGGAGAGGAGAGGAGAGGAGAGGAGAGGAGAGAGAGGAGAGAGAGGAGGAGAGGAGAGGAGAGGAGAGGAGAGGAGAGGAAATCAAGGGAAGGGGAAGAGGTGAGAGAAAAGAAATGAAAGGATAAGAAAGAGAAAGAAAGAAGAGTTAGGAAAAGGAGAGATGAAGGCAGGAGAGGAAGACAGGAAAGAAAAAGGAAATAGGGAAATGGTTAGATGAGAGGAGAAAGGAGGAAAGGACACAAAAGGAGAGGAAAGGAAAGGAGGAAAAAAGATGGAAGAGGATGAAAGAGGAAAGAAAAAGGAGAGAAGAAGAAAAAGAAACAAAGTTAAGAGATAAGAGGAGAAAGAGGAAAGAAAGGACACGAGGAGAGGAAGGGAGACGACTGGAGGAACAAAGATGGAAGAGGAAATAAAAGAAAAAGGAGAAAGTAAAGAGGAAAGGGAGAAGATGAAATGAGAGATGAGGGCAGGAGAGGAAAGGAAAGACAGGGAAGGGAAAGGAAAAGAGGAGATATGAGAGAAATAAAGGAGGAAAGGAATAGGCGAGGAAGGAGAGACGGGGAACAAAAGTGGAGAAGAAGAGAAGAGGAAACGAAATGTGAGGAGAGGAAAAGATATTTTGTTTTACGTGTTGTCTGATATGCAAAGAGAGATTGATGTGAGTTTGTCCGGCAGCGCAGACTCTGAGCTCATGACTGTGACTTACAGCAGCACAAAGACTTGCTGGCATTGAGTCGTCTGTGTAAAATGCAAATGTCTTCACAGTATAAAAACATTTCCCAGCAGAAAGCCTCAGGATGGGATATACATGGAGGAAACTGAAGCTTTACATGGAGGTGACATCCACCTGAGCGGCTCAGCAGATGAACGCATTCAGTCCAACAAAACATTTTCCTGGGTCACTGTGGGTCTCTCCAGAATGAGCCTCCCAAGAATGCTTAGTACTGTCTCAAATAATTAAACCCACCTCAACT
Source organism: Miichthys miiuy (assembly GCA_036365135.1). Lineage (NCBI taxonomy): Eukaryota > Metazoa > Chordata > Actinopteri > Sciaenidae > Miichthys > Miichthys miiuy. The sequence continues at coordinate 19,934,125 of CM071620.1, forward strand.
AGCACAGAGGGCTGCAGGTGAAGCTGTTTGAATGTTAATGAGACGGAGGGAGATGAGAGGGAGGAGTGGATTTGATGTTTCAGCAGAGGCCGCCTGTCAGCTGTGATAAAACACAAGAGGACGCACAAACGCTCACCAATCATTTATAGGGTTTGCTGTCTGCGAAGAACGTGATGGAGAAAGAGGGAGAGGACCTCATGTCCTGCAGTGATAGAGCGACAGGCATCTATGGTACCAATAAAAGGAACTACGACTAACACACACACCTGAAATCAATAGAAAATAACAAAACCTTAGACTGAAACTAAAAATCTCTGTCTTTTCTTGCACTTAACACTCCATTCATTACATTTTAGGGATGTTCCAAGACCATTTTTCTCCAATTCAACATGAGGGTGTTTTTTTTTATGGCCTGGCTCAGGTTAAACCCTTTAAAAAACATCAACAAATACAGAGAATGAATGCCATATAACTTTAGTTTACTATCTAGTCTGACAGCCCTGACGTTAAGCTAGCTCCAACTAATGTTACACAACCAGAAATCAACTCGTTCTAAAACAGTAGTTGCCGGCGCCCAGTGGCAGCTAGCTGGCTAGTGCTCATTCCCTTTGTTTGTTTGGGTTGGTTAGGCTGTAACACAGGTTAAGCCAATCGGAGTCAGAATAGGATGATCTTGCAGTTGAATGGGACACTGCCGCCTTTCAGGGGCTAATAAATGACATGATATTGGATGGATTCTCTTACCTTCTTAGGTGTACTCGATGCCAATTACTTTATTTTGGGCAGTATGAAAAGCACAACTTGATTACATTGGTTAGTAAATTACATGTCCCCAACGGTATTAACATTTCCCTTTGAGAGTGATAAAGCTAAAAGCTGATGAATGAATCAATTGGCAACCTTTTTGATAATCAAGTAACTGTTCGAGTCGATTTGTCAAGAAAAATCCAAAATAACTGAAGTTTTCTGCTTCTCCAGCTGGAGAGCTCGCCGTGTTTCTGTTCTGAGTCATACTAAATTTAATAATTTGGGTTTTTGGTACGGCTGCTCAGACAAAACAAGGTTTTAAATCACCTTTGGCTCTGGGAGATTGTGACATTTACTAACAACAACAACTAAATAATGTACAGTGAGCTTCTGTCTCTTTCTTGACAACGGTGGGTCTTTTTCCGCAGTGGCGACTGTAGCACTGTATCAAGTGAGCTGCTTTGGACAAAGTTTGATGCAGCTCTGTGTTTAGTGACTCATCTATTGACTTAATTTAATCCGGGCCCGACATAAAACCTGGAGGTTTTACAGGAGCTGATACCAGACTGGTCTGCACTGGATAATTCAGACTTTTTCAGGGTCCCGCCTACCTTCATCTCAGCTCCTGTGCAGCCACCATGTGTAGAATTATTAAACTCACCACCATCCTTCTTGCTTTTTACGTCTTCCTCATGTGTGTCTATCCATTTCTCAGTGCAGCTGCCTTTGTCAAGTCACATCAACTCCACCCTCTTACCCTTATATAAGCTATATATAGAAAATTTGCCTAGGATTATAATACATTAAACAAATCTTTACAAATTAGAGGTCGATGGCTTCAGATTACATCCACAGCAACAACATTGCATCTTGTTTGTGTACAGAGGAAACAACATCATTTGAGTCCCAGCGTGTTTATGTTGCTGTAATTTCACACGTCCTGCATCCACGCTGCTCAAAACGTCTCATTCGTCTGTATCTGGTGTCGATTAACGGGCAGACGTTCTTGTTAAACAACCTAAATATCTAATGTGTTGCAGCTGACACGGAGCAAGAGTTAAGAAGTGCATAACAAATCCAACATGATATGAAACGTTCAAGCCAGTTTCATTGTCTCACGAGGCAGAAAAAAGGATCGTCAGGGATGTCTTTCCAATCCAATCTCAGCTGCTGGAAGCCTTTCCGAAAGTTTGACAGACACTCGATAAGAGAGGCAGAAACGCTCTCTAAGACAGGAAAACGCTTTGGCTTTATCCTTCATCTCAATATTAGCAACCCTTGCCTCGCTGTTGCCTTTGCATATCAATATGCACACGTGTGCATGCACACGCAGTCAGACTATCAACTCCTGATAATATTTCCTCTCCACTCCTGTGGCACAGCCGGTGCTGACTCGGCACACTTTTGACAGTCAGCTCTTTTGACGGTGCTGCTATGGAAATGGAGAAGAAGACCGGGGAAAGCGAATTTACATAGAAAATTGCCGTCTTGGTAGGAAAGTTACAGGGGAGGAGAGCGCGTTTAGATGGGCTGGAGGGGCATAAAAAACTGCAATGTGAGCAACAAGCGACGAGTTGACTAATGCTCGGCGACAATGTGTCAATTTTGTCAGAACACACATCAATATACCTATAATATAAGCATGTACTGTGAAGTACACAGAGGAACTCATCATCTGGGAAACATTATGATTTTCAACTATAGTTGCTATGTTGACATTTGACACAAAGCCACAGGATCTTATTCTTCAACAGCAGCTCAGTTTTCTACATGCAAGAGCGCGATTAAGCGTCTTGTTGGAGAATGGAAGTCTGTTCACACTATCTCATATTCAGATTGCAGATTAATCCAGCTGAGGCACATTGTACTTCACACCTGAAATTTGGATGCACCCCAAATGCAACTCGAGTGGCCACCGATGATTGGATTTTTGCTTCTCTGTTCAGATGTTGCTGAGAAACAGTAAACTACAGGGACGCTGCGATATTGAAAACACTTTACTTTAAAAATGATTTTGGTGTCAATGGAGGCACTGGAGGATAAGGCTGGTTTCAGACCAAATCAAGCACTGTGGCAAGAAACACAGGTGTTTCCATTCATTTGTGTTGGAGATGTTGAGCCAGAATCGACTTTTGGAGAAACGCAACCTGGCATCACGCTGCGGTGGCCAATCAGATGATCAGACTGGTCAAACCTCCACAGTCAGCCTGAAATGTCTCTGAAACTGAGACTATCCAGGTGGATTCATGGACCAAACTCTGATACTGAATTTGTTGTTTATTTCATCCACCCAGCTTCTAACTCTGAGTCTGGCTTGCAATTTATGCTGCAAAATAGTGACACAAATAAGTTTAATTTGGTTTGCGTCCAATGGTTCGAAAATGAGAGCATTGGTCGAGAGACATAGACAGTGAATGACAGTAAGGGAGCACTGGCATTGAGAAAGCGAGAAGCGTTACCCGTCACACCTCGCCATCCTCGACAGCCATTTGGTCTGAAAATGGCCTTAGTCCTTACCTTCAACTGAGCAGGAAAACTTATGAATGGATGAACTCACTGTTAATTGTGTGATTGGTCAAGAGTTACAGTAGCTAAGATGATGCTTGGCAGCAGTTGCCATGGAAACAAAAGCATCCGACAATGACAAAATGGAGGCTGACAAATTCATGATCAAAGAAAAGTCAAGTAATCAAAGATTTTCCTGCTCGGTACACCTCAATTAACATGACTTAAAATGGGTTCATAAATATTATTATTACCATATCAGAAATTTGGTTGACCAACACATCACTCATGAATTCAATGAAACACCCTTCAGTTTGACAGAAATAACTGGTTGAGACAATAACAAGGCTCTTTACAGGAAACCGACACTCCACTTAGGTCTGTGCGTTCACGTCAGCAAACACATTGTGAATTACCAGGAAAGGCTAGTGAGACAAATACAGACATACAGTGAAGGAGCTGAACTAACAACGATAAATATTTCAAAGGAATATACTTCCTGAAACAACAGGCTAAAAGTAGAAGTGAGTGAATGAGTGGAGAGGGAAAGAGAAAAGCCGTTCAAGTGCCCCAGTGGAGAGTCAGTGTTGTCAGAGAACAAGCCTGGGCTGGAACCCTGGAAGGCTTTCGTCTGAAGGAAAATGTCAAATACTCGCTCAAACAGTTCAGCACGACCAAAGACCATAAAGAGCCTGATCTGACTCCCCACCGACAGAGCTAACATAGTCCAAACTGGTGTCACAGCTGAACCGGCAACAGCACTACCTCCACATCAGACTGAGAGAATACGTGACCTGGACCAACACAGGTCCAATCAGCTTCATGACAAATCAATACGAGACCTAATTTTCAAGAGGCAAGAGATAAATCAAAACTGTTAAAATGGAGTCAGACGTGATGATTTGGAGGTCTAAATGTCACAGAGTCACTAGCAAATGTCAGTCACTGCAAAGGCCTACAGCTAGACCTTCTTGTTAAAGGTCTACGATACATGTCATAAAGCCTAAGGGCTGCGGTCTTCAACAGATGAAAAGATGGATGTGTTTGGGTCATCTCTGCACTGGCTTTTCCAAACTTTCGCAAAACGTTTGCATGTGTTATGTTGTGTGTGTGTCAAAGCTGTTCATTTCTACCCAAGTCTACAAAATAAAAGATTGGTGGATTTGTGTTTGCTCGAAAGAAGTTAATACTGAATGAGTTTTGTCTTTTCTTGGGGGGGAAACCCAAAACATGTGCCAACATCAAAAACTAGCAGGCTTATAGAGGAATATTTTACAAATGACAGATTGAGTCTACAGAACAGTTTTTGTTTGGACTGCTGCTGAATTCAGACAGAAGGCGACAAAATCAATATGAATTTAACATGTCTTACTTCGGGCTGTTTTGAAAAGACAACGGCTCTGAGGATTTTACTTGAAATTGTCAACAAAACTGTATCCAGACAAAAGGATAGAGTCCCTGTGTGTAATAACTGAAATAGAGTTTGTCACAGCTACAAAACTTTGTTACTTCAACTGGCTGACAGCATGCATCTCAGGGTCCCAAACATGCCTATGTGGGTACACTAGATTCAATTGAATACTATGGTTAGTCTACAAATGGTTTGTGCTTTTTTTGAAATCTATGCCATAGCTGTCTGTCCAGTATTAGTCCATTATTACAGTTTTTGTTCATAAAAACATGGCAGCCAATCTGTGCCAAACCAGTTCAACTACTTGGTGTAAAGGAATATGGGTGTATTGTTTGATTAATTAGAAAACTAAATATTTATTTGGCAATCCAGTTAGGTTTCTGTTACAGTAATGGATGGAGGTCTCTGTACTGGAGTCAGGAAGTAATGCCAATGTTTGGCGATGTTCCTCAGGTGGATGAACACAAACTTGATTCAAAGGAAACACTGCAGATAAAGTTCAGGTTATGGACCTTAGAAAATAAGTAGATGGAGCACTCGTCAGTGAACAAATGTCACCACCTTGAGTCTTGTTTTGTTGGTTTGTTGGACGTCATCCAGTTTGTTTTTTTGTTCCACCGTGAAAGCACTTGATGCGTGATTTTAATATTCTTGTGGAAAAAAACAAAACAAAGCAGAGGAGCTGTTAGGAAGAGAAGCAGTCAGACAGACAAGCTGAGTAGAGAACAAAGACCTTTAAGGCGGTGTGTAGCACAAGTGTTAAACAAAGCTACCTGTCAAACTGCTGTCTGCAAGGAGAAAAAAAAACAACCCTCAGATCTCCAGATCTCCACAGCTAGACGACACACATACTGAGATGAGACACACACACTAACTTTTCCTTCTTTTTCAAAAAAAAAAACAGGTTAGACATGATATAAAGAGAGGCCTGCTGTATTAGCCCTTAAAAGCACCAGTCTAACATCAAAAAGACATCAGAGGGTACTGGAGATACACAGATGTACCGATATATATATATTTATACACACACACACATACACACACAGGCCTGGTAACAAAGGCCTTGGAGATAGCTGATGTAATTGGACTGTAAGTCCCACAGAGCAGTGAGTTGCCTGGTGAGGAGTTGGAAGGCATGCAGCCGGCACTGGGTATTAATATTGAGCAGAGCTGCAGGGCATGGCGCACTTTCACCCACCAAAATTTGGACCTTTTTAGTCTCCCGGCCCAGATAAGACAATATAGACACAGTCGGGTTGGAGCACAAAAGCTGACCTGAAGAGCTTTGCGTCTGGAGCAACAACTGAAGTCAGACAGAGACAAGCACTGTTGAATTCATTAGAAATGATTTAATTTTTTTTACTGCTGCATAATGTGGTGCATGTAACTTTCTACTTTCTAAGTAATTAAGAGATCAAACCAATTATTATGAGTCTGTCTAACTACTTTCCCCATCCTACCTGTAGCTCTGAGCCCCAAACACTTTCTGTCCTCATGAATATACACATCTTTAAAAACCTTTCTTATAAACTTTATTTGTATGGCCCCTTCTATATATAGATAGACTTTGACTTTCAAACAGCTTGGCAGTGTAATTTTTTAGAAAACTTTACTCAAACTGGAATGAATAGTTCATTTGTAGGGGGCTGTTTTCAGGGGCGAATTAATACACATCTGAAGCTCTAATGACTATTGACGGCAAAAGGATGTGGGGTTCAAAATGGACTACAGTGTCCAAGTTCATTGTAATGAAGGACCATGTCTCTAATGATTATTTCCAGTATCATTTTATTTGTTGATCTCTTTCTTGATTAACTGTTTGGTTGCTCAGTCCATAACATGTCAAAAACGGTGAAAAATGTTGGTCACTGTATCCAGAACCCAATGCGACGTCCTCAAGTGTCTTGTTTAGAGCACAACCCAAAAAGATATTCAGTTTACTGTCATAGAGGACTAAAGAAAGCAGAAAATACTCACATTTGAGAAGCTGAAATCTGAGAATTTGGACATTTTAAGAAGTATCAATAGTTGGTGATTCATTTAGAAGTAGAAAACCTATCGATGTAGCTAATTGATTGAATTCTTTGGCCAATCGGAATAAGATAGAACTTTGTCTGATCCTGTCAGCAGGATTAATTCATTGTTGATTTTGATATTTCTTTGAGTAGGAGTATTTCATAATTTCAGATCTATCCTTTAAATGCGGTATTCTATGCTAAGCTAACTATTCTTAGATCTACTCAGAGATGCAGCCTAATGGGTGAGCCTGCAGCCCTACAGCCTCGCCTGGGGAAACTCTTGGTCTTTCATGCTGCTTAGGCAGAGCAAAGGCCGGTTACATTCTAATGCCACATTTACAGCACGCTTGTTGGAGCTGTAATTAAAAAAACACAGAGTACACTGCACTGAGATGATTGGTATTTCACAGTCTGTGCTGGGGAAAAGTGAAACAGTTTGGGTCAATAGCTTTTTAATCAGAACATTTGCTGATACTGTCTCAAAATGAGTCCAAAAGCCTCGAGGCGGATCTAAAATATTGGGCTGCAACGAGCCGGTCCGTGCTCTGGCAATGCAAGTTTGTTAATCATGTTGGTTTTCAAATAGTCTTTGGGAGAGAGCAGGCTTCAATGCATTCATGGAGAAAAACTTTCTAAACTACAACTACAGCTTTACAAGTTCAAGGTTTTCCTGAGACCACTGATGCAGGAATAATCACTTCTGCATTAAATGTTGTATTTAATTAATAAAACCTCGTCTTATTAATCACTTCTGAGGTCGACAATGAAACGAATGAGTTCTAAACTCAACATTTCTATATGTATTTTACACGCGCACGAAGAAAGAGAAAGAAAGAGCGTACGATAAGTACACAAGGATGAATGATAGGCGAACAAGTCAGAGATACGAGCGGAGAGAGAAAGACGAACAATAGGAATGTCAGAGTCAAATGCTAATCTGTGATTAGATAGCGCCACGGGATGATAATACTCAAATGTGAGAGCAAAGGGAAAGACTCTTGTTCTGTTTCCTCTGTCACTCAAAGCAGCATGTGTGTGTGCATGTGTCAGTGTGTGTGTGTGTGTCTGAGAGGGTATATTAACAAGGCAAATAGCTTCTTTGCCTTATCTTCCTTGCAGGGGGAAGAGATAAGGTCCAATGAGAGCCGGTCTCGGAAGCAGCTTTGGCTCCCTTCAGGCCAGATGACATGAATAAGAACAAAGCACATGAACTCCAGGGACGTCTCAGTGTTTCTAACAATAACCTGCTGCAGATCTGTCACTCAGTAACCCCGGGGACGCATCAGCATACTTGCTGGACATATATATGGGTTTATTAATATTACATAGAAGGTACGGGTAAGCATAATCATGTAGCTGATATTGACTTTTCGCTAAAACTGGATCTGGTCCAGTGCGTGTATTATACTGATATGAAAGGTAGAGTCTGATCCACTTTGAGTGATTATACTCTGGGTGTATTTGGGGAGATAGAAGATAGAAATTAATCTGATGCAACGCTGATTGGAGTCAACATTATTTTGCATTAATGATCTCAGGATTTAATGCTAGAAATACAATGTGGGCTTTGCTGTTCTGAGTTGCAGTGTTATTGAGCAGAGTATTAAAGTCCCAAGATACTCTGAGAATGAGAACTTTCCACCAAACAATGCCTCGGAAGAATTATTCTGACGTGTAACAATTTTACATTAGCATACTTTCTGAGAGAAAAGTAATCCCGAACTGATTACAGAGTCTCTCCAAACTCTCCAAATGATCACAGCGTCGATTCTCAGCATTGTTCTGTACACTATTTGTCTTTCTTAACGAAATGAACTGTTAAATGCATCGGTGGTTTTCCAAACATTTCTGCAAACCTCAAATCTTTGGAGATCGCTGAATGCCTCTCAGATATATCAACATGGATGAAGGCAAATCACCTCCAGCTGAACCTCTCAAAAACTGAACCGCCTGTCCGATACACCATGACATCAACATCGACATTGACTCCCTTTCTCTCGCCCCTACCAGGGTAGCGAGAAACTTAGGAGTCATGATCAATGACCAACTAACCTTCTCTGATCACGTTCGCTCGGTTGCCTGATCATGCCGCTTCACACAGGGCAATCCAAACTTTTCTCGTCTCTGTTTGACATTGGTGGAACGTCCTACCAGTTCCTACCAGATCAGGGCCGTCCCTTTCTAACTTCAAAAACCTCCTAAAGACCTCCAGCTCTTCAGAGAGGACCTCCTCTCCAACACTACCAACAACTGGACATGATAAATCTATCCCCCTCTACAACTGTACCTTGATACTATGTGAGTAGTACTTACTGCTGCACTAAAATGTCACACTGTTCCTTGATTGTTTCTCTTTTTTGGAAGTCACTCTTACTTAAAAATTCACTAATAGCCAATTTCTTGCAAACCTTTGATAAAAAAACACACAAAAGTTAGATTTTGCCATTTATGATTTATTCTTTATCCAGGTTCTCTTAAAAATGACCTTGTCCTCTAAGACTTGATGGCCAGAATAAGGAAAAATAAAGTGCAGGTTGAAAAATAGCTTTTATTTAAGGCTGAAGGAAAGAGATCAGGATCATGGTCATGGATAAACAGTAAAAAATTTAACACTGGCTGCTTGTATGAGAGAGGAAGCCACACTATTTCCTCTGCTGGAACTGAGTGTTGCATAATGGTGATAAAAACACTGCATTTACACTTATCTCACACTGTAGGCATAAATGCTAATGCTATGCTTATGCAATGTGCATCATTTTCCAACCACACCGCTGCCTCTTCAACAGCTGCAACACTAATGTTCAATATTTCCATAAAAAAAAAAAAAACACAACTGTGCCTGCAAGATTTTGCAGCGTTTTCCCAGACGTTTATGACTTCATGAAGATGTCACAAGCTAAAATGATAGCCTTTTTTTGGTTGGAGCCTGAAGTTACTTCTGAAACTCTTTAGTCCTTCACTGCACACATTATTATTTATTATCTATTTTTTTTTAGTTGAAAAATATCCTCTGCTGCTTTTTAGGACTGAAGCTATCTGGTCATTTTTCAGTTATTAAAAACCTTTCCTATCCTGTGCCTCTACAGAGGCTGTGCTGGACCAGTCAAGTCAAGGCAGAGCAATGTCTCTGCAACAACCAGGCTGCTCATTGGTTGACTTCAGAGGGATGCTTGAAAGAAGAATTAAAGTTGAAGGTAGGTTAGGGAGGAATAATTAAATGACTATAATCTTGCTTCTTGTACAAAAATAGAGCAGTATCAGAGAAATTAAGAGCTCTAACTTTATCAATGTTGGTAAAGTTTATTTTCGATTGTACTGTATGCAGATGACTGACAAGTATTCATCTTGCAATGAACCAATTAAGGACGGAGAAGAGACTTATTACTCTTTCAATATCTGAATCTAAAGTAGAGTTAATACTGTTACTACTAGCTATAAACGTCTCTTTAAGCACCCTTTTAAGTGCCGTCATGTTAATTCTTTAAGAAACATCTTTACGTTGTGAATTATGGCGAACAGATGCTCCTCGCCAGACTTCTAGCTCCGATCCAGGAGCAACGTTCCCCTTGTTCCTATAATAAATATTGAGTTTTTGCGTTTCCCCTTTCTCTCCAGGAAGGACGTTGAAGATGCAGATGGTGTTATGATAGCAGGTGTCAATACAGCCTGTCTGTTTGTTCTCAGCTCCAGCCGGGAGGAAGGAGAGAATTGTTGAGTAGTTTTGTGCTGGACTTGTGAACAAATGCTCTCATTTGGCTATCCTGAGCAGCAACAGCACTTCGTTTTTGTTGGTTTTTCTGGTAGAGGTTCAAATGTTACACAGCGTAAAAGACTCAAACACCAATATGGCGTACAGCTCTGTGTGTGTGTGTGTGTATGAAGACACAAGACAAAAGCAGAGTGAGGGGGAAATAAAGCAAAGTGTGCTGTAGCTATTACACAGTCTGTCAAAGCACGGCAGGAGGAAAGGCTTGGTTCCTCCTCTGACCGAGTGTTTGTATAGTTGTTAGGAGGCTGCAAAGTCGAGCCTCGCAACTGCCTGAAGTACATGCTTGCTTGAAGGCACACACACTCAAACCCCGCACTGATAGAGGCTTTGGTAAGCTGCAGGAAAGAAGGAAGACTCAGCCCATGTGTGACCCCGATGACCAAACCAATTTTCCCCTTGTCGAGCAGTCTACTGCAGCGAGTGGCTGTGTGTGTTTGAGGTAGAATAGACTACAGAGTGTACCAACAACGTAATGAAGGAACAATGCAACAGGTTGGTCCAAAGGGAATACAAAGCAAATTCACACACACACACACACACACACACACACACACACACTGTTAACCTAGAATGAAAGGTCACAGCTTGTGTTTGCATGTACAACATGACGGGGCGTAGGCTAATCCCATAGCATTGGACTGTTAAGATGAAAAGTAGCCCATGGGTGTTGTTATATATACATAAATAAGGATTTAGCTACTGTACTGTAGCCACAGAGGTTAATGCATGACGTGATGACTGAAATAATATTGACATAAATCATTCAAGGAGTCCGTTTCAAAATTTAGAAACCAAATATGTGCATAGTTTTATCTGGAAGCGAACAGATGACAAGGTTACAGATGAAATTAAAGAAACAAACTGTCAAAACCAGACAAATTCAGAGAGAACGTGCTGTATCTAATAAAAGCTCTCCAGCTACAAAGATGCTGATTAAGAAAATCAACACTAGAAAATGGATTGTTAATGGACTGTGTGAAGGCAGATGGAAGCCACATGACGCTACGAACACTGTCATGAATCCAGAGACTGAGAGTCGCATTTAATGAAGGAAACATGCTGTACTTCCCTACATGGTAAGAAAGAGAAAGAACTACAAAGTTCTGACCTCTAAAGAACATTTTAAAAACAAGGTCAACTTCACCACGACAGGAACAATTACAATGTTTTAATTTTATCATGACCTCCCTGTCACATTTCTGAGTATTAACATTTATTCCCAAGTTATAAATCTCACCATGCGCCATTTTAATCATGATATTTAAATAAGATATGAAAAACCAGAAGTCTCAGAGTGACGCATTTAAACATGCACATGTGCACGCAATAACTGGCTCCAGCTCCATTTAATTGCTTTTCCCGTTTACAGTCTTGTGTGATCAGTGATCCAATCGATTATTTTATTTCTGCATGACCTTTACAATATCAAATATGTGTATGTGTGTGTGGTGTGTGTGTGTGTGTGTCTCTTCCCCTCCATCTACTGATTCACTGAACCGAGTTTCTTATCTAAAGTGGTTTTGGTCAGTCAGCCTCAGAAGGAAATACAACCTTGTGGCAGTGTTACAAGAGCACAGCTTTAAATCCTCGCAAGGCAATTTTACCTTTAACGTATATCTGTGAGCGTGTCCATAAACTCTAAACATTGAGTTTAATCCAACAGCCTATTTATTATTGAACATATTTTAGGAAGTAAGTTACATTTATATTATAATTTGACAACACAGCGTTTAATTTACATTACGAAATAGCTTTAACATAATCGTATTTAGCTATGAATCTGTCTTTACCCAAATTCCCAGCCATGCTTTCCATATTTCTTTACTAAAACACCAACTGTCTCCAGTTTTTGACAGCGACTTTTTCATCTTTAATATTTTATTGAACTTTAGTCGTGTTACAACAGCAGCGCAGAATAAACCCTGACAGTGGCTTGTTCATTTTGGCCCCTGCAGACTGTCTTTTCCCCGGCTCCAGAAATAACTGCAGAGGCTCTTTTTTAGACTGGATATCCCTTTGAAGTTACTGTGATGTGAGCTTTGTACTCTTACAAAGACCGGCCTTTGTTTATAGGCTACCTTTCACTCCTTTAATCAAACCTGATGAATGTTTGATACTCGTCGTTTCATGGTGTGAACATTTCTGCCACGGAAAATATAATGTTGACCCAACCGACTGAGCCACGATGGAAACTCCAGACACTACCTTTGTTAAAACTCCGGGACCTTAATTAGTGCCGATGATTGGAGCGGATAATTGGGCCAACAAGTTTGATGACTAATTTATCAGTTCAGTGAAACAATTGTCAAACATTTGCTGGTCTCAAATGGCAAATGTGCTTTCCTCTACTCTATATCATTAGAAATTTAATATCTTTTTCTTCTTTTTTATTATTGTTGCTCGGATAAAACCAGTTGTTAAAAGACATTATGGCAGTCCTGTTTATTATATAATGTACTGTCATCTAGTCTAATGTGTATCATTTTTAATTTTAGTTTGTTCAAATTGCCATCTCTATTTGGATTAAATTAAATTCTTATTGGAGTCAACGTAAAATTAGTTGAAATGATATTTTAATGTCCCAAGATAGTATTATTATATGTGTTCCTTCACTGACACTCATGTTACAGTGTTTATCATTGTGTTCTGCAAACTTTCCACCTTTTCCTAAATTCCATTTTACTGTATTACTTATTTTAAAGCGTAAACTGTGACGTCAGTCATTAGTTTGTGGACGACCGTTTTGAAGTGCCCAGTTTGGCATCGTGGTTGTTGCCATCTTGGTTTTGCAGAAGCAGAAATGATGAAATTGTGGCGCTGATTGGTGTTGTACTGTGAGTTGGGCTGTGTAAGGCCTGCCTAGTTACAATTATACAGCTAAACAGTACACAAACATTTGATTGCTCTCCTCAAATGTTTCCAGACAGAAATACAGAAACAGAATCTTGACTCCATATTTGATCAGCAATTCCTGGTTTGGCAGTTTGGCATGAGTCTTTGTTTCCAAGCAGGAAAAACTGCCAGTGCTTCTGCCTAAAGAGTAAATTAAAACATGTTTCTGAAAAACATTTGAGTCAAGAACTAGGCGAGGCAGCAACTATTTTGATTTGTATTTGATCAGCAGTGCCTAATTTGACAGTTTGATCTGAGTTTCTTGAGACCAGTCTGTTGAGCTGGACGGACACACTGAGAATGACTTGTAAATCACAAATTAGTCATGCCCTGAATCATACCCTGCTTTATCGTCTGCTTTATTCACAAACAAACTCTTTAGAAGAAGACTTGAAACTAGAGATTAAGACTATAAACTCACAAGGAAACCGTTTACTTAAGTAATAAATCAAGCGAAAAGAAGGTTTAAGACACTTAGTGTTGGCTTCACTTTATAGACGCAGAAACTCTGTTGTCTAATTACACTGTCTGTCAATGCTTACTACAATTTATCCATTTCAATTATCTATTTACCAATTGACACTAATCCAGTCTAATATTTGCAAGTTAAAATCTGCAACAATGAGAGAAAACTGAAGTGAGACTGAGTGGATTTTCACGAGGCGAAACAGACAAAGTGACAGAGTGTGCATCACATTGGTAGGAATCTATTCTTTCCCATTCTCTGTCCTCAATCCTCTGCCTTCCATCTGTAGCCCTGCTCGCTCTCCTCAGAACAGATTAGACCAGTCTAAAAAGAGATTAAGATAGATATCCAGAAAATTCATTCTCTACGGTTGGTAAATAACCTTTACTTGGCCCGTGTGTGTGTGTGTGTGTGAGAATGTGTGTGGATATGTAAGACGCTTTACTTGGGCGCTGCAGGAGGAAAGCAGAGATGGCCAAAAGGGGGGAAAAAAGGATGGGGGCGGTTGTTTTTCTCTTCCCATCCCAAAGCCAATTTTCTCACTGAGTGAATGAGGATTTCCTGAGGATAGAAGATAGAACTGTCTGTTGGCTCCACCCAACACGCTGCACCACCACTGTGTGTTTATGGCTTAGCTGTCGGCAGTCAGCAGTGCAGGTTGTTGTGCTGACCTGCACAACGAGAGGTCAGGGATGGGATTACACCGTGGGCGGCTTAGTGTCAATGAGCCTGCCCCTGCCTGTTAGTGTCTGTATCAGAGCCAGGTATTGATAGAAAGTGTAAATTGTTCAGTATGGATGGATGCACGTCCGTCTATATCATCAAATCATGAAGGTGAGCTGCTAAAAGTGAGGGCTGGGTACTCAAACAGAGCCACACTGGCAGGCTGAGAGGAAAGCCGACCATCAAAGACAGGACCGAGCTGTGAAAATATATCAATTTTTAATGACAGCACACATTTTCAGTCTCTCCTGGAAGACTTCTACAGAGTTGTACTCAAGTTGTGCGCAAGAAAAAAAAAAAAAAAGCCAAAAATAGTGTTATGAACACAGCGCTCCACACAGCTGGCCAATCACGATGTGAGGTGGGTGTGATGTCAGATTGTCGTTGTAGAAAACTGTAGAAGTCGTCAGACATTAGCCCACTAATCTAAAGTCAGGAAGGTCTTGGAGGAGTTTTGAAGTAGTTCTTATGAAGATTAGTAACTCCTTCATGAAATGTGGCCCAACAAGAGATAAATTCTTTCTAGGGCGGGACTGAGAGCTGAAACTAACAATCTTCTCTTTCTCTATTTTCATCGCAGTTTTCCTAATTCTTCTAATGACCTAACGTCACCTCAAATCTGAGAAGAATGTTTAGCATGAAGCTTGAAAATCACAAAAAAGATGATTAGATCGATTGAGTCATTGATTCATTGAATGATCGTTTCAGCTTCAGAGAATTGAGCTGCACAAATCATTTACACAAAGTGTAATTATATCTTTGGTTTGCTTTGTTTGGTCTGTGACAAAGGAGACAACTTATCAAGTCAGAAATTTCCCTATGAAAACTTAGAAGAAGAAACTTAAAAGATGAATTACTCATACACTCGTACACTGATATTATTAGGCATCTCAGAGTGGGTACCATCTGAGTTTTAACGGCTTTCTTCTTACAAAGATAAAAACTGTAGCATTGGAGGAAACGCTCCCACAGGTTCATCTATCTGCTATGTTTCTTTCCAGGAACACGAGGGTCTTGAACCGATCCCATCGTGCATTAAACAACACAAAAAACTACACATGCTTTTGACAGGTCAGCAGTCTATGAACATGACTGCATTCAAATCTCTTATGCGCAGTCTTGAATTCACTGGAGTTGCATGCGTTTTTCACGACTCTGTGAGGAGACAAAACATCCGCAGGGACTCCAAAAGAACATGGAAAATTCTTACATTTTTAATAAACTGGATCAAACGTGCTCGGTGTGAACGAATTGTTTGTGAGCCTTTTTTGTACAGTTATAGGCGAGCATTTACATAAAGACTGAACTAGAAACTTGCATGACGATTATACGAGATTTCACAGTTTGCCGGATGCTTTTAAGTCTATCTAAAGAAACCTACAATGACAAGCCTGCATGTATATTTAGCATGACAGGTCCCCTTGGAAATCAAACTCTAAAAACCTGTCTGTAAGCGCTTCACTCACTGAAATGCACGGCAAAAAATAATACACTAAAGAATGTGTGAAAAGTGTCAAGACATCCATCCTAGCTTTCTATCCCCCCCGCCTGCCTCCATCCAGTTGCTGCACAATGAAGTGGGAGTAAATAGAGAGCTGCGGATGTGTGAGTGTGTATCACACTCGACGGGTGTCTGATTGGACGTCACGGTCCTGGGAGGTGGTTCGTCAATGACGGTTGCCCTTGGCTGCTTTTTTGTTCATGCATGTGTGAGTGTGTAGCTTGTGTCATGTGTGTGTTTGCGTGATTTTCTCCACACACACACACACACTCTACATTCAGTTCAAGCCGGAGTCGGCACGTCATCTGTCATGTCTGAATCCTGCCACAGCCTTGCAGACGATATTTATGTTGCAGAATAGGAAGTGAAAAAGATGCTAAGATGTTCTCTGCAACGTTAATGTCGAATGTCTCTAATGTTTCAAGAGGTTTTCAAGTGAAGCAACTGTCTAGCTTTGTGTCAAACACTTATTATTTTTTGTGATGTTTTTTCATGTGAAGAAATGGACTGTAGCCCTGCGCCCAAGACAAATCTCCCCTCGGGCAAAATAAAGTTTACTCTACTTTTCTTGACTCTTCCAGATACAGATTCAGCCAGCCTGCTATTGCCCTGCGGCTTCCTGTCTCGCTCGATCCTCGTTTCACTGAGTCATTCTTACTTTCCTCAGTGTAAAACCCATTTTCTCATGCCAGCCATCCACCTATTGTCATGCACCGTGTCTCTACATCTTCTCTTTTCCATTATCTCGAGCCACTAGCTAAAAAGCTGGTCCGCATTCTTCTTCTTCTTCTTTCTTCATGCCTCTTACATAATTCCGTCACTCATCTCATTTGTTGTTCTCAACACGGCACCTCTTCTTTGTTGCATCTCTCTCTCTCTCTCTCTCTCCACCTCCAGGCGTAGTTTGTGTGGAGGCATCTTTGGTACGTGTGCATTTGGATTTGTGGGTGTTTTTTCTGGCTTTGTCTAATTACAATGTGGTGCATGCTAATTGAGAACAAACGAGGGCAGCTGGGGGAGAAGTCAGAAGATGTTCCCGGAAGTCAGACACCATATATCGCTCAATACTCCGAGGTACTTTTTGGTGAAGTTGCACACAGCTTGTAGTTTTCGTTAATCAATGCTCACTCATCAATAACATTACTGTGCCGATCCGGAGGGGTTCTGGTGAGTTTTAACACCTCCATGTAGAGCCAGAAGTGAAGTGGAGTTAGTATCAGCAGTGGACTGAAGAGGCCAACTTCTCAGACCATGTTTATTTAATGTCACACTTGTGTATCTTAGCCACGCGTTAACCTCAATCCCAGGCTAAAAAAAAAAGCCTATAGCTAGTTTAAGCTAATTTTATTCATAACCCATTATCCATTCACTCAGGGCTAACAGTAAACGCTGGGTTATGAATCACACTGTAACATTTGAGCCTTGAGTGAACATCCTCAAACTGCTGACAGCATGCAACTTATTTCAATTTGTTAGGACATTAAACATTTAATTGCTTTGCTTCTAACCTCGACTCGCTGCATTGGAGAGGGGGTTTAGTAAGCCTTGTGGGTGCTGTTAGTCGAAGGCTGGCAAAGGCCTTATCCGCATGTACTTCTTGTCGTTGGTGCTAAGTCAGACATTCATATAACAAACAGTAATCAGGCATATGTTGCTGTGCCTTACTTTCATGATGTCTGCACAAAGCTGTCAGCAGAACTCGTGAGAAAATGAAGTAAAGGAGCCACGTAATTTGATTTCATAAGCAAGCAGCTGTTCGAGTTACCACCCTGTCCGCCATATGGGAGAGCGACACATCAGAAAGTTGTGTACATCGAGACTCCCCGATGTCTCCGAACTTCACGTCTGTAAGCCTGCTGGTTCCTCTGCCTCAACTTATCTTGTTTAAGTGACATCAAACTGACCTTGAATGCGAGCCATTTACTGTAGGAAATATATCATTACATACTACAAGGACATGTAGATGTTTACAGGCTCTGCTATCAAACGCAGGCAGCAAAACATGAGATAACTTCCTCTGTTGAAGTATTTCAGAGGACAAGTTGTTTATCCTGAGTAAATACATTTGGACTACAGAGAAATGTGGGAAATGGGCAAACACACAAGATCCGGGTAAGAATTTCAGAATACATACTGATGTTGACATGCAAGTTAGCGTGATTGGCGCCTCAGTAACTCAGAAGAAACACACATTTGCATCTGTTAAAATCCTAGTAGTGGATTATGGGTCTATTTTCTGCTTAAGTTTAATCATACGAGTCTACACGACAGCAGAACTAGTGTCCTTAATGACCCTGAAATCATGGGTAAGACAAATTAGTCCACTCAGTCTACTTGAAACAGTACCAGCAATCAGTAATTGTATGATTGGAACATGAAGGCTGAGCATGAAACTGAAAGATGAATGCTTGCCTGATTGCAGATCACAGTGCGCCTGAGATTTGTGAATATACTTGGGAAAAGCAATCTTAATTGAGACTGATCAATTAAGCAGAAAAAGAATTGGCAAAGTCGTCCTGTGCTGTGCTGTGCTGTCCCGAGCCAGGCTTGTGCCATCTGATCAATCACTGACAATAAAAAGGAAATGAATCAAGGCCTGGCTTAATTTATGTTGTTCATGCCACAGAAATCCATGGAACAACCAAACCGAGCCAGGCGAAATCAGTCAAACACAAATCAGTGCAGCGAAGACAACAAAGACCGGACAAAGGCCAACCGCAATTACCGCGGACACAGCATTGAGTGGCATTGTTAACAAGTGATCAATTTATTTATCTTGCGGTTGATACAATGGTTGTCTGGCTAAACAGCAGACCAGCAATAACAAAGCATTGGTTTCCTATATGGTCATGATTTATTAACTCATACATTTAGTCTTAGATAGTCCTAGCAGTCTTGTATTGGTGGATCCAGGACATTTCTTTCTACAGTGGCCGAACAAGGAAACGCTGTCTATGGGGGAATCTTTTGTAATTTTGGAAAATGTCTATTCGATATGGCCGATTCAGACAGCTGAAGCCTCATATTTGCTTTGGCTGAACTGAGAGTACTGTGTGCTTTGTCCTTCATTACTTACAGTCCAAGTAGTTGCTCTACAAAGGGTATCTCTCCATGTCCAGTTTAGAGAGAATGGATGATTACAACATCCAGTAACTCTTTTCAAGACTAGACTTTTACACGGTTCATTTCCTTCCTACAGTTTCTCTGTTTCTAAAGGAGGCCTATATGACACCCGGAAATCTCTGCTTTGGTTTTCTAGTGACAGGATATTCATTTTAATCTGGGTTGTTCTAAAGGGATGAGAGAGGCAACTGGGACACTCATCCCCACCATCACCAGATTACTCTGTCAGGCACAACTAAAAAGGAGATTGGGATTAGTTTTCATCATGAAAAACAAGCAACTATTGTTTATCATTTCAGGATAAGGGTTTGGAAAGGATAACAGCAAATTTTAAAAGCAGATCTTCACAGCGAGGATTTGTTGATTCTCACACACTGTAATTTAAATTTTACACGCTACAATCACAACATGAAGAAATAACTTTAGCATTACACGAGTAGTGAAAGGACTGCCGCTCGACACCCATGATACTAACATCACTTAACCGAGGAACATCTCATTCTTCTGTTTATCCATATCTCTATAATAAGATTTTTTTTTACAATCACCTCTCCCAAACTGCTATCCTTTGTGATCTCCTAGATCCTTTCCTTTTCCTATTTTTTATTGCTTCCTTCCTTTATTTCTGCCTGACTTGCTTGTTTATCTGCTTGTTCCTTCCTCAGTTTCTTGCTTTTGTTCCTTCTCCAATCTTCTTTGTTTTTTAATTCCTGCCTTTCATTCCTCTACCCCTTTATTAAACATTTTATTGTTTTGTTATTTCCATTTCTTCCAATCCCTGATTTCTTTTTTACTCACTAGCTCCTAAAGCCATAGTACACACTAACTCTTAGAAGGTTATGAGAATGTAGTTTGTTCACACTGGAAAAGATGCTCAGCTGGTATGTATGCTAAAAACCATTCATTTCTGAGCATACTGTTGATGTACACTTTCCCCCCTATGGTGCACAAAGAAAATAGAGGTGCTGCTCAAAGCTGGAAAATGCTTGAATATATTGTGGATGATGGTCAAACAGCTTCAAGAACACCTCAAAAAACCTTAAAAAAAAAACACTTTTTCAAGTCTAATTGGCAGCAGCTGTCTGAAGTCATACTTTGATTGATTGACGGTGCAACTTATTTCCTTTTAGTATAAGTCGGTTGATTTCTTGGATACCGACTGCCACCGTGCACTCCAAAGATGAGTATATAAAACTTGTGTATACAGAATGCAGCACAGAATTGTGACATAGCATCTGTCTCTCCATGTTCTTTCTTCTTCATCATTTCAAATCCTTTTCCTTGCTTCCGCTTGATTCGTTTCCTCCATCAATCATCACCTTCTTTCAGGTTTCTTCTTTCATGTTTCTCCTTTTATTTTCCCCTAAAATATCCTTCTTCATGCACTGCTTCCTTTCCTTTCTCTCTTGATTTCTTTCCTTTATTCCTGCTGCCGTCTGTCCTTCCCTGTCCTTCCCTCCTTGAAGCACTTAGCTTTGATTAGGAAGACTGGAAGCCTCCTTCGTCTCTCCATACATTGTTTACTTCCTTCCTGCAGTCTTTCCCTTCTTCCCTTTCTTCAGTGGATGAGGCTACACGCTGTGATCTGTATGCAGGCAGGGACGTTAAAAGCCTGCCAGCAGGGTGCATACAGCCAGTACCAGCTGTACTTTTACTGATCAAATTTTCATCAAAAGGCCCAGGTCTCTTTGAGTTGGAGCCAGACGAGGACCAACAGGGGGAGACGACTGAGTGACTCCTCTCCTCTACCTGCTCCTCCTGTCTGTCTAAAACACCTCTCATCACTCCCCAGCCACCATCCTTAAAAAGAAACGTTAGCTGATGTGTAAGCACTGAAAGCTGCTGAAATGACGAGCATACATGCACAAGATATCGGATTGAAAATGGGTTATAAAAGGTGCCCACAAGTCTTCTATGTACTGACATGTCCACACAGCTTTGGCCAAAACCACTGCAGTTTTCTGCATGCAGTATAAAGGCATTGTTTTCACCTAGTGTATTTGAATATTTCTGCATACTGGCGTCCCTAAACAGTATTAGAATTGCAAATTGGATATGACTGGAAAGCTGAGACTCTTGTGGATTCACTGAGATCAATTGTATTCATGTGTGTTGATGTTAGTCCCCCATTGTAGCCATTTCATTGTAGTGAGAAGATTTTTTCATCAGAGCTCACTGTACAAAATGATCTACTGTGATGTCAAGGAAAATAACAGCCTCGTGAAACTTTACAACCACAAACTAGAGACTCAGTGTATTCAGAGGATGTATGGCTTTCTTGGGTCTTTGCCATCCAGTTGCTTAAAAAAATGCAATCTCAAGAAATCTCCAAATGTCAAATGTTTTTCACAGAATTGATTTTTCTACGGTGTTCCGCCAAGTCTGGGTGTCTTAACGTGGGATTTTTGATCATTTCATCACCCCAAAAACTGCTGCAAAAACGTATAGAGGTGGCGGAGGTGAAAAGTTAAAAGCTGAAATGTTTTTCATCGCTTAAGTGCTTGATACTGTTGACTCAAATCACTAAGAAGGTTGTAGAGATGCCTCGACAATTTGGTCCACTGTGGCATCACAAAAACTAAATATCCATACTGTAGTATCTGCGTCTTTCTAATGTCTATATAAGTACATGGAATAAAAATAATAAAGGCTTCACAGAGGACGGTACTTGTCAGGACACACACTGACCCTGTCCAAAGAGGTTTCATGTTTAAATGAAAGTAGAAGAAGAAAAATAACAAACTAATGTCCGTTTTCAGCTTTTCATTATGGTGTATATTGAGTGGGCAGAGTGTTAACACAGTCTCTCCATCTATCTCCAATGAATCCATTTTCCAATTCAGACAACAACACTACAGAATGCAGAAGAAGTCAAGGGGCTGAATAGTGACTAAGGTCGCAGTCTAATCTTTTATAATACTCGGTCTATTCAGCTGACAGCTTCTCTCTCTCTCTCTGTTCTGTGGTCTCTTTTTGGGTTTGAGGGTTGAACATCTTCTCAGGAGGTCAGGCACAGTCTCATCTAATAGATACTCCAAGTGGAGAGTTACACAATACCTCGCCGGTGTTCAATTAGTCCATTTTGTTATAAAAAATATCAGTTCACTGAGTGTACCTGCAGTAAAGCTCCACTTTACCTCAAAGAGCTTTTATCTGGAGTGAGTTGCCAAGAGGACTAGTGTTACAGGTTGAAATTTAGCAGCATGTAAAAGAGGGAAGAAACTTGAGTGACAACTACAAAACTCTTTCAATAAAAGAAATTGTGAAGTGTTTAATTTGCTCAACAGACGTGGAAATTAGAGTATTCTCACTTTGTTGCTTCCTAGTTTTACAGAACAAAATAACATTAATAAATAATAATGTACTTTTATGAATTTAAAACTTACTTAACTTACTTAACTAAGAACATTTTTTGAGACTTTCCTTGGGGTTAAGCTTCATTTAAGTTTTTAATCACAGAAACAATGACAGCTCATTGACTAGTCGAATAAACAACACAAAATTAATCAGCAACTATTTTAATGTTGGATCATTCCTTTAATTCTTCTTTCACGCCCATGAAACTGTTGATCACAAGAGACCTAGGGCATTTAGAAAATATATCAAGCTTTCTTAGATATACTGAGAATAAAGGGTTTCTAAGCAGTTTCCAAAACAGAAGTGCTTTCCATCCAGTTGCAGAAAAAGGCAATTACCAAAGAAATCGCCAAACAGCATCAATTGAGACAGCATGAATTTTTCTTTAGTGTTGTAAAATGTCTTAATGTGGCGTTTCGGAGGGATTGTTTGGTACAAATTGTTAAATGTAGCATCAATTCTGCGTTATAGATGGTACCAACCCATCACAATGGGTCTTCTGTTAAGCAAAAGTGCTAAATTAAATAACTTTCTTTTTACTTACAGTCTCATGAAACACAGCCACAAACTAGAGATCAAGTGTATTCAGAGGATTTTTGGCTTGCTGAGCAATTTCCGATTTTATCTGACTTACTATGTGTGACTGCAAACAAATATCTTAGGGGTTTGAACCATTAGTTGACAAGCAATTTTGTAGTCCTAAGATTGGGCTTTTGACTATTACTCTTACTATTTCTGACAATTTTTGGAAAGTTGATTTATTTATAGGTTGTTATGTAATTAAAATCTGTCGCTGGAGCCAGCAGGTATTGATGCTGTTAGTTCTTTTACCCCCAGCGTCACCCATCAGTCTTTTAGCCCTGCATCAACATTCATTCAGTGGCCCACCACGAGCAACATTCAGTCATCTTGTCCATTAACAGCCTTCCTTTCAAGGCCACCCAGCAGCCATCCATCTACCTCCTCCATCCTTTAGGGGACCCTGACCTGCAGCTGAAGGAGAGGGACCCCTCAAGGCTGTGATGAAATACGAGAGTATTCTGAGCTCAGAGTGACTGCTGAGAAATGGCGAGGAGACACAGTGCGCCTCCACTGTTTCACACTTGTCAAGAGGATTATCAGTTCAGATTATCTGCAAGCGTCTGTTTCCAATGGAGCAGCTTTTGTTATGACTGCGTGCGGTGTCGGATGGTAGGAAGCTCAGTGCTGTCCTGTCGTTTCGCCTTTATATGAACTACAGATTGCAGTTTTTGCCATTTTTGTTGTATTGTTTTATAATTTATTCACCTGTTCTCAGGCACAAAGATGCCAGGCATGTGACTGCCTGTTGGGCAAACCAACATGGAACCACTGCCACAATAATCCTTCGTATTAATCTCCACTCCAGAGCTGGTTAGTTGATTAATCAACTAGTCAATCAACAGAAAATGAACTGGCAATTATCTTGATAACTGCTTAACACATTTCCCAAGCAAAACTGATAATTACTCCCTGCTCTCAGCTTCTAAATTGCTTGACTTTCTCTTTATGTGTTAATAAACTTGACTTGTTTGGGTTTTACACCTTAGGTTGGACAAAACAAGCAATTTTGAGGCTTCCCTTTTAGGATATTTTGATGTGAAATATCGTTTTTCACTACTTTTTAGAGGAAATTAAATCAATAAACCCTAAAAAAAAAAAAAAAAATCAACAGATTGATCCATGATGGGAATAGCTGCAGGCTTAATGCTATTT
The DNA here is from genome assembly GCA_036365135.1 of Miichthys miiuy. Lineage (NCBI taxonomy): Eukaryota > Metazoa > Chordata > Actinopteri > Sciaenidae > Miichthys > Miichthys miiuy. The sequence continues at coordinate 19,958,371 of CM071620.1, forward strand.
AAATCAAACTGAGTACCTGTTTAGGTTTGAAATTACTGTGGAGAGACACATTTAAAGGCTTAATCTATATGATTTGTGTTACATGGTCTCACTTTGTTGTTGGATTTGGAGAATTGATGAATACATTAGGTTTAATATTTAAGCTGTCAGGTGTTCTTGGAAGCTACTTAATACTTACTTCTTTTTTTATCTTACAAGTGTGCAACCAGGCTTCGGTAAGTGTTCTTTAAGTAACAAATTATTGTTTCTGTTTGTGCCATCATTGCTTATTTTAAACCGTAGCCGGAACATCCAGCACTTTACAAATAAGACATAATGTTCCTCCAGATTTTCCGTGTGTTAAAGCACTGAAATGCTTATTGTGCTTGGAAGTGGCTTTTGCTACCAGAAAACTCCCCGTCTGACTCATGCCTGCGCTATCTCTCCTTGTTAATAAAGAAGCACTTAGCCTCGCAACTCCGGTTCGCTCACCGTGTATAGGAAACAGATAGTGTGTATGCCTGTATTAAAAGTACAGATTATAGCAGAGAGTGTCAACAAGTCAGGAACAGTGAAATCCCTCTTGTGACTTCAGTCTAGAAACTGAAATGAAGTCTCAGTTTTCCCCCCTACCAAAAGAATTGCCTTGCAGTTGCAGGTTTTGAGAGGTTTTAAAAGCTTTTCTGCAGGTGGTGGCAGAGTTATCCTTTCTTTGATGGAGCCTTATCGTTCATTAAGAGGCCGAGGCGTGTAATTAAACGAGCGACAGAAGAAGAGGAGACATCGAGGAAAAGTGAGTTTAACACAAAATCCCTGCATTGGCAGAGAAGAGCAGGATCTGAGTGTAATACCCTGCTGATGTCATTTTCACAGCCTCTTGTCGCTAAGCAGATTCTCATACACACAGACGTACACATCACAGGCAGCGGGACTGGCACTACGAATAAAGCGAGGAGCCCTGTGGAATCTCTCCTCTCTCATTTTTCTGAATAAAGCAAGTCTGGAACAATAATTTGTCAGCACTCAGACACTTCAGAACATATTTTGCCTCCCAAGGCCGATGGAACAGCACCTTAAAAAAGTCTTTTTAAACTACGACAATGAAAAATGGCAGCTTTCTATACATGAGGCACCCTGCAGGAAACATCAGGGTTGCTAACGCTCTGGCTAACACAACTGTATCCATAACCTGTGCACAGCCAGTACATAAAACAAGAACCACCTGCTTGGTTTGACTCCCAACCAACGAGGGAACCAACTGATCTCGGACGGATAAGACGGAACCTTACCTTGGCACTCGCTAATGGGACACATTTATCTGTGCTAGCTTTTAAAAGGCACGTTACCAAAGACTTTGAACGTATCAAAGCGCTCATTCATTCACTCGATCTCCGCCATCCATTATCTGATCTGGACCAAGTGTTTCATCAATCAAGCAACAAGATCTCTCTTGAAGGCAGGAATCGCATGAGAAAATGCCAAAGCAACCTTTCGGCAAGCTTCTTACCTCTTTCCCAGACAGGTAGTACGCGGACAGCAGACCTCCGACAAACCGGATGTTCACCTCGAACACGGACACTTCCGCATTCTGCAACAAGGACAAAGAAAAGAAAAATTAGATGATAGAAAATGATTACTGCATGCACGTTTCTAGCTCAACAAACACTTAATTAGGAAAAGCACAAAACCAATGCAGAAATGTTCATGGGTCGTGTTTCACGATAGGTTGAGGTGGGTTTTCCAAATACATTTAGACCAGACTCTTCCTGTGCTATGACTAAGTCTGAGCAAGATGAAACAATGAGCCATTGAAGTTACTGGTAGGTGATTGCGTGGCCTCTTGACCTCTTGATCAGTAAACCAAGCTAGTGACGTCATGTTGTTCGCTAGAAAAATGTAAGACACTGGCAAGACCAAAGCATCTGAGAAGCAGTGTGTGGAAGTAACTAAGTAACTAAGAAAGACAAGGCCTTTTATCAACTCTGTAAAAAGCACCAGTCTTACTCTACAACAACAACAAATCTGTGGAATCACTTGTAAGCTTGCGACTAAAGTGAGGCACCGCAGGCGAGCGAAGCACCGTCAGGTGTACAACCTCGTCTACCCTGCCTACAATACAGCACTCTTAGCTTGAGGACAGGTAAGGGTGTATTGAGCTGAGGATACTTGTGCTACATGAGTAGATGTTTATAGTTATATTGCATTGTGGGAGCTTTGCGTTATTGTCACAACACACAATGAATTTCAAACAGCTTTTTATGTATTTTTAGCCACAGGAGCAGATAAATGGATGATAATGGTGGTCGGACGGGAGTGAAATATCTCAACAGCTGTTTGATGGACTGCCATGAAACATTCATGGTTCCCAGATGATTAATTGTAATCACATTGGTGACCCTTCATGTAGCGCCATTCCTGTCAGCCTCAGCTGTACTTTGTGTTTAATGTTACGGTTAAAAACAATGATGGTGAACAGCATGTTAGCATTGTTGTTCAACTCAAACCACCACTGCACCTAAATGCAGCCTCACCGAGCTGCTAGCATGACTGTAGATGTATGTGTCAAATCAAATTCATCCTGTCTTTTGGTTGATCATCAGATTATTTGAATAACCTTTAAAAATGATGGTGATGGAATATTCCAATCTGTCACTGAGCACTGAACATCACCTCCAGAGTTAAACGAGAAGTCCTTAACTGCCAAACGTCGCCTTAAATGTCAATGATAAAGCGCGCTGCGTCTAAAAATACAATGCTTCTATTTCTAGATGGCTTCTGGCAGGGAAAATGCGACAAATAATAACAAAAATTGGAAGTTTGTAAAGCCATTTGTCTCAGCAGCAGAACAATGAAGCCTTGTCTCTCTCTCTCTCTCTCCCGCTCTCTTCACGTCTTTATGAACAGATTCCTGAGTCAGATGAAGCTTTTGTGCTTGACTGACAGCTCTCATAAGTCACTGCTGTCAACCCGAGATAGGACAATAGACTCCGTCCTGTGGAAAAACAAATTATATGCCAGACGAAATGTGCCCCGCCAAGTCTGAATGACTGATTGAGTGCTTAGATTGTGCAGCTAATTCGTCCTAATTAAAATTGAATTATTTTCTCCACAACACACGGGCATCTGAAATGCAAAAGGACGATATTATATCTTCCTCCTGCCTGCAGTCTAACAGCACTTTAAACAAGCCAGGAGAGTGGAACATACAGCAAACATTGCTGTCTCTTGTGCTACTTCCTTCCGTTGGCAGCTTTAAACTGTTGGGCAATGACCCTATGAGTCAGCAGTGCTGTGACGTTATCTCATTCCCGCAAGAGGGGCTGACAATGTTGGCGGGCGATGAGTCAAGTCTCCTGATTTTGCAACATTAAAGCGGTGACACAGCGTACATGGAACTGACTTAGCATGGTCTTTTTCTGAGAGAACTAATTAAGGGCTACGACAAGATGAGTCCAGGAGTCTTTGGATGAAAGTGCACATTATGAGTAGTGGCTACAGTCACTGGACAAACCCTGCATTGATGGTCAAACAGTTAAAACCTACACTTACAGTTCTCTCATTACAGGAAACATTGAGTTTCCTTTCCTCCACCATACTCTCTATAGCGTATGATGGTAAGCGGTGTTTCGGAGCGTTTGAGCTCTAACACAGAAAGTCTCTGGAGTGCTATAAACCCTGTACTCTTGCTCTTTCTCTTTAAATAGATTTAAAAAGGGTTTGCTTAGCTGCTTGTGTAGAAATAAATGGCAGTGACCTGTGTGGCTCCTGCAGTGGGACTCTGAGTGAAGTGTTGGAACTGTGACCATATTTTCTCAGGGGTTTTTTTTGCGACGCAGGCAAAAAAAAACAAACAAACAAAAAAAAACACTATTCCAGTAATCGCACTTAAAAAAACAAAACGATTTAAGCAGCCGGAACAAGGTAAGAAACTCCATCATTAGCAGTTACTGCTACTTCTAATTGGCCCCACCTTCTCCCAGTAACTGAAGCCATGTGCTGTTTCATGTTATTTTATTATTACATGGAGATTTTAAAAATATTCCAAATACAGACGCACAACACTGATCCAGGAACAAATCAGCCCCATTTTAGTGAAAGAGTCCCTCCTCCATTGGGACTAGCTAAAACCTGTGTATCACTGCCAAGTGGCAGCCTGAAGTGAAGTGAAGCCTATCTACAGGTGCCAAAAACTGCAGTTCCTCAAACGTCCACTTGAGGCTGGCTCCAGAAGTGAGTCAGTCTCCATAAGTCCCCATGTTAAAATGTCACAACTTCACAGCAGAAATAAACATGTTTACAGCCTGGTACAAAAAACAGTTTTGGTCTCTGTAGCTAATTTCCCCGTTCATGACAACTGTACTGAGGGTGAATTTATATACAACTCACCTGTTCGGATTATATAAAGGCTTAAAGTTATGCAGGATTAAGAGCGTGGATGCTTTGATTGACAGGTAGGTGCCGTTACAGATGGCTTGTTTGAGCACCTGGGCAATTTTTAGATTAGCCGGGTGGTGGAAGAAGCAGGACTAACAACATAACAGCAGCCAGAGCTGCATATTTTGAGGTTCAAAACGGCTCTTCAGAAAATTGTGGGTGACATCTCGCATGCAGAGGTCATGTATGATTAATTTGGAATAAAAAAAAAGGAGTTTAAATATTTTTTTCCCCAACAGCAATTATTAAAAAAGCAGCAACGTCAAATCTTAATGGTTGAATCATATTGAACTGGCCTTGAATCATGGAGCATCCTATTGTCTTTGCATCAGATCGTGGACTCTGTATCTATCGAACCTCTACTATAACAAAACTAGTTATACTTTGATCATCAGCCATGACAGGTGCAGTGTCCAGATACTGAACAATTATGTCTGAAAACTAATGGCTACTCACAAACGTTTTAGAAAATATTGCACACTGAAAAACGTCGGCTAAATCTCCCCTGGCTCGTGCGACACCGGCTGCAGGTCACAGGTGGCAAACCATTTAAATTAAACTCTCTAAAACCCAGTAAAGCCACGCACTACATCATATTTTTTTATACCTTAATGGTTGCACAATTTACTCCTTAGCCAGCAGCTCCTGTGGCACAGAGAGGGTATGAACCATTAGTCTAATACCCCACACTTCCTGAGAAAAACAGTTTACACAGCAGTTACAAGCAGCACAGAAATACAGCAGAGCTGTTTCTTCCACTGGACACTGCTGTCATTTTACACTGTGCTGGTGTGCTGACAATTCAAAACCACCAGTGTACTTTCCTTAGGGCCACTTGTATTGATGTAGACAGGTTGCATAAAGACATCAAATATATCTGGATTCCCTGCTTTTCTCCATCTGTTACTTCATGTCTGCTTGGCAGAGCATCCCGAGACAAACACTCCTGGCTACTGTCATCACTTCTGTATTCATAAGTCTCAAACAATCTCACATATTTGTTTAACAAATAAGGTATCCTCCTTTTCTCTCTCTCTCTCTTCTGTGTCTCTGAATTTATCTGGAAAACTCAGGGTGACTTCACTTTAAAGGCTGAGTTTTAAATCTCCTCTGAGGACGTCATTTATAGACTCGCTTTTCTGGATTATTTCGCTCGAGTCCTCAAAGTTTATCGCTGTTTATAAAGACGTAACATCCGTCCTCGTTTGTCATTTATCGTGCCGTCGATTCGTCATCTTTCAGACAAACTTCCAAAGCAAATGAGGAGAAATGTTTCGTAAACCCTTCACAATGCGTGTCGTCTTATTTTGAAGAAATCATGGAGGTATCTTAAGGTCTCAAAATGATGCTCCTGCAGCAGATCAGAAAACAATGGTCCTCCTGCTGCGATAATGTTGTTTGATTGACAGAAAGACTGCTGGCAAACACAGAAAACAAGGCAGGATTATGCGCAGGGGAATGCTGTGCGACTGTAAATTCAGGTGTTGCAAACCTCCAGCAGCAGTGAACATCCACAGGTTTGGAATACAGTGAGGCAGTGAAGAGGATTAAAGCTGATCTTAAGGGATGTTTTTGTCATGTTAGGCGGATATATCCTTTGTTCTTTGGTCCTGAGATACCTGAACTGACGTCTGTAAACACAGTCATAGCTGCAGTCACGACTACCCTCAAGGAAAGACAAAGACACTTCTGTTTCTGACTAATGAGGAGCTCTTAACGGGGATATAATAATGAGGTTGGTGGATATCAAAGGAAAGGGTGTGTTTACTCATGTTAAGCTCATCAACAGACGTCCTGCTATAACTGTGAAGCCTTTATTAATCCTGTCATTCATTACATTGATGAGATTCTGCATGCAGGAGAAATTTTAACCTTTCAGTGTAAAATTTGGTTCGCAGAAATATTAATTATATTATTAATAACAAGGTCTTCAAAGGCTGGTAATAGGATATGAAAAGGTATATTTCCTATTCACATAACTGGAGTGTAACAACCTGGTTATCTGTGTGTGTGTGTGTGTGTGTGTCGTGTGGAGGTATTTAAAGGTTAAGCACCTCAGACAGGAGAGTAAAATCACCTGAAAATAGCAATCATTATGTTTTTGTTGCCTTAAAATAAGACGTATCCGTGTGTGTGTGTGTGTGTGTGCTCGCACTAAGTAGTAATAGACTTGTGGTGGACCCATTAAACCCGTTTTTGGCTCTTTGCTTTCGGTTTTTATTGATAACATTGTTGAAGAGGAAGTCAATACACTAATTTCCTGTCCAAACACACACACACAAACACACTTTTGTGTGACTCCCGTAGTCTCGCTCATCATGAATTGATTCCAAGATACGAAATTTCTTTATAATTTGACATATACGTTTATGTAACTGCCACATTTTTTAGGAGTCGTAGCGACAAAAATCTGTTTTAATCAGAAGATCTCTGAAAAATAGTTCCAATAACTTTAATAAGACTTTAAGCATGTCGTGATCTATTACCTGCCGAGCCCGTTAAGACGTCTGGATAATTGTTTGTTACAATATAATCATCCAGTCCTCAGAGAATTACATTACATTTTATATCATGTCATAAGGATACATTTAGTGCGTAACATATTAAACACCCGGCAATTTTGAGCTTATTATGTTTATTATATTACGCCTTGATTATACTAATCATCGTGCGTTCATAACGCTGTGTGAGCAGAAGTTAGTGCACCGAGAAAAAAAACAAAAACATGATTAATGTTTGGTCTCCGGCCTCTTCGAGAGTGAAATAAAAGTTTTAATGTAGTATTTTCTGATGTTTAATATAGTTTCATCATGTTTGTGTAACACACACACACACATCAGTGACTCAGCTCAGATAGAAAGATGCCGGCAACATCAACATCCCTCTTATTATAATAAACAACACACACCCACGCACACATACATATAACAACATCCAGTGAAGGAATCTGTATTACAGTTCACTCACGCTGACCTACATGTGGTGAAATCAAGTCGGCTCATCACGCCACGTCTCTGTATGAAGTTTATTTTAATACCATTTCATACGTTCGATCACTCGGCATAAAGACAAAGTGTTAAACTGAATCACGGACAATAAACGTCCAAATAAAAACAGCTAACGCGACTCTCGGGCTTTGTTTGAAAAGTGGCACCAAGCGGCCAATGAAATTACAGATTTTTCTCCCTTTCATGAGCTTAAAATAAAACTTTTATGAGTCTTGGGAGTGTGTATAAGCGTTCGTCCTTGACAAGGAGCTTTCAGAAAGTGTTTGAACGGCGTTTTAGAGAGTGCTTCTAGCAACACAAATCACGTCTACTTTGACGCAGTTTACACAGCAGATAACAAAATGTGGACGCCTAAGACAGATTTGTCTTCTACTTAAATCCTGTAAACATTGCCTCCTCTTGTCATACTTGCATCACACGTCCCACCCTGCTTCTCTCTGATCAAACAGTTTTCTGACAACTGATTTTTTTCTGAGGTTCTTTTCCCTCCTCAAACAAGTTGGAAGCAAGACTCCTGCCTGTCAGCAACTTTCAAGAGATTGGGGATTTTCAGCATCTAGTTACTTTCATTTAATGGTATCGTATGTTACATTCAGGTGCTGGTGGGAAAGCATGAGGATAGCAGGGCTGGGACACAATACTTGGTAGTGTAGATTCAGTATGTATTGTGATTCAACATTACAATATCCTTCCCACTTTTAGACGACGGGAAAAAGTTGAATCACACACTTCTAGCGACCGAGTCATGATTCATATTTCCAAAAACAACGCACCTGACGTGTCACTCAGTTTACACTGCACATAAAACTGGAAAATAAAATACATCTTGAAGTACACTGCTACCGCTGTTCCTGCTGATCAAACAAGTGCTTTAAGAATAATTATGTTTGTACTTGACGTGACACATAACCTGAAAACTACAGAGGACGGGGGCCAGTTCACCCCTCTTCTTAAGCCTCAGCAGCAGGATGCTAATGCTGCCTTTGTCGATTGGAGTTCATCCAACATCTAAGTCAAAATTACAGCTGAGAAACTCAAAAACAAACATTTAGTAACATTTAGTAAACCCAAGATTAATGCATATCAGAGTAAAATGATAAGTCAAGTAATCATGGAGCGTTGACCCTCACAGGACCAACTCTGCGGTCTTAGAACCACTTGAATTTTCTGGTCCTAGCGTGCAACTGATGAGCTACTTCCCCCACCTCCTAGTGAAGAGCATCTATTTCACTTCCTATTTGGAGGGAAATTAAAACCCAGATGACAAACTACGACAACTGAGTTGAAGTTGAGCAAAGTCTGTGAAGGTTCTCAATCATCCAGGTCATCTTTCATCGAGAAGGGTTAAATCTGGGGCAACTGGACTGGCGTATCGGGAGAAAAAAATCTTTAACAAGCATAGACTCCTGGTGTTCTTCAAACCTTACCTCACACTTACACAGAAACTGGTACACCCAAAAGACCGTACTCGAGGTGACAACCAAGTCCAGTTGCCCCAGATTGAGCCTTTCCTGAAAGAAGCTGAACGCAAAGACTTTCCTTTTGATTTAAACTACCAGCTGCTCAATTACTTCTTTTCATTTGATCCAGTTATTTGGACGTCAAACGCAGTATTCCCATCGTTCATTTACGTCGAGTCTTCGGTACACTAACACCTGAACTTTTAAAAGGTGTTTCACATTAAAGTCCCATTAACCAAAACATATGCTGAAGAAGATTTCAGAGCTGGTCTTTCATGGCTTCTCTCTACCAGTTGAGATCAATAATTCAAGCCTCTATTAACTGCATCGTAGTTTATGGCAGAGGGTCGAGGCTTCCGCGAAATCGATTCAGTTGATCATCACAAGGGCACTCACACACACACACACACACACACACACTTCCTTACCACATTAAAGTCAAGGTTCTTCTCCACCCAGTCAGTAGCAGCATCGAACTCTTCAAACATTTCCATGATATAGAGAGTATCCAGAGCGTCCACGATTGTCGCTCCCTTTATGCTGCCTGCAAGAGGAACAGAGTAGAAATAGATTACATTCTCTGAGGTTTTTGAGTCTTCAATGGTGTGTTTTACATATCATCTGTCTGCTAAAGAAACTGAGAAACGCTGGGAAGGAAGCTGACGAAAGAACCTTTAAGCAAACTCATTCAAATGTTAAAATCTCGTTAGTCAGCGTCCTTTTTAACGGTATGAATGACAACAGGTGTTATCGGCAGCCTCGCTGAAGAACTACTGAATAAACAGCCGAAGTTAAGAGTTACGTTTGGAGGTTGTATTAATTTTTTTTTTGCTCGACAGATGGTGAGAGGCAGCGATTATCTACACTGATGAAACGTTGGGAGTATTGCTCATCTCTAGCGATTAGCCTCGTACCAGGAGGGAAGACACACACAAACCATCATCATTTCACCGCTGTCATTACCCAAACCCCTTAACGAATCACACACCACCCGAACACCTCGGCCTGTGTATGTGCCAAGGAGCTCAATAAATCATTAAGCATGCAGCGCCGAGGCCCCAGCGAAGCTTTTAGTCCTAACATACCTGTTATAAACACAAGAACTCATCTGTCAGAGCCATGTGACCACTTAGAGATAAAGCAACAAAAAAAAAAAAAAACAGAAATGGAAGATGGAGGTGAAGAAAGAAGAGCGAGGCAATCAGTAGGACAGAGAGAGAGATGGATATGAAAACATTAATACATCAGTGAGTCGAGGCCGACCTACAGAAGGTAGAAAGAAAAACATTCAAGAGGAAAGACACTGAAATAATAATGAGAGAAAAACAGTCCAAGTCAGAGAGAGAGAGAGAAAAGTTTGGAAACGATGCGGCTACAAAGTAGAGTCGAGATGAAAAGCCAGAAAGCTGGCGGTTTGTATGAATCTGTGGGTTTGTATCCCTCTGTAAGTGGTGGGAGGATGCAAAGGCAAGCTAAAAGCTTTCCATTAGACACAATGCTGAATCATCAGCTGGAGGTGCAGCAGGGCTACTTTTGTCCATCAGTACTGAGCTCAGTGCTGTGTCGGGAAATTAGCATTATTTCTTTAAAACGACAACTCGGTCAAGTGCTACTAACTGTGGATACAACTGGCGATATATTATCTTCTCCCAGAGAAGCCCGAACCTCTGAAGAGAAGCTGGATATTAAAGAAGAAGTTGCTTTCCGAGAGAAGACACAAAAGAACAACACCACTTTTCTATCTTTGTGTTAAGTACGGGAGGCAATTAGCCTAGCTTAGCATAAAGACTGGAGGCGGGGGGGAAACGGTTAGACTGGCTGACTCCAAAGTCTATCTGTGTTGGCTGTTTGTGTACAGATTTAATGACGTACGTGTGTTAATTAATGAGCTGTAGATGTGGACTTTCAGAGCCGGGCTAGCTGCTTGCAGTCTTTATGCTAAGCTAAGCTAAACTAATCCTCGCTTGACTCTGGCTTCATGCTAATAATAAGATAACTACAGTAAAATGTGGTGTTAAAATTCCACGATGAATGTCACTGGCATGAAATCAGAGGAGGATCAGACATTCAAACTGTACTAAAAAGGTGAACATCATCAGCTATAGGTCATCTAATAATTTGTATGTTTTGTTTAGCCTCAGGCCAGAGAGAGATCATGAGACTGGAGGTGTCAGCAGATCTACTGTTACTGTTGTGCTTCCTGTTTTTCCTTCACCCATCTCACATGTTCACTCCATTGAGACGACAAAGAGAGGACGAGACACTTTCCTCCAATCCATTGTCTTGTCACTGTGCTTCCTTCCCCCTCAGTGCTCACTGTGTGAGTGTGTGATGTGAGAGGTACAGATGGTTAAAGAGTGACCAGAATACTAATAATAAATATTAAAAAATCAGAGATGTTCGAGAGGAAAGGTGAAGTATATACACATTTTTATGAACTGTCTTCAAGTTGAGGTTGGTCGGAGCTTTACTGGGAATAAAGTGGTAAGTCGTCCCATCCTAAGAAGTTCAACAAGTGCGACAGAAGTCTATCAAGCATATTTAACTGAGGCGATGTCTAATGGTGCAAAAATCAGTGTAAACACCTCTGTGGGTGGACTGTGAGTGTGTGAGGGCTTTAATGCAAAGAGCACAGACTCTCACCGCAGTGTTTCTACAGTGATGCTCGAGGCGGCGGTTAGGATTTGTTGTAGGTTTCACTTAATTACGACGGGTTCACACATGTACGATGAATTCAGTTTGTTTTGGAGTTATAATTGGCCTGTGTTGCAACGTTAATGAAAGCGATGGGATTGGTTCCAAAGATTTAACAGGTTCCTTCCACACCCTTCCACGAGGCGCCATGAGAATGAGCCTGTAGTTTTTTCCCCCGCTGAAAACATAACCTCCTTGGCAGTGGTAAAAATAGTTTTGCTGGATAATAATTTATCTGGATAAGGAAGTGTTTTAAAGACAAAATGGTAGTTTTGGCTGGTTGCAGTCGACGATAAATGTGCTGGTCAAAAACTTTTTGAAGGTGTCACCTTGGTCTTGGAGAATTGTGCCAGCCATCATAGTTTCTTGACATTTGACACAGACTTAACGATGATAAGGGTGCGATAGCAGATTAATCAACACTAAAAATAATCGCTGGGGCCACAAAATATTCAGAACACTCGTCTTTTAGTGAAGCACACGCGACACAGATCACAGATTGTGTCTTTGTTCGCAAAGATCTGACATTTGTGGTGACAGCTTGTTGGCAGAGTGAACCAAGAAATCTGCTGAAATCAACCAGATCGAGGAATTGTGTCGGTGTCCAGATGGGTAGACTTTAAAAAAAAACTGAGACTCGGGATTTGGCCGAGGTCCTCGAGGTTATGCGAGCCAAGTCCAGCGATCTTAAAGGTGTGTGTGTGTGTGTTGCTGCTGAGGATTTTGTTTTTTCGAGGACGGTGAAGGAGCAGATGGCTCAGCAGAGGGCAGCGTCTCTGATGCTTCTGTAAAACACGAGCGGTGGCGGAGGAGGAGGAGGAGGAGGAGGAAGAGGAAGAGGAGGAGGAGAGAGTTGAAGATGCTTCTATAAAGTCAAAGCAGCAGGGGAGGACAGGCCTTGTGATATCCGCTGTAGGTGGTAGGCTTGTCAGAGTGGGTGAATCCTTACATTTGTAAAAGCCTCTGCCGTGGGTCCTCCACTATCGACAGAAGGAAATTCTGCAAGCTGCTTTGTTTCCTGTCGTTTCCTCCTCTTTGCAAGCCTCTACTTTTGCTTCAAATTTTATTTGTCTGCGTGTCAGAGGTGAAGCTCATGAATGCATCACACTTTTCAGAGGGACGGCTGGATGACAAAAGGGGTTTGAATGAAATGAGGCTTGTATGCTTGGGTGATGCTCGACCTCTTTGACACAGCCTATAAAGCATGGGGAAGTGAGAAATGGATGGGAAGATGAAAAATGAAAGAGCCGGTGTCCTCAGAAGACAAGAATCATTACCTTTCTGTTCCCAGACAGAGAATAAGGATAGATGGTGGAGGTAGTTGGTAGAGTCGAGGTCCAAAAGTCATTAACCACCGGTATCAGTCTTTCCATTCCTGTGTGCCTCCAAACACAATCCATCCAGTTGTTCCTTTTCCTACATCACTTGTCGTCTAATGAGGTTTTCATCAATCTCGTCTCCTTCTTCTCGTATCTTTCTAGTACTTCCTCTCTCCTTCTGTCCTCTTTCTTTACTTCCTTTGATTGTTTATACCATCTTGTATCCTCATCCGTTGCTTTGTGAAGTGAAGAGTGATGGATGAGTTCAAAAAAAAAAAAAAAGAAAGCGCCACACCTCGCGGGCTTCATTCATCACCTGCATAAGCAGACGTCCTCCCTCTGCGCCCAGCTCACCTGTCGTATCCGACGGAATATCATGTGCAAAGTTTAATTAGCCGGTATGGAACTATAATGCTGCATTTCTTCCTGCACTGCAGTGTGTGTGTGTGTGTGTGTGTGTGTGTGTGCGTGTGAGAGAGAGAGACAGGAGAGTGACGCATTGTTTGATTGTTCAGAACAAAATAACCTTCACTTCACGCAATCAGGCGACAAAGACAGAGCTGTAATCTGTGATGCTGCGATGTGGGAGTGTGTGCGAGTGATTGAGAGAGACTGACAAATGATGATGCTGCTTTTTCCTCTTTCACACCTAGACACACACACACACACACACACACATACACACACACACACACACACACACACACCTCTGATTCGGTTGACAGAGGTCAAAATGTCGATATGATTTCTACTTCACTGAAGAGTATACATTATAATCTATCAACAGGAGGTGGGATGACGTATAACTGTGTGGGATTAAGCAGTAAGTCTGCATTGATCTCACTGAATCTGTTCCTCAACTGTACGTGCCACATTTTGAAGGAAACGTTTGTAAATGTTTTTTTATACATTTTAATATATTTTAATACATGCTACAAGTCTCGGAGACCGTTAGACGTGGCTGAAAGCTCCAGAAAAAGCTAGAAAGCTGAGCTTCAGATACTCCAGAACGACAGATTTCTGATTCTTCTACCTCACTTTGAAGTAATGGCTCGACACTACCACGTAGAAAAGTATCATAACTGAAGATTAACATTAAATTTTTCACAGGAAGTAAAACACAGTAACTAATCTAGTAAAATCCACAGGAGAAAAATACACAACAGTTTAACAGTAGCTTCATTCAACAGTTGCCAATCGCGCGGAGCGTTCAGTAAGTTTAAGTAATTTCAACATGTTTAAGATGCCAAAGGACTTTATTTAAGTGACTTTGAGCTGGTTAAGCATCTTATCTTATTGTGAAGGACAGAAGTCCCAGATGTGTTGACAACTTTGATGTTGATTTAGTCCTTTTGCCAACTCTGGTAAAGTTAAAGTAAATAGTTAAAACGATATTAGACTTTAGTTTTAAACCATTAAATGAACTGAAAACATTGTGCGATCATTTATATTACAAGTTAAAGTGTGACTTTAATAGAAAGTTAGCAAAAAAAGTGGCTCAGGACGCAATTACGTTAGCAACACATTAGCAGTCAGCTAGTATAGTGGCTAACTTGGATAGCAATAGCAAAATGGCGTATTCAACAGTCAGTTAAGCTGTGCCAGGATCAGACTAGTTTAACTTGTGCGTATTGTTATTATATCTTAAGTAAATAGGGTTATATAAAGTCTACATGTGCTGGATATGTTTGTTTGCTTTGGAAACGAGAGGCAAAGAACAGCAAATGTCATGTGGGTTACATCACGCGCACAATGTGAACACAAAGCGTGACCTTAACAGTCGCCTGTGCCCTCCAGCTCCGGGTCACGCCGAGCTCCTCGGTGAGGTTTTTGCATCCCTCCCACCCTCTTCCATGGATATTCAGAGCTCCCAGCTGTACAGAATTTAACCTGAGCGCAGAGCCGTGGATCATGCCACAGCAGCTCTGTGAAGCAAAAAGCTCCGATCGCACAATGAAGTCAGCCTTACAACTGTAGGTCGCATGAAATGTGACTCAATCTGCGATGGCCTTTAGCCTGGAGCTCTCTGCTCCTCTCTGTCAGGCAGCATCACCCTTTAAAACGCATCCAAAAACACCGAGCGTTCACTGGCTGGTGAAGTCATCCACCTTTATCCTTTTTCTTCCGTTTGGTGCACATCGTTTCTACTTTTTGTGAGACCAGGCATGAGTTCAGATCGTCCGTTGGATCTGGTTTCGACTTTCGAAGTTATCAACTCTTTCACTCAAAGGCTCCTTCGTCTCTTTCTAACACTAAAAGCATCTGCAAAGAAAAAAAAATAATAAAACAAGAAAATAACTGCAAAATTCAATATCTGTGAGAGAGCACTCTCGCAAATGGTGGGAACGAGAAGTCCCAAGCTTAATTATTTATTTACTGCCCATCACCTCGTGAGTCCTCAGCCTACCACCAGTGTTGAACCATATTCAGTGACCCACCACATTCGGTAACCTGTAGTGGTGCAACAGCGATTTTATTGTTAATAAACTGATTTCACAACCACTCCTACTAAAAAAAAAAAAAAAAACTGTGATAAGGTGCCAATGAGTTTGGCATGTACCTCCTTCTCAAGCTACTGTAACAACAATCTACATCATAAGAGACATAACAAGCAATTAATCATATCCTGGTTATGACAGTATTAACTCTAATTATATTAACTTACCAGCTGGTTTTGAGAGTAAACAAGAGAGCTGTGGCTTTTTTGAC
Source organism: Miichthys miiuy (assembly GCA_036365135.1). NCBI lineage: Eukaryota > Metazoa > Chordata > Actinopteri > Sciaenidae > Miichthys > Miichthys miiuy. The sequence goes on from CM071620.1 coordinate 19,973,974, forward strand.
AGGCTCGCCCGATGTATCATGAAGTAGTCCGTATAACAGAAAAAAGGCAAATCACTAATCTCCATATTTCTAAGGCCACGTTGGCACACAAACACAAAAAAACCCTGTAAAAATACTAAAAACAGATTCGGAGCTACTGTGCGGCAGTGGCTCAGAGGTAGAGTGGGTCGTCCACTAATCAGATGATCGGCAGTTCAATTCCCCGGCTCCTCCAGTCTGCATGTTGAAGTGTCCTTGGGCAAGATACTGAACCCCAAATTGCTCTCGAAGGCTGCGCCATCTGTGTGTGAATGCGTATGAATGGTTAGCTCTAAAAACTGATGAGCAGTTGGCACCTCGCATGGCAGCCAATGTCATCACTGTATGAGTGTGTGTGAATGGGTGAATGAGATATGTAGTGTGAAAGCACTCCGAGTGGTCGGAAGACTAGAAAGGCGCTATATAAGTACAGTCCATTTACTGGCTGCCATCCATGTGGAGCCATGGCAACAAAGTGCTTTTATATTTTTTAACGGGTAAGGATAATAATAAATCAATACAGCGTATTTAGGTTATAAAAGTAACACCTAATGTTACATCCAAACTGTGATGGCTAGCATTCGTTTAAACATAACACAAGTTATCTCATGACTCTTTCCATACAGAGCAGGCCTCGGCTGTACTCTGTAATATTACTTACAGAGACCAGACCATTCCCACCATGATCAACTCGACCTTATCAGGTTAATTAACAGTCCCAAGCTTGCCATGTTGCCATATAAGTCAATTAAGGTTATCAGAACGCTACTGAGAGAGATTCTTACCTGAAGGCATGCGGGACGTCCCAAAAACTCAGAAGGAATAATTCTCATTCATTCCCAGTGAATCTGTCCTCACAGACCTCGATATGAAAAACTAATTGGATGTACACAAATCAAACAAATGACTTATTTGGGATTCAAACCAGGGATGATTTTAGCCCAAAGGTAAGTTACCCTGATGGCTCAGTGGTAAAGATGCAAATGTAACAGCGACTGTTCTGATGGAGCTTTGTTGAATGTCAATCATGTCACGTTTACCACCATCTCTGTCTTCCGTGTGGGCATAAAAAGCAGCGCTGTAAACATAACCTCATTCCAGCTTTACTGTTCCAGATAAACGAACATTGGCACGACACAGCGACTCAGCAGCTTTAGCACAAAAATAGCAGTCTCAGCTTTCAAAAGACTGACAGCAGTCAAAGTGTCACTGATCTTTAAAAAAAAGCTGAAGGCTGCTCTCATCTTATGAAAATTCAGTCTTAAAAAAAAAAAAAAAAAATCCCTTCTCCTTGGCTCGCTGACTCTCTCCAGGTCTCCACATCGCGACATTAACTCGTGCAAACTCAGAGTTTAATCCTTAATCCTACAGTTTGATCCAGATCTCGACACAACAGGCCCGCTGCTGGTGATCCCGTTTAACCCCCCCCACCGCCCTTCTGAGGCCGCCTCGACGTCGGGTCCAACACTGTAATTTCTGGAGAGGTCACGGAGGGGAGGTGAGGAAAAAGTGATGGCTAAGCCTCTGGCTAATCGTGTTATCGTAGGCAGAACGTGCAAACACACACCCACACACACGTACACACTCCCAAAGTGTATTAACCTCTTGGCTTCTGCTGCCAGATACTCGAGCATCAACACTTTTTGTCAAGGTTACAGTGAAAGGCATTAACACGCTTCACTGTGTGTGTGTGTGTGTGTGTGTGTGTGTGTGTGTGTGTGTGTGTTGAATCTGACAGCCAAGCCGTGATAATACACCAAATATGAGATAGAACGAGTTGGACTGCAGAGTTTAAGTTAATTTTGTTTGGCTACTTTCGTTTGTTAAGGCGTGGGAACTTTCAGGGTGTGTGTTTGAGAGTGTGTTTTAATGTGTGTGTTCATCAGGAGAAATGGGGCGGCGCGACTGTGGTTGCGGTGTGTGTTGCTCCGGGCCTTAAGGGGGGGGTTCAAAGCTCGGGTGAGCAGGCTTGTTGTTCGGTGTGTGTGTACGAGTGTGTGTAATTAATTAATGTGGATTCAGACTCAAGGTTCTATAACAAAGCTCGGGAGATGACGGTGAACAACACACAGCTTGCTGCAAGTGTGTGTGTGTGTGATACCCCCATTTCTGCCACTGCAGTGCTCCCTTGTCTACGTCCCCACCCACCTCTGTGCAGAGCGGGATTTACATTATTTCAGACACGACCAAATACAACCCCACCCCTCCTCACACACACACACACACACAACATGAAAACCTGAGGGAAGGCCAGAGCAGAATTACTCCATCCATTTCAATTACAGAGACTGAATATCTGATTCAGACACACACACACACACACACGCGGGAGCTGCAATGTCAAATTATATAACTGAGTAAATGACTCGTCTGGAAATAGAAAGACACCAAAAAACATTAGCCTTCTTGACTGGTGGGCGATGACAATATTTTTAGCCGGAGCTGGCGACAGAGTTGAGCTACGAGGCTGACAGGATGCAGGAGGAAAAAAAAAAGATGGCCATGGCCAAGCGATGCGTCCAACGCCTCGTCCTGCCTTGTAATCTCACGAGAGTTCAGTTAGTTTTTGTTTTTTTTAACCGATCTTGCCGTTCCTAACTATGACTCAGCGGATACATTAAAAAGACCCCCGAGGACCGCCTGAAATTACGCCTCTGTTAGACTTTTGATGACTTTTCAGTGAAATTCAGTTATTTAATCTCTGTTCAATCTTTGTGCTAAAGTGTAAAAAAATGAACCCAGTTGTAAAATCTGAAAAAAAAAAAAAACACATTAGAGACAAATTAATAACAACAATCCCGCTAGATACATTTTTAACAAGTTTTTATAGTTTTATTCCTCTTCTAGTGAAACTTCAATGGTGAGTTACTGCTACATTCCTCCTCTGCTGGCCTCTCTTCCTGCTCAGTTTAGTATAAAACTGTACCCGACCGTTACTGTACCCATTCATTCACCCTTGATCATACATTTGGTTGTGTTATGGCAACATTTTCACTCAATCGGAACAATTTGCATTGCAGGTCACAGATACAAGCTGCAGGCCGGACATTTTCATACACAAACAAACATGAAGTAGAGTGAACGCGATACAGAGACAGACAGCACGGAAGTGCTCAAAACAAACCCGCACTAGTTGCCAGAGACTTTTTTTCCCACCAAAGAATCACAAAGATGGAAGTTAATAACAGCTGCCGATACAACTTTCATCGGCAAAGACTGTAAACTGTAATAAGAAATATATCTTTTTCCTGAGATCATAAACTTTTTAAGATAAGATATACTTTACTGTCCTCGAGGCTAAATTTGATTTAGGCAATGATGCTACATGTAGCCAACAACACGGTGCAGAGGTAACCAAAGACACAATAATGAATTAGATAGAATATTACGATATTTTGGTTGAATGGCACAGTCCCATTCTTTGGCTTTTGGACCTGGATAACTCTGTATGTCCAAGTGTGTTTGTTATTAGTTGTTCTGATTTTCAAAAAGGTCCAGTGAGTAGAATTTAGTGCCATTTAGTGAACTGAATACAACGCACCACACTCTCTAGTTTCAAGCATAAAGGAGAAACTACAGTGGCCGTGAAACTTGCAAAAAAAAAGGGGGCAACGTCCTCTCTAGAGTCCGTGTTTGGTTTGTTCCTTCTGGGCTACTGTAAAAAAAAAAAAAGGCAGTTCAACATGGCGGACTCCGGGGAAGAGGACCCGCTCCCTCTGTAGATATAAAAGTCTCATTCTAGGGTAATAAAAATATAATGATTCTTATTATATTCCATATCTGTCAATAGATCCTTAATTACTTCACTTTTAACTGCAGTGCGGGTTCATGTATGTCTGTATCTCCTTATAAGTGCTGGCATGATTGTTGTGCGATGTTGGTTGAAGCGAAAACAACCGGAAGAGAAAGTATTACTGTTTTCATTACAGCTCAGAGATAAAGAGGAGAGAAGAAAAAGAGGAATGCTGCCATTATGCTGACTCGAAAGGAGAAGATTAAGCTTGTGCAGCTCTGTTTCTTCATTCTCTCTAATAGACATTCTCTTTAAGCCACAACCCTTTTCCTCTCCTGAGTCGGCCTTTAAAACTTTAACCACAGAAACACTCGAGTCCTTGTTCATCTACCAAAAGAGGTGAAAATGAGGAGTATTACGGGATGTACAGAAGAGCTCACTGAGATTGATTTTAGGGTAAATTAGACGTAGTCGTGCACTCATCTCTACTGTAAATAAAGTCAGAATTAACTCGCGGAAAAGGCAGCTGGGAGACATTTAATGGCGTTGTAATTGATGGTATAATAGGCCGTGCTTAAACAGACATCTGTGCTGGATTTAAACCAACAACTCAAATCAGTTTCTGGCAGAAAGCTTGGACTCAAGGACTCAATCCAACAGCTCAATCCAACTCTACACTGACAGAACAAAGTGTGTTTGAAGGACAAAAGCCTGTTGATGGAGCGGTAATGAAATAGTAGGGTGCAAAAGTGGGTTTAAAAAGTGGCAAAATGTGCCTGTATACATGCAAACACAAAGGCTGAGCTCCCACAGGTCTTCATGCTGCGTAAACTGACCTTAACTGATCTCAACGTGAACTATTCGTCTCAAGGTCAAGTGTAATATATAAAGGAAGGCTTTAGCTCTGCTTTTAGTCCGTCTGGGTGTTCCTGTTGTCGCTGAAGTAAAGTGATACAGCATCACTCTGAGGGACAAGGAGCAGAAAAGCCATTGATAAGACGGGCACGGAGGAAAGGCCACAGGAGACAAGAGGGGGGGGGAAAACAACATAAAGAAGAGAGGCCATCACAAAAACCTGGCAGCATCCGTGGCAAAGCCTGCCATTCATTCAGCTGACGGCCTTTTAAAGCACTGCAGGCAGGGCCAAGCAGATAACCTCCACTGCAAAGCCCGAGTGTCTCAGGAGAGACACGGGCCTTTTGCTTCTTCACATTGCCCGTAGCTACAGATCCATCCAGCTGTCCTGCAAATAACCCAAGTCTTAACAGGCTGTCAGAGTATAATGTGAATCAACTAATCCTAAGAAGCAGAGGGGAGAAGGCTGGGAAATATGCATTAAAGTGCAGAGCACATTACTATTTATCATCTTATCTAATGAATCCACCTCGATACATCATAGATCATGGACTAATTAGATAAGAAAAGGTCAGCTTAGGAGCTCAGGGCAGCACAAACAGTATGTAATTTTCACTTCCCGCCATTATACAATCAGACTAATTAATTCATTAAGATGACTGAATTGTGTAATGATTAAGAATTGGCTGAATGCACCATTTTTTATTTCATTTTTAAACCACACGCTGATAATCTCCATGGTGAATGCAGCCAATAATACAAATACACAGATTTTTCATAACATCCGTGTCAAGTTTCCACCAAGTTTCTGTTACAATAAATGCTTCACTGTCCCAGTGCAGCATAACGGCATAATCTGTTTCCTTTTTCCGATGTGGGACTGTCGAGAAACACGGGAAACGAGGATGAAGAGAAAGATTTCAAACACAACAAAAGTCCTTGGCTGGACCCAAACTGGGAACTCTGGGTTGGTGCTTTAACCCTATAATCTACCACTGCTTCCAGTAATCCCACCAATTACCAAATACCAGTATGTTGTAAACTGTGACTGCCTGAAACCAAAAAAAGCTATTTGTGCTGACTCACGTATATGTTGTGACAGATAAGATTAGATTAGATGGACTTTATACACATGGTTGATTAGAAATTACTCATTAATAAGAAATCTATAGAAAAAGTCATGCTGGTGTTAAAGAGGCTGACAGCTGTTGTGGCAGATCTCCTTCGAGCAGTCTGTTGTTGTAGGAGCTGTTTAAGGCCTCCTCAGTCTCATGTGAGGTGAGATGAGTTGTTGATTTTTATGATTATGATTGATTGCTGTTAAGTATCCCTTAAAGTAGTTTAAGAATAAACTGTCTGAAGGCGATGAAACTGCGCCATTGAAACATTGTTTAAAGTTGTTTATGGCTCTGAAATAACATCCTGATATTTTAAGGTGTTTCTGTGATTAAGATAGATAGATATTCTTGACAATGTGAAAAGTATTTTTTTAGAACAACAGCTGTTGAGCTTTCCTCGCAGGATTTATGGCTCTCCTCGGGGTGTTTTTGCTTGTTGTATTGCCCCCTTTTTAGTCTTCTTATGTTTCATACGTATTACCACGGTTGGTTAAGCATCTGATCTTCCGTAACTGAACCGCTTCCACCCGGCTGCAGTCGTTCCCAGTTTTTAAACTACCTCCTCCAATGTGGCGCCAAGGTTACTTTCACTTTCAGCCATACCATACTGCGTATAACGGCATGACGTCATTGCGTCAACAAGCTGGAACATTGCCAATATCGTGTTATGGATATTTTCCGTGAACGCTACCTCAAATATATCTTACTTTCTTATTTCTGTGCTGGCATTTTGTGTTATTTATTGGAAGACCCTGATATTTATATACAGTATTTGCAAAAAGCTAATATATGAGCTGCACAGATTTATCAGTCTAGCTCTAATATTATGATTATCATTTATATAAATTAGTATGTGTCATCCCTTGGCTTGTATCGCATATCTAAGTTATGTGCAGGATATATATTTTCACAGTAGTCGGATTTTAAGTTTCTCCTAGATTTTCAGCCCACAATTTAGACCAACAAGACAGATGGCATCTTAGATTTATAGATACACATTCTGTCATAACTCAGTCCAGGTCACACTGGGCTCGATGGCAAACAACCTAAAAATTTTGCCTTTTTTCTCCCTTTGCCTGCAACAGGAGACATCAGTAGTGACCTTTAATGTGCTGTGGCCCAGTCAAATGTGTTTATTTTAGACAGCAGAAACGCACACAAAGTACACACAAACCCCACAGGGAGTTTTTTTGGTTGGCTGAACACATGAGTGCCTTCCAGCGCTGGCGCTCGGCTAGAATGAGAGGCAAGCCGGGCAAACAAAGCCTACGTTTTAACCTTTAACTTGTTTGGCTGTTTTTCTGACGCACAACTAGTGACTTGTCAACAGTGTCAATTAAAGAGGAACAGTCAGGAAACCACACAGACAGGAAACTCCACAGACGGATACATTGGAGCAACTACAGTACATAAAATCTAGATACAAGAAAAGCCTGTATGATGGTGTTTTCCTTTTTGGAGTTGACGTGCCCGAACAAGAGAGGATGCACTAACCACATTAAGCTGACTCTGAACAGAAATTCAGACTCTACCGCTGAGGTCATGTTCTTGGGAATATTTCTGAGAATTTTGAAACTGGACTTATTCGTGTCCTCACTCCTGGCTATAGTCCTCTTCAAACTAAAACCAGACCAGACACTGCCAAGATCGAGCATATGTCCTGACGGATGTTGGCTAAGTGACGGGGAAAACAGAATTAATGACTCATATTACTCACTGAAATAGTAATCCTATTACTTGTTACATATAACACACATTGAACCTATGAGTCATTATATTTATGTCATACCCATTAGGGCTGGGTATCAGTACCAAGTAGTATTTCTTCGGTCAAACGATACTTCCATGTGATCCTTTTGTACCAATGATTGCAGCCAATCACCCCAACAGTTCTTTGATTTATTGGGATGTGTGATTTGCTCACTACCGCAGCTACAGCTAGCAGCTACATGCAGTCTGTGGTGGTGAAGTCGAGCGTGGTGTATTTGATGGAGTTGGCAGGCCAGTGTGCCGAGATGCCACCAAAATATTCAAAAGTATGACTGTACTACAGTGTTTGCAAGGCCAATGGCTTCTTCAACATCAGATATCGAATGAAATACTCTACTGGTATCGGTATCACTTTAGGGGTTTTGGTAATGGTATTGGTATCATATATTTTTAAAGAAATACCCAGTCCTAATACCCATGTATACCTTTCGATGAGAAATATGTTAATTGATATCCACCATTTGCTCTTTTGACATCTGACAAGCAATACAGAAGTATCCGCTTCTGTACCACCAGACTACTTCTTTTATCAGATTGAGAGTCTTTAATTCATCCTTCACATTTCACCACAAAAAGAAAGTTTGTTTTTGTTTTGTGTGTAGCAAATCTTGTGTTGTGCAGTGATGAATAAATTAACCTTGAATTTCACAATCACACTTGATCCATCATGGCTTTCTTTTGCTTTGGGTAGAGAGAGGAAAATCAAACTTCTCAAAAAGAAACTAATTTAACATGTTAATCCAACTTTGATCCAAATACAAATTCTGTTTGTTGCAGTGTGAGAAATCTTTCCAGAGAGTTGAGGAGAAAAGAATCGGTACCTGCAATAAGCTAAAGAGGGCGAGAACCAGATTCTTTATCTGAAATCCATTACATTCTGAGTAATGCGTTCATTGATTTAGACAACAGTCTCCTCCGTGTTCTTAGAGGACTGTGTTAGAGAACTTTCCTTCAATTGCCAGTGTCAACTGGACTCCATGAGGAAACCTGGGTACAAACTCTACCTCTGGCTCATTGTCTTATAATGGGTTTGAGATTAAATTAAATTCTATAATGTCCAACAGGAGTCAGGGTACAGCTTAAGGCTGGGTTGACAATTTACTGGCAGTGAGCTCCAAATGGGCTCCTGATGATGTGGAGAACTTAACAAGGTGATAATTCATCCAGGGGACATTTAACATATACTGGTCAGGGAGATTACAATTAGAAAAAGGAATTTTAGAAACTCATCTGTCATTTTCACTCCCAGCAGGTTCTTTTCTACCATTTATATTCAGCAGGTTACGGTTTCTCCTTGAAGCCACAAAAGAATAGTATGTGACTGTTAGCAAGGTACAAAGTCAAGACAGGATTTGACCCGCTCTGAAAACAGAAACAGGGCAATGTACTTGTTCTTGTGGGTGAGTCTCAATAGCAGTGTGCTTGTTATAGACAGCTGAGTTGAGGGCTAAAAGATGGGAAGCGGGATTGGAAACGACAGGCCAGGAGAGATGGATGCCATCGTCGCCTCTAGGTACATTTAATTTTAGCAAAAAAAGGGTGAATCTACAGACTCTCCGGGGACGGGAAGATGTTCTGTTGTACCTAAATCTTGCTTTACAATAAACTAATACTGTCCTTCAAAACTCCAACCATAATTAGAAGCAACAAAGGAAGCAGATAAGGACAAGGAGGATGAAATCCAAGCATTACCTCATCACACACTTCTGCCAAGAAGCAGCGTATAGTTACAGGACGTTGAGACAGTAAACACTGCACACATTCATTAAATTAATCAATCACCTCTGTGCAATATTATTGACATTGAATCCAAAATGTCAGTACCAGTGAGCCTCCCCTTAACTAGACAGACCATATGTGAGCTGCACAAACTGTATTTATAGGGCCGTGTTAACAAGAGGGTGAACGCTCAACGTTCAGGATGAAATATTGTTTGTGACTGAAACTGTTGCATCCTGATGAAAAGCTGTTCCAGACTCTGGATGAAGCAGCAATCAGGCTGCCCTTCAGTTACCCAATCAATGTGCAATCCAATTATCGCAATATGCCACTTCATTTTAATCTCTTATACGTTGTTAGGATTTTGAATGTCAGTTTGATTTAAAAGTAGTTCATACTTGGTTGCCACTTATCAACTCTGAGTTCATCATATAAAGTTGTGAGCCTATCCCAGCTGGCTTTGGGTGAGCTTCAGGGTCCTGGATAAGGGTGTGTTCACCCAGGAAGATTCACCAGTTTAATAAAAAAAATTGACAAACTGACAAACAGTTTTAGAGTCACCAATTAACCTGCATGTCTTTGGACTGTGGGAGGAAGCCGGAGAACCCACGCAGACACGGGGAGAACATGCAAACTCCACGCAGAAAGGCTCCAGTCGGGGTCCAAACCAAGACCCTCACCGTGACACCCAAACTTATGTCAAAATATGTTACAACTTTGTTTCAAATTTCTTCATAACATGAAATATTCCAAACTAAATAAGCAACAATCAGTGAACATCCTTTGCTGTTACTAAGAGTTCAAAAATTCAGCTTATCTTTGAATAAGTCTGCTGTCATCACATGTGCTCAATCCTGATTGGTGGGCAAGTATCTGACATCCCCTTTTTTCCTCCTTTAAATCAGTAAGGAAAGCAAGAAAAACTGCAGAATTCTCTCATGTGAAATCACCAAAAACCTGTTCAGACTGCGTTCATGTGGGCCAACAACGTTAGCTGTAAAACGATTGAGAACATTCGTTTTCAGGGCCTTTAAACTGATCATCCAAATCTGTAAATGAGGTCATTTCAACCACAACAATAACAACAACAAAAAGCAATAAGAAGAAGATCCCTATGGCGGTTTTTTATCATTTTGTTGCTTCTGCTGCAGCAGCTGAGCCACTTCAAGGTGTGATCAGCTGCTCCTCTCAACTGAACTGAACTGAACTGAACTTTTCCTTCAGTTTTTGTTTGTTTGCTCTCATTTGCTATCGCAACACACCCAGAGTCACTTAATCAGCATCTTGACCTTCTAAACAATGTGTCCAACGCTAACAGTTTACTTAAATACAGCACTCCACATCTTGAGCACACAAGCTACATGAATGGGCAGAGCTCTTAAACATGTACTGTAAATTGTGAATAATACAAGATTAGCAGCAGACTGTATTACCATCATCTCGTTGCTATTTAAATGTTTGGGTTGAAAAGAAAAAAAAAAAAACACATTTTGTAATACGGTTTGATAAAAGAGCCCACACCATTGGTCGTCTGCCAAAGTAGTTGGTTGAGAAGATAAACAAAGTCGCCTGCCAACATTTTGGTGAGATCTATTTCTGCTGGTAAATTCCCACCCTGGGAAAGAATTCAGGATTTTCATCATCGGTCCTGACGTGCTTGGGTGCATGGAGTTTTATGAATATTTTGTCCATGGTGAATGAAAGAAGGGAGCGAGAAAGGAGCAGAAGTACTCTATCGACAAGCTAACTGACAGAAATATGTGCGTAAATGCTCAAATGTTTTGAGTTTTTCCAATGATGATCGGACAAGACAGGCAATTTGAAGATGCCACATTTGTCTCTGGGAAAATGTGAGACTTTTCACTGTTTTATGACATTTAATGAATAGAAAAATAAGAAAATAATCACTGTTTGCAGCCGTAATTAGAGAAAATGCAAGAAAAACTCAACAGAAGAAACCAAGGTCCATAAATTTAGCATCTGAGGGCTGACATGAAGAGCGTTTTCTGGTAATGTTTGTCAGTTAAAAGCCGGAGTCGAGCGCTAAGTGTCTTCAAGTATTTAGTGGCTGAAAAATGTTGTAAAAAATTTACTACAAACCCAAAAATACAGTAAACATTACAGTGCATAAAACCTAAATTGGTGCAATATGCAGCCAAGAACACGAAAAAAAAGGCAAACAGCTGACGGCACAGCTGGTGTCTGAGGACGAAGACTTGTCCTCCTTCAGGGAAAAGACCACAGAGGGGACAGATTCAACCTCCCTCCACAAAAAGGATCCACCCAGTCTGCAGTCTTCTTCTATTTAACAGCTTTAGAAGGAGCAGATGTGTGTTTTCTAGGCTTTATTCCAGTCAAAAAACAAAACAAGTTTAATCTTTTACTCCTTTAAAAACTGTTCTCAGACCAGTCGACCTGTTTTTAACATCTTAAGAATCTGACTTCTTATCGGTCAAGTTGTCAAGACGAAAAGAATCCAACATAGTGAAGTACAAATTATGACTGAAGAGCTCTTTTTTAGAGCTGAAACTCTGTTTTTTAGTCTATTGGCCGATAATTGGCCAACATTCTCTGGAGATGATGAACTGAACATCTTTGAGTTTTGAACTCTTTGAAGATGTCTACTTGAGCTTTAGATGACTCCGATGGACATTCTTCTGACATTCTCGTGACTGAATACATTGATTAACTGACCATCAGCTTAATCAGTAATCAAAATAATCATGAGTTCAAGCTCGGAAGCATATTTGTAACCTAAAGTTCGAAAACTGCCGTTGCAATTTCAAAGCCAGAGTGTCGAGGAACAGCTAAATAAAATAGGTAAGAACATAGCAGATACATTTAACTCTCCTGAAACTGAATATTTTGCTTATTTCCACTGTAATTTTAATGAGTATAAAAATGAATTTCTACTGGGCTGGTGGGGGACATGAGTTTATTTTAGGCTTCTGAAGGGGAACATGAGTAGAGTGGTTCTCAAACTTACTTTTTTCAAAGTTTGACAGAGTATTTCCAATGATATGTATCATGTTCGTTTGATTTATTGTTTGGAAAGTGCATTGTGAACCTTCTTGCAACAGCTGGCAAAGTTTTTAATTTTCCAATTCTCCTGGCTGGTTTGAAGCAGCGATCTTAAGGTTACTGCGTATCGGCGGAAATAGCCTCAGGTACGGAAAGTGGCGTCGGGCTAATATTATCGTCATACATCTTGTTATATAGGACTTGGAAACAGCTGTGACAAGGCCCTGAGGCGAAGCTGTCTTATTTACTGATGGAAGTGGGTCTGCTGGAGCAGTCAACTAAAACCTATTTACTTTTCTAGAGCTCAGACATGAAGGATGGAAGGAGAGAGAGAAACATAGAGAAAGACTAACGCAGACACTAATCTAAAAATTAGTATTCCCACAGTTGCTTTCCTCTCCTCTCTTCCTGCGTTTACGTATGACAAATTCCGGTAATGAAACAGTGCATGGAATTCACACAAAGCTGATTGAATTTCCTCATTAAACATAAGAAGGCAATCATTAAAAATGAGCCTGTAAATCTTTCCACGCTGTGTAATAGAATAGACTTAGTCGAGGTTTTGGCATGTTCCCGAAGGCGAAGTCTGTTACGTGTGACTGAGTTACTGGACGGGTTTCAATCAAACTTTTAACTCCACGAGCTGAAATCTGATTTTTTTTAAAACACTAAGATGCAGACTGACAGCAAAGTCGTCCCGCCTTGTTCAAAATATTTCTATAAATATACCAAAAAATAAATCCCCCAGTGGTCTGACAATCCTTTTATTGACAGATGAAGCTTCAAAGAGTGTCTCTGGATCTGAACAGTCATCTGAGCGCTTAAATTGAACAGAACAGGCTTGACCCAAGCGTGCGGCTTCATGTTTCATTTGTAACTCCCAACATACATATTCACGCTCCAGGTGCTGTCATCCTGTCTCCGCCGTTATTTGATAGTTTTACAGAAACACGCGTAGCAACAGAATAAAATCAACAGCTCAGCTCGAGTACCTTGACGCAAATAATGCAAACTCTGTTCTTCTAATGATGCAACACCTCCCGAGGTTTGACGTTCAAAAATAACTCTGCGTCATGAAGATACCTGCAGGAAGGACTCACGTAGGATCACTATAATCAGAAAGAAAACTCTGTCAATCCCAGGCCGTGGAGGTCAGCTTCAGCAATCTAATTACTAGCAATGAGCGAGTACACCATTATCTTCATCTGTATCTGTTCAGTCAGCTGAATTATTTATATCCTGATGTGGGCGGGATTGACCAGAAGATGTTAATTGGAGCCTGAAATTGACATGGAGTGATCAGAAGTTGCTATATTTATTAGAAAAAAACGACTTACAGCCTCAGAAATGAAGCTTCAGAGAAGAAAACAGCTTCATGCTCAGGTGTTTTCTGGACATTTTTCACTACCTCTGTACAATTCTGTGACTTTCATTCATCTTCTACAGTCTAATTTAGTATAATATATAATACAGTTTTTATCACCATACCTACCTACTGAGGAATGTATTTGATTACAATAGTAAGAAAACTGTTTCCAGAACAAGTTCTCTCATAAAAGTTGCTATATTTGTTGTTTATTATTAAATGGATATGACACATTTTGCTTGTAAAAAGTTAATTATCCATACCGGATACTCATTTTAGCATTTTAGCATTAGAATATTTCAAAGTGTGTCCTTTTGATTTAAAGTAAATAAATAAATAAATAAAATCACTAAAGGGTAATTTACTAAAATGTTCTTTAAAGCTGCGTTAATCTATTTTGTAATGAATCATTTATGAATGGGATTACTACGTGTACTGTGAAATGTGTTGTTTGTGGTTTAGATACACACACACAGAGTATTACTCAGCTCTAAATGATGATTTTAGCGTCTTTCAGGTGATGGTTCAACTCTCACCACGTCTCCTCAACCCACGTGTCAGCCACAGCGGGAAGCGGTGTGCAGTGGCAAACCTCTGAAAAACCTAATGTTAGCTGCCTGCAGGACAACAGGCAAAGCTAGCAGCTGGATGCTTCATAGCATTTAGCAGCTATAGAACCAGAGAACCTCAAATAAAATGAACGTCAGCTGGATGTGTAAACAGGTTACTCTTTGCTAACAAGTTAACTTTAATAAAAATAATCAATCTACCCTTGTTTAAACACTATTTCCATTTTTCTACTTCCTCCCACTCAGCTGTTGCATTCATTTCACGTCAATCCCTTTGTTAATTGTCTGTTTTCTTTAAGTTATCTTGATGGAAATATATTGTTAACATGAACAGTTGCGCCTTGACGTAAAGAGGGTGAGAAACGCTGACAGGAAACTTCAAACCAGATAAAGTAAGTGAGTATTTATCAGCAGAGGAGGCGCAGCTAACCCTTTCACACACACACATCTCTCAAGAGATTGCTCTGAACTGTCACACACATACACCACCCACTGATAACAAACATGCACACCTGGAGCTGAAGGTATCCAAACAAATATTCTCACCGAGATTTTAATTAGGTCAAGAGAGAGAGAGAGAGAGAGGAGATCTTAAGAAATTAAAAATCCAATTCCCGTTCTTATTAATCCAATCAGTCAGAATAAATTACAGTATTCATTATGTGTACAAACACTTAGCGTACACACCAAACACCTGCAAATACACGGCAGCCTCCGTAAACACGAAACGTTTCTTTTATTGTATCGCGTCACCTCCGCTACAGAGCGAGAGAAATATCAGGTCCCCGGTGACTTTCTCTCTTCACACAATGAGAAGAAAACCAAGCACAGATTAAATGCGATCATGGTATTAAGAGTTTTAATGAGTCCGCTGTTGGCACATGTGCTGTCATAACAGATCCGTGGGATCCTCTTTGCTTTATATTTACGTTGGCGGCACTTCTCAGAGTCCTGCTTTTAAGCCAACCATCTCGGAGCCAAATAAAAACGCCGAGACTTAAAACAGCAACATTATCCCGGTTTAATTTGGCTTCTGCTGCACGCGCAAACACAACCATGTTATATTTATCGACGAGGCCCCGCAGTCACCGAGCAGCGCGCTGTGTGTGTGTGTGTGTGTGTGTGTGTTATCTGACGAGCCCAAAAGACAGACGGATAAATTTAAGATTTATCGGGGAGAAATAACGTGTGAAACGGACGGATGGCGCTCATGCGCTCATTAGCAGCACGGGCGCCAAACAACTGGCGAGTGGCGCAAACAGAATATAAATACATGATGAGTTTGACATTTAGAGGCTTCCATAGACGGATGGCTCAAACTGACGGCCAATTTGGCTGCTAATCTAAAGGCCAAGGCCGCCGGTGGCAGGGACGACAGATCAATTCTGTGTGTGTGTGTGTGTGTGTGTGTGTGTGTGTGTGTGTGTGTGTCACACTCACCAAATAGATTGCTGGAGTGGCCTTGCTTGGAGACGGGCCTAAGCTCATTGGAACCCCAGGCCCAGCGTCTGTAGCTGTCCCACGCATGTTTCATCATCTGACAGGGAGGAAGATGAGGAGGAGGAGGAGGAGGAGGAGGAGGAGGAGGAGGAGGAGGAGGAGGAGGAGGAGGAGGAGGAGAGAGGATGACAAATGAAGAGAGTTAAAGAGGACAATCATCAAGAGAATTAAGTCATCTTTGTACAATGGAGGCTTTGTTTATAGCCTGAAGAAAACTGGATTTTCAAGGCGAAGGCCGATATTTGAGAGTCATATTATCGTGACATATTTGTGTACTTTCTTTAATAAACACACATTTTGATGAGGATCCCTTTATTTTCTAAGGTACTGTGATAAAGTTCATGTTATCAGTTGTCTTTATGGGGACAAACGAGTCATAGAAACTGTTTCTGTACTACAATGATTGTTATTTTATGGATCAATCGATGAATCATAAAATCATTAAATATTTTTAAATGTGCAATAAAAAACAGCACCACATTTTCCTAAAGCAGAAGCTGACACACTTTAATATCTTGTTTTCATTGACCAAAACTTTAAAATATTCAGTTTAATATCATTTAAGACAAAGAAAATTAGCAAGTGTTCATATTTGCTAACACTGGAGAGCTAAAATAATTGCAGTTATTTATTTATATATTTTCGTCAATCGACTGATCCGTTAATTGATGAAGATGTGCTGCTGAGTCATCACTGTTGGTACAGTAACTGTAAAGGAGAAATTTGACCAGGCACGGCCGCAGTCACCGGAGCCATCACGGCCATTCTAGTCAACGTTTCAAAATAAAACACCCCGTGCAGATCTTAAAACATGGAAACTATTTAACTACGTAGAATTATTTACATATTTAGAAGCACATAAACCAGAAAAATGTGCAAATCTGAGCAAGTCAACAAAATCTGGCGGGCACAACGCTTCTTGCAACACTGCGGGTGGGGTTTGAAGTCGTGTGGAGATCGGATCTGTCCTGCTTGCTCAGTGTGGTTTCGCCATCAGTCGCCAAAGAATCGGAGACAATCATCAATCTCCGTCAGTATTCTTCACAATATTTATCCCAGAGTTAAGAGTGATCTATCTAAACTTCATGATGTTCAACTCATGGCAGCTCTCGAATCCACCTGTCACTGTTATCCATCAGATAAATGATACAAGTCCGTTCACATCCTAAGAAGCAGCTACAAATTAAACATCTCAACATCTGTCAACATGTTCTGAAACCTCCAGTGCAAGTTCAACAGACTCTGAAGCACTAAGAAAACATACCAACTTAAATTGTTTGTTAGTATTTTTTTTTTATCCAGCAGCAAAGCAGCTGCACAGACTGAGTCACTCAGAGAAACAGGGGTCGACTTAATGATGTTGTTCTGTGCATCAGGTGGCAAACGACCCGTTCAAAATGTCTGTCAGCTAATTATGATAGTCGGCAGATTGATTGGCTCACCCCTGCTAAAAAAACAGAACCCAAACATCTCTCCGTGGAAAAAAAAGGGGAACGTTTGCCTGTGCCGAGTCCCATTATCTGCTGCTGAAGCCCACCCGCTCCACCCAGCAGGGATTGTTGGGAGTTTCATCTTATTTTAATCTGGTGCTGGCTGGAGGCTCCATAGCAGCGTGAACACTAGTTTCCAATCTAACACGCAGACACTCATTTGGGTCTCAGACGTGGCTCCAGCGTTTGTCTGCTCTGTTAATCCAGGTTACACACACCGTCCCCGGGCTTTCTAAAACCTGCGCCTGGATTAGACGCACTAAAACCGCTTTATCCTCCACCTTCAGATGGAGAGTCTGTGCACACATAGGGGTCCTCTCTTTTGTTATATGTAAGCTCTTACCTACGTATAGCATTCTGTATACGGGGTGAATACCACAATGCCAGCTCTGTGCACCTGAATGTAGCACACGGCACGCAGATATGTGAAGCCGACGCACAGCCTGAGCTGATGTCTCCCGGGGGATCACATTACTGTACAATACACAACCTGAGTACCCCTATCCTGTTGCAAGTGTATAAATGCTATGTGTGTAGTAGTAGTTTGCATGTGTGTGTGTGCTGAGTGGCACACTTTTACTCTCTTACTGCTGCTGACTCACTGTTAGGCAGCTCGCTCGAGGACACTGAGAATGACGACGACTAACTGTGATGAGCTGACGAGCAGGCACACACGAGCACAGCAGGTCGGCGAGTCACTCGGTTAGTGTGTAGTCTTTTTACGACTTGGATGTGCAAGAATACAAGCAGGAGGAGCTGAAGTGAGGTTCGATAAAATATGAATGAGTGTTTTAATACCCACACGGTAAAAGGCTGCACTATATTACAACTACCATTAAAATCCACAAGATCCAGAGGAGGCCGTACACTTTTGCCCGAGGGACGCAGCGTTTAACTGAGTTCACTATTGTTAACTGCAGTTTCAAACGTCACCGCTGTGTAACCGCGAAGGCTCAGCGACAACGACAACACAGAGTGTTTCGTGGATCACTGCTGGGCCGAATGAATCCTTGGTGCTCAAACAAGCCATCTGTAACGACACCTACCTGTCAATCAAAGCGCCCATGCATAACTTTAAGCCTTAATATAATCTGAACAGGTGAGTTGTATATAAATTCACCCTCAGTACAGTTGTCATGAACGGGGAAATTAGCTACAGAGACCAAAACTGTTTTTTGTACCAGGCTGTAAACATGTTTATTTCTGCTGTGAAGTTGGACATTTGAACATGGGGACTTATGGAGACTGACTCACTTCTGGAGCCAGCCTCAAGTGGACGTTTGAGGAACTGCAGTTTTTGGCACAGAAGTTGTTGCTTGATTATAATCGTGAAACTCGGACTTCCTCTAATCGTACCATAGAAATCTACAATCGTGGCACCTCTACTCTCCATGGTGGTGCTGTTAACTACAACTAACAACCGTTTTCGTCACCAATTAATCTGTTTCTTCTTTTTTTTGATTCATAATCTGGTGTATAAAATGTTAGAAAATACAGAAAAATGCTTATTAGAGCCAAGATAGTGTCTTTAAATGGCTTATTTTGTACTTTCAATAATCCAAAGCCCCCAAAAATTCAATCTATAATTATAAAAAAGGAGAAAAGCAACTTAATTTAAGACAAAGGAAGCTGTGAAGTTGAAAATGTGAGGTATTTTTGCTTGATAAATGATATTAACGGTAATCAGTGTTGATCTTTGTTAAATTTTTGACGAGAGCGGTCGTTCCCTAACTTTTTATAGTTGCCGTGCGCGCCAACAACCACCAGGAGGCGTCTGCAAGCAACAATCGCTCTCTTTATATAACAATACGGCGTAAAGGAGGACGTATTTTAGATGCACTTCAAATGCCAGGACAAACTGACAAAGATGTCAAGAAAAGGCATCGAATATTTCTGCAGGAGGCACAAATGCACAAAAAAAAAGATATCAATTCAAAGCACTTTTAAAAACAGCACAGACACGACCACAAGAGCTGTGCAGGTGCTGAATAACAAACCCTGAACTCGAGAAAAGAGGAATAAATGCCCGCACGTCGCCGTGATTCTCCCAGGAGTTTACTCTTTTATTCACATCGTGAGCACGACTGACAAGGCTTCAATCAAAAATGGTCTTCAGCAGGTTATATCATGCGAGCTGAAGAGCCGGCTGCATGAATAGACTCTGATTTCGTGCTTTTCACGGAACAACTGGTTATTAGATTGCAACACATAAGGGAATATGCCATACCATGCCCGAGAGAGGCGGAGGGGGAGCGTAATTAGCACAGTTACCTCTCATCTCTCGTGCTCCACCTGCATCTCCTCGCTGTTGTACAAAGACACTTGAGCTGCTTTAGCTTTGGTTTAACCCTCTCAGACAGGTGGATAACTGGTGACATCTGAAACGCTGCTCCATCTTCACATGTGCCCTTACTTTAAACACGCACACACACACACACACACAAAAAGAAAACACAGAACAAAAGCCACTTCATTTGCATAACGTCTCCCACACACACATCAAAAGGACAGCTAGCTGATAGCTTTCCTCCATTTAAACCCACTAATTAAAGCTAGCGAGCCTGCTAATTACCGCTCCTATATGCACGTCATGTTAAAGATATGTGCTCGAACATGAGAGGAAGCCGAAAGCCGATTCAAAGTCTGTGCAAGCGACGAAAAAATGCTGTTACGTAAGTGTTAAAAACAGCTGTTTTCATTGGTTTAAAGAAGACTTCTGCTCACGTTGGAGGTGAACGTAATTACAATGTAATTTAAATGTAATTCCCCGATGTTACCAAACTTCATGAACCAATGAGAACGACGACGTGGTCCTTCCAGTTGCATCGCAGTTGCTCGAGGACTCAGTGAACCTTAACACCTGTCTGTGTGTAAGTGTGAAAGGTCTTTATACACATAAGCATACACTTTATAATTTATGGTTATATTTTGCATTTGGCTTGTGTGAGCATTCAACGCCTCTGCTCCACCAGAACTGCCACACTCAGCTTCACAACGGCTCTTCAGAAACCTGCAGGTGGCGTCCAAATCTTACACAGTCTACGGCTAAGACTTATTAGCAAGCTGGGACAGGTGGGCTATCTTCATTAGCCTTTTTCTGCTAATATACTGCAACATCTCTCTCAAAATCTGAGATATGGATGGAAATTTAGAAGTCTGGAAGCAGGCTAGTGTTTCCAGAATGAATGAATTAATTAGCAGGTGAAGGGTGCAGTTCTCTCATTCTGTATGTAAATGTGTAGCTCCCACTACTACACGTTCCTGTGCGTTAACTGTGATTGGATTTAATGCTCAGGATCCCTACGTGTTGACTCTAATTGGATTAACCGCTCAGGATTTTCGAGGCTGACTGCTGTTATTAGGATCTGGTTGCTGAAGCTATTTCAGACACACAATAGCTCTATGCTAATTGGCTCTGTGTTTAAGGTGCAATGGCTTTCTGGGGCACCAACAAGTCCGATCTAGCAGGAAGATCTTAAGCACACACACACACATATACACACACACACGCTACAACTGTTTCCTGTCAGCAGCAACAGGCTAACGGTTGAGAACTTGTGTTAAAAGCATGCTAACACGTAGCAGCGGGGAAGAAAAACCTCACATGCACAGTAAAATTCTTTCCAAAGAGTGTCTGAACATCAGAGAAGAAAAACTGATTTAAAAAAAGAAACACACAGGCGAGAAAGTCAGAAAACTTCACTTCAACATCAAAACACACCACTGTTTGATTACCTACAACTGAAATCGATAAGACATCTGAGCCTACAGATCAAGCGACTACACAAAAACACGTCATTTATGTAAAATCATGTAAAAAAATGTATTTATTGACATTTCCAGTCAAGGTTTTGCAGAGAAAATCTATTTTTTTTATAAATCAAGTGATATTTACCTTAAAATTAAAAAGAAAAATGTCACTATGCAAATAAACATTTATGTAATGAGCCACATTTTTTTTTGTCATTTTACAGAATTTTTTATGTAATTCCTCTGTACAAGAACGAGAAATAACATTATTATTATTATTATTATTATTATTATTATTATTATTATTAGGCATAATACTAAAAAAATCAACAAACAAAAAAACAAACAAACAACAACAAAAATGTAATTTCAGGATTTGTGTTTGTTTTTTTACAGTGTAGCTCTGTATCTACATTAACAATCTAAAACTTCTGACTGTCTTCTTCAGACTCACAAACTCATAAACAAACCGACAGCCTTCAGACAGGTTGGTGTGTCTCTGTATGCTCAGGCTCGGCCACTTGTTGCAAAGAAAGCGACAGAGAGGAAACCAAACTAAATGAATGACAGTATGAAGGTGAACTATGGAGGTACGGAGTTGTCAAAGCGATGCGAGTGCTACAGTACGTCCTTCAGTCACAGAGGCCTTTCATCAAACTTCTGAGAGGTTTACTGCTACAGCTAAAAACCCAGTTATTATTTGTTTACATGCAGCATTAACAACCACCAAGAATACGGTTCTATATTAATACATAAATACTGAAACTGAAGAAATGGAAACAAAAATAAAGCAGAAGTGGAGCATGGAGAAAATAAAGAAAAAACAAAGCTGATGATGTTATAGCACTCTCTGAAACGTGTATTTAGAGCCAACAGTTTAGAAGAACGCAGCAGCTGACGAAGACTAAAGCTGTCTGTTCTGAAATCCACACATTGCTTCACATGATGTATTATGACTTCAGAGACCTCTTACATTTAAGAGCATTTTTTTAATTAAAAAGACATTTGATAAATATAGTTTATTCTGAAGGATGAAGGATTAGCACTTTTATCTTTCTCCAGTTCAATAAAGACAGGCTCAGATCTCGAACTAATGGAACATCTAAGGGAGACTTTAGCCGCTCTGCATCATCATCAAAACATTGAAACAACTTCACTGTTGAGCGTCTTAAAAACCAAAAATAACTTAGCGGCATCTAGTGCTGCTGATCTCCCTCTCATTCCGAGCATGAAGGAGGAGCTACAGTGTCTGAAGCAGGTGAAAGGGACAGTTTACTGTGGAAACGTGGCGGTGCGACGCGTCCGTGTGCGCCGTTCTCGTCAGTGTGAAGAAACCATTCAAATGTCACAGCGTTCAGCTCATTTAGGACACGCCGGCTCTTATTTTACTCATTCGTACCATTCATATTTTTTTAAATATTCAAAATTTTACCTTCAAATGAATGGCACAACCAGCCAAAAGAGAAGGGCATGTTAACAAAGTCTGGCGGGCAAAACGCTCCTCCAACATGATGGAGACTAAAGAAACCAGTTATGCATATTATGTTCCCTAAATCTGACACACTGCACCTTTAAACACAAAAAGGACACTGACGCCTGGAGCTTGAAATTTAGGACACCTCCTCAAATGTACAAGAAGTTTCCCACAAAACAAAGCAGAGCTCTGGACGCTCTTTCCAAGTCTAACAGCTGCTGAATGGGCAGCGTGACAAACTGCATTTCACTGACATGAAGTCAAATATGTGGAACTATTACAGCAATAAGTTACCAGAGATGAGCACCAATGAACGTAAAGCAAGGTCCCCTAAGATGAAATGCTGGCATTGATTCAGTGTGTGTACACACACACACACACACACACACACGGTGATGATGGTAAATCATTAACTGGTGTGCAAAGATCTGGGGGTAATGACCCTGTTTGCGCCAAGGTGTCTTAAGTAATCTGTAACTGAGAGGATGTGTGTAAAACAAGAGGGAGGGGAGTGTGTGTGTGTGTGTGTGTGTGTGTGTGTGTGTGTGAGGGTTCCCCCAGAGGCTGCTGTGGTGGAAGTGAAGCTGAAACCGAAGCTCGTCTCTGGGGAAACACTTGGGACTAACGTGCTTGTAACAGGTGTGTTTGTGTTGGGGTGTGTGGGGAAGAAAGAGGGCTGTTAGGTGACAATATGGTTGTTGGGCAGATAAGGGCATCAGACCAGCACACGCACACACACACACACACACACACAATCTGCCTGCCAAAGCAGCATCCCCAGTGTGTGTGTGGTGAAGTACAGATGCTTGACTGCTTCACTCCCTGCCATCTCAATGAGAGGAAGATAAAGACGGAGCGAGGCGCTGAGAGAAAAACAGCCGGGTGGCAAAAAGGGACGTCGATAAGACGGTGGAAAATATTTCATATGTCATTATGTTGAAAACATACGCACACACACACACCGATGTATGAAATAGTGATGTGACGTTAATCGAAGCAGTAATAATGATGTAGAAAACAGAAGAAGAAGAAGGGAGACGCTCTCTCTGAGGATGATTGTAAAGTGCTCTGCAGGCCACGATTGATTTTTCACACAACGTTAGAGCAAACTTCACAAAAATCACTCTGAAGGTGAATCAGATCTCTGAACATTAAAAATAAATCCACGGAAAAGTCGTTCAGATGCATCAGATTGGTTTCGCATTGGTTTTAGCGACTGTCGGCCATCTGTCGCACTGTGTATCATCAGGCCTTCACAATGAAATCCTCCCTCCTGCTTTGGGTCGACAACCACTGGCCAAAAACGTCCACTAGAGGCTGGCTGCAGAACGAGTCAGTCTCCATAAGTCCCCATGTTAAAAACTTCACAGCAGAAATAAACATGTTTACAGCCTGGTACAAAAAACAGTTTTGGTCTCTGTAGCTAATTTCCCCGTTCATGACAACTGTACTGAGGGTGAATTTATATACAACTCACCTGTTCAGATTATATTAAGGCTTAAAGTTATGCAGGATTAACAGCGTGGACGCTTTGATTGACAGGTGGGTGTCGTTACAGATGGCTTGTTTGAGCACCCAGGCTTCATTTAGCATGCCTCTGCTCCACCAACGCTCCACATCTTCACCCATTTTTAGATGAGGCAGGAGCACTGCCAAGCCACCGCACTCTGAGCTGCACAGTGGCTCTTCGGAAACCTGTGGGTGACGGCATGATAAAAACTTACTGAAATAGTTGTCACCAATGTTTGTTGCTGAATTCACCTACCACGTAGAGCAGATGATAAATTTTCATTCTATACTTGAGACTTGATTGACTCACTTTGATATTACGGCAGCTGGTCAGCGAGAGTGAAAATGTTGAGGAATGTTTCTTTAAGCTGCTGCTGATGTAGCTACAGGTCGCCCAATGGGCTACTAAGGCTGGTACCGCTTTAATCTAGTCGTCTTACATCGCGAGGTGTGTGTGCCTGAGCAGAATAGAGAGCTGAAAACAACATCACTTCCAAACAGTACAGGAGACGAGGAAACAGCAGAGACGAGCTGAAGGTAAAACTCATGCTTGATGCTCGTGCCTGTTAGCTTCTGAGCGTGCTTCTTCACATGGTTGTTGATTCGGTTGCCCCAGGGTTGTTTAACAGGCACGTCTATCCTGAATTTAATCTCTCCCTCTACATCCACCCCTACTCCCTCTCTCTATGCAGGGATGGAAGAAACAGTGTGCACCTCTAAAAAAAAAAATATTACTGCATCTCTCTCAACCCTATCTCCAAGCCCAGACTGCCACTGCTGCTAGTTCACACAAGCAAATGTATGGGTGCAGTCACACACACACACACACACACACACACACACACACACACACACACACACACACACACACACACACACAGAATCGGGGAATTTATGGGAATAAATAAGAGCGCATTAAACATTCACGATGATCAAGACGGCAAAAACAAGCATCAGAATAAAGCCTCTGCAAAGAGGTGTAACGTATGAATGTATGGAAAAAGGAGCTACATGTGTGACTAACTTTTAGGGTTCGATGCGGTGTACTGGACAGTTATGCAACGTTAACGCTAACAAGTTCACTGGCTTCAAGTCCCAGGTGTTGCCAATACCATTAATGAAGGCTCCTTCCTGTCACAAAACCAGGCACACCTAAATGGAACGCAGCTATTATTCATGTGACCGGTCGCACCTGCGTTTGTAGACGGTCCGCCGTTGAAGCGGTCTTTTCCATGCAGAGCCCGACAGCCATCTGCAGGTGCCGTTTCGTGCCACCTGCGTGCGCGCAGCGTTAACTAAAGTACGGCATGCAAATGATTAGAATTACAAAAGTGCAAATATAATGGCCAGTAACCCAGGTGCAGCAATTTCCTCAGCGAGCTGCAGTTTAATGACGGGCAAATAAAGGGACAAATTTCTCTCCGGTGGAGGATCGAGCTCACGAAACACGATTCTGCGGACGTGACTGGCTGACACGAGGAGGCGAACCGAAGCCAAGCGTGCCACAGATAAAGGCTACAATAGACCCTTTGCACGGCAGATATTTTGACTTCCAGATGAGCCAGTTCCAGGACTCCATACCTCGACACTAAATGAAACGAACGCCTGCTTTGACGAGTCAAAATGTCTGCCGTGAAAAGGGTCTGGGTTCAGAGGCAGAAAAATGAAAGATGAAATAACTCTGTGCACTAAGTCGTTAGACATCTGTTCCTCGCGCGGAAGGATCATTGTTTTTATATTGTTTTACTATAAATCATGTGCACTTTATG
This sequence comes from Miichthys miiuy, assembly GCA_036365135.1. NCBI lineage: Eukaryota > Metazoa > Chordata > Actinopteri > Sciaenidae > Miichthys > Miichthys miiuy. The sequence continues at coordinate 19,999,635 of CM071620.1, forward strand.
TTACGGATGACCGTTTTTCAAAGCGTGCTGTCGTGTTTCAGATATTTTCCGGAGTGTCTTCTCGCCTTGCGGGCTGCCATTTGTTTCCGCTTTGGTGTAAAAATCAATTTGCAGAAAATCACTTGAGTGATGCAATTCATCACAGTGCTTTTATTATTGTCATCAGAGTTGCATGGAAATACATTTGCCAAGTGCAGATTGATTTGAAAAGTATCAAATGTATTTCCCATTCAACTGTAAGATAACTCTGGACAGTTTTAAATCTCTGCCAGCTGATCCATCATACAGAATAAAGACGGGAAACAATGGAAGTCTTTCGAGGCTTCATTTGCTACCGGCCTGAAGAAAAAATGGTTTAAAGTTTCTTTAATTCATCAGACTAGAACAGTCCACTGGCTCTACTGCCGATCCATTGAGAACTAACAAATAGAGCTACTGCATGTAATCTTGGCATCCCGTGTTGGTGCCATACTGCCGATTTTCAGGCACAGTTTGAAAAAAAGTGTGTCTTAAATTAAAACTAAAAAGAATCTTCCGTGTACCGTCTTTCTGTGTAAATATCTCATGTCATGAAAACTGCGGCTTAAATTGAAGTGAGGCCTATATATGTACAAAATGTATTTTCTTTTCAAATTTAGCTGGTGCGGCTTATATTCAGGTGCGCTCAACAGTCCAAAAATTACGGTAACAATTTTATCCGATTAATCGATGGAACCTAAAGAATGAGGTCACGGATACAAGCAGGCCAAAAAGAGCTTCCTCCGCAGCATGGCCGGGCTCGGCATTTGACCTCGGACACCCAGGGGAAGCTCAGAGTAGAGCTGCTGCTCCTTCGTGTCAAAAGGAACCAGTTGACGTGGTTCGGGCATATGATTAGGATGCCCTATGGGTGGCTTCCTTTGGAGGCTTTCCAGACACAGCACCTGCTGGAGGGACTACATAGCCAGTCTAGCCTTGGAACACCTCGGGCGGGGCAGGAATGTGTTGTTGAGGAGAAGGAAGTCTGGACTGCCCGGCTAAATCTGCTGCCACCGCGACCCGACCCCGGATAAGTAGAAGAAAATGGATGACACCATCACCACAGGGCAAAAGTTTACTTGACTAAATGCCAGAAAAAAGGGTAAAGGGTCAATAAATCGTACTTTTCCTGTTTAAAAATAGCAACAAATATTTGGATATTAGACAGTATTGTTGTCTTCTGGTTTCACAATAAAATGAGTGAGACGACTGAGCTGTGGCAGTCAAATTAACCTGTTATTCCTGGCACAAATCCACAATGTGCCGACTTAGTTGCCACATTTCCTTTTGTGCTGGTAGAAATGGAGACACGGCCCACGGAAGCCCTGACATTTCTGCTTACAAAACTTGCTTTCTGACCCATGCGGTTTTGGAGCAAAAACTCACCACCTAACCGTTTTTCCACCTCGTCTCCTCACATGTTCTTGCAGCACGGAGACGGAGGACATTATCCATCTAGCTGCCTTGGGACCAGTTCTTCGGGGGATCAGTGAGGGATTTCCTAAGCGGTTTAGTATTTCAGCAGCCATATATGGGTCAGTATTGTACTGCTGGAAAAAGGATGTTGTCTCCCAGGAGTCTCTGCTGACAGAAACGCGGGTTTAATACTTTGTTTCCATGATGGTTAGCTGCAGCTGCTGCACATGCTGCTCTATGTGGAGCTATCAAACACTTAGAACAACCGCAACACAGTGACGAACTTCCAAGTACTACAACTGCTAGAAACATTTCATGGCCTGGTTGTGTTTCATAAGACACTGACAGGCAACAACAACAACAACAAACAGGAAAGATGTAGTCGACCTTTTCTTCTTTTTAAAGACACACCGGTAATGTACGAGTTATCCTTCCACATCCTTTTTCTTGACCTCTTGGAGGAAGTTCATTGTTGCTGTAACTCTATCAAACACAATATCGTGTACGGTTACAGAGCACAAAAGACTAAAAGGGAATGAGGAAATAGCACAAATGCACAGTGAGATACAACAACGGTTGCAGTTAACGTACAACAAAAATCTGCGTTTACAAGTTTTCTGATCGTTCATTGAGTTCAGCATCTTCTAACGAGCCCTGCGAGCAAACTTCTTAAACATTCAGTGTGAAATGTCGACAACCAAACTTTAACGACGAGACAATGCCAAGGCTGTTCAACAGAACTCAACACCAGCTTCAACAAAAAGTTCGGGATCATTATCACCAAAACTAAAAATTGATTTTACTCAGGAACAAAGCTCTGATATTCTACACCAGACAGCGGAGAACTGTCAATATTGAGCTCAGGGTGCTCTCACACATCACTCTGTTTGGTTCAGGTGTGAAAGCTTCCCACTGATCTCTGGTACAGACCAAACAACCGGACCAAGACGGCCCGAAAAGGAAAAGCTCAGTCTGCTTCCAGTCAAACTTCGATGTGTTTGTTTGCGGTGTGAAAGCAAAGAGGACCAACAACAACAGGATGTGATTTTATATTGTGAACTGTCAAGAAGAAATAACAACCGTGTCCACACCTGCTGTGTTTCAGCGGGTGCTCGAAAATGTGACTAAAACCTAGTGACTACACGCTTGCTTTGATGCTTTTTCCCCTCCAGCAGGTTCCCAGAACGCCTCTGAAGGAAGGCGCCTAGGTGGCATCCTGATCAGATGGCCGAACCACTTCAGTGTATTTGGGGATTACTTTATTTCTCCTTGGTAGAGTCCAAATGAACCAAACTAAAAAGGTGTGAACGTGTCCTTTTATTTATATAAATATTCCACAGCAGGCAAACCATTAAGACTCCATTTGTACTTTATCACCAGAGGAGCAAAGTGCCTGCTGAGTCACATTATCAGGCAGACAGAGCAAAGAGAATAGAAACCACACCGTTCAGTACAATGTCTAGGTCAGGGGTCTGCAAGCTTTTTGGCCCATCATCCACCAAATAAAAATAATCTGGAGCCACAAACCGCCTAAAATGAAGACATTATATATAGTTATACTATATATAAAATAACTATAGCCTACAGTTTGTTGCATTTATGAAATTATAGAATTACAAGAAGAACATACTTGACATTCTATTGTTTTTTTTTTTAACCTGTTAATAACAAAGGACTCTTATGAACAGAAGAACTTGCATGTGTAGAAAGTCTCGTGGCCACACGTTAGGATGTGACGTTTATTTTGGTTGAGAAAATATTAAAACACTAAAACTTTTTTTTTGTTGTTGTTATTTTAGTGTCAGAGTAGCAACTAAATTTCCAAAATAAGAGATGTTCCCTTCCCTGATTTTGTTACAATCTAGAGCACTTCCTCTTCATCAGATGTGGACACCCTCTTCATATCCAATTATTCAGTGTCAATGTAATGATTCAGTTCACTGTCCACCACTGAGTAATCAACGATCATCCACTCAGTGAGGTCCAAGTCAATAAATTCCACCCAATAAATAAAATAAACTTCCGTCTATATCTCACAGATTCCCACGCTCCTAACAAGCAAAGCCCGTGCCAAGACTCGCTGACCTGATGGGGGTCATAAAACGTGTCGTTCCCAATAGCCTGATTGGTGCTTAATGGTGCTAAGTGTTGATAATACGATGAACAGAGGCCGGGCCTACCTGCAAAGCAACATTACACGGTGATCAATACGGGCTGACGGCCGTCTGGGGAAAAGAGGAGAGAGTGATGAAACTGAAGAGGGAGAGAACATCTATAATCAGCGACTGGCTGTTTGGTTGAAAAGCTGGTTCTGGCAGTAAAATAACACTCCAGCGGGAGCACACAATTATTGACAACAAAGATGTTACAATAAAACATGAACACTGAAGTCTTGGTGATATGATTACTTTCATTATCCGACCAGAAACGGAGCCAAAGCAGCTATCGGCCATGTGTTACGGGGCTGGGACGAGTGCTGTTTTTTTAATTAAATTCAACCAATCGTGTTCAAAACCTAAAAAAAAAAAAAAAAAAAGCAAGACTGCATTTAAAATCTGTGCTGCATTTCCACCCTGAACTGCTGAAAATAAGCCGTTTTCTCGAGAACAAACTCACGGGCAACGTTTTTGGCATTTTTATAGTGATGTTACCTAACAAGCCTTACAAAGGTTTTTCATCTCACTGTGATCGGGGGGTGAAGTGCTAAGCACTCCCTCTCAAACCTCTCCACGGTGCGTATGGGCTCGCATAACTTTATCAGACCACACACACACACACACACATATTTTATTGACTTGACCTTTCTCGTGGTGTAGGAAGCGGCCCAATTGGGTTTGACCCAGCCGTTTGACAAAAGGCAAACTAATGAAGACTTTGTGAAAGGCAGATTGATTTTTTTTCCCCCCGCTCCCTCCCTCCATTACATCCATCCCTTGCTTCGATACAGCAGGCAGGAAAGAAAGAAAGCAGGCAGCAGCGGCGGTTGTGGCGGCGGCAGAGCTCGAGCTCATCACTCATTTGTTTAACAGGTTGGCAGAGATGAGGACCGAGCTGCAGAGAATGCCAGAAAATACACCCTGTGCTATATTCAAATGGCTCGGGCTGAAGGAAGAGAGAATAACTGTGGAATATGAATTGGCTGGATTGAAGGGAAGTCTGGAAACTGCCCATTTTGGCCATTTGACAGAAGCAAATTAAAAAGCTTTTTGTCTCCTTGTTCACATTATTATGGCTTTAACCTTTTTGCTAAACACACTTTCAAACGCTTGCGTGACATCGATGATGAAATTGGGGTTTGAAACCATTTCCAGGATTTGTTAGTTTGGAGTAGAAAGAAAGTGGCCAAAAAAAAAAAAGCAGCAACTCTTCAGCCTCCAACAACCAAACGCTTCGAATTATTGAAGGAGACCACGTACGATCATCCAGTGTCTTGATTAATCTATTCATAGTTTGGACGAACAGTAGTTAAAAAATGTCACATAGGTACTTTGGTGACATCTTCAAACGTCTTGTTTTGTCTGATCACAACAATCCAAAATCCAAAGAAAGTTTCGTCACATAAAAGACCAAGAAGATCAAATATTCAGATTTATTAAGCTTGAATAAGTAATTTAATGATGAATCACTCAATAAAACACAAAGCTAATCAATTCTTGACTAATCTTTTGGACTCTAATCCATGTTTGTTGAGTGTTTGATCTCCTGGCTCCATTCTTCAGCCAGGAGAGTAACTGTCTAATCCAATGACTTCTATAATCCCATTAAATGAAGGCAGTGATCAAACATTTCCATCCCAACCAACCAAACAACCAACCAATCGAAGAACCATCCAACCACCAACCAACCAACCAACCAACCAACCAAGAACCATCCGACCAACAAACCAACCAACCAATCGAAGAACCATCCGACCAACAAACCAACCAACCAATCGAAGAACCATCCAACCAACCAACCAACCAACCAACCAATCGAAGAACCATCCGACCAACAAACCAACCAACCAATCAAAGAACCATCCAACCAACCGACGAACCAACCAACCAACCAACGGTATCTACAGTTTGAGGCAGCCATGTTGAAACACCATGTTTCTACAGTAGCCCAGAACAGACAAACTAAATAGTGACCCTAGACAGAGCCTTGTAAGTGTTCTCCTTCCCACTAAGTAGGTGAGGGTGATGTGAGGAGTTTGCAATACACCACTATATACAACTAAATCCTACACACTGATCCTTTAACTTTTACCATCAAATTCACTCGAACATAAAAATAAAAGCTCGGGGCACTCAAACCAAACTGTCTCCTTTATTTTATGTTTTTTCTTTTCTCCATATTCACAATGTCCAATATTTTCTTGGTAATGATATTTAAACTCCTGATAGTGTTATAATTATACTGCATCGCTACTACAAAGCGAGCCAAATTAGATCCGCTCCACTCCAGAGTAATTAAGTCACACATTAGAAAAAGGGATAATAAAGTTGCCATGGCATTTCCTCATCTTTTAGGCAAATGTATTACCTGGAAATACCTCGATAGCCTCAGCCATAATTACTGCACAATTTGCATCATTATTGAATATCCTATTAGAAGCCTGGGGAACATTTAACGTAGATTCCAAAAAGGAAAAATATGTTTTACTTTTTTTATTTTATTTACCCGAGCGTTTAGAGGATTAAGCTTTTAAGTTGTTAAACCACATAAGTACATGCAGTTTATTATGAATTTAATATTTTCACCTGATGAATTTAGTTCACATAGTCTAGACCCTTATAAATTAAACAAATACCCGTTCTAACACTCTTACAAGCTGCAGCTGAATACAAAATCACCTCTCTCTGTTAAATAACGAGCTGTAGCATTTAAAACTGAAATAGTTCATTAATTCTTACAAAAACGAACCTTTTCTCTGTGGGTATATATTTTTTCCCAGTCGTGAAGACACACCATTAGACAAATTGTCCCATGTAGTTCCCAGCAGGAAGCCCATGCGCCTTTCTTTTTTAACCAGCTGGGCAGCGATCCAATGCATCTTCTTTAGCCAGCTAAAAACAGTTTAGAAGTCTTCCATTTGTAACTATTAGTGCAGTGGTGGGAGAAGGATATCCCAAAAACCCCTTTGTGGAACAGATCAGTTCAGTCCTAATCTTTATTTTTCAGGAGGACTTTAAGAAGGACAACAGCAGCTTTCAGAGGATGGATTTCAGTTATACTCAGCTGGAGAATTTCATGTGAATGTGGAGTTTTTTGTTGGATCATTTGTCAAAGTACATCCAGATCCTGGTTTTTATCAGTGTCTACGAGTGTCCGGGAAGACGAATGATCTTATTAACTCTGTCCTCTGCCATGCAAATTCTACAAAAAGATACAGAGAAGTCCAAAGAGGAAACTAGCCGAGCAGTCTCTTGAATATAAACACCAACAAACTATCTTCCCCGCTGTGGCACAAACACAGATCAGAGGTTATGCAAGCTCTCTCCAGTAGTTCCCAGTGGGTCATAAATCCCCATCTATGTGACCATTAACAGACACCGTTCAGTGAAGGCAACGTCAGGGCAACTGGCATCGGTTAGAGAGTTTACTGTTGACTGTGGCCTTGATATTTTGCATGCCGACTCATCACGCACTCACGCAAAAAGGAAGCCATTATGTGCCATTATGCAACTATATTTTCCCCGCTCTGATGAGATAAAATTGTCTGGAGGTCTACATACAAACAGACAGACAGAAGTGTGTGGTTTGCTCTGTTTGGCCTCAGGGCTTCAGTTATTACTGTTTGGTAGACTCACAGGTCACGTCAGGATACATAAAGCAAGACTTTCACCTGCCGGCTATGAAAACAGGTGTCGAGCAAACCATAAGTGTGAACGGAAGTAAACAAAAATGAACGTCATGAACGGATTTAAAGTGACATGAGTAAAAAAAGTAGTTTTCCTAAGGAATGAGTACTAATCATGTCCTTTTTTTAACTGTACTTCTATTCTTAGTATATTTATGAGTATATTTTCCATGTATACCTTCGTCACGACTGTGCTCTAAATGTGGGGTTGAGTGTAGAGGAGGAGGAGCTCCTCACTGCAGATGCCTGGAAGAAAAATAAGCATCATTTGTCTTTTGACCACAATGATGACGGAGCAAAACCCAGAACGAGCAGCAGCCTCCAGCGACAAACTCTGGCCATATCCGGGCACACTTTTTATACCAAACATCCGAAAAAGACAACAGTTACATGAAGTGCCTGCTGCGAAAAACAAAATGGTAAATTTTACTTTTATTTAAGTCATTTTTAGTTTTACTTGAGTACCCAACACTGTTACTACTATGTCAATAATACATTTATGCTGTAAAAGCTGTTTTAAAAGACTTTTAAAATTGGTCAAAAATAAGAAAACTACAATAAACTAAATGTCGGTTATTAACGAGTGTGTGAAGTGGTCAGATTAAGGACCTTTTCGCCTCACTCACTTCCTCCTTTTGTGTCCATTTTTGACTTTTCCTTTTGTCAGCTGACACAGTATTTCCAATTAAATCAACAAGACAGACACTTTCATAAAGCCCGTACGTACTCGAGTCATGTTGAGTCCATTTAAATGAATTATGATTAGAATATGCAGCTACACCAGTGCATAATGAGCGGTATCTATATCTATTATAACTATAGCACACACACATTCATCTTCTTCCTTCCATGTGTTAAGAGTGGCTGCAGGATGCAGGCTGAATTATTTAGCTCGTGTACTCGGCTTGCCTCTCTCCTCAGTAAATTGAACCGGGCACGCCGCAGCACACAGCCAAGCCCGTGTGTCAGGGAGAAAAGAGGAAACAAACCACAACAAACTGGAGTTCAAACCTCAGAGGGGGGGAAAGGGCGCAGAGGGCGTGAAGACGAGTCAGCCTTCATATTAGGGAACAAACGGCGGTTTTAACGTACTCATGAGGTGATTTTTTTTTTTGCATTAGCAATGAATGAGGGCGTAAAAATGTGCAGGGAAGCTGCTGTGAAGCGACAGAAAGGTGTCTTAGAAAGAGAAACACAGCAGTAACACTAAATGACTGTTTTTATAATGCCAAAAAAACGCAGAGCGAACAGGGAGTTGCGGCCGTGTGGTCATTAAACTTGACATTCACAGAGATGTGCTAATGCACTCCGGCTCTGTGCACCCTCTGTACGACGTTTATATATTGAGGTGGCGCGGATCGTGTTTCTTTCTCAGCTGGAGTTGAATCGCGTCCTTCATTACTTCATTTAAAAAGACGTTTCTGTTTCAGCATCGCTGCCTTTTCGCTTCACTTCTGATCCTGCTGATCTCACGCAAATTCCGCCATGATGCTGCAACTTTTCAGCCCTCTATCACTCGCGGAGCGCGCCCGGAGGGCAGTCCCATTTGCTGATTGTGTAATTACCTGCAGCTTCAGTAAATCAGACGCTATAGGCTAATTACAGAAGGACTGTAAAGGCAGCTGAAGGAAATGCCTTTCAAGCATGCGAACCTTGCCTCAAGCTCACACACTGTCCTGTGGCTCGACTCGGCTGTCAGTTTAAAAGAAGATAAAGACGTGTGCAAAAAGACGACATGACGATGACCAAACCTGGACAGAAAGTAGTACCCGAGTACTTCCACAAATTCTGATGGATCAAGTTAGAAATACTGAACGAAACATGAAGATTATGATGATTGCTGTGCTCTTAATGTGTGTGCTTCCATACTTACACTTGCTATTTTGAGTCCACAAGTGTCAACTATGGCCAAATGCAGCGTATGGAGGCAGTTAAATATTGGTGCTAAAGCTCCACTTGGTTGCAATCTGACAAAGAAGAAGCAGTAAAATGTTGTGATTGTCATTGACTAAGTAAGTGCAGAATGACCGTACTTGAACTGAGACTCTACCCTGCAAAAAGAAATCCCAAATATCATAGTTTTGTTTTCAAATTTTGACTTTTTAAAATCAAGAATTTGTGTTTTTGTTGCATCAGTTATCTCAGCGAATGGGATATCAGACAAGCAGATAACTCAAGAGATTTTCAGCTCCTTAGCTGGTACAATATGCAGGATGATGGAGCTTGCGGTGTTAAAATGCTCGCCCTCACATGGAAAAGGAAGAGAAGATTGAAAAATAAATGGAGGATGTGATTGACAGCCTGTGATCCTGGGCGCTCAATTGGATTAGAGAGAGGGAGTCAGCGAGCCGCGACCTTCGGATTGCTTCGAGATACGTTAATAGTGAATATCTAAAAGCATATTCCTCCCATCTCCATCACGGGGCTACGAGGCTCGGTCACAAAATACTCCATCGCCTCTGGATGCTCGCGACCTAAAGGCTTTCAAATCCAAACCAGCTGAAAGCAGCCGGTCGACTCGTGCCAACGCCTAGAAGCTCGCGTTTGCCAAGAACGAACTGGCATCTCGCTGACAGGATGTGAAATGGCAAATTTCTGTCCGAGAGGCTGCCTTATCTCTTTCTGAACATCGCAGACGTGCCTTTCAAAGTGCAAACAGGTGGGTCAACTTCAAAACAAAGCGCTGAATGAACAGGAAACCCGAGTATGTGGTAACATAACCCTGCGTGGGAAATACGATAAGCCAAGGGGCGACGATACAATGAGCTCATCTCACGCGGCAGATGTGTGCATAATGGTTTTGAATTCTGGCTCGTATCCTGGGTAATGTCAGTCCAAAAAAAAAAACATCCATTTAGGAACTTCATACACTTCCAGCATGGATACAAATATTTGGCTGCCCATCCAAAAATATGTTTTTGTGTTTGAAATGAAGTCAGAAGATAGTGAACTTTAAAAACATACAGCAGAGTAGAGACATCTGTGCGTACTCCTCTAATAGAGACAAAACTAACTCCACTAAGCTGTCTCTGCCTTGGCAAGTGCTTATAACATCCCTAATTGTCCTCCTCCTCCCCTTCCTCCTCCTTTCCTGTGTGCAAAATAATTCTCTTTCATGCCCTGTAAAGCATCCAGATCTCTCGTGTGAGAACAGACAATAACAAATTCCTTCAAGTTTAGATCGCTCGGCCAAGTATGAAAGCGCTCGTGCTGCAACTTGCCTCTGCTGCCGGGATGAAGGATGAAATATGACGTTTCAGTGCGTCATAAATAAACAGAGCGGGGATCTCTTAATGCCGATGTTAGCTTAGCTGCTGGGTCGCATTGTGCACCACGCCGGGGCAGATACGCTTCAGATACGCTGATGCTCAAGTTTGAGCTTAATTTCTTCAGAAAACTTACAACGCACAAATCACAGTGCGATTATTTTGACGGATTATGATTGGAACGTGATTCACAGTGAGTTGGAATCATTCATTTTAACTTAAAAAAACAAACAAACATTAAAATCAAGTTGATGTGACACTTTTAGGTCTGTACCAGATAAATGTGTCTTCTTTACATCTGGAGAAGGAGATTTGTAGGCCGGAGCGTCTCTGCAGCACTACAGTACTCCATTATGACGCCGTTTTGATCAGATTTTGATTAACCGTGCAGCTCTAACTCTGGAACGAGACATAAAACTGAACCCGAGTGCAGAAATAAGATTGTGAGGACGTATTCTGACACTTCAGTTAGAACCGCTGGCTGACCCCGGGACGTCTGCGCGAGCTTCAAACTGTTTATCTGGCTTTAAAAAGTAGGAATTTGATCAGCTAATGAAGGAACACCTAATCCTCCTTCATTTTATCTGAACACATGGTGCTCACTGGACAGTTAAGTAAAGACACAGTTTCCTCCCACATAACTAAAGCCGGAATATTAAAAAGGTCATTAGACTAAAGAAGTATATTAATTCACTCTGTTGATATGAAGCGACTAACCCAATAAGTTTATGTCATGCCATTTTAACTCCTCTTTGCCCTTTACCGAGCCTCCAAAAGAAAAACACCACCTCTAAATATAACCAATAACCTGTGAATACTAATGAGCTAGCAGCGCGTTAGCTCCGAGCGAGACGAGACAAATTGCCACTTCCTGGCCTCGCTAATCCAACTAGTGCGACAAAGGCACAGGCACGGTCATTAATGGCAACACCGGGCCATAGATTTATACATGTGTGTGTTCACCCAAATTCCCAGAAGACCTAGAGGCCGCTCCGCTCGGCATACATCACTGTCTACAGCCAAAGGAATGCTAATAATCCCGCGCTCCTACTGTAGACTGCTAATGATTCAGATATCTATGCACATGCATCGTCTGAGTCCGGACTGGGACCTGCCTGGCATTTTCACACAATGGCTGACAAATTATGCGCACTATAATAAAGATAAATTGAATGCTATCTCCATTTCCACACTATACTCCATATCCCAGCAGTCATGTGATGCCCACCACTTCTCTTTTAAAACAGAACTCACTTAGGAAGCGGTACTTCCTGCAGATGTTTCACAATAAAAAAAAAAGCTTGTAGTGGAGGGGAGGGATTACGCCCTGTGAACCGCTAGAAGTGTTTTAATGTGCAACAGATGGAGAAAGTGTTTTCATTAACGGCAAACAGCAGCGACGGAAAATTAACAGAGTAAACGGAGAGGCGCTTCTGACTGAAACACAATTACGTTCACTAAACAGAAATAAAACCTCTCACCTGTCACTGATAACAGCCTCTCTCAAATAGAAAGTCCCTCAAGTTGGGGTTAATTAAGGCGCGAGCCATTTCGTAGGACTTTATTCAAGAGGCTGAAGGTAAAAGAAGCCAACAACAGCAGAGCGGACTGTTGGTTAAAAGGTCCATCGTGTCAGATTTATTTACAAAATAGGCATAACTATGTTTGAGTTGGTGTATAATCGTGTTTTTAGCTGCTTTTTGTGTTTTTCGACGCCAATCTCCGTCCACTTGGTGTGCAAACGTGGACTTGGTGCTACAGAGGTTAATAATTTGCCTTTTTTTTTTTAATACAGCTACTTCATGATACATCAAGTGACCCATTCAAAAAAAGCCACGGCTCTTTTGTTTAACAGCTGTTAGCATACTTCAGGGATCGATAAAGTCCGTCTCACCTCATCTGATAACTCCAAAAAAACAGACGAATCTGACTTTTGTGTGCGAAAAGAGAGGAGAGTCAAAGAAAAAGAAAAAAAAGTGCGAGAGAAAAAGGGAACCGATGGACAGAGGGCACTCATAACTCCCCGGTGCACCAAATAAAACATGGTCACATTTGTAGAGCTACTGGAATCTGTCAATAGGCAGCTGCCCACAGCAGGAAGAAGCAGGAGAACACACACACACACACGCTCTTCACATCTGAAAAGCAGGTCCATTTCCAACGGCAGGCCGAAGCCTGTGGTGTATTGATAGGATTCAGTAAAGAAAAGCAAAGCTCACCTTTAACTGCAAATGTCAGCCTGTACATAGAGGAGGTCTGACTGGGAGAAACATCAAATAAAATGCCACGAGACAAAACTTTGTCCAAGCTGCAAAAAATCTATTTTGTTATGTCAGGCTAGCAGTATACTTCGTCTCTCTTTAGACTTGCTCTGTGATAGTTTAAGCGCACGTCCGCCGGTTTGTGTTTGGCCGTTCTCGGTGGTTGAGCTCACCTGAAGCTTAAAAACGAGCTGGACGAGGAGGAGAGATTGGAGCGATGTGGGTCAAATGATGTGTGGAGGGAGCCTGAAGGGTTATTGATGACTTGTTATTGACAATTCATTCAGCCAGCTTTTTCAGGAATCAATTTCTCTCAGACTACAACACTATCTGACTGACTATTATACTTCAATCGGACGATTGAAGGCACGTTTCCGACCTCTACAGGCGCACTGAGACTCCAAATAACACGGCTTTGTAACAAGAGCAGCACATTACGGTCATTTAACTTCACCCGGCACACTTTGAGTACTTCAACAGAAGTAAGTGTTTTTAAAATTGCTTCACCTGGTCTTGAAATCGAAACACAAATGCAAAAATGCACTTAACTTGCTCCAGTCCAGTATCCACTCTCTTTTAGCTCTGTTTTGGTCTCTACCAACTGTCCTTTGCCACTAAATGTGCCACTATGTTGTCCAGTTCATCACAAACTGGCACTGGCAGGGAGTGTACGGTAGGTTTTTCACTGAAAACAGCGGTGAGAAGAAGTTGCAGGCCGAACCAGCTAAACTGTCTAGTCAAGCTTCATTTACGAGCTTTTCCAGAGATGTCGACGATTCTGCGAACAACGACTTGTTATCACGAGCTACCACAAGATAACGAACAGGATACAGTTCAAACGTCTGGAAAAAATCTAGTTAGTGAACCCTGACTTGAGATTTTCATATGATGTGTTGCAAAAGTTAAAAATCTGAAGTCTCTAAACCGGCATGGTGATGATTTTTTAATTTCAGCATTTGCTTCATTCTTACTTGCATCATGATTATTTTTTAACAATGAACAAATTCAGATTTTTCTTTCTGCAAAGTTCTGCAGAGAAGCCACAGAAATTTTACCAGCCAGCCTTTTTTTTCCCAAACTTAAAGGTTGGTACTCATTAAAGTCGGTAGAGTCGGCATAAAGAAGTGTACCAGCACAGGGCTGGTGGCGTCACACACATATCTAACTCCCAATAACTTTCTGTGTCGATGACAATCGTGGCTGTCACGCTGAAGGCGGTATGTGTTCATCCTTCAGTTGGTTTTAATGTATGCGTTTGCTTGAACAGCTCCCCGTCCACACTTCAAGGCTCGCTCCTGCCTTGACCTGCTCGGTAATGGTAGTAACGATCCACATCATTTATTTTGCTCCGAGCTTTTCCAAATGAATGCTCCATGATTATGCATGAGCAGGAGCGGAGCTGTGAGTATATAGATGGAGTAACAGCGGTGCAGCAGTGGAGGTACCTCTGAGATGGTCACGGCTTATAAGGCAATAATGCTTAATGTACTACCATCCATGCCTGCGGTGTGTGGGATGCTGGGGCTTGCCCCTGGCTATGGCTGGTCTATACAAAGACTACAAGCCCCTTGCGTAGACACAAATATACTGAAGACGTGCACACAGAGTGTGTATGTATGCAAAAATGACCCCATCAGTCACTGTGGAGTCTATATTCCCCGCTGCAGAGACCTCGGAGCCGGGGGGCCAACAAACGTAAGACCTGAAAGAGCACATTCATCCTCATCTTCCCCTCCTGAAACCCAACCACCGGACCGATCGATCCACGCTGCCTCTCCCACAGCCGTGTTGTAGCAATACATATTAATAAATGCATTTAAAATATCTAAAGCCTTGCGGGCTATCCACTAAGACTATATATTCACTGTGACTTTATTACGCCATCAGGATATTCATTACTTGGGTCTTATGCTCCTAGCAGGCGCCCCGGCCTTGGGCTGGAGGTGCAGCATGATTTGTCTTTACAGGCGGGATGGTGGACATCCTGATATATTACAGTAGCGTACAATCTCTGGGTAATTTATAATTCATTTCTACGACCACAGCATTTACATTCACTGCTTCAGCCAAACGTTCGCTGTGAAAGTTTCCTTCACTCTCATCCATCACGAATGACATTTGAGTTGGTTTTTTTGTCCCACCAACTGTCTGAAGCTCAAAGATATTCAGATTATAATAATATCAAACACAGAAAAGAAGCAAATACTCACATTTGAGGAGCTGAAACCAGAGATCGTCTGGCAAGAATTGATCTAAACGCTGAAAAACTGGCGGATCTTTGGGAATCAGATTCTTGGTGCCACAGTTAGATTCAGACTCAACTCTTCATCTGTGTTCTGTACCAGGCTGTAAACATGTTTATTCCTGCTGTGAAGTTGGACATTTTAACATGGGGACTTATGGAGATTGACTCGTTCTGCAGCCAGCCTCAAGTGGCCGTTTGGGGAACTGCAGTTTCGCTTCACAGCCACGAAGGTTGCCGCCTCTTAAAAACCCGATGCTCTCGCTCCACTCAGGTGCAAAATGAAACACAACCAGCACGTTGAAGGTCACTTTCTGTATTACAGCAATGAAATCAAATTATCAACTAATCCTTTCAGCTCTATACAGATACAAGTTTCATGCTCATGTCATTTAAACTAGAAAATGAGCTAACGTCAAGGATTTCATGCCCTCCTGTCCGGTGGTGTCGAAGCACATGCTCAGAGGGGAAACAAAGCAGCTTTAACATCACCGACTTGTGGCGGTTTACGGTTTCAAATCCTCCTCGTGAAAAGAAGAAGTAAACCAAATGTTAGAGTCCTTTCTCTCTGTCGGGGGCTTAAACCTCTTGACAGTACCAGAACGGATGTGACATACTTCGATCTAACTCAAACGGGCATGCATGCAAAGACAGAGTCTATAGATATTCTAAAAATAGAGAGCAATCAGAGGACCGTTCATATGACGGATTCCTCCTCCTTTGATTAAATTATAGAAAGACTTCTGGAGTTCAGCGTCTTTAGAAACGGCCCAGTTTGTTTTGATCAAAGTGTTCACGTTATGGGCTCTTATTCAAAAACGCAGCTATTGATGACTGAAAAGACTGAAATTAGCATCAGAAATGAACAGAGCTTCTGTTGCCACTTGACTGAAAGGAGCTCTGTCTGCGCTGGCAACGCACAAGTTCGTTAATGTACATACACGCAGGCTGCAGCTATTATAGCCATTAGACAATTAAAGAAAAGCACCAAGAGGGGCCAGCAGTATCTGAGACACACACACACACACACACACACACATCTGGGTTTCACTCTAAGAAAGGAAGTAGTACCAGGGAACCAGAGGCAATTAGTTCAAATGGTAGATACAGAAATAGGACGTACAGGCTGCCAAGTTAGCCTGAGAAAGAGACAGAAACAGAGTTTTATTTCAGGCTGGTGAGCTTCTTCTTCTTCTTTTTTTTTAAACGCTGAAACACATGCACGCTTGCAAAGACGCACCCACACATGCACGCAAGGGTGGAAAGACAATCGTATCGAGAGTGGGCAAAAAAAAACAAAAAAACAAACTGAACTGTATCCTGAAGACATAAAAAAAAAGGAGTGAGGAGGAGAAGCAACAACAAGGAGGGAGGAGGGGAGGAAAGGAAAGGGGTGAAGGACGTGACAGACATGTAGTGATGGAAGAGAGAAGATAGCCAGCTTTGGACAGTGAGGAGAAACCTCCACCAGCCTCTGATCCACGCCTCCCTGAACAGCAACGACGGTGTGTAAGTGTGTGTGTGTGTGTTTACAGTTTCCTGTACATTTCAAAGAAGAGGGAGGTGCGCTGACTGCGAGGTGACGAGCTGACAGGATGTTCAGAGATTGTCCTTTAAGATAGCGAGTTGAAAGGCGTTAACACTGCAAACACACTGTCCTTATGGCTAGTCCGACGCTCATTTGCATCTCATTTGCATACTTAAACCGCAACACACACACACATACACACATACATAATGAGTCAGACAGGACCAGCAGCGGGTGCTCCGAGCAGAAAAGGTGAGTCCGTGTGTATTAATTAGCAACAAGTCTGTCATTTATATTAAAAAACGCCAGCTGCCACTGAAATAGAAGATCCAAACTGCACAACTACTCCACTGACAAAGATTCAACGTGGTTGTTATCCGAAGCACCTGCAGTAATAAGGTGAGCATTTCCAGTAGTGTAGTAATTGAACGTCCTTTAGATGTGGGTTGTGGGGATAGTGGCAGACAGGGAACAGGCGAGATGAAGTGTTTCATTTTGAAACACAGTGTGTTAAAACTTGCAGGAGGTAATGAGTATGGAAATCTGGTTGGCAGGCCGAGATTTGTGATTTCAATGAATATGCAGGAGGCTGAAACGGAATATGAAATTTCACAACTTTACCAAACTGAAGTTGGAGCGACGCCGAAATATAAAAATAGTCTGAGATGTTTAAAAACGGTCTTCCCTTGTTGATGACGTTTTTCTCTGGGTTTCCTCGCGAGTTAAGAGTGAAATGCAGCACACATACACACACAGGAAGTGTGACACACTTCCACAGAAAGCGTTTGACCTGTTCTTACACTGTCACGGGTTAATCTCTGTTTAAAGGGACTCCCGTTAAGTACGGTAATTCCATAAGTACACCGTTGGCTGAAGAATTAAATGACGCAATTACCAAAGAAAGTTCAGTTTCGGTTTCAGCTGTATGCGTCGTGTCGCTCTCGTTCGCCGCTCATGTAACTTTCCACTTTTACTCAATTACGGAGGCGGTTGGATGATTACATCGAGTTTGAATCTGTCAGAGAGCCGCCTGTTTACCAAAGTGTCTAATCTGTGGTTCACTTTAGTGTGGATTCAGACTGCTAACACGGCTACAATTAAGCAATATTACATGAGAGGGTGTGCTTTAACATCATTAAATTAAAGCTCACCCTCCAATGTATAATTGTGATTATACAACAATTAACAACTCAAATAAAACATATAATCCAAACAGATAAAGTTGACTTCCTTTGGACTTCCTTCATATTTATTTACATGGTACATAGCAGCGTAATATATTTAGTGACGAGTCAGGTCATGCTGATTCATTCTAAGTATCTAGTTGACCAATCAGATTGCTCGGTCAGAATTTAATTGATCAAATTCTCTGCAGGGAAAACATTGCTTTATTATTTATAGCATCCTTTCCAGGGATGCTATAAATAATAAAAATGCACTCCACATTGTTGGGAAAGCATCTTCCCGTCAGAGATAAAACTAGTTTACTGTGTCAAATATTGCAGCTGTTCCAGCCTCGGCCCCATCCACCTTGATTTTCCCTCTTGTTTATCAGCCAACGTTT
This sequence comes from Miichthys miiuy, assembly GCA_036365135.1. Taxonomy (NCBI): domain Eukaryota; kingdom Metazoa; phylum Chordata; class Actinopteri; family Sciaenidae; genus Miichthys; species Miichthys miiuy. The sequence continues at coordinate 20,017,772 of CM071620.1, forward strand.
CCATTATCACCCCCCGCTGCTGCTGCCTCCAAAGCCTCTCTGACAGTGAGTGAAAGCCCAGGCTGTGGACTGCAGACAGCAGAGTTTCCTCCAGAGAGCCTTTGAATTCAAGCGGACAAACAGATTAAGCTGATTGTAGGATTGTGGCGGTCACTCACAACAAGCAGTTTATGCCTAACAGAGGAGGCCCATCACAAGCACTCGCCCCGACGAGGCCGCTGCAGCGTGGGGGCAGATCCCTGGATAAGTGGGTCAAGGTGGGTGAGCGAGGCTGAGCGAGGAGCCGGCGTCACACAACTTTATCCTCAAACAATTTAAGAAGCTTCGACTGAATAACAGCAGGCCACCGGAGGTCATGGGGTGCACGTAAGAGAGTGTTTGGTCAACAGTTATTGGATTTCCTGAACAGAGAGTGAAGGAAACATCTGTAAGGAAGTCTGAAAACCTCACGGCACCTTGTCATCTTTAGGGCTTCAAATATCTGAATGCCTCATCACAGCGTTTATGGCTGGAAATGGTGTCAGCCTACTTCTCCTTTAATTATTATGCACAAGTTAACTAGATGCTATTTTGGTCCAGGTATATTCAGGAACTCAGCGAAGCAAGAGCATCATTTTCATCATGATCCTGAGATTAAAGACAGTGATATGGAGATTAACCGATCACAGTATCACCAAGAAATCAATATACTCATACTTCATCCATTGGTTATTTTTTGGATTTTCTAGACTATTCCGCTGTTATGACTTCTTCTAAAACTACTGGTCCAAGTACTAAGAGTAATTTCATTACGACGATGAGTACTACTAGCATATTTACTGCTACTTTATTGGTTTATTGGCAAAGTATCGTTCCAAGAAATCCTGAAGAAGAGGCAACAATTTTGATGATTGATTATTGACTTCTGGTTTTTCTATGAGGAGATTTTAAACTTTTCTTTCTGTTTTCTGGTCGTAAACTGAATGTTTTGTGGTTGTAAATAAACCTGGAAAATGTGTCGGGTGTTTTTTTTTTTTTTATTTGTTGCTGACACTTTATGAAAATGTCTTTAGTTGCAGCCCTAATATCTACACGCTACAGCTTTTTTACCGGTGCTGCTGGTACGAGTATTTCTTCCACTACTGCTACGATTATGAGCTCCACCGTGACTACTGTTGCAAGTACTTCTTCTACAACAATTACAAGCAGCATTACGACCGCTACTACTGAGATTTATTGGAGAGTTAGTCCGAGCCCAAAAACCTGAAATCCTGGAAAGAATACAGGAAGTGAAACACTAGTCTTGCAGTATCGCAGTGTTGAAACTCATTTATAACAAGGATTTATTTTTGTCTGGGATGTTTTGACTCTGACGCTGCTTTACTGATGGCGGCAGGCAATCTAGGACAGGCATCTTTAGTCTCCTCTGGAGACAAATGTCAACTGAACACTGGATCATAATGTCCAATTATCTGCTATAAAAGCAGGACATGGCTGCATTTCATCATGTGTGCTCACTTCACCAATCACCAGGGATGTAGGCGAATGGAAACTCGCCTCAGCCAACTGCCTTCTCGACATACAAGGAAACACTGCTGGGTCAATATTTATCTAAACTACGAGCTGAACAAAGTTTGACAAAACCCGCTCTGCTATTGCTTGTTGATTTATTCCAATGGCATATCCCTTATTATAAACACGGGGATAGACGTATCTCGAATGTTGTGGCTAGAATGATATTTGCAAATAGTAATGTGTATTTAAACGCGTCGTATCGCATGTGCTTCACTGCCAGGAGGACGTGGTTAGGGAAGATATTTATTTTAGATTCCATCGAGACAATCTGCCTTACGTTAAGCTCTTGTGACTGCCACATTGTTGAGTACAGTTGACTGTTTAAAACGCCGTAAGTATCACACTTCGCCACACACCCGGCGCCATGCTGAGCAGATATAAAAACAACATACATTTGTGGTGTATTTTTCCTTGTAGTTCAATGCGCGACGCTTTCTTCCCCCAAGTTCACAATGTGTTCATTAGTTGCATCATTAGCTTGGAGGGTTGTGCCAGATTTTTTACATTTGTTTTCCTGTCACAAAAATATTGCCCTGTCATGGACCATTTCTGCACCACTGTGAGTTTAGTTTGAGCAAACAGAGATTTAGACGCGTCTAGTTCCAGATGGACAACCTTGTTTTTTTATTTCCCTCCTCTCTGTGTAGCCTCACAATCTAAGCAGCTGTCACACGGGAATGGTGGATGTACTCTGACACTGTCTTCCATCCAGCCAAGTGCTAATCATTGGCACCAAATGCCATATATATATATATAAAATGGTATTCAGTCGCCTGACACTCGATGCTGTTTACAGCAAGAACTGGTTATAGCTGCCATGACAAATGTGATTAGTCAGAGGATCCTTATGTATTACGTGCTTTAGAACCTGCTTTACAGCATACTATCCACGCAACAACGCACATCTGCATGGGAAACCATGTTAACTAACCTCATTTAAAGCACTCAACAGGTAATCTAAAGGAGGCTCAGGAGGTAGAGCAGGTCGCCCACTGATCAGATGATCCATCCCCGCTCCTCCAGGCTGTCAAAGTGTCACTTGGACAAGCTACTGAACCCCAAATTTCTCCTGAAGGCTGTGCCGTCGGTGTGTGAATGCGTATGAATGGAAAGCACCTTAAACTGAACTCCTTGCATGGCAGCCAATGCCATCAGTGTATGAATATGTCGTGTAAACCAGTCTTGAGTGGTTGGAAGACTAGAAAGTCGCTATATAAGTAGTCCATTTACCATTTTACAGCTTAAATCAGCGGTCCCGAACAACTGGGCCGCGGGCCGGTACCATTCTGTGGGTCATTTTCTACCAGGCCGCAAATAAAGGATAAATAAATATTTTATTAATTATCAGAGTCAGAAAGATGTTTTATTTTGAAAAATGACCGGATACATCCGTCTGTGCCTCTGTGCCTCTTGGTCACACGATACGTTACCCCAAAAATGAAACCCACAAGCAAAAATTTGTAAAAAAAACCAAACGTCTTTTTTTCTGTGGAAAAACCAAAACAAACGAACACACTTCGGGTGTCATTGTGGGTGTCATCACCCTTCCATGGGACCGACTTGTTGCAGAGAAACAAGCTGAAGCTTCCCTGTAATTCAGCGTAATGCTGACTTTATATTTGTTTTTATGCTGGCCGTATCGTTTTATTTCATCAGATTCATCCCCACACCTTGATGGCCGGTCAAGGTTGGGGACCGCTGCTTTAAATGTTTGTTTATGAGTTTACTATCCGCTAAAAATAAATAAATAAAATAAATAAAAGGAAAGGTTGTTGCTGCTGGAGCCTCTAACATCATCAAAAGCTGCATGTTTGCCTCTTCTGTCTGATGCCTTTAGCACCAGTGAGACTATTTTCAGATCTTAAAATGAACTTAATATTTGGGCACTAAAAAATAAATAAATAGCCCAGAGCGAGGCAATCTGTGCCTTTACAAAACACACACGAATATTCAAAACAGTTTTTCCAATGGGACCATAGTTGTGTTGACACTTCTTCCAGCTCGCTGTTGCTGTTTTGGGAGTCACACAGATGAATTTCTGAAAACATAAACAGCTGGAAGGGAAGACATTTTGGATTTAGGGACTCTATCGGAGGCTTTAGATTCACAATGTGTGCTATAATTTACGTAAACTGTTATGACTTCAAATTAAAGACGAGTAACGCCACATTAATCCACCTTAAATGCTGGTACTGAGCACAGAAATCGCTCTGACGTGAAGTTAAGGGCCACAGATTAGTTTATAGTTTGTACCGCCGTCATATGGTGACAAACACATCAGGCATCGGCGACACAGCCTATGTGATGACAGCCGGCTGACAGGAGGACGCACGCTACCAGCAAACTGTAATTTGTAAACAATATGGCACGTCGACGCGATGGTGCGTTTGTGTTTGTGTGGTTGACAGCACGACGGCGGGGGTTCCTTAACTTTTGTTGGTGGCACCTTAAGGTCAGAGGCATCCCCATTGACATTTTCAAGCTGTGTGTCTTTAACGGCAAACACATGTGATGATGTTTCAGGTTTCAGAGGAGTGTTTACGACCGGACATCTGAGCTGTATATGGATAAAATATCACGCTGTGTTCAGACTGGACCGTGCAGTTCTGGTTCACATAATGAACTTATTAGACTTTTATAGCTTTACCAGTTATAGCTTCCTATAATCTCATCATAAAAACTCATTCCTGCATATCGATATAATATGTCATTGTGTCACTATTGGCCATAAGACCCCAGAAGGCTGTTCACGGAGGTCATATCCCAACCTCTTTCACACCAGCTCCGAGCCACGATGAGCTGCAGATATCTGACTCTCAAATGATTTTTCAATCGAAAAGGGCAGATATCAGTGTGTGTGTGTGCATGCCTATACGTGAGCCACATGTGCTCCATCAGGACATCAAACCGTCTATCTGCTCACTCGCTGAGTGTGTGAGGCAACCGGTTAACCACCTGAGTGAGAAAACAGACGACTGCCTCTCCAAATGTGAAAGATGTCCTCCATCGAGATTTTTATATTTAAAGTGGGCATGCTTTTGTATCACACGAATAACGCTGCAGCCTGACTGCACACCAACCGAAAGCACCTCTGAGGCTTCACCGCTGGGCTTTTTCACACACACACACACACACACACACACACACACTCAGTGCAATGACATAACATAATGATACCAGACTAGACCAGTGCTACCTGTTGGTGTTTATTCACCCTGCTGCAGGCTACAAACGTTTTGCAGGTGTGGAAAAAGTCATACACAGAATGCACACAGTGACACTGTCTGGGTAGATAAATGTGAGGGCAAATTATGACTGCAATTGAGCAACGCAGGTTGTCTTTAAAAAAAATGCCACATCTTTGCAGGTTGCAGACTGTGGATTCAGGTCATGCATCTGTGTTTTAGGCTCAGATGGATTCATGATACCCGGTGTCCGCTTAACCAGACCAGAGCTGGTTTTGCAGCAGCAGCAGCACTGTATTGTCCTGACGTGGAGGGGAGGAGGGGGGGGGCTCGAAAGACAGGTATATCAACCCGGAGGAGGGAGGAGGAGGAGGAGGAGGAGGTGGATTTCTGCGTGCATTCCTTCCCTTTCCACAGGAACTGACTGACTGCTGTTAAAATTTCGTGGAAAGAAAAAACACCACACCAGACTCTGCGTGTCAAATGCTCAAAATCCTAAAAAAAAATAAAATAAAATAAAATAAAAGGTGTGCGCACTCCTCATAATATGACAGAATATTGCATTTGCGCATACAAGTGTCTCAACATATCCAGGAAAAATCACACAAGTTGCAGACTTGGCTTTGCACTCAGTGCCGCCGCTCTCTGGAGGTAAAATCTGCGTGGAAGACTTTCACTATAACAAGTGGACAAAACATGTTTAATCCGCTCTAATGCTCCTGTGTTGTGTTTTTCATGTAAGCCGAATTAAAGAGGGGGCATGACTGATTCATGTGAGGTGTTGAGTCACGCTCTGCCACGCATATAAACTGCCCCAGGCCGGGGCAAATTTTAAATGTCACGCTTTTTTCGCCTGACTTTTGGAGTGACGTGTTTCTCAGCGGTGCGCTTACCTTCTTCACCACAGCCCGTCTCTCTCTGGTCTCGGAGTCCAGCGGTTCGTGTCCCGTCGCCCCCGGCGGGCGGTGATACTCAACGAAAGGTAAATTATTGACATCCTTCCCACCTTGACCCATACTCTCCTTTACAACTTTCTCCTTCTCGTTTATAATGTCTTGTTTTATCTCGTCCGGTCGTTTCTGTAGAGTATCCTTGGCCTCTAGCAGAGCTTTTTCGTGGTCTTTCCTGATTTTAGCCAGGACCCTCTCGTCGTTTCCAGCCGAACCCGAGTCGCTGCTGTCCGGACCGGTGCGGGTGTTGGTCTCCACCGCGGAGGAATGAAAGAAAACTCCGCTAAGCAGCTTGGACGAGTCCGGTAAAAAGAAAATGGCCCCAAAGCAAAGGGTTATAAAAGCGCTGAACACTAATAACAAAATAAATTTCTCTGTCAACCTGAAAGAGGTCGGGCTGGCAGACTTCCTACTCGGGGTCGCGGTAAAAGGCAGAAGAGTTGCAACTGGCATTTTCCCTCTTCTTCCTTCAACAACTCGAGCAACAACAAAAAAAAAACAACAAAAAAATGAATTCAAACGGTCGACTTAAGTCACGTCGGGCTCACTTTCGGCTTATTCCGTTCAGAAATCCATTTTCCAGATTATATAAACCGTGTCAAACGTGGAGCAACAGCGGTAAAATCTCCGGTGAAAAGTTGAGGAGTGAAGCGGCTGCCCATACCGGAGACTCACTGCAGACAGACCGAGTCCAACGGCTCACACAGGAAGCCAACGGTAGATAGGCGTGACTGACAGCCGCGATGAGCTAATCACTTTCTGCCCTGTGAGTGGTGGGGAACCCGGGGGGCGTGTCCTCCCAGCGGCGGGGGTATAAAGGCGCTGACAGCGGCGATTACATCTACATGTTCCGCCAACCGTTCAACGGGCTGGGTGGAGGAGTACAACGTGACTCTGGTCTACTACACTCATACTGTGCATACTGTATATTTATTACTTCATATATATATATATTTACCTTTTTATATGTACATAGTTTTTGTTCTTGTTTATGTCTATGTTTACCTGTCAACTGTGCCTATGTCTATATATGATTGATGTTTGTACTATGAGAGCAAAGTGTAAGCGGGGTCAAATTCCTCGTGTGTGTGTACACATACCTGGTAAATTAAAGTGATTCTGATTCTGGTCGGCAAAGCTATTCTGAGATTTCTTTCAAAATACAAGAAATATGTTGGAAAATAGTTGCTGGAAACATTAAAGAGGATATATTACTGACACGTGGAGTTACACGTGAAGTTTTTTCCCCAGTTTTCAGTCTCAGGATTTTGTGGGCGGTCCTTAAAGGGTGGCTCGATGACACGCTGAGGCCACAAGTGGGCGTGGTTTCAGTACATCCAGCGGACACGCCCCCCCACAGTCCTGGAGCTGAACATACTGAGAAATTTTGACACCTAATTTCATAAACTTGTCGATATTTTTAATCATTCAAATTTGGCTTCATATTTATTCTTACTTTACACAGACTTTAACTCCACACAAGTATGTGAAACCTTTGCTAAACGGCCGTTAAACATTTGTTCTTAGACGGAGGTATCAGACCTCCATCTTCAAGAGCGTGATATAGACCTAATCTAAGAGTTTCCATGATCGATGGACCTGAGATGGGCCGAATCACACCTGAGTGCTTAAACAAGCCATCAAAGCGGCAACGTTGTTAATTATGCATAACTTTAAGCCTTAATATAACCTGAACAGGTGAGTTGTATATAAATTCACCCTCAGTACAGTTGTCATGAACGGGGAAATTAGCTATAGAGACCAAAACTGTTTTTTGTACCAGGCTGTAAACATGTTTATTTCTGCTGTGAAGTTGGACGTTTGAACATGGGGACTTATGGAGACTGACTCACTTCTGGAGCCAGCCTCAGGTGGCAGTTTGAGGAACTGCAGTTTTTGGCACTTTAGCATTGGCATAACGAAGGTTGCCGCTTGATGATACTGCTAATTTTACCCAGTGATGGTATCTCTTTCTATTGTGATTTTTTAACCATAACCAAAGTTTCATATTTGTAAAATTTTCCTCAAGCCAAGAAAAGTTCTGTGAAAATGTCTATGGGCTTTAGTGTGCCACATAACCAGGATCTTAACCCAGAAGGTAGACTTTTTTTTTTTTAGCGTATGTGCCAGACAAGCATTTTTATTGGACTGGATAGGTGCCAGGTAGGTGTCTGATATCCAGTTCTATAGTCTAAGACATGAATCAGAGTAGTAAACCAGCTGTGGAGGAATGTGTTCTTGCATTCCTGCCTCAATGAAGAGGCGAAAAGGTGTCAGCCAGATTGTTTTGAGATATTTCAGTCTAGACCAAAGGGGTGGACCAACCAACAGTGCTGTTTCTAGATGCAGTAAACATGGGCATAGTTTATTTTGAGCCTATGGTGTCACATATGCTTACTTTCAAATCCATGGCTGAAAATAGTCCCCAATAAATGCCACACTATTTACTCACGTTTGTTAAAACCTACAGTTTTAATGGTTTAGAAAACAGGCAGACAGGTTAAGATTAAAGTTCACGTTTACTTGAATTTGCAATAGCTGCCATATGCATGCATCTACAGTATGCTTTCATGCATTATATACACACAACTTCACAAACAGGCAAACTGATTCAGACAAGAGTTAGCCAGAGGGTCATCAATCTGTGGATCAAGCAGAACAAAAGCTGAAAAACTAGTGCAGGTACAAACTAGACTATCTGGCAAACACACAATGGAAATGGGTCAGAATACTGTATTACAGTATACACTAAGACTAGGGAGAATGGGGAACAGGTGAGCAAGTGGGCAGAGATAGTCAGGTGAAGGGATTGGCGGGAAAAGGGATTACTGCATGGCAGGAGGGAGTGGCTTGATCTGAAATTACAGAGTTAGAGTTAGTGTATGAAAGGGACAGACAGAGAAGGCAACATAATGAATACTGGGAGCTGTCTGAGGTTGTAACAGTTCTTATTTTTATGAATCTTTAATGTTTTTAGCTGTGACCAGCAGCTCGGTCTTCGTCAGTTTCGTCCACAGAAATAACTCCACCATTTGACGTCAACAGTTTTCGCCCTCGGTGGCTGAAATTTGCCATGTTGCAAGAATGCATGGATGTGGCTGTAGCTATTGCAAATATGCAATAATGAAACAACTCGACTTGAGGTACTAATCAGCTTAGTTTTGACCTTTTAATGACATTTGATGACGATAAGAAAAATATACGATATACCCAGCCTTTATCCTTCAGGTGCGGAGATGTAGTAGTGAAGACCGACTTTACCCTTTATCAAGTGTATGGTGTTCAATAGTTTAACGACGCAGCATCTATTCTGTCATGTAGGGGTGGAAAAACAACAAAAACATCCTAAAGAGACTTCAGTAAAAGTCAGTTTGCTTCATAGAGTTCACATTCATAAAGAAGAAACTTGTTTTAACTTCCTGTTTCCATGTTTTTCTGCCCCCTAGTGGCCAAACATCTATCAATACACCTTTAATGTCATTCTGATGAATCGCCTCTGACATTATTTGGATTAAAATCAGTTTCCCTCACTATCCTATCCTCACTTTTAAATATGCTAAACTGATCCTCTTGTATATCCACGGTTACCAATGTCCAAGTTTCACTTCCAACAATAAAAGCACTCTCATGTTTATTTGGTGATTTTAGTCAACACAATAAGACATCCTCATTTATTACTATTTAATTTTTAGGTATCAACAAGACAGAGGAGTGAGTAGAGAGCGTTATTTTTGTCTTTGGTGTTTCCCCCGAGTCGTGACATTCCTCATCGGCTTACCTTATGACCGTGTCATGTGCTTTTCTGCCCGGCCTTCATGAGTTGTAAAAGAATGAGTGGGTGGCTTCAGCAAAAACCAATTACCATGCAGGTGATGTTGGAAAAGGAGCCACTAAACCTTAATCTACAGCAGAAACGTTGTTCCTGTTATATTATTTATCACCGAGACTCACATAACTCGTGCATGTGCAATACATTGCTTATGCACAATTACAAGAAAAAACACGGGACTTACATATGCAGAGGTCTAGCCAGCGACCATCCTCACAATACACAGTTGACCACTATTGAAAAACTCATCTATTATTGTGTGCAGGATGCTTATTATTATTCATACACATGCATGAATGCACACATACTCTCCACTGATGAGATCCATGATCTTTGTTAGTCTCTGTGAGGATTGGGGAGATAAATGGCAATCATTTCAATTGTCTCTGTCGGTGACTAATAGTGGTTTGAGGAACCAGTCAGTTATACGCATGAAACAGACAATTTATTCTTAAATAGAGATTGGAATTAGACACAGCTAATACTAGAGTTTTATCAAAGAGAGGAGGCAAAAAAAAAAAAAAATCAATCTTGGACTTGTTCTGTGCTATTATAGATACTGATGAGTGTGTGCTCCTGTTTTCAAACTGAATAATTCCTCTTCTTTGTGTGATTTGAATGCATAAATGTATTTATTGGGTGTTAAGCATTTACACAATATACATATATATTACCTTATTTTGTAATACACATTGCACATCATTTATATGCATGTATATATCCATTTTTGTACTGCGCATCTATCTTTTATATATATCATATATTTGTGTATTTTACGTCTTATATTATATCTTCCTATCAGGGCTGTGACAATAACAGCTTTTCCTGACATGATTATGGCGACCAAAAGGATTTACATTTCTATATTTTATATCTCATTATCGTCTGGAGCACGTTCTCCCACACCAGCCAAACCAATGACACCCCCCCTCTATATCTACTTCCATTTACCTACGCCGCCTCCTACACTCACCTGTCTTGTAATTTCCATTAAACCTTTAAATGAAATACTGTTGAGGCATGCTCCTTGCCGGTGAATATATAATTGGTATACACACCATGTGTGTATTCAATAATCCGTGCGATTATTTCAGTGCATCAACAATAGGCATGTGAGCATCAGAACTGGAGTACGGAGCAACGTGAGACAGCGGACTGGTCTGATGAATGGATGGCCTGGTGCATGTATGTCGCTTACCTGGGGAACACATGGCCGGCGAAGGCCATGTAATGCTTTGGGCGATGTTCGGCTGGGAAACCTTGGGTCCTTCCATTCATGTGGGTGTTACTTTGGCACATACCACCTACCTAAGCATTGCTGTTGGAGACCATGTACACCCTTTCATGGAAGATGCCTCGTTCAGCAGGATAATGCGCCCTGCCACAAAGCAGAGATGGTTGATAGAATGACTTAATGACTTGATACAATCGAGCATCTGTGGGATGTGCTGCATAAACAAGTCTGATCCATGGAGGTCCCACCTTGCAACTTAAAGGTCTTAAAGGATCTGCTGCTAACATCTTGGTGCCAGAAACCACAGCACAAGGGTGACCTACACAGTATTAGGCATTATAGCTGAGTTGGGCTGTGTTGAGCTGATGTAACAAGTGAATTTCCATGGTGTGGGATCAATAAATCTGATCCTATAAGATCATATATTACATTTTTAAACCATACATCACTCACCGTACTGTTTTTGACAGATAGCCAGTACACATCAGTGAACAGAGAGAGAAAGGAACACAGTTGTGAGTGAAAGCTTTGTCAGTTATATAATGTACTTCACCTATACTTCACCCGCTGGATGAGAACCACAGAGATGAAAAGTCTAATCTGTGGATGACAGATGTGTGCTACCATATTGAAATTCTAATTCTGGGATGACAACTTGTCTAAATGATGACACATGTGCGCATGATTACTTTTGCACTCTGCGATTCAAGCAGAAAATTAAATCTTGGATGAAATGTATGGCATCTCAATATTGGACTAAGAGTCTCTCGTGGCAACACTTTTGACAAGCGACATTCTTTCCCTGCGTCATTTCGTCAAAATTGGCTTTTTTTTTTCAGTTGGGATTTTGTTTGGAGCTGTTGATAATGTATGTATCAAAAGAAACACCATTTTCCCCCAGTGCTGTCATGGTTTTCTAGGTGAGGAGAAAGAAATAATCCTTTGTTGTGAAGCTGGTAAAACTTGTAGCGAGGTAGTGGAGGGTAAACACGCTTTTAAAGCTCACTCAAAGGAAAAAATCCCCTTTGTATACTCCTACACTATTAGATCTTAAATTCAATGTTCCCTAGGAGGTTATTTTAGAAATGAATAGTTGCACTTGTTGTTGTATCTATCCTATACCCTACCGAGATCAGCCTTTATATGGCAATTACAAGTGTGCCAACAGTGAAGACAAATACTGCACTAAATCTATTGATGTCGGCTGACGCAGATAATAAAACTCAAAATTCTCACTCATATTCGCACTTAGGCAACCCTACTTAGAGAAAGAAAGTGAGAAATCTTTTGTATCCATAATGTACGTTTGATTTTAAAATTTATAAGCTGCTTTAGATGTGGCCTTAGCCTTCAAAGCTAAAGCAACAAGATGTCATTTTTATTGCATTGAATTCGAGTCTACTGTAGAGACTCCTGGTTCAAAAAATCAGTCTGTTCTGTTCTTGTATGATTGATGAATTGTTGATGTGGGAAGGCAGCTCCAGAAAGAACTTTTGTGTGAGTAACCTACGTGAACACCTGGTGATTATGTGGTAGATCAAAGAAAGAAAAGTCTGCTATCAATTTTACAAAAGAAAAGCGGTGGACTTTGAATATCCGGATGTGATTTTAGGCAATATAAAGGCAGTCGAAGTAGAAGTAATATACCGAACAACTAAAAGCTGGAAATCAAAGGTTCTGTAACACCAATAGGTCATTTCTGCATTGTTGGTGTGTTTTCTTTATCTAATCTTTAAAGTGTATAGTATCTTTCAACAGCAGGGCAGTTTTTAAGTTGACGTGGCTAATGTGTTAGCAATCAAATGCAGAGGTACTCATCCAGCATCCTTCCACATAATTTAAAGTTCTGGTTACCGAGTGCACCGGTTCCCAAGCTTTAGGGTCCTGACCCCCACTAGTGGTTACCAATGAGGCCTTCTTGATATTAAGTTACTTAAAAATAAAAAAATAAATAAACAGTAGGTCTCTATCTCAGCATTTCTGTGAACACTAAATGAAATTGTGAAATGAAAAGTTTAATTTGATTATTTATATTTTTAACTACTGTTGACAGAGCCTTCACTCTTTGCTCAACAGCCTGCATTAAAAAAGTTTGCAGTTAAAACAGCCCTAACCCTAATAATAAATGGCATAATAAAATAACTTTATGAAATATGTATAGTTGTTAAAACTTTTAAAAAATATACATAATTATAAGTTCCTGAAAATATGAGGACAGGTCATCTCTGATGAAATATTCACAGGAAATTATCAGCTCCATCCAAATTGCTAATTAACAAAATGATTTGTGGGATATAAACTTCTGCACTATCTCACATTATTTAAACATTTAAAACAGACGTGTACACCCTTACTTAAACACAGATTGGAGAGTTATTTCCAGACATAAAGCCGCTTTCTGTTCCATCTGCTGGGGGTTAGAACTGCTGTTGAATCTGGTCTCGGTCCAGAGAAGTGGTCTCAGATCCAGCTTAAAAGTGCGGTCTGTGTTTTGCCAAGTCCGCCATGGTCCCCCCCCCCCAACACTTGGCATCCACGTTTATTTTCTTAATGACTCCACACACACCTCCTGTCATTACGTAAGCATGAATCATGGAAGCTGGCAGGGCGTTGTTGTGGTTTCCAGGTGACACTGGAAGTCTTCTTTAAATGGAGAAAACAGAAACGGCGAACGTTTTATATTCTCCGTACTGAAGCGACGACCCACCCTCTTCCAAATCATACACTCATACATGTTTAATTTGGCTGTTGACTTAAATAGGGCATTATTTGCTCTGATCTTTGTCTCCATTTAAGTCTGAGCATGCTTACAAACCGACGGGCTTGATGAGTTTAAGAGCTTCTCTAAATTCGTGTTAATTTTCAGTCCAGTTTTTTTTTTCCTCCGAAAATGTCATCACCATGGTTCAGCTTTATTATCCGTGTGCGTTAATGGTAATTAGAGAGGCAGCTTCAAATGAGTTTGAGATTTTTATTAAACTAATATTGCTAATATTCTCAGTTCAATGTGCCCTGGGAATCCGCTGTCAGCCAATTTGCTGATGTAAAATAGGCCATGCAGTCATCACCCAGCTGTTTGATGCTTCTCTCTCTCTCACTCTGTCTGTCTCTGTCTGTCTCTCTCTCTCTCTTGCCACAGTCCAAATATAACCTCGCCCGAATCTGATTTAACCACTGTGGTCTCATCCCCGGGGCAAAATGGACTCATTTGTGCGAAGAGAGAGAGAAAAGAGAGAAACAGGAAAGTGGAGAGAAGTGAGAGAATAGAAAGTCCAGCGGAGAAGAAAAGAAGGGGGTTTATAGAGGGTGGAGGGGCACGAATGGAGCGGCATAGTGAATAGAAAGTGTGATGAAGAGCGGAGGAGGAAGAGGAAAAAGACAAGATGTGCTCAGTGAACGAGGTCACTAATTAGGTTGAGACTTGTAGCTCCCCTGCAATCCCTTCCCCTCGTTCCTGACAGAAATCAAATTATTTTGAAATTCTTTAATAAGAGCGAGAAAAAATATGTTAATTTCCAGCCGTGTATTCGCAAGAGGCTGAAAGAAGAGGGACCATTACTGGGGCTAAATAACCAGCAGCCGGTGTTACATTACATTAACATTTATTAATACTTTGGCCAGTGTCACAGATCTTCTTTGATCCTTTGTTTTGTTCTTTTAAGTCTGAAAGTGACGAGATAACATGTATTCTCTCCGTTCCAGCCGTGTGTTACAGTACTGCTACTTGCTACTTGTTAAGCCCGCTCTCTCCCTGATCCTATTCACATAATGCTCCTCCTGAGACTTCATATCCAGAGAAGCAGACAGAGGTAAAGACACTATATCTGTTTTCCTGAACGGAAGGAAGAAAATCTGATAACAAGAAAACACAATTAAATGGACTTTGATCTGTCCAGTTGTAATAGATTCAACTGTAGGAAAGGAACATGCATATTTAATTATTTTGATTTGTATATAATATAAATAGAATCCAGAATAAAATCATTAGATCATTTATCAATATACTGTATATTGTTATTATTTATTTAACTGCTGAGTGAATGATGCATCTCTGATATGATGAAGTTCCTGATCACAGATAGTAAACGTTAGTGTTATTGTTGTGAACATATGCCCATGTTTCCCCTCATAAACTGAATATTTATTATGCATTTTAAGTGCTCTTCTGTTTATCAATTTATTATTTTTTCTTTTTGTAATCTTATTTTTAAAACTTGTTGCACATATAAAGTAAATGCAAGTTACGAGTAGTCAGACATTTTAGTAAACCTTTGCAGCACTACTACTACTGCTAAAAGTCAAAAATAAGTGATAGCAATCATGGAAAAATACATTTAATTTCCTCTCACAGTTGCTTCCTCCAGGCAGGTTAAGGATAAGCAGTTATGGAAAATGGACGGATGGATGCTTTATGTGCCACCTCATAGAGCTGGTGTACCAGACATTTTAACAAACATTTACATGAAGTGTAAGTACACTGACAGAAAACATGGATAGGTGACAAAAGGGGTAAATAACAGGGTCAGGGTTACCAGGACATCTAAATAAATGATTTTGTGGCCACTAGAGGGCAGCACAAACAAGCTGTGAATGCATTGACGTTGTTACTTATTATGATATGACGAGGTATTTCCATTAATTTGAAGCCATGTTTCTGTCCAGCAGCTAATGTGATTTCGATATTGGCTCTCCACTTAATTCCCCTCGTCTTAACTTTTCCTTCCTAGCGTTCCGGGCTGCTGCACAAACATAGTGGTTTAACATGGTGGATTCGGTAGAAGAGGACCTGCAGTGTCACGAAAGGCAAATGAGCCTAAAGCAATAAGAACATAATGATTCTGGGCAGGTAGTGTACGGTGGGTTTATCATAGCTGGAAAAACGGGAAACGGCATCTGGAAAACGTTGCTGATGAGAGAGTGAACCAAAACATTAAAGTTGCAGACCGTGAAACCCTTCGCTTTGGTTTTACAGTCTGCAACTCTAATGTTTTGGTTCACTCTCTCATCGGCCAGTTTTTCCAGCCGACAGTGAAACTGAAGTTTGTTGACGATTCTTTACGGGTCTGGCTCTGTGAGTGACATTTTCCCCATTACTCACAGTCATTCCATCCATTATTAATATAATAAAACATCTGTGCAGCTTTAAGGATATTGAAACATTCACAATCAGCAGAATCAACCTTCTCAAAACGATATCTATCAAACCAGTCACAGACAAAACTCTTTGTACTTGCAGGACGGATGGGATCAATCCTGGTAATCCAGGTTGAGCCCCTTATAAGAATATCCCCATAAACTGAAGACAGAACACACATCATCTTCATCTTTATGTGGGATCTTGTTAAGCTGATAGCAGATATCTGAATTCTGCTGATTTCATATCTGATTAACCCTTCCTGGCACACAGCAGGGTTTTTTTTTTAATACCTATACTAATACGTGGTTTTGACATTTGGGTTTATTCTGTGTGAAAGCCAATTTTGGGTTTAAGGAAGATTAACGCTGCCTTTGAAATCTTTCTGCAAATACAAGCGACAACAGCCTTCAGCAACAATTATATGGTGATATTTCACCAACAGCTTCTTAAATTTCCAAGCACACAAACAAATGTTTGAATGAAATATGACTCCTGTATCAAGGGCTGAAAAAAGTCCATCCAATTTGCTGGAAGTGGACGTTCTGAACAGGTGTCTCTCCAGAGAAGAGATGTGAAAACTGTAGCTCTCCAAAGCCGTTGAGTGTGAACAGCAGGCTGGAGTTGAGAGGTCCTTGACAATCCAACAAGAGTGTTGTGGAACATCGAGTCTTGTCTGGGCTTTGGGGATATCTTCTCTCTGCTTTCCTGTCATTGGTAAAAATGTGCTGTATCCCAAATCTTGTCCTCGGGCTAGTTCTGAATCATTTTACATTTGTAGGCCATGACAGCAAGCAAGCACATCTGCAACAAGGGGAACACACTCACAGTGAAAACCTAAGAAATGGATTTACTTTTTACTAAACAGGGAGGATAATCAATTTTTGCGGTGGTGTGAATCAAATACACATTTGATTTAAGACTAGTCTCCTGAAATTTCATGAATTTGAGGAAATAATATGATGTTTTAAAATTCCAGGACCAATCAGAAATCATTCTTGGAGCATTGAGATGGATCAGTTCATTTTTTTATAAATAACAGAACAGGTTAATACACACAGCACTGTTTGGTAACAGCCTACTCTCTGTTGTTTAAGACTTTAAATGTGACGTTCAGACAATTAGAAAAGCTCCAGAGAGAGCTTGTAACCGAACCTTGAGTTGATGAAGCGCTGTGATCAGCTCAAATCAGAAAACAAACCAATGTTCTCTTGTGACTCATCATCATCAGCCATATTTCCTTAAACATATTGCGGCGTTTTAAAGCTTCGCATTAGAATAAGTTTGATAGAAATGGCAAAGTTTGGGAAAACTTCCCCATTTCTTGTTTTAGGTAGCTGTTAATGCGCTTAATCAGAGGTGGAAACATTGTGAAACATTGCGAACATTTAACTCTGCTGTTTCCACTCTGATAGTCTCCTCATCTCTGCCTTGATCAAGCAGAAACTTCATATTTAAATCCTGTTTTAACTGGTTCGATTGGCGCTTTTTAAATTATGTCATTTTGTTGCATCTTCACCTTTTTCTGGAGAATGGCGCCACCTACTGCTCATTAAATTACGGAAATTACATAAATAACTTTAAATAACTTAACACAATTATGTGGAACCTGTTGACAAAATACATTAATTAAAGTCAACGTTTAATTTTTTTGAGCAAGCATTGGATGAAATATTCATTTGGTTTTTCTCTGGCCGAATAACTAGGAAATTCTTGACAGTGGTTGTTTTGTATTGTGTGTTCCTATCAGCCTTGTATGAGCAGCAACAGACTGATTGTATCTTAGAATAGAGGTAATGGTTATCATATTATTATGATTAATAAAGTAAATTTTAATTTAAGTTTCCCCAGACCAGATAATCTTGATGTTGCCAGTATGTTTTTCACTGATCTATCTGCTCTCTGCTGGTGAAGAAGTGTACAGTTCAGTGGCACAGTACTAATCAGCAAAAAGTTTATAAACTCAGAATGCAGCAACCAAACGCTGCGCACATTCACAAATTCTTATAATACCATATCCGTATTTCTGAGCCAATCGCCCACTTTGAAGTCAAAGTCTTTCTTTTGTTATTCTTATTGTTGTTCACTTCTTATTAAAATAATTTCATGCTATTTTCTTGCTGTTTCTTCTATTTTCCAGTCCCGTTGATGGCCTCGCAATGTTGTGACTCCTTGGGGTGTCCCCATTCTTCAGGTTCCTAATCTACTTTAGATTAGTGTCATTCAAAAGGGGACTCGGTTTGTTTGATCTCATCAACGTATTTTCTCACTTCTTGTTTGGGAATCACTCCTTCATTCTGACACCAGAGTTTCATTTGGCCAAATAAGGTTAACAGAGAATTTTAATTAGAAGCATTAGAAGAAAAGTGGGTGACGCTGTAAAACATGAATGAAAACAGAATGCGACAATTTGCAAATCCTTTTCCGACCTGTATTGAACTGAATACAGTGTTGTGGAGAGAAAGTGCACAGGAGTCCAAGATGCTGAAAGGTTTAAGCTTGATCAAGGACAATGGAAGATTTATCGATACACTTGTCATGACACAACTACTCTATGTCTCTAAATATTCATACTGCAATGCATCTACGGTCGAAGGTATTTGCCAGTTGGTCATTAAGTCTACAAACAAGGGGATTACGTTCAGTGGTCAGACATTGTTATCTGACCCTGTAGAGGCTTCTATGTACCTATCTGTTGTGGTGAGGTAGTGACACAGTCCTATTCTCTGACCTCGGTTACCAAAGTAATGATCAGAATGGTGCCTGCTTACCTAAACACAAGCATACAGCTGCTCTGTATCTCAAGAAGAAGAAGTCAGTGTCCCCATCACAATCTAAGATTTAACACTGTCCATACAGTGACCTCAAGACATATGCTTGACCCTGTGTAAGACATTAATAAAAGATATTTAATGTTTAAACTGGTCGACTTCATGGTCCTTCGTGAACACATACTCATAACATAACTAGTTTCTGCTCACATTTTATGCAGCATCCCACCACTTTTTAGAATATATATATATATATATATATATTACAAGTTGTAAATATTTTGCTTGCTTTGACTTTTTTGCTTCCTCAGCGAGTCATTTCCAAAATGGTGGTGGTAAAAATGTGATTAAAAAGTTATTGAAAGATTTAGTCGAAGTAAATCCTCCCAGATCTGAGCAAAGTGGAGAGTGCCGTTTCATCGAATACCCCCCTGTGTGCGATGACATCTCGGTATAGAGGAATCACTGCTGACAACGAAATGAAAAAGACGATGAAAGAACAAAAGGTAAATTGCAAGAATCCTTTTTCTTCCTTTTGAGTCCTGAAACAGTGACTGAACCAGTGTGACTGCCACTTCACACAGAGAGTAGATTAGGCAAGCTTCCTTCAGCAGTCTGCACAGCTAGCTGCAAGCAGATCTCCTCGGCATGGTGGGCTGCTTCTATAAGCTCTGTTTCGTTGGGTTTCCCATGTGATTGCCTTACCAGTGTGTGTGTGTGTGTGTGTGTGACTGTGTGTGTGTCCTAAGGCTCCAGTTGTTCGCCTCCATGTTGCATTATGTCTGAATTTGGTATGCAAGTCTTCCTATAGATGTGCGACGGGCACATATGCAAATTCTTTATCCATGCCTTTAACTTCAGTATGCATTTACATGTATATGTATGTGTGTGTGTGTGTGTGTGTGTGTAACACCAGCAGGAAACCACACACTCACAAACCCAGCACCTGCAGCATTTGCCACTTACCTGCTGTGCTCACAGCCCGGCTGCCGGTAATTCATCATCACGGCCCACGTTCTGCCATCACATCCAATTATTAGGCGATTAGCAGACACACACATTCACACCTAACGATGCAACATCGCTTCCAATCACCGCCCCACGCATCATGAATGTAAGACAGGGTTGTAAATGACAGGGAGGTAGTTTAGGGAAGGAGCACGGTGTCTGCCAATCCCATTAAGACCTGTCAAAGATTCAGGATTCAGGCTGAAAGTTTGAAACATTTTCTGCAACCTTTATGAACTGCTGAATGCATGAAAAGTCACGTTTAGTCATCCTTTTCAGAGTTAAATATAATGTTATTTTGTTTTTATGTCATGTACGATCAAAAGGAAGAAAAAAATCTGTTTGTAGAAACATCATAAATGCTCCTTTTGGCCTCAGCAGCTGGAGGTCTGACACTGACAGTTTAATGAGTGAAAAAACATGCAGTGGGTGGACAGTGTTGTTTGCAGTCGTATTAAAGAAAATAAAACTAAACAGACTGAAGTGATGTTTATATGTTTAACGTGCTGCTGTTGACCAGCGAATCAGCCTCCTCGCCTGCAAACTGACGTTAGCAATGTATTTTTCCTCAGGTGAATGTTTGTTTGGGTTGCTCGTTCAATAAGTTTAGGTGCAGAACAAGGCGTGTGGCAGCTTTTCCTGTTCGACCAACAGTCTCTTCTTCTTCTTCCTTTATGAAAACCTACTCTTCCTGGAGGTCCAAAACAACTCTGTGACCTGCCGGATGCACTGAAGTGAGGTATGGTTCATCCTCTGCGGATCACGACGCCTGTACCAAATTTCATGGTAACTAACTGCAAAGAAACTCTCAGCTCTCCTCTGGCTCTGCACCTCAGAAAACCTCCTCTTCTTCCCGTTGGTTTAAAACACTAACACTCTCGCCTCGCTAACAAACTGAGCTAACAGCAGCTACAGTTGGCAGCAGTTTACTTGTTTGCAGTTTACTGTCCATCAGGAAACTCTGTGAATCACCAAGAGTTGAGGACATCAGAGGGAAAACATACATTTCCTCCATGAAATATGATCCAGTTTCACTAAAATCAGTGAAATAATTGTTGGTGTGCGTCAAAATCATCTTGAAAATCTGTTATTTTATGAAAGAAAAGTTACACAATGTTGCTTTTAAAACTTTCTTGGCTGCCCTTTTGCTGGTTTTATTTATTTTTTTATTTAATCTCTCTGTAATAAAGTTGTTGCCTTGTGTGAAGCACTTTGCAAAGTGTGTTTAGAAAAGTGCCCTATAAATAAAGATTATTGTTATTATTATTATGATTAATACCCTAACAGTGTTGCTTCCCCCGCCCCCCTGTCTTTGCTTCACTTCAGTGCCAACTGAACTGAAACAGGAAAGACCAGCACATCTCCAGCCCCGAGCGCGCTCATCCCCGGCTTTATCCTCGAGGACTTCTGCTACATCAGCCATTCCTGTTCATGTAGCAGCTCCCATGAATTACTCAGCCATTCAAATGTCTCTTTTTTTTTTTTTCCTGTAGGCAGTCACATACTCAAAAATCATATGTCTGTGCACTCCTACACATGCTTCTGCAATTATATTTATGCGTGTGCATTCAAATTGAAAAGCTTTTCACTGATGTGGAGGCACAATCCTGTTGTATTTTCATGTCTTCATGCATTTCTTGGTATTTCAGGGTGGACATTGTCTGAGGCTGTTTGATGCTAGTGTGCTCACATCGTACTGTATTATTCATACTACAATATATGCATAAAGATTGTGTTACGTGTGCGATGTTCAATCTGTACAAGCTTGAACTAAATCTCGATTTTCTGATAAATTAATTGAACTTCCAGGAACATCACAATTCTCTGCTCCTGATCTTTGTTTATATGGTTTGCACATACTGAATCGTCCTGGTGCATTCGGTGTCCTGTACACGAGGTAATAATAAACAGAATTCACTCAACGCAGCCTCAAGGACCAGATCATCCATCATCCGTTGACAGCAGCTACACCGATGTGAGGCAAGGCTTTGCACACTTGGCCGGTCATGCAGCGTTCAGTTAACTGCACTGGTGCAAGTGATGTCTGTCATGTTAGGGATAAAAGCGCTGATTGCACCTGATGCACCAGACGTCTTCACCAGATAACCGCTCTGTTCTGTCTAACTGACAAAAGGTCTGTTTGTTGGACGTCTTTATGAATGTTGCGGATCGCAGCAGGAACACAAACACACAGACTGTGTCTCGAAACCTCATTTTAATTGGCAGTATGCTGTTTTAGCGCTCTGTATACAACAACCTTTTTATTTTATTTGTTGTCCCAGCTGAGAACAGCTGTGCAAACACACCATATACTACAAAACTGCTTAGAATTAGCATGCTGTAATTTCCAACTCCTGGTCTCTGAGTGTTCCAGGTGCACGACAGCAAATGTGAACAAAAAAAATAAATAAATGGCTGACTGGGATAAAAATCTGACGTTTCTTTGGCAAGTGTTCACACAACTGAACTCTCAGCAACGTAGGCTTACATATATAAACAAAGCAGAGGAGGGAAAATGACGACTACCTTTTGTTTTGCTGCACTTTGATACACATATCTAAATATTCCATTTGCCATGTTCATTGTTGTACTTCAGCATGTTAACATGCAAAGAGTTGCTAATTAGCATTAGTCACACAGTCCAGGCCAATGGGAATGTCATTAGTTTCGCAGGTATTTGGTAACATTTCACCAAAACCACAAATATCAAACTCCTGGTGGTGCTAGAGGAAAAGTGAGGGGTCATTTAGAGATATTGTGTAGGAACCATGAATGAACCATAAACCATGTTTTGTCCTAGTCCACCTGGTAGATGTTGAGATATTTTACTGAATAAATTAAAACTAATTGCATTGAAGGAAAAGTCAGGGAATCACTAGTAAACCAGTATGGTTCATCCTCTGTGGATCACGAATGCCTGTACCAAAGAGTTACCACTCTCCTCTGGTTCTGCACCTCAGCCTTGAAAACCTCCTCTTCTGGTTGGCTTCCTGGTTCCTAACAAACTGAGCTAACATTAGCTAACAGCAGCTACAGTTGGCAGCAGTTTACTTCACTGTCCATCATTGTTTAATATAAGCAATTTAATGCAAAGTGGTAACTGCTGCATGAATAGGTCTGCGCCCTGGAGAAGAGTCTTCACTGAACAATATCGCTCATCACTAGATTTACAATGAGCAGCAGGACAGCTGAAGACGGGAAAGCAGGGAGAGGATGACACATAGCGAAGGACCACAGACTGGGGTCAAACCTGAGTCACTGCAGCAAGGCCTTGGAGTTCGTACATAGGGCACACGCTCTGCGAGTTACCAGGGTGCCCCAACTTCCAGGTTTATAACTCCTAGCTGTATTTTTGTAGTTACTTGGTGAAAGTAATGCAAAATCAGTGTAATCAGTAATGCATTACTCTAAAAGAAAGTCACTAATATTATGTAATGTATTAGATTTTTAAAGTAGTACTGTCAGCGGGTCACTGATGACAAGGACCCCGAGGATCCTGACACGGCTATTCTTGTTTGAAAACTGACATTAAATAAATCCCTGATGTTTACACTCCGGTCCTGAAGCTGTCCTGGATTTTCTTCCTTCTTTGCAGCCATCAAAGGCTCAAAAGAAGTGACTTCTGTATATATGGATGAAGATCAGCTGGAGGAGAGATGTGAGCATTTGTTTTTTGAAAAAATAAAATAAAATAAAAAAGTTCCTGTGGGCAGAAACATCTTCAATAATTCATCAAACTGGTCTCCTGACATCATAAAGTAGATCTAGTGTCAGATCTCAGGTAGCCCTTTTGATATTTTTGTTTTGTGATGCATCTTAAATGTAAAAAAAAAAATCAAGCGCAAACTTCTGACATCCATATAAAAAATAACGAAAACGTATATTTTAATGGGGCAAATCGATATTTAATGAATCGAAAGAACATTATCGCACAGTCAAGTGTAAAATGGTGCAGGTCAGGTCTGTGAGGGCTTATAGAAAAAGCTGATGAAATAGACAGAGAGGTGAAGGTCACATTGGATGATGATTAAAAAGACTGACTGTTGTGATCAGCCTGTTCTGAATAATCCATATTATAACCAAAATATGGCACTGATAACAATACAACCCGCGCTTCATCTGCTGACCCTGTTTATGAAGTGATTATCGCTGCAGACTGTGAATTTTAATCATTTATCTGGCTGATTATTGGTTTGAAAAAAGATGACGCATTGATAGAGAGGTTTAGTGAGTTTACAGCTTCAGTACAAAACACGGACACAGAGGTCTGAAGTTTTGTACATGTTGCGATTACAATTATTTCTTTTCGGCTGCGAGATGCAAAGTCAGCATCAGTTAAGCCAATAAACATAAAAAAAAAAAAAACAAAAAAGAGAGACCACAGAGGCTTAGTCAGCAACAACCTGCAACAAAAATGTGTTTATTTCCCATTGACTTCTACTGACCTGTGACGATTGACTGCAAGCAAGCTTACTGTGCACAATAAGCCATAGATCTCTGAGTGGCTGTGATATCTCTTTCTCTGTGAATGGAGCAGAAATAAAATATATATATACACAGTATATGTTGTTCTTTGTCAGTGAAATGAGAGCAGAGTGTCAGTAACAACAAGCTGTACTACTCATAAAACTCAATTTGTGTGCGGATAAAACATCAGGAGATAATAATTCTCTGAGATTCTTACTACTACAAGGTTAAAAAGTCAAGTTTGTTCTACTGGTGGCAGAAGAAAGGCCATGGATTTATCTCACAGTTGTATTGCGAGAGCTGAAGACCTCTCACGTAGGTTTTACCCTCACAAATATCCCGGAGATGTAAAGTCTGTGTGCAGTGGGCCACGCAACGAAGACAGCAAACCTTTTTAGGTTGGAGGCTGGAGCACCAGTTATCCTCGGTACCTTCATTTACATTTCTACCATTTTACCATTTAACTTAACATTTATTTCACCTAAGTAGGGTCATAACTGCTGCACAAGATGTGAGGACGAGTATTTTTCTGGGAATTTGGAGGTTTTAGCAACCTCTGGGAATTACACGCTGCAATAAAAACACCATCGGTAAGCGGCAAACTCCGTGAAGCCAATGTGGAAGTGCCAAAAACTGCAGTTCCTCGATCGTCCACTTGAGGCTGACTGCAGAAATGAGTCAGTCTCAGTACTGAGGGTGGATTTTTATAGAAATCACCTGTTCAAATTATATTAAGGCTTAATATTAAGTTATGCAGAATTAACAGCATGGACGCCTTGATTGACAGGTGGGTGCTGTTACAGATGGCTTGTTAGAGCAACCAGCCGCCATTCAGCTCCACCTCAGCTCCAGCTATGCTCATTTTTGGATTGGATTGGACTGCCAAGATGCCGAGATGACTGCAAAGTCACCGTCTTACACCGTTTTTTAATTTGTAGATCAAGTTGCAGTCTTAAATACGATGACGAGGGGTGTGAAGTGAGGTTGTAGCCCACATTTAATATCTGTCATTCTGCTTTAATCCCAGCAAACCCGATAACACCTACACACACACACACACAAACACACACACAGAAGCTACAGGCTATGGCTCAGAGGCTCCGGGGGAAGCCTTGGTGATTTTTCATCATGATTATCCAAAATTAGCTGGGAATGTGATGGCAGAGGCACTGCAACATTTTCTAAATGCAACAGCATTTCATTGGGATAGATAGGCCACCCTGCCATGAATACTAATAAGACAGAGGAGGAGGAGGAGGAGGAGGAGGAGGTCAGGAGATGTATGTAAAATATTAAGAGAGAGAAAGAAGGAGGGAAGAATGGAGAAGAGAACAGAGCTGTAGTGAAAAGAGGATTAGAGGAGAGGGCAGGACAGGTACGATGAAATTTTAATGCCAATAACAGCAAAAAAAATACAAACTTGGTACAAAGATGATGACTGTCAAACACACATTAAACTGTATTCTTTGTGATTCTGTGTCAGCAGAAAGAAATACTTTTATTGCAGTAAATTCATGATTTAATACCGCCACGTTTTTGCAATTATTACTGTTTCTGTGTCCTGTGCACCCGGAGATAAACACAAAGAAAGAAGACCAAGCTATGACTACAAATGCATGCATTTATATGCCTATACATATAAACACATACACACATCATGTACGAGTGCAGGGATTTATACTGTATGTACACGTGCGTGCAATCATGCATCCATACAAAAGAAATTGCTCTGTTTGAGGGCAATCCTGCATCTAACAAGGTGGTATCAACACAACATACAGGCTGTTGAATGTGAAGGAGCGAGCACGGCTCTCTCCGCCTCTGTGTCTCCGTGTTCAAGTTCAATTTTTGCACTTGATTTGAAGTGTGGGGTCAATGAGTCTGTAAATGTCACAGCGTATTGGTAAAAAGGCAGACATCCTGCTTATTATGGGCTCTCTTTGAAGCAGTAAATACACGGCTGTGTCTTTGTTGGAAGGGCAAAGTATTTCACGTTTCTGTTTGTACCCGTGTGCCAGCAAATCCAAATTAAAATGACAAAACACAAATCAAATGGCTCCAGAGAATGACACAGTTACACAGAAATGTCTTTTTGGTTAAAATGAAGATTTCATTCAGGGTTGGGGATCTTGGCTGGCTGCAATACATTTTCACTCCCAACTTGTCAAAAGCAACAGCTCGGTCAGTGGCCTTACACTTCAAACTGATCCCTGATGATGCTTTACGTGCACTTTTTCGTTCTGGTTTAGTTCAGAAATGTGAACCCAAACACAGAAGTGAAGGTAGAATGAACAAAAGGTAAATGATTTATATGACAGGTGGGGTAACACAAAATAACAAAAGGTGGCCGAGGAGTCAAGGTAGAAAACAAACTTAATCCAATCACCCAAGAAAAATCACATAAGCAGAAGTCCAACAGCAAAAAATACAGAACTGAGATACACTAGGAGCAGGAACACGGGGAGAAACAGTAAAATGGAATAACGCAGGACTGAGGAACAGACACAAATGCAAGAAGCCCAAATCCGTCTTTATCAGTCATTATTATTTTTGTTTTATTGATGCTTCATCAACGTTTACCCTTAATTCCTTCTCTGCCGTGTGTATCCTGTCTATGTGTGTTTTAAAGTCAACTAATCATCATTACGTCCTGGTGTTTGGTTGCATTTGTGAGTCGATGTTGCAGTTGAAGTTTCTTTCTCCTCTGCTCACTTTAAATTCCTCTAGATTAGACTGTCAGCTGAGTGTCTAAAATGTCAAATGAAAATGTAATCTGTCGTGTATTTATGTGAGCATTAACTCTTTTTTTTTTCTTTTTTTTCTTTTACGAGCTTATTCAATAACCTCTACATCCCCTCGTATTCAGCCAAAGATGCTTTAAAAAGCTTTGAGTGAAGCGTAACACAGCTGCTGCTCTGCTCGCGTTGCTGACAGGTACTTAAGAGAGGCATTTATTTCTCATTCAGTGGATATCAGGCTCATTCAAAATCTACACCCCTTCCCAAGGGTGGTAGATTGGTAGTCAAGTGCGGCACTGTTTTCATCAAGCTTTCAACACGGTAGAAAGCGGCACAGCTGCTGGCACTCCAGGTACCTTTGTTGTGTTTTTTTTTTCTTTCCTTCGCGGGACTGGATTGCTTCTTCGTCTTCACCATGCGTCAAGCTTTTCAATGTCTTTCAGCTTCCCGAGGGTAAGGGTTTGGAATCGCAATGGCAAATTCTAACTGCGTCTGCCAAGCTTGAAAATAACAAACTCCGTAAAAAAAAAAATGTTTTATTTATTTACCATTAAATGTGGTTTTGTTTTGGATCATCCATCATTCTGCGAAGAGTAAATGAATCTGTTTTTTTCCCCCTTTTGACTTCTATTCAAATGCACCTGGGTTGCAAAGTGATTTCCCGTCTTTTTTCAGCGATTCAGGGGGTGGAAATGCGATAATACAGACGTCTGAGTAATATAGAGAAATATGACACAATGGTCCTGCATTAAAAATGACCTTTGGTGAGTCTGTTACATTCGTCCTGTAAGCAATGCAACGGAAGTGTAATAAAATGTGTAGCCAAGAATGACGTGACAGTAATATAGTAAAATGTTATTACATTCATAAATAAAAGTCAGCCGCTGTTAAAATTCATTTGTTTTTGCGCTGGCAAGAAAAAAAAATCTACCATGACATCAGGTCGAGGAATTTAATGAACAATCCTGCTAATGAGTAGGTACAAATCATGAAGTCATTTCATTTCCTGTGTAGACAAATGACTTGTTTAACAATAGCAAAACGAGAGAACAATTGGTTGATTAATAGGCTGCTAGTAAATGAGTTCTCGGGTGCGAGCACTTTCTCTGTCAAACAGAGAGGTAAATGTAATTTGAAAAAAGTATCAAACGTGATCATTTACTGTGACGGTGCAACTGTACGTTACCATGTGTGAAGCTAGACGAAGATGATGTTGTTGGCTTTTAAATCTACCTGGAACCAATTATTCTATTATTTAAAAGCTGGGACACTAACCCATGCAGAGCCAAGACATGTCAAACCAGAACTGCCTTCCAGCCCGGTCTTCTTGTATCAATTTGGGTATTACACATAAAACAGACCCAAGACTCGTTATAATAGAACAGGGCCCGACCTGGATCAGTTTGAAAAACATAAAACATGCAACTGAACACATATTGTTCCCAAGTTGGGTCTCTGGGATTCAGGTGGACCCGTGAGAACCTCTAAGGCAACTTAGAATCTAAAAAACAGGGATATAATACTTTCAAACCTTTTTTTAGCCTCAAAGTCAAAGAATGACTAAACAGTTAAACAGATAAATAAGTCATTAGAAGAGTCAGTGGTCCATTACTCATGAAATCATCACCAATGCTAACCAGGTAAAGATTAACTCTAAAAATAAAGACTCATTTAAACACAGAACATTTACATGTGCTCACGGCTGCAAATTTGCACTTGAAACCTTTGAAACACTAAAAGTAGTTGAAGTGGCCGTGGAAATACAACTTGTGAGTGATGCCAAAAACTACTGATTAAAATGGAAAGTGTTTTAGTATGAGCACTTAATGAAGATGAAGTGTCGGTTCAAGTGTGAGCACTGAGCTGTCAAGTGAAAGTCAGAAAAGAGTTGAAGGGGTCAGTCAACTAACAAGTCACATCCTTTTTAAAATCATTAATACTGGTTAACATGACAGACAACAAAAGCCCACAGTACTCTGATGTGAGGCACTATGGTCATGCCCGTTTATTTGAACGGGAAGAAACGCACCCTGACGTCAAACTGCGATGAAACTGAGCACGCTCCAGGTGGATGATACTCTACCTGTTGTGTTCAGGATTGGTTTATTTCATGTACCCAGCTTCTAAATCTGTGTCTGGCTTGCAGTCTACGCTGCAAAGTAGCGAAGAAGTTTCCTTTGTTTTGTGTCCGATGGTTTGAAAAAGAGAGCGAGCAGTGGTTAAGCGACATAGGCAGTGAATGAGAGTAAGGGAGTGTGTATTGAGAAAGCTGGTAAATCAGTGAAATAAAAAGTTATTTTCTGATAGTTTCATCACTAATAAAATAAAAACACAGAACACCCGCACAACCCTGCAGCAATTCGCCGCTATGCCCGATCTAGTCTGATTACTGCCTTAGAACGAAAGCTCATTGAATTAAGTGCATTAGAACACATAGAGCCTCATTTCTTTCATTCACAACTTCTTTTGCACCTATGAAGACATGTGCAAGTGCTCAGACTCCTTGGGCTGTAATTCAAATCAAATTATGTGTGAATGCTCTCATTTACAGCGCAGTGAGCTGAAAGCGAGGCGACCGCGGCCTTTACTGACAGCCTCACAGTGAGCACAAAGAGAATAAGCTGTGTTCATCCAAACAGGAGCAGCGATGCTGTGATGCAGCCTGGCAGAAGCTGTTTCCTCCCCAGTGTGTACGCCTGCTGGAATGACATAACCTCGCCGTGCACTCAGCAGAGGAATGAGTCAGGGATGAGGCCGTCCTGCTACACAGTGACCTGGGCTCCTGCAATACGCCTAAGCTGGAGTGACATCGCTCGCAGTGATAATACTGCCGGCGATCACAACATGAGCATCAAGCAGGCCGCTTGATATGTCTGACGGCTAACAAGACTACTGTAACAAACAGGACATTGGGAGGACGGGATCGTTCAGAGAAAGGGGGGATGAAAATAGATTCTACCTTCTAGAAATAAACCTTTATATTAGTCTTGAACCTTATACTCACAACTCCTGAAAGATGGGAGCAAAATAAGTGTTGGGTTTATATTTTTATACTGTGTAGTTAATTCATAAAACAGGATATAAAAACTATGAAGTAGTCAGCATGCAACAATGCTGCACAATTCTTTGAACTTATTTTAATGTTTTAAAATATTAAGAGGTTTGTAATTTGCATCAGGATGATGTTGATCTGCGTCAAAATAGACTTTTAAAGAGATATCCATCCATCCATCCATCCATCCATCCAACGTTGGCGACCAATCAGAAAAGTGGTATACCGTAAAGAGTTTTTTTTTTGGAGTGAATCAAACATGTTATTTGTTATTGGGGGAAAGAAAGTAGCAGTTGAGGGAGAGATGTACTTTTTGCTGATGGATTTGTCTTGAATGAAAGAATCCAAGAGAAAGGGACAAAGTTAGATTTTAGATTTTGGCTTCAATACTTCAAGCACGAAGATTTCTTGTTCTGGAAAGATTCGACTGTCACAAGGACATTCACTGGGAAACATCAATACATGTAACAATAGATAAAAATATTTGGAAACATTTGTGGCAGACTCAGAGGGAGGATCATACTTTCCAAAAAATGTCCTCACTGCTGCATTAATTCCAACAATTTACTGCAGTCTTTAAAAACATTGTCAGCAAACCACAAATTATGAGCCATGTTTTTCTCTTCTTTTGTCGTTTGGGTACCACTGATCAGCCAGTGTCAGTCTGAGTTTATAGTCAGCCTGAAGAGAGGGTGGCTGACTTTCACTTTCTAAGTCAAACTGGCTCGAGGACATAAAAATAAAAGCGTAAACTTCTTTACAAATATGAGCACATTGGTGCTATTTGCCTCAAACCATATTAGCTGTTTCTTAGCACATGCTAATTATGAAATGTCATTGACAGCTACAGTGTTGTGACACAGCTCGTCGAGGGAAAAAGAAGCATCATAAACCCAGATGTATTTTATAGAATAAAGTTATTTATTGCCTCGAGTTTGGATTAATAATAAAAAAAAAAAGAATGATAGAGACTAGAAGAGCAAAGGAGCAAGTGAATGCTGTTCAAAACAAAGTAATAAAACCAAAAGAGTACTGAATGAAAATGAGAGTCCTAACTTACTAGACGAATCTAACTTTTACTTAATAAGCCGAAAAACAAGAAAACAGCACCCTAAAACTGATTTTAAACAAAGTATTTCTGTGTGTGTGTGTGATCAATATTTAACAATACCTGGCCCAGTCTTGAGGTAGTTAACAAGTACCTTATCAAAAAGTTAATACAACAATTAACATTAACAATTTATCACCAAGAGGCAAACTGAGAGACCCAGCTACCATGACAGTCAGGTTGTCCAAACTTTAGTAACCTAGCCCCCCAGATTGCATCCTGTAGATTGGAGGGCCAGACCAAGTGCTCCTCCAATCAGGATCCACTAGATCTTTGAGGACGTTAGAAGGCGATGATGGCCACGCCTCACCAGCTGGAGCCAATCGGGATAAAGGAACCACACACCTAGCTCAGCAAACATAAACGCTGCAAGAAAAGCCATCCACATAAGGAGTGTTGGAGGCTTTGGGTCTGATAACAAGGATCATCACAGCATCATGAGTCATGTATCTGTTATACTAAGGCACACGGATAGAAGCTTTATGAATGAGTGAATAAATAGTGTATAATAACAAAACTCCACCGGTGTGTTTGAATGCACGGTGCCATGATAGAGCCGGCAGTTGATTTTGAGGATGTGGATGTGAACCCTTTTGTTTATTCTTTGCTAATAAAACAAAGTGATGCTATTTTTATAGCACTGCAATGCAACGAGAACCAATGACCATCTGTCACGCCTGAGTATTTCTACCTAAATATAATGTTGTGAGGCCTCATCTGTCCCAGTTTTAAAAGGCTAACACTGTAGTGTTGGCTGAGTTAAACAAGTGTTTGCAGTCTGATATTCAGAGGGGAGATAATCACCTACTCATATATGAAAATAACTTTGGAATAATAGCTTTTCTCTTACAAAGACTGAGATTTCTGTTTAATATTGATTTCCATTGTGCATACAGCCACCCCACAGGGTAACTAAACATCTTAACTATTATTTCTGCAGATGAAAAGACGAGGTATAGACCGGGTTTACCCTCCGCTACATGTGTAAGGGAGTGTCTGCTGTTTTTGCCTTTTGACAACAGAAATAAAGCATATTTATCACTGCAGTATGATGCAATACAACAACATTTACCATTAAATGTGAACTTTTACTTTGTGGGACTTAATTAGTTCTCTTAAAGAACTCATTACCTTTTTTACGATGAAGAAAAATCTTCACTCATGAGCTTTCGATCACTCAGCAAGGACCACTTAAGATTACTTTGTTTGTTTCCATGGTCAGAAACCGATGTAGGCAACATATCCAGACACATTTCCAGTGCAGCCACATTGGATTTTTATAGGAAAAAAAAAACAAACAATGATTGAAACACAAGGTTAGATTTTGTGTCTTGGCAACCGCTCGGAGTCACAGAGCAGCCTGTCTTGGTCCAACATAATGAATTGATGTTCAACAACTAAATCCACCCAAGAAAATAGAAACATACCAATTTGTCCACCTACAGCTGCCTCTGTAAACCATGCAGTCAGTTATTGTTAATAAGGGCTGAGGTAGAAGATTTGGACAGCACAAACTGATGATATCGAAACAGCTAAAGGGAATCTGAGGGCGATTAAAGCGGCCTCCACCATATGAGTTCATCAATAAGTTCATTTTCTCTGGCTATAAATTTTGTTAGCCGTTGAAATCACATCCCATTTTATTGGGATGCAAACCAAGACACTCTCAGACCATCTCTTTTCTTAAAGCACACAGCAACACTGCGGTTTTTCCACCAGATTACCATGGAGAAATTGAGTACACACCATCTTAAAACTCATTTGATTCCAATCCACAAAGGCAATGGAGTGACCTCTGTGTTCAAGCTAAATGTCAACTTGATCAAGTGAGCTCTCGGTCCGAGATTGGGCCACCAAAAGAGATTTGCTTCATCCTTCAGTGTTCTCTCTCTTCAAATAGAAGATCTGTGGCTGGGAAATAACAGCTAGTATCTCCGGTAGATGGGACACAATTTACCGTAGATATTCAATACTTGGAAATCCTCATCCTTCTTAAGGTATTTTCTGTAAATGAATGAAGAAGAAATATATATATCAGTTCTTTCTGCAAGGGATTTGTTGAGTTTGTCATTAAAATCACCCAAATCAGCTCAAAGCTGTAAAAACACAGTGGTGTTGCCAAATTGTTCAACAGAGCAATTTCAGACGTAATTTGTTCCTGTAGCTGTCGAGTGTTTTAATGACCGTTTGTAGTAATGCGCCCCCTGGGTATATGGCTGATTACGATCTGATGTATCTCAATTTTTATTAGGTCAGGCATTTTTCATAGGGAGCTTGAGTGACTGCATAGTTTTTGTACCGGATGAAATTATATTAACCTACAGCTGCCAGCACTAAAGGTAATCATGTCGTTGGGAAAAGTAATAACAAAACATCCGGATAATGCTGCGACTAACAAAAATTTATCATCGTCATTGCTTTCTCCCGTCCTGAAGCAAAAGTTAAATGTCAGTGCTGTGCATTAAAAATCAATAGATAAATGACTCCCTCTGAATTCCCCCTTTATTGGGCCATTGATCTTTTTTCTTGAAGAATAACAGATACACACATTTGTCTTTTCATACTTGTAGAGACCCACTACAATCTAACGACTCAATGCATGAACTCGAGTCTTATTTCTAAGTTATATCCAGATGGATGCACTCCAAAAAGTTGAGTATGGAACATTGGACGCTTCTCGCCCTCAATAGTCGCCAATCTGGCGCCATAGCTGAAGGGGGTGAGGGACCACCAGCATTGTAAAAATGGCGGCTAAGGAAGCTGCTGGAACATATGTACAAATATAAGTTGTACATATATTTTAGGTTTAAAGAAGAAGAAGAAGAAGAAGCGTTAAAAGGCTGCAATCATTGGTTCCAATAAATGCACAATGGCCGTACTTAAACTGAGACAGACAGCGTGCTACATAGAAGTGTACTAACAGAAGTATCTGAACTGAGATACAGCATCTGTCTTGCCTTGTCTCTTTCTGTTGTACGTGTTGCTTGGGGTGGCTTCCTCAACGGACTCAACCTTCCAGACTCCACCAGATCAGTCCAGTTGCCTCCAACCTTGAGCTCTTCTGATTATTCATCATGAGACCTGCTTAATTCTTGATTTACCTGCTCATTATTCCTTTAAAGGTCTTTCCTAGCACCTGCACCTGAAGTATCTGCCACCACCCACCTCGCACCACTCTGGATCTCCCTCCTTTAGGAGACCCTCCAGTCACCGTGCGATAAACTGTCTCCGGTTGGTGTTTGCAATTTTGGGTCTGCAGTTTATTTTAACAAGTACTCTAAAGTATATTTTAGCACAATTTAACATCAGCCACAGTCAGTTTGAACAGTCAATCTTTTTCAAACCTTCGCCTTGATGTCTTTGTACCTTGTCTGGCTTCAGGTTCCTCTTCTTCCAATGTACTTCAGAAACAAGATGACTTTACATAGATAGTGAAAAACATACTTCCTGTGAAATCAGATCAATTCTTTATTCTTTATGCAAAACAAAAATTCTTCAATCAAGATTCAATCAGTCTTTTTTGCTCTTTGAGATATTTATTTAAAGCATAAGGCTGGAACTCCTCAGTGATTCACCAACTTGCTATGAATAATGTAGCATTCGGAAAAAACTGCAACCTTATCTTCACGTTAACGGTGGAAAAACCGAGGCTATTCAATCATTTTCATAATGAAACACAGAATCAGATTCATATCCTGCTATAAATAGATACAGAATATATATAAATCATCTTTAGATATGGCATATCATGGAAGATGGTGTGATATGCATGAAGCGCTCACCATCATTATATCCGTGAGGGTGACAGGCTGTGAGGGGACGAAATGTGTGGGGCTTCAGACTTGAGTCGTTGTCATGGATGCGACCAAGATCTTGACTGTTTTTTTCTGATTTTTAGAGCGGTATTCACAATTTAAGCAATGTGATGATTGCAGTCAACATTGTACGATTGGCACAATGCTTCCTGTAGACGAAGGAGAAGATGGTCGTGGTTCTATAATTACCTCGGAGTAGAGTGGGCTGGGAACACAGGGGCCCTCTACAAGACGGGTCCAGAGCTGGCACTAATTCCTGCCAAGGCTCAGAGGCTTCAATGTCTGCAACAAGAGGCTCCAGATGCTCTACCAGCCCGTGGTGGCCAATGCTTCTTTATGCTACCATGTGCTGGGGCCGGAGTGTGAGGGTGAGGGTGCAAACAAGCTCAACAAGGGAGTTATAAACACATCGACTCCGTGAGAGGAGGAGGAGGATGTTTTAGCAGCATTATATTTACATTATGCATCCAATCAGAGCCCTCTCTGTAATAAGGCAGCCTACCTAAATCTGTCAATCCTCATGCAAAGCTCATTTGCAAACTCTGCTGCTATTGCTCATGTAGCCTTTCATAAGCAAACTATCCTGCTGGCACTCCAATCATATCGCTTCAGGACAGCTTTGTAGAGGAATGGGGCAGAATAATCATGTTGGCACCACCTCGCTGCTGCTGCCAAGCTTTTTCAATGCATTAGATGTTTGCCTCAAACCTCGGATGTATTAATATCACGGGGTGTGTACAAGGCAGCAAAGCAAAGGACCTGAATGCAGGAAAGCAGGCAGGCAGGAAGCGCTCAGGGATTTTAATGGTAAAATGACGATACAAAGACTTATAGGTAAAGGCAGCTTGTTCAAACAGACGTAAGTGAGAATCCACAATCGACTGGAACGCACAACACTGATCAAGTACATTTACTAAAGTACTTATGTACTTTTCATGCCATTACACTATACTTTCTGCGAACCAAACACTCAGTGAATCGAGAAAATAATCAGCTTGACATAACCTTGACATATTTGGGATTTAAGTGAGACTTGGACTGAATGACTTGAGTCACATAATAAATACATTATGGACAGTAGTATTTAGCATGGTACATGTATGGGAATATACAGTAGGCCTACACACTGAGTGTATATACAGCAATGAGACACGCTGTCTCACATAGTTGTGTGCCATGTTTCACATTTACACCCTACATTGAAGTCAGCCTGCACGTATCTACAATGTGTTACTCAATGCAACTACAGGGATTTAATCCACCTGTTGCTAAACAATGCAACGTAGGTCGCTGGTGTCAATGTGGAAAGTTTGGAGAGTTTAGCTGTTGTTACAGAGAAAATTAACCAGGGAAACTTTACAAAGCGGCCTGAAGTGAGAACACAAGAGAAGACGACGGAGAAAGCAAAGTTTTAAGTAAGTTTTCTAGCTCATGAAACATCATCTGAGACAGTTTGGAGAAAGACGTGCTGGACTATACTATGACAGACTCCATAAAGGTAAGACCCATTTTGTTTCTAGCTCTGCTGTGAATGCAATGTTTTCTTAACAGGTAAAGCTTATGGCTTAACGTAATGCGTGTGTCTCAGTTTTGGCTATTCAAGTCGGGAATGCTGGGTGCAATAAACGTCTGCCTTAGTGAGTCTAAAAGGTTTGAATTGAAGCTTTTCATATTTACGTCTGAGCTGGCTGCTGGTTTTTTTGAAATAGACCTGCTGGCCTTTTGAACGTTGTTTTAAACACAAACTATCAGTGCATGTATTTTCCACAGGGACACGGAGGATCGGCACTTCATCAAGGTAAGTGTTTGCTGCTTCCTCTAACGTGAACATTGAGAGTGGGTGTTTTGGCTCTGTTCATCATTTTTTTTTGTGCTCGATGGTGATCTGACTGGCTGTTGTTTTGCTCCCTCTGATGTGTTTTATGGTTCATATCTTGGCATCTGCTGGCCGATAATCTGCTAAATTATGCTGCCGTTCGTCTATCTAGGTGCATTTGCATCGGTATTGACAGTGAATCAATCTTTTTGAAGTGGTTGAGGCTCATTTTTCTTTTGCTGGTCGTTGGGTTTGTGATGTACGGCGCCGTACACACTGTTGATTTACATTGTGGTGCAGTAGGACCATTCATGATGAGTGTTTTTGAGGGGTTTCCTTTTGGCTGGTCTCAAATAGAAGCTGATAACGTATGTTGACACTGCTGTCAATGATTTATCTGTCTGATTTGCATTCGAGAAACTCAACATGATGTTTGTCTCACATAAGATAGATTCTCATTCTTATTTTCTCCCCACACAGAGCCTAAAAAGAAAACATCTCAGACCAATGTGATTATGTGACGGCTTGCATTACTATTCCTCCTATCATAATTACATCTAAACCGCCGAGCCGCTGTTATACTGTTTGCTGCTGCGCGCTGCACACCTTAAGCTCTTGTAGCGATGGTCCTCCGCCGCTTATCAACGCTGCGTAGAGTTTTACAAGATGAGATTGTCTGCTCCGAGCTATAGATTTTTGTGATTTTTAATATGCATAACTGAATAATTACCTGCTGCTGCTGCTGCTGCACGTCAGGTGGACTGCTGGGTTTAGATTTGTACGTCTCATTTCACTTTATATTATATTCCCCTCAGTGGCTGGAGGAGGTTTGTGGGGGAAGTCCACACGGCAGCTTGTGCTGCTGAGCCCTCGCAGAGTTAGAGAGAGTTATAGATTATGGTTTGTTTCTATAAGTTTTAGGGAGAAGTTGTCTGACTGAAATAACTTTTTGCTAAAACTGAACACTGCTCGGAGGAATAAATGTCATCAATGTACAGCAGGTATAAAAATATGTTGCAAAAATGCGATAAACAACTCCCCCCCCCAACCATACGTTACTGGATTTCTCATTCACTCCCTAATGAGGCACGATGGCCTCTCAGGCACGTCTTATATTTTGGAGATGTTATGTTGTCATAGCGATGAGGAAAAGCATCCCCTCCTGGTGGGACAGAGGCCAGAAAGGTGAAGGATTATGAAGCTGCGCCGATGCAGATTGGATTCCTCTATTATCCAGAGTGTCATCATTTTCCCAGGAGAGCTTACACTTTTCTTAATCCTCCAAGGCTGTTGTTATCTTCCACTTTGTCTAGAGGGAGCGTTCGTCTGATCTTCGGAGTTTGTTCGCTCTCACTGTATCTGCTGTGACACCATCTGGCCTGGAGAGAGACTTTGTACTAGTCCAATCTGGATACCTACATTTTGGAGTAAAGTGGGTCTGTGTCTGGGAGGATGTGCTTTGTACTTTTGTGTCTGAACACACAGACATGCAGTCAGTGCTGAAGAGTTTATTAGATCCTACTGAATAAATGGAACTGTTTGTGAAAAATAGGAGATTCAACCTCGTTTTTAGACATTTCAAACATACAGATTGGAGTGTGATTAGTTGTGACTAATTGCACGATTGTTGGTGTCACTCGGAGCTGAGCTTGCCTGGCATGACTCATGACAACAGAGTATACTTTCATGTAAACAAGGTCCATGGGAAAGGGTAATGGGTTGGACTGAAGTAAGACTGAAGGTGTAACACAGAACTGATTGACAATTTATAAAAGGTAAAACCCGGCGTGGTCATTTTGGTGTACGGAAATCGGGAGGACATTAGGAGCCATGCTCACTTCATGAGCTGTAACATTTTCTCTTGATCAGTGAGTTGTTAATAGTTGGGAGTAGCAAAGAATTATTATTCACATTACAGTTGGAGAATGTCTCGCAATAAAGTCCTGTCAATGCGTGCATGCAACCAAACAGGTGATCTGAAATCTGAAAATCTATGCATTTATGGTGAAAAAATCTGTTCAATCCGGCTTTGGCCTCCACAATCAGTCGTAACCAACCTGTTAATCCACCTCCATCACCCAGATATAGTTAAACTCTGCCACACTGATGGGTGGTAAAGATTTCTGACCTCCCGCCTGTTCCAGCGAAGCCCGACTCCCCCCCCCCACCCCTTAACAGGAACAGGGAGGTTTGACCGAGGCTTGCCACCTGGGGCTGTCTGGCACTGGAACATGCCTGCAGTGATAATTAATGAGAATTACCGTTGCAGAGAGAAGCACTTTGGCAGAGAGGGCGAGCGAGAGAGAGAGAGGGAGAATTGGACTGAGAGAGGATCATTGAGACATAATGACTGCGGTGAAGAAGACAGAGACGGAGGTGGTGGGAGGAGAGATGAAAAGAGACTAATGTGATTATTTTGCTACTGGCAGGAGACATACTAGCCTTGGCACTGGTGTGTTTTTTCCCCCTCCTGTCTGAGTGACAAATATACTGCAGCTTCGCAGCTATATGGCTCATAAATATCATGATTTATTTAACTTTAATTCTCAGCCCTGCAAAAGAAGAACGAGTGTCATTGAAGCGTATTGGGTGGGCGGTATCGAGGCATTATGTGCTGACACAAAAAAGTTTTTATTTTGAAAAGCAAAAAAAATCCTCCTTCTCTCCACTCCATTGCATAAATAACTCGCTTAGTCTCGAGCACACTTGACTGGAGAAAGGAAATGCCTGAGGCCAGACTCGCTGTGATGTAACAGATCCTTGGGAAAAGGCCACAGGGCCCAAGTAAGTAAAAACCAATGCAAATAATTAGTTCTGAGCTAATAACCCTCTAACAGCAGAATAAAGTGGACTTCCAGTGGAAGAGTGCTGGCCAGGATCTCTCCACCAACACATTAATTATAATCCACTTTCAAACAGGATTTAAACTCACGATCGCAATGAGTCTGAAAAAAAAGAAGCTCATTATTACATTCATTTTCCAGATTTTTGCATTTAACCAGCCAACAGTTCAGCGCTGAACAATGCTTAATTAACTTCCAGCCTTTGCCCGTGTCAGGCTTCATTACAAAGAATAAACATCACGCGCCAGACTCACATTTGCATATTTTCTTACTTTCTTTTTAGAGGCGTTTCGTTTGAATCTGCTGAACAAACAGTTGCTATTTTTTCAAGGTTATAATTTCCACTCACAAAGGGGGGGGCACACCGTTCACTATTCAGTTATTATTCAGTTTTCAATTTTGGGATTTGGATATAGATTGTGGTTTTTTGTTTAGTTTTTGGCTATATGTTGAGTATGTTTTAATGAATATGTTAGGGTTCTGGTAGATTGATCATATTGGGCTCTCGGATGTCCTCAGTTTGGATTTCAGTGGGTATGTTCCTTCGTGGTGTAATCAACACAGTCTTGGAACATAATGAGACATAGCTTGACTTGCCCAAGTAAGGAATAAACATGTAAGAGTCTGTCTATTCTAAGGCAAAGTGGGACTTTCAGGTCTTGTTTTGCTAAATGTTAGGCAGGGAATTTATGTTTGATCAATCATATTGGGCTCTTAGATCGTTTATTTTCTCTATGTGGGTATGTTTGCTTAAAAGATCCTCAGAGTTTTGTCTTGTAATGTTTTTAATGTTTGTAATCTTTTAATAATCACTGCGGTCTTGGGTCGTATGAGACATATTGAAAACCAATCGTTAGGATTCTGGTAGACTCATGATCATGTTGGGCTCTTGGACTGTTTTTGCCCTCAAAAGATCCTCAAAGCATTGCTGCTTTTAACAGTCACCACAGTCTCGGAACATATGAGACATAACTTTACTGGTTTTGAACTGCCTGTGAGAAGAAACTTTCCTCTTTTCACAGCAGGCCATGTCAAATTACTTTTCTCTGACTCTGCTCTCTTGTCTCTGTTTGAGTATATCTTACTTATAATGCTTAATTGGCTGAGTAGCATTACACAAGATGATTAATATCCATCAGAATCAGCACAAAGTAGGTTTCGTGCCTTATTGTTTTGGTGAATGCCAAATATGTAAACAAAAAAAAATAAAGTACTCAACCATCAAGAAGCATAGGCAGATATTACAAATATACTGCGTATGCAATATGGTATTTAAATGTAAAGAGCTGTACTGGTTTTGTGCAGGGATGAGCAATGTATTCCCCTGGTAATGTGCAAAAGTTCACGGTATGCAGAATATTTAAATTTGCTAGTTATCAAAGGTAGCAGTCCAAAAAAGATGTAATCAAAAGAAGATGTGCATTAATGTACTGCAGTGAGTCAACAGACCTTACGCTGATGTAATGTTTACGGTCTGGGGTGGAGATGAAGGTCAGTGTCCAAGCTGTAAAGGCTAAAAAAGCAGCTTTTAATAATCTCATTCAGGTTTGAAGTTTTCCTAATCCCCATCTGAGACAACGATGGGCTACATATTGTGATGTTCAATCCTTTTCTGCTCTGGTTTTTGCTTTATACAGCCTGAGAAGAAACCTGCTGTCACTACTCAGAGCTGAATGGTCTTTTCTGTGGTAAATATGATTTCATCTTGGCGCCCCGGTAGTTCACTGGGTAAAGTGCATACTTCGTGTCAAGGTCCAGCCCGAGGCCATTACCTGCATGTCATCCCGTCTCTCTCCCTGCACTTCCTGTGTCTCTACTGT
Organism: Miichthys miiuy; assembly: GCA_036365135.1. Classification (NCBI taxonomy): domain Eukaryota; kingdom Metazoa; phylum Chordata; class Actinopteri; family Sciaenidae; genus Miichthys; species Miichthys miiuy. Next base: position 20,059,096 of record CM071620.1, read on the forward strand.
ACTGTCAAATAAAGTGAAATACTAAAAACAAACCAAAACAAAAAAAAAAACACAATTTTATCTACAAGTAATATTTTTCCTTTGAGAGACAATAAATCAAAGGACAGGTAGAAGAGCTCTTTGTAGTAGAGATGCAACATTTTCTATCAAAGGATCACGTCTACGGTGGTCCCTAAGGACAAAAGACATTCAAGAGCAAAGAAACAGAAACATTAAAGAAAAGAAAACATGAAAGAAATTCTACAAATTGTAAAGCATTTCAGCATTTTGATGCACTTTTTGATTTGCAGGTTCTTTCTCCTAATGTTTACATTTAGTTATTTAGCTCATGCTTTTTTCAAAGCGACCTACAAAAAAAAAAAAAAAAATAGACTGACTCCTAAGTTTCTCGCTACCCTGGAAGAGGCAAGAGATAAGGAGTCAGTTTTGATGTTGATGTCATGGTGTATCATGGGTTTAGCTGGGAGGACCAGCAGTTCAGTTTTTGAGAGGTTCAGCTGGAGGTGGTGTGCCTTCATCCATGTAGATATGTCTATGCAGAGACTGAGGGGTCTTCGGTGGAAATGACAGATAGAGCCGAGTGTCATCTGCATAGCAGTGGATAACCGGACCTAGATAAGTTGTGCAAATAGCAAAGAGAAGGGGCCCCAGTATGGAGCCCTGGGGCACCCCTGTGGTGAAGTAGTGATAGGTGGACAACTGTCCAAGCCAGGTTACAGGTAACATTTGCACATGTTTTGTCCTTAGAGGCCACCATAGGTATTTGTCAAGGAAACTAAACGTGATTTTCACAGTACACTGCATTTCTTTTTACCATTCTTATGAAAGCATAATAACCATTTTCATCATTCGTAATATTTACTAGATTGCTGAAAATACATATCATTACAGTAAATAGCATTCACTTGCATTATATTTTGTGGTTGAAGGGAACTATTTGGTGGCGAAGGCACATTCAAAGACCCCAAAACAGTTTTGTTTTGTCCTACATGCTGTCTTTGGTCCTATGTGGTGCTTTGATACTTTTCAGTAATTCATAGTTCTTTTAGATGATTTGTAAGATGCAATAAACCAACAGCAGAATCTAATTTTGCACTCTAGTACCTTGTAGTGTAGAGGGGGGTAGAAAATCAGTGCTATCAGCTTTTATGAACTGTTTAGTTGAAATAAAACAGCAGATATTTTATGGCACAGGACCCCACTGAATAAAAGAGTAATTTTTCTCTCTTGAGTCTGTTGGAAATGCTGAGAGCAGCTGCAGTCTCTGTGTCGACTGAGGTTTTTCTTTAGACTCATCCCTGAAACATTTGCCTACCTCCGGTGGTTTTGCAATTCGAGCTTGCTTTTTACTTTTGCTTAAACAGAGGCGAAACACACTCAAACAGCGGCAGCGGCTTGTCTCGGTGGTGCGGAAGTCAGGTTCAAAAGAGCTCCTGGAAAATTCACCCAGTGAAGGAAAAACAGAGCAGTTTGTGTTATAGTCGAGCCTAAAATGCAGCCTTACAGAGATCAGTGGTATTTCAGCTCTGCGTTCTCTCTTTCATCGCAGTTGTCACAAATGATATGTGAGAGTGATGGTGACATTAAGGGTGGAGGTTTAGACCACCAGAAGGGCCAGAGAGGCGCAGAGAGTCCAGACAATCATCTGGCACAAACAGAGGAAGTACATTTTCCCAATAATCAAATTCAAAGATTATTTTGCTGCCTGAACAAATCACATCATCCGTTTCTAGCATCTATACAGTGCGTTTAAGCGTGTATGTGATTTTTGTACTGGCGAGCTCGTGGTCATGTCTGCTAAACATACAATCATCCAGCCGTATAGGCAATAACAACAGACTTGTATTGGATTGTCTTGTTGTGTGCGTGGCCTACAGTTGCAGTCATAGCTTGTCTAAATGAGACAGGGTGTGCGTCTCTGCAGATATTGCAGCGGATTGCTAATTTCCATTTCCAGTTGCTCTGTGCTGAGCAAGTTTCTCTGACTCGGCCTGCACGACTATCTGCAACCAGCTGATGAGACGAAAGTAAGAAATAACAGAGCGCGTTCAGTCGGAGGCTCCTTCAACTCTACTATAAAAAGGACAGCTACAAGTCATCCCTGCCCAGTGCCATTACGATCTATAATGACTGCCCTCTGTGCAGGGAGAGGAGACTCATCCTGTGATACTTCTCTGAACGGTAGATATTGCATAATGGACATATAATAGATAACTTGCACTGACTTATGAGGACTCTGAATAAGAATACATAATGTACATTTCATTGCAAAATGCTATTGTAGAGTTATATGTATATTTTTTACACAGATAGAGCTATATGTTCTTCGTTCTCTTAGACTTTATTAATTTGATTTAGACTCCAGCCACTTTAACTTACCTACCTCATGTCTTTTGTGTATATCTTATGCCTGTTTTGTGTCTGTAATACATGTAACTGCAGCTGTAACGCTGGGGATCAATAAAGTACTCCATCCATCCATCCATCCATCCATCCATCCATCCATCCATCCATCCCTGACAATTACATTCAGGGTGTTTTATGTGTTTATGGGTGCAACTACTCAAGTTTATTAATACAAGACTTCCGTCGTGGTGACCATTGGACTAGTGAACTTCATCTTTTTGAGGCTGAAATGCCACAAAAAATCCAGAGACATAAAACATCTCATCTGCACTGGCCGCTGAACGAAACCACCGCATTGACGGATGGCTGGTAATTTTAGGACCAAACTTGAAGCTGCCATGACTGCAAATCGTTTATTAAGTTCATAATTTTGAGATGTCGTCGTATTCATTCGAGACCAAGAGGTGGTATTTCAGATTTCTAGTCAGCAGAGTAACTGCTGCTGTCTTGACGTGTTCAACAGGAGGCAAACTCATTAAAATTTGAGTTTAAATCAGACAAATAAATGTCTTTTCTGCTGCAGTAGTTTTTGTATTGTCTTGGGAGTCACCTTGACATACTGAGTTAATGTGAATGAGCTCTAATACCACTGTGGTCTACTTAAAAATCCTTTGACACAATCCTTCATATACCCAACCCACCATCTACCAATTACTCCATCTTACCGTCTGTCTATGCATTTTAAACAACAGAAAAAGTGAGATACAAACTCCCCTGATGGACACTAATGAATAGGGCGGTTCATAATGTTGATGTCTGACTTCGGTAGCAGGGGGTGAAAACATGATGCTACCGCACACTCTCATAGTAATTGCTTTTTTTGGTTTAATGAAATTCCTCCCGCGGACAGTCCCTCACCTTGAGAGGTGTCCTTGCATGTGTTAAAGAAGTAGAGGCAAAAGTTTCCTCCATCTGTGAGAAGAATAAACTTGTTGTTTTTTTGGCTGTAGAAGGTCTCTTGAGTTAACTGAATGGTGGAAAGAAAATCCTCGACATCTGAAATGCTGCACGGATCTTTGTGTTGGCCAAAAGCAAAGCAGGAAGACGATAATTAACTTATTATTGCTCCAACTACCACGTACTTTGCTACCTACTTTTTATTAGGTGATCAAAATGTTGACACTGAATGCTGAATGTCATTAAAATCTTTAATTTTTAAAAGTTTAATTTGTATTCTTCCAAAAATTAAATAATAAACCATCACCGAAGCTGCATGTGTAAAATAAAATGAAATATTCTTGAATCTACACGTGTAAAGAACAAGAGGGACGACTGAATTGCCTCTTTTGTAGCCAAGCTGTGTCTCTTGTGCAAATAAATAATTCACAGTTAAAAGCCTACTATCATCCTGATCCATATTTTGAGAGTTTACTTAAAGTCATTCTGTTATCTTGCTTTGAGTGTTTTCTACATGCCTTACACAAGCATTTGTTCAAAATTCAAATTCATGAATATCTGCGTGCATGCAGGTAGAAGTGTGTTTCTGTATATATGAATGTAATCAAGCAGACTTTCAGGGCAGGTTAAAAGCCGGATCTCGCTAAATCTGGTCCTGTTTTGAATTCATAGCACAAAAGAAACGGTGCTTATGTCTTAAATTTAGCCACACAATGAAAAATGGAGTTATTTATGATAATAGCGCTGTGATTCATCGAAGTGTTGGTGCATTTGAACCCTTTCAGCTGCGCTGTAACAATAACACCACGCTGTAAATAACAGATATTAAGTGCTTTTAAATTTACGTCCGTGCGTCTAAGAATGAAAAATGGGCCGGTGCAACGCAGGTGTGCGTTTGATTAATACCCCTGCCTCTCCCTGTGTGTCTTATGGCAGCTTACAAGCTCCTGTCCTCTGGGAGCAGACGGAGGAAAGTCTAACAGAGGCTGACAGTTGTTGTAACCCCATTCTAATTAGATTATTCAACGACTTTATTAATTCAGGAGCAAATCACTTTACTTACTTAGCATCAGACTGTCAGGCGGTGTTGTGGAAAGCTGGAGCAGCATAATCAGGTTTTAAGAGCCCTCAGATATTGGAATTGTATTAGCCAAAGTCAAAGAAACAATCCTGGCCAAGTATTGTGTAGGCGGTGGAGAGTCAGGAGGTGGGGCCTGGGGTTGGTCTGTGAATCTAAATAAGCTACAGACAACATGTGCACTTAGTGTATACTCTGCAAGTATACACCTAGGGTTAGAATATGTGTCTAAACTGGTACTGCTCATGTGTTTTTTTAAGAAACACATGATTAAATTCTTGCTTATTTTCAAGATTTTACTTGCATTTTCTTCAGTATGTTATACCAAAGTAAATTTTGGACCTCATATCCGGATCCTCAGGTCTGTAAGCCGATGATGGGAGAGCAGGGTTTATGTGTTTATCCTCCCTGGCAGCCTTTTTTATTTTATTTTTTTGGGTTTTACTTTACCAGTTTTGAAAATGCTTCTGTACTCAAGACTTAAATTAATGTTCACGTAATGTTTGTTTTTTTTGTCAGGAACACAAATATTCCTTCAGGTTACATGAAATTCTCAAAACTTTTGACACCGTATACCACCTTTAGAAAATACCAGCATTATGACAGATGTTAAAATACAGCAGCGTAGACCAACCGTATTGACATTTATTCTTAATAAGAAGATTATTCATTGTTAAATCCTGAACAGAACCAGAGCTAATTTAGCGGGAAAAAAGGGTTACTCCTGATCTGCAGTTCTCTTCCTAATATCTCCCATTTGAAGCCAAGATTACAGAGTTTGAACCATTTCAGTTCAAGGAGTTTATTTGACCTCTCCTCACTATCTTGCTGTCACATTCCAGCACCTTGTTTAGGAATTTATTTTGATATTTTGATAGTATGAATTCTTTTCATTAAAGAAAATGGATATTGGATTCCTCCATGTACCACTATGGGGAGGTTGCATAAAACCAGTGGTACATGCATCATAGTAAATATCGTACTAAAACCAGGTTGATGTGACTTCATTAACAAACACAAAAATCAACAAATACAACGAGGTTTAATGTTTGTATTAAGTTGGATCATACTCTATTAAGACCGAAGATAAAGTTATATTTGCGCAGTAGTTCTTCACATTTCACTCTTTGTGTAGCTAGCTTGCCGACTATAATTGAACAAGCCAGGCAGCTCAGTTACTAATGAGATAATAAGGTCCCACGCTTTATTGAAAAGGTGTAATTGGACTCTCCAGCTCTCTGTTCATCAGCATTGTCAAGTGACTTTGCTATCGGGAAACGACATGAACGACTTAAATAATATGGCAAGAACCTGAACCAGGATTTTCCAAAGAATGTAGACATAATCAGGAGAGGTGTGACTCTTCACTGCCTCGTGGTTTGATGTGATTATGATTGACCCGTCAACGATTCTTGATGCGTCTCAATCAGGGTGGGAAATTAAGATCAACCACCGGCTAAATGGTGGTAAAATATGAAAGCGGCTGGTAGATTTCAGACACCAAATAATGAAAACAAGCATTGAGTGGCTGATGAATTTGAGCATTTATCTCAGTGGGAGATGTTCACATTTTTAAAAAGTTGATTTCCCACCCTGAAGACGCATCGATCCTCAATTTTCTGACTATCAGACTACGATCTTTAAGCTGCATCTTTTGAACACCAGCATCTGAGTGACCCACCTCACTACATAAACAGGACTATCTTCCCTCTTCCAGCGCCTGTTGGCTGATTAGCTGGGTGCGCTGATTCTTTACGATTGCAGGCTCCTGTCTTGTCCCTGCTCATCTCTGTCTCTCACCACCGTATCTCCCAACATAACCGGTACACTGGTCAGCCAAAAAGGTGCTCAAGTCTAACGTTGACCCACGATTCAATGCAACAGAGCGATGTTGCATGCATGCCCCCATGCAATTTTAGTACTTTTTTGAACAGCCGAGACTTGGTGGTCCACCCTCACCCAATGCCAGTTGGGATAGGCTCCAGCCACCCTGATGAGTATAAGTAGTCACAGAAAATGTATGCATAATCAACTCGGACCAGAAAATCAATAATCAGGTATTTTTTGTGCAGGCTGCAAACTGTACTGATGTTCTGACGTAGCATCGAAGCAGAATCTTCCATGTCCACATCATGATGCATCTTTAGAATCGAAAAATCGCTGATGAAAATGTCGAACGCTTGTTGTTGGGTATCGACCAGACTTATATTGCTATGAAAGTCGTGTCACAGGTATTGAAGTCACTCACATGCCCCCACAACTCTCCAATCAAAAGCTCAGAAACCAGCAGTTCTTCAAGTTTCTGCTGATTGATGCTACGGTTGAGCCGATTTAAACTTCCTTTGACCTGACATGCCTGAACCCACAGACATCGATTTCATTTGACAGCTAGAAGTCCTTGACAATGTCGATCCTTAACTCCAACACGTCATTCGTTCATTGACCTATTGGGCTTCTCGATCTTGTTCCCTCCCTTCTTGCTAACATCCACCCGAATCCTCTCAGATAAACCCTCGTGTCCAGAGACATGGGAAATCAGGCTTCATTGAGAATGCAGAAACTGCTTCCTTCACCTTGATGTTCTCTCAAGGTTACTGCGATTGTGATACAGCCAGCTGGTGTTTGCAGTGGAGAAACATCCCCATTTATAGATGAAGCCTTTAAAGGGAAATCTCAGTGGGTTCAGGGGAATTAGTACTCGCTGGTGTGTGATAGTGTGCATGCATTTATTTGTGTATGTGCGGGAGAGTTTTGAATCCTTCCAGATTAACCTTCTCAACTGGATTGGAAGCAGGCAAGAGGAACGTGAAAACAAGAAAGGAGGACGACACGAAGGAAACCAAGACAGCGAAAGTGAGGAATGAGACGCAGATAGGCTTGCAAGGACCTCGACAGAGAAGGTAGAGATGTGAGACGAGAGTTGAAGGAAAGTGAGAAAACTGGGAGAGAAAGAATGAATCATAAAAAAGTGATTAAAGAAAAGAAAGAGATAATATGTTTGTATTTCTGTGCTTCTCCCTGCAGGAGTTCAGCGGTTGGTCACTATTTTGCTCCAGCATTAGTCTATGATTAATCAGATGTTATGTTTCCTCCCCTCTCCTCTTTCAGACGCATACATTCTTACTTTTTCTTCATTATTTCACGTCATTTTCATTTCATTTTATCATGGATGCATTATTAGACATTATTAATTTTTGCGCTCACCCATATTTTCATTTTATGTGAAGCTCCCTTTCATGCAGTTTAATATAAAGTCTACAAACGTTCCAACATTTGCTGAAGTGCTTTTTTATTTATCCTTTTTAATTATCCTTATTTCATCCTTCCTTTTAGTTTTATATCGGTGTCTGCATAGATTCAGCTAAATGTCTTCTACTCCGTATACAGCACGTTCAGCCCAAGGTCGTTCTTTAAACTTGGCAGTGATTCAGCTGAAGCCTGATTTATACAGTTTTCAAAACCTGTGAAATCCCAAGCTAACCCTGTCCCAACAGGGTTATGTCTCTGTGGACTAAAATAATTTCATTTTTAGACACCGAGCGAAATGAAATGCTGAGGTTTAAAAAGCTTGAAGAAAGCAGTTACTGTGTGTCACAGTGATCTGGACCCGTGGGAAAGACTGATGACTGAGTAATATTGTCTGGATTATTACACCTATGAAACGTTTCTATTCTCGTTTTTCATGTGGTAAATATTGCAAAATGTGAGTTCGACTCACTTTTCAGATGGCAAATACTTCAACAATCGATTTCTTTGATTTGCTGAAGTGGTCAGCTGTTGGGAATTACAACATTAATTCCATATAAAACAAATAAAAACCATCCATTCATTTTTTTCATGGTGGCAGCAGGTTTAGCAGGGCGTTACAGACGTCCCTCTCCCCAACAACGCATTCCAGCTCCTCCTGATGGATCCCAAGACGTTCCCAGATGGACTATGTAGTCCCTCGAGCAGGCTCTGGGTCTGTCCTGGGGTCTCCTACCAGTTGGATGCCTCCAAAGGAAGGCGCCCAAGAGGCATCGCGATCAGATCCAAACCGAACCACCTCAGCTGGCTCCTTTGGATGCAAAGGAGTAGCGGCCGTACTCTGAGCTCCCTTCGGATATCCAAGCTCCTCACCCTACCTCTAAGGCTGTAGCTCATATCAGCCGCTTGTATCCGCAATCTTATTCTTTCCGTCTCTACCCAAAGCTCATGGTGAGGGTTGGAACATAGATGGACTGGAAAATCAAGAGCTTTGCCTTCCAGCTCAGCTCCCTCGTCCCCACAACGATCAAGTACAGCATCCACAGTACTTCAGACACCGCACCAACCCGTTGGTCCATCTCACGCTCCATTTTCCCATCACTCATGAACAAGACCACGAGATAACTCCTTCGCTTGGGGCAGCAACTCGCTTCCAGCCTAGAGGAAGAACAAATACAAGTAATTGGAGATGACAGTACTTTAAATGTCACGTCAGGATACAACTGCCGACTATGTTTGATGATTTTAGATACTTTTCTTTTGTAATTCATCAGCAGAAAATCCATGAAAAAGCAGTCACAGTAATGAACACTCCGCTGACTGACGGGCAATATCTGGGACTTGTAGTGCAAAAACTCCACAATAGTGCTAGAAACTGAGATTAAACACGTGAAAATGAAGATCCCCTGGATTACCACCTTTAATGAAGTGGGGTTTCATTGTGGCTCAGGCTGCGTTGTGACTGTCCTGGGATTTTTTTTAGAGATACATTAAAATGTAAATTACCTTAAACGCCCAGTCAGCTCTCATTGTAGCTGAGGTGTCGCCCAATGGTCTCCTGGATATCCGCAATTGTTACAAGTTGTAACCATTTAGTGTTTAAAGTCAAATACATTCTCTTTTTTTACCTGTGTCCACAGGTTTGTTGTGTTGGTTAAGATTTGACTGAAGATTGATTGCTGCAAATAAGAGGCTCTTTGTCCACAAAGACTGTAAACCCGGTTTATTTATCACTTCTGTGGCGCTGAAACCAAAAGTGACCTCACATAAAATGTTAGTTCTAATTAATTGCACGGAACAAGTACAGTTAATTAATTAGGTGCACTTAACCCTGCACTAAATTCTGCTTTCACGAAGGTTGTAATGTTCAGTTTTTAGAGAGGCGTTAATTCATCTTTATGGTAATAAGCAGCTGAATTACATTGTGTTATACTCAGAGTTATTGTTAATATTTAGTCTACTCTCCTTGATATATTGGAAATGACCAAGTTAAATGTTTAAATATTTTGTTTTGTCAAATCAAAAGTCCAAAAACTTTAAAATATATTCAGTTTACTGTCATACGAGATTAAGAAAACTAGGATGTATTCAACATCCGATAACTGAAACGATGATGAAAGTGATTTTTTTTTTTAGTGTTTGTGACTTGTTTTGGCAGATTACTTTTTCTGTCAATCAACTAATACATTTATTGGCTAATTGTTCTAGCTGTAGTGGCAGAAATGAGAGCCAAAAAGTTTATTTGTGACTGTTTTGATCATTTATTAATCGCTTAAATTGATCATTCACGTCACTTTTCAAGAAAAAAAAGGTTAGTAATTAATTTAGCAATGTGTGGATGTTACTTTGGACGTTTTTGTTACTATTTTCTGACAATTTATAGACAGAAAAAAGAGAAAACTGCAGCTTTTAGAACAAAGAATAAACCCTAAAACTAAACCTGCTGTGTAAAAAGTGATTTTTTTTCAGCGTCTAGACAGGAAGTGTTCTTAGGTTATAGGTCCTGTAGGTCCTGACCTCACCGATTCTGAGTGTGGTCGTGCTTGACATAAAAAAAAAAAAAAAAAAAAAAAGCGTACGCGGTGATTCATTTTTTATCAAACCAAGCAGCCGAGGAGGAACTTAAGAGTGCCTGACAGCAGCAGCTACAGCTGTTTTATATGGATAAGACTCCCTGTTGAATCCAAGTGGACACACACACACACACATGCCACCCACTGATATGCACTCACCTTGAGAGGTAGGGTGAGCTCTTATCGGACGCTGTGATCAGCTGATGTACAGCACCTGGATACCGTGGCCCCACGCAGCCGACCTGATCTATGAGGCAATTATAGTAAAAACGTCTGTCTAAGCGTTCCTGGGGTTGAAAGGACTGACTGGGATATTAAACAGACTACATTATACACAAAGTGAAATGTGATGGCAGCAGACCAAGAGAGAAGCCTTTTGTGTTAGCGATTAGGAGTTCCCTTATAGATGGCTCCCTCCCTGTCGAGGATTTTTAACCTCTACACGCGAGTCGCAAGAGTTGCACTTGGCGACAGGCCAAACCAGAGATCTGTGTGTGCATGTGCAGCATTTAAAGTGTACGTGACATGACTGTGTGTGTGTGTGCGGTTAGCCTCATACACTTTGATAGATTGCAGAGTGTTAGCGGTCTTTTCAGTGTGTAGGAAGCTTGGCTGAGAAGGCAACTTATCCCAACTCAACAAGCCCTTGATTTACTGTTACACGGGATCCAATCCAATCAAAGACGTGCCAGATAAAGCAAATCTAAGCCAGACCAGACCAGACCGGAGCAAATCAAGAAAATGTAAATAAAACAACACAACAACAGAAACGCACACAAACACAGCAAGCTCCAAGATATTTAATGCAATGGATTAATTCAGTTCCCAACGGGCATGAATCCATACGAGCACTGAAATATTTCACAGCGTCGCATTAAAATCGATCAAGCCTCGGACAGATATGACATACTAATCACAAAGCCAGATACAAACTCAGCTCCACTCCGCACTAAATAAAAGATTATTGAGAACCAGTCATGAACAAAACAGTCATATAACCCGAGATTCAGGAGAGTACATATTAGGGCGATAGTGGCTCAGTCCATAGGGACTGGTGTGTTTACATAGTCCAATATAAAAGATTGGATTATATTTCCATATCCATCATGGACCACAGTGTAGAGCACTGCTCAGGTGAAAGCCACGAACCGCAAACTGCTCCCAGGGCAACGCTACATGGCCGCCAATCACTCCTTTGTACATATGTGCTTGTATTTCAGGCCTATGGATGTAAACTTGAGGGGAATTTCCCCATTGAAAGATCAATTAAAGTGAATCTTCTATCACTAGGGTTGGGTACTAACAAGTATTGAAAAATTCCTATTTTCCCCCATTCGGTACCAGGTTTTGATCCACAGATTTCCAGGTTTCTGTGGTTCTGGCAGCCTCTCTGGCAGTCCTGCCTCCTAACTAATCTTAAAAATCGGCAAAGACATGGATCATCAACAGACCTGAGGATTGACGCCTAGATGCGCAAACAAGCCATCTACCTGTCAATCAAAGTGTCCACGCTGTTAATCCTGCATAACTTTAAGCCTTAATATAATCTGAACAGGTGAGTTGTATATAAATTCACCCTCAGTACAGTTGTCATGAACGGGGAAATTAGCTACAGAGACCAAAACTGTTTTTTGTACCAGGCTGTAAACATGTTTATTTCTGCTGTATTTTAACATGGGGACTTATGGAGACTCACTCACTTCTGGAGCCAGCCTCAAGTGGACGTTTGAGGAACTGCAGTTTTTTGGGCACGTCTGCATTTGTACTTAAGGAGAAAATCTCATCAGTAAGCCAATAAAGATCTAATAATGCAAAGGGAAGGAAAAACAGTGTCACTATTTCCCATTACCACAAAGTCTTACATAACATTTGAGCTTTTTGCAACCACAAATGTAACCATACTGTTATGATTGTTCCTTTTGACGGATATATATATATTTTATGTAGTTCAATACTGTCCAGATATTCTCCATTTTAGTTCAGTTATCCGGGCTGAGTAGAGTTAAAACTCTTTCTCCAGCCGCTCTCAGGTCTTTGAACAGATTTTTAATTGCACAATAATGCATAATTTAATTTATTTTTTAAGAAAATGGATTTGATAAAACTGGTATAGGATAAAAACATGGCTCAGGAACATACGCTGGAACTCTTTGAACAATAACCGGCCACATGGCTGTCAGTTAAGGACTGAAACAGCCTTGACAGTCCTCTTAACATCTGTTCAAAGATCACTGCAGTGAGACTGAAGGATCTAATCTCTTTTTGTGACTAACAAGTAACAAGGACATCGATGAGCATATTGAATCCAGCCAACCACGCCACAGTGCTGCCTTCGAGGTGTTGCTATGCTCTACCTGCCCGCAAAAGTAATTGTTATTCTAAGCTTCATATCCGTCCGCTCCTTTTTATGCTTCTGTACACACTCATTACTTCATGTTTTATAGATACTTTTTGAGCACATACCTTGAAGAACAACGTACAGTGTTTCCCTTCATGCACAGAGTCAGAAAAGTGAAGTATGCCGGAGTTAAAAATGATGTCGCTGCTTGTTAAACAGGAGCTTGGCAGGCTTTCTCACAAATGACACTCGCAAGTGTAATCTATATTTGCTCCAGAGGCACTTTAGCCAAAGAGGGTCACATGAGCCACTCCAGCTGTTATGTTACTGTAGAACAAACCAATCAAAGATCAGGCTACGCAAAATCAAGTAAAATCAGATTCAGCCGAGGAGCCAGAGGGATCACGTGACACGTCTGTGGTTACTACACGTTCAACCATTTATTTATACACTTAATATTATTCCCTGGAAAGACATCAGGTGATTCAGACTCCAAATATAGAAGTGTTTTAGTTATATACATTTTGCTATGAGCCACGCGATCTCTTAAACCAACCAACCGCACGCGTTCTGAATTCAAGCGTCTCTCACAGAAACGTTCTCGGTTTGTCTTTCCACTGTTCCAACAATCACCGACTCTGGTTTACTTTAAATAAAACCTCAATTCATCCGGTTAGATGTGAAAATATTGCTGAGATGAGCAAACATCACCCTCAGTGTTTTGTATAACTGATGACGTGTGGCTTATATCAGATTTCAGAAATATGGATTTTTGTCTGAGCTCCAGTTTTTATTAATACTTTGAAACCGAGCAAAGAATGACTTTTTATTGTTTATTGTTATAAAAGAACACTAAATACTGTGACATGAAAGGAATGTTGGTGTTATATATTTATTTTCCCCCTCAGGTCTGTAACAATGGTTTAAATAACTTTTTTGTTGTGGTGGATTCTGCGATTATGGTTCAAGAAATTCATCTGTTAGCTCCAAACCATGAATAATCCATCGAGTGAACTCTGTGTAAATCTAAATCCAGAGGCTAGTCCTCGACGGTAAGCCTCTGAAGCCATCTTTCTTCATCCGTCTTGCTTATTAGTTTCATATTCACTGTCTCAGTCACACAGAAAGAAAGTGAACCGGGGACATGTGACACACATCCATGCATATCAAACATGAAAAGGCACAGGTTTGTTCATATCAGATCGATGCTATCTGCCCGTGGACAGATATTAATATTCTACCTGATGATGTTTAAGTTATGGGAGATCTACGTTTCACTGGATGATGAATCCAACACATTACGGCCTTTTCTTTCAGCCTTATATGCACTAAACGTCCTTGTGGCTCCGCTTGCCATTCATAGGTGGTTCTGAGCAGGTAGAGCTGCCTCGGGTCATTACCTTACTCTCATAGCTATTTAAAGTACTCAAAGTATGATACATATTCCTGCACTGGAGATTGTAGCTGAGGTGTCACAAATTACACCGTTTTCAAAACGAATCAATCAAGGCCGCCATGTGCCACCGTGGCGACTTCCCGCAGAGTGAAACCTCGCCAGCACGACCCCGCCAAGTGACCGCTTCCATCTCTATTAATCTCACATGAAGGAGTAAGCACTTGGCTGCACAGTGCATGCTGGGACGGAGTAGCTTGAAGCGCGACAGCACCTGACACGTTGAAAGGGGGGCGACTGAAGAATCATTTCACTTTATGCAGATGTGCGGCGCGTCAGCCATGCGGGAACAGATTCAATTTGGCCAAAGAAGATTCTGCAATGCTTCTACGAGCTTTCACCCACATGATCAGGGAGAAACATGAGCTGCCGGAGCACGTCCGCTCAAAACTAATTTGTTACAGCGGCACAGTTTGCAGGTTTGCAGGAGACTAAGAAGACCGAGAAGTTGCCACCTGAGGAAGGAGTCGCATGTTTTTGGGCTGCTAGTAGGACAGTTTAAGACAGTTACCAAAGAACGAACTGATTGAAACTAAAACATTAGTTTTGATATTTATTGTCACATTACATATAGATTACTCCAAATTACTTAGAGGCTCCAGTGTGTAGGAGCCGAAAAGTGTGCATAGCTTGAGTTGTTTTTATTTGTTTAGATTGCACACATCTTCTGGATCGCTATCATTTCCGGTAACTGGCACTTTACCTGTTCACTTGGTGGCGGGATTCAGACAAAGAGGGTGAGAGTTGGGCTCGTAAATTTTTTTGTTGACCGTCACTTTACATGTCTTAGTTTAGTTGGCCTCTTAGCGGCCCTTTTTTATTGGTAGTGGTCGCTACACGGTGTTTAGTTGTGTCCATTCTGGGCTCCTGTAGAAACATGGCGGACACCGTGAAAGAGGACCCACAGAGTCTCAGCATATTATATTCCATATTCTGTAAATAAATCTGCCTAAATCCTCCCAGCTACTTGAATATTTTACCAGGATGCAGCTGCTGCTCAGTTTGTGACCCGTTTAAAAGGCTTTACAATCTCTCCTTAGACCCTCAGTGTGGATTCAACTTCTCAACACTCCAATTTTATTTCCATTGTTAATAGAAAAGTCTGCTGTTTGTACACATACTTCAATTTTCTGTTTCTTTTAATGCTGGGTTTATTGTTGTTGTCACATCTTCTGGATTTAATTCCCCTGAGGGACGTGACACAAGTAAGAAAAGCAACTGTTGGATAGAGTTATTATTGGCAAACATTTTAGTAAACAGTTTTTTTTTCCACATCAAGCAGACGTGGAGCAACATTAGATCTCTGATGTGTAACAGGCAGGGTGCCGTGATTTATCTGGACTTTTTTTGCAGACAAATCACAAGGAAAACAAACTAGAAGATAAAAGAGGCTAGGAAGTCAATGTAAGAGACGAGTACATGGTTGTCATGACTAAGGAAGGTCGAAAGGTTTTTGACCGCTGTGGTGCTAAAGTTTGGTTTTCATAAGGGGACATCCACGTTATCCAAGGACAACGTGTGGACTGGTCAGTCCAGTATCAACCAGGTCGCTCCTGGCTTAAACACCCCAGTAGCCTTTAACAGTCGAGTGTAGAGTTGAACGAGAAGCGTCTCTGCGTTAGTTCATATTACATGAAGTCATTTGATTCATTGTTAATATAACAAAAACTGGTGGCGCTCTAAATTACATTAAGGGCTCCACTTAAATCATGTCTTGCCTGGGCGACGTACCTGTTACCATATCCGACTTGCAGGAAAGTTCAGGTCCTTAAAAAGTTTTTGGCTGAAATTTTTTGGCGTAATGTTCTGCCCGGCTGATTTGAAGGACCTACATGACGAGAGAGGTCTCACAGATTTGGCCGTTGAGCGAGGATGTGATGCCAGATTAGCCCTAAATCATTTGGGAGCATCACAGTTTGTGGAGAGTCGTCGCTCAGCCTCTCCTCTCATAACTCAGAGAAAAATCACTGAGCTGCCCGAATCTTTCATCTTAAAAAACTTCCCTGATTAATAAGTGCCTTCAGCTCTCCTCTGAACCAGACTATCCACTTCATTCATGGCTTTAACTGTTGATTAGATTTTTCTTGAAAAATACGTGCCACATTTCAGAAAGTGGGATAATTTTAGCTTTACGTTTTGAGGGTACGGCCTGTTATAATGAAGCATGCATGCATGCTTGGTTTAAAATGGCAATGTATTCAGGAGACATGACCAGGGGATTATGATAATGAATAAAGATCTCTACGCCTGTCTCAAAGGGCATTTCTGAGGAGTGAGGAGGGGAGAGCTGGAGAGGAGAGAGGAGGATCGGGGGAAGTATTAGAGATCTGCTCTGAGGCAAATGGTGCAGAAAGAATGAATAGTGGTTGGATTGGATCAATATTTGTGGTCAATATTGGTCATGAATCAAAAATGGAATCCAGTCGTGATTGTCTCTAAGATGATGGATATGATGTCACATGTTTGATTATTCAGTGATCAATACTCGCTGACAGACTCCTTGGGTTTTTTTTTCCTCCGATAAAGATTTATTTGAACTTGCGGTGGCGTCCCCCTGTCAGTGATGACAACACATCAGCTGATAGGAACATCCTTTCTGTGACAGCACTGACTGGGCCATTAGTGCAACATGCTTCAAATGTGAAGCCCGTAGGGGGGGGGGGAGCAGTGTAGCAGCAGTTTCCTGCCCTCCAGTATTAGGCACATGTAATCTGTAATATACAGTATGACAGCACCTTTCTCATGTTTTTTAGTGGCTGATAAATTTCTGTTTAGTCTTGAGCAAAAGAAGATCCTGTGCTTGTACTCATCATCACTACTTATCGATCATACTAATGTTTTGGAGTGTTTTAGGGTGCCTTCACTCCTGACCTGTTTGGTTTGGTTAAAACAAACCTTCCCAGATTAGTGTGGTTTATTTTGGCTGGTGCAGACCACCGACTGGGAAAGACGTGGATCATTGTTGGACCTGAGGCGGGTCGAATGGCGCCTGGTTGCTCAAACAAGCCATCTGTAACAACACCTACCTGTCAGTCAAAGCGTCCACGCTCTTAATTCTGCATAACTTTAAGCCTTAATATCATTTGTTTGGACATTTTAACATGGGGACTTATGGAGACTGACTCATTTCTGTAGCCAGCCTCAAGTGGACGTTTGAGGAACTGCAGTTTTTGGCACTTCTGCACAGCTACAAAGGTTGCTACTTGGTACAGACCATAAAACTGGACTGAGACGGCTTCAAAAAGTCTCAGCCTGGTGTGGTTTGTTTGTGGTGTGGAACCAACCACAGCATTTTATGATGTTTTGTTTTTTTCATGGACACATAAGGAATCGTTAAAATGTCATATTTCTTTAAGGGTGTTGCGTTTAATTCATTATCTATGGGTTTTTTTTAATGGTCTGGACCAGCGACCTATAAAATCTATCACATTATATTACGAGATACTTAAATAGCATTTGATGTATGAAAACTTTAACCTTGGAGCTTTCATAAGTCACTCAACGTCGTGTTATACTATGCACTACTTGTATCTTGAGTACTCCATTACTACATCTATAAAAATCAAGTTTCCCATCTCATCATTTAATGCTTTGGGGGTTAAAGTTTGCAAATGAAATATCTGTTAAAAGCAAATTTAACAAAACAACCACTTCAGTGTGAATAAATTCAGAGCAGGAGGGTTCAACAGTGTTATGAATATAAAGACTTACTTGTGTGTGTTATTCACACCAAACTAAGCAGATAGACGTATAGGTTCTCATATACGTCATGAAAAGAAAAAAATACTACCACCGGCTAATGTCTGATGATGATTTAGCCTGTGGGGGCAGCAGATATCCGGGCCAAGATGACTTCTTTCTCATTTACAGTTCAATTCACAACTAAAGACAAAATGTCTACGAATGGATTGTTTCATAAGATACTCAATAAGTTGGACGATTGTTGACTGTCATCAGCGTTGTTCAGGTCACCTGAGCTCCGGTGTGGACAATGTTCGTTAGAGTTACATGAGGCCAACAACAATGAGCACCAACGAACCAAGTGGAACAATGAGCAGGTCTACGATCCAGCTGCCCCAGACTTAACCTTATTTTTTGAAGAAAGATGACTGAGAACCTTCAGACATTTCAGCCAACGAAACACAAATGAAACCCAGAACATGTCCGATACCAAAATCTTGTCCCTTATCTACAGATATGTTTATAGAGATGAATCCATCAGTGACTGGATGCGTGAAAACAAAACAGTGTGTGTTATTTCTGCACAAAGCAACGTTTTCACAGTTGAATTTTGCTCTTTGGAAGGTCTTGAATTGAATTGATGCCTTCGCAGAAAATTGACGATTTAAAATAAAAAAAAAACAAAAAAAATAAAAAACTGACACACACAGCTCAACCTTTTTGTATTTTTTTTGACATTGCAAGCTTAAAAAT
Source organism: Miichthys miiuy (assembly GCA_036365135.1). Classification (NCBI taxonomy): domain Eukaryota; kingdom Metazoa; phylum Chordata; class Actinopteri; family Sciaenidae; genus Miichthys; species Miichthys miiuy. The sequence continues at coordinate 20,077,521 of CM071620.1, forward strand.
GAAGCTTTTGAGATTAGAAATCAGATATTTCTGTTACGTTTTTTGGGACAGAGGCAGAGTTTATTATGAGAATGAACACAAAAGCAGGTGGTGGTGCTGGTGGTGGCTGAAGGCGGGCTGGCATCGCAGGTGAAATGAATCAGAAAAAAAAAGGCAGATCAGAGAACGCTGGCTGAACAAAGCAAGACACAGTGGAGAACTGCACACAGGGGAAAAACTTGAATGAGTCTCCACATAAAAGAAAGCAGGTATGGGGTACAGGTAGGTGATAATCTGGCACAGGAGTGCTGTCTTGACCAGGCTTTTGTAGTGGGGATGATTGCTGGATGAGACACAGGTGCACCTTGTTGCTGAGACCAGCAAACAGCAAAACAAGCATAACCATGGCAATGTCATTAGTACTTCATCAATTTGTCCACTTTTCAACCTAATTAGTCTTTAATTTCTTCAGATTTACTCTTAGAAGAACCATTTTTTGTTGGTAACAACAGATTGTAACCACCTTAGACACGATAAAAACTAATTGTCCATGTGTGATTCAATGGAAACTAAAGAGCAGTTTTCCCCATATGCAAAATTGCAGCATGAATATTGAGACGGGATGTAAAAGGAAGAGCACCAAAGAGAGGAGAATCACCGTCGTCTACCAGCATTTACCTCAAGCTACTGGGAATCTCTTCATTTATCTTGAGAATTTTATAGAAACGCCGCAATTATGTCGTCAAATGAGCCATGGAAGGCGGCGATTAAAGTCCCTGCACACGCCTGGAATCGTACATCACCAGTTGTGCCCCCCCCCCCGTATGGAAGAAGAGTTCAAAAGGTGCACGTACGTGTCTCCTGCTGTGCAAATGAGATTTACATACATGTATTATACATCTTCTCATTCTTGAATGTTTGCGCTTCCAGATGTTCCTCCGAGCGCGAGCGCTGCATACGTGCTCCCCTCGTTCGGCGTTAGTTACCTATATCCGAGCGCCGCGCACGTCATGTTTGCTCCGTCGCCGTAAATAATTCATAAGATGCACGCGCCGCTGCTCTGCTTTGAAGAAACATCCTCTCCACTCCTGCAACGTGACAGCGTTTACATGTAGAACACGGCAACGCTGATCGCAGCTTTGCTCGACATGAAAACATGTCACAACAGAAAAAGACTGAACCTGTCTGTCCTAATAAGAGATGACAAACAACCGGCGTTTTTATTCCTTTATAGGAAACCTTTGCTCTGTAAAAATCTAATTTCTGCAGAATCCCCACCGGGAGAGTCGAGGCTTGGAAAGTCACTTTGCTTCACTGATTTACTTTGAAGCAGCCGTAATGAAGAACGCAGCAGAAAGAGTTAGAGACATTTCAGATGGAGAGTGAAAGAGAGAACCGGCCTGAGAGTCAGACTTTGATGTTTATTTATTGTTTTGGAGCGATCCAGATCAATGAGTATGCAATGAGAAACACCAGCCGGGGTCACAAGGGCGCAATTATTTAAATTGTTATCCACGGCTTACATCAGCCGTCTGTGTGCCCATTGTTGTCTGTCTCCAGGCTGAGTCTGTGTTTTGATTCTGATGAATAGGAAAGGTAATTGTTCACCGGAAAGCAGAATTGATGGTGTTATGATTATCTGCCCGGCGCCATGTGTTATTTTTCAGGAGGTATATGAGCGGCCTGATCTAAAAACATCTGGTGGTTGGCTGGAAATCTGCGGTAAATATGCAACACATCCCGAACAGAAGTGTCCTCAATGAGAACTCGCAAACAACCTGCTGTAAGGGACGGGGAAGAATGTGACGAAGGACATCTGTTGGACATCTGAGGCTAAAGGCTGAGCTCAATTCATATCAATAAAGACGGCCTTTGAATTTAGGTCACGACTTTCCAATCAACACCTGTCAACTGCGAATAGTTTGTCCTAAAACTTAGACAGGAAACCAGAATAAAACAAACTTTGGGATGAGAATCTTTTCAGCCCCATTTATCTTTCATATTTTCCACATTCCTCGGAGACACTCCCCTCTGGCAGGAGGCTGCAGTTCATCACGACTACACTGACTCTCACACACCTACAGTATAAAGAAGGGACAGCGTATTCGTGACGTGTAACAAGGCACCCTGTCAATCAATGCGTCCACGCTCTTAATCCTGCATAACTTTAAGCCTTAATATAATTTGAACAGGTGAGTTGTATATAAATTCAAGTTTTTAACATGGGGACTTATGGAGACTGACATAAGTCTGACTGGACATTTGAGGAACTGCAATTTCTGGCACTTCCACATCTGTTAAAGTTGCCGTTTGCTCGCAGCCCCTACATGTTAACGTATGCACTACTGACTCTATGCATCACATTAAAGCACACCTTTTAATTGACATCTTTTGGTTTAATACATCCTAAAAGACCTTGAACATTTAAATATTATGCACATTCCTGCATCAAACTGTAAAGCTCTTTTCATTTTAAAAACATTTTTGTGTGATTTGATTTTTTTTTTCCTTCTTATATTTTGATTTAATGTTTGTGATGCACCAAGACACCAAAGATAAATGATCTCTTTGTCTGTCAAATCAACTTGGCAATAAACATTTTTCTGTTTCTGATTCTCGAATGTGTTCGTGAAGTGGAAAAACAACATTAAATCTGTGATAAACAACAATAAAATCTGAGCTAATTGTTGGCTTGTCATTCCAGGCCTGAAGCATAATTTCACTTTCATTGCACAATAGCTGAAAAGCATCACGCTTTCTTTCTTTCTTTCTTTCTTTCTTTCTTTCTTTTTCTTTCTTTCTTTTTTCCTCTTGAGATGTCAACAACTCACACACTTTAGCACCGAGCCTCCCTTTTTGTCTTTCTTCTTCTTCCAGCCGTCTCCTGCTCCTGCCTCGGCAGTCAGATAGCTTTTTATTTTGGCATGGGTGACCACCGGGGGGATTGAGAGCGAGCGAGGATCACCTTTTTATCCACCGTCTCTCTCTAAAACACCTTTCACTTTCTATTTTCTGGATGACCGGACTGCACTGGTTTACCTTGCAGGATAAGCACGACTCTCAGGCTCCTATCTGTCCCACCTCTCACTCTCTGTCTGTCTCTCTACCTCAGTCAGTAAATGTTGCATGTGTATGCTCTGTACGTATGTAGCTTTTACTCATGCATGCGTGCGTGGATAGAAGGTGAATAAATATTCTGTGTGCTGGTTTGTTTTTGCACACGGATCTCTGCTTTTATTTCTGTGCACCAATCTTCCCCTGCTATTAAACTTTTACACAGTGGATAAACACACAATTTCCGATGCTCTTTGACTGTCCAAACAAGTGGAATTTTTCCTATTAAATTCCAATTCCGGGATTTCACACTCCTGTCTCTTCTCGGCTTTCCCGTTTTTATTCCGATATTCATTTTGCAGCTGAATAATCGGTAGATTGTGTGTTTGCACTATGTTACTGAAATGGCAATTGCGGTAATAGACACAATATGTCTCGCACATAGCAGCGCTGCCATAAATACAGATGTTTGCCACTCACACAGCAGAAAAAATAAAAAGATTTCTCAGATTCAGGATGAGTCACGATGTACACCGCTGCTGGTTTTTAGATTATCCAGCATATTTTCTGTTAAGTACAAGCTTTCAGAGCTGAAGAATAGCTGGGTGACATTATAAAGGAGCAGAAAGAATCAGTTTTGTGTCCTACATGATGCTGAGCTTGTACCAGTGTCTGGCTTTCTATTATGTCTGCATATGATTTTAGCTGTGTGGTACATTTGAAGCTGTGAAGCAGGAAGGTTCGCCATCCTTGTAAAGACCGGCGCTGTAATTTACAGGCATGTATAAGGTGTATGTTGGTCCGCAGCACGCCGCTCTCTGACGCCTACATCTCTGCTCTGGCTTCTCCTGGCATCAGCCTCCTTTAACATTAGATTTGGCCTCTTGAGAATAGCAAGCAATCAAAAATGACAAATGACCTGTGGCTGCAACATATATGTCAACAGATGCTATCTAGGGATGGACATGAGTAGTGCTCGATATGGACGTCAGTATTGGCATTTTTCTACATGGTGAAAATGATAAATCACACAACACTCGGCCTTTGCACTCAAATTGCATTTATTTTCCATATTTGATTTACATAATATAGATATTCTTACAGAAATGAAGTTAACTGTTTAGCTATTGAGGGCCAACGTGGCTGCAGATAAAAAAGCAAAGTTTTTTTTTTCCACTGGCCAAATTATGGATAATATGGATATGTATTTCTTTATCTAGGCTTGTCTCTGTACAGAAAAGTGGCTCACTTGCTGTTGTGAAAACAGAATAAAAGTGGTGAGAGCTAACACACAGAAAGAAAGAAAGAAAGAAAGAAAGAAAGAAAGAAAGAAAGAAAGAAAGAAAGAAAGAAAGAAAAAGAAAGAGGTTTGTGTGAGGTTTGTGAAAACCGGCATCAGCAGGTTAGACTTTTAAAAATTCAAAATCGGGATCAGCCAAGACAATTTTTCTCTAGTTCCAACTTAAATGTGAATATCTCTTTACTTTACTTTGACATCAAACTGCACATATTTGGGTTCGCTACTCTTTATCAGACAGAATAGGGTCACTCTGAGCTGTAGGACAGTGTAATCAACATTATCTTCTGTTGTTTTACAGACCAAACAATCAATTATTCAGAAAAATAACCAGCAGATCAATCAATAATGATGATAATTGTTTGTTGCAGCACTACAGAAGAAGAAGAAGAAGGAGAAGAAAAAAAAAAAAAGCCATTCAGGCTGAGAATCAGAAATCAAAAGGAGAGGCGAGTGTGTGACCGAGAGGAAATTATGAAGTGAGGTGAGAGGATGATGAATGGAGGGCACTAAAGCGGGTCCCAGGTGTACAGCTGTGCAGCAGGTAAGGACAAAGCCAGACAGGATGATCTGTGATGATGGGGGGGACAGATGAGGGAGCAGTGGAGGGAGAGAAATGACAGGGCGGAGGGAGAAGACAGACTGAAACACTGCTGCCGTTGTTGCCCTGAGGATATTGTTATGTAAAAACTCAGTGTTATCAGCTGAGGCCACGGGGGCCATGGCAACACAGAAATACAACCTATAGCGACAAACTGAGACCCTTTAGGATTCAGGATTACTGCCAGGAAATCTTAAGCACACGGGAAGGAGAAGTCCTGCTTCCTGTGTGTGTATTACAACAGAAAACGGTATCACGGGTACATGAATTATCATTAATTATCATTAATTCATGGCTGATATCGTGCATGAAAAAGCATAAATTCATTCATCTAATGCTTGAGGATCTATCAGGAACAATGGTTAACTGTTTACTGCAAACTTAAGTCACTTAAATAATGAACTAATTGTTAAAATAACTGATTACATTTGTTGATTGTCTAATTGATAAACAGAAGTGTTCAATCAGTTCTTTGTCTCAACTTCTACTCTCATAATTTCTTGTAAAACTTGGTTTTCAGCTGGACTTAAATCTTTTTTCTAACAGCTATATATAGTCGAATTGTCTTTCTGTGGCTGTTTTGAAATTCTGAATCGTAGCCTACATCAGAACAGCATGATGTTTCAGTGTTCAATGCTGTGTCCTTACAGCTAAAAGACTGTGAGATTCGTAGAATCATGAAGTTTACATTCCCTCCCTGCGCTGTCCTGATTTCCTCCCACAGTTAGATGGATTGGACTTTGACAAGAATGGAGCGTCATGGAGCGTCTGGCATTAGTACCGGTCTGCTGCTGTGCCTGCCGGAGAAACTCCTGCAGTTAGTGAACAGAAGAAGGGAAAGACACCTGCAGTACCTGACATGATTCTGACTCACCTGGAAACGAGGAAATGACACGCGAGAGGGGGGGGGGGCGGTGAAGCTTATGCAGAAAAAGTCGAGATATTCGGACAGTCAAGGACAGCTGGAAGAAATGTTACAAGTTTTAATCCAACTCTCTTAAACAGAATTAATGCTGCAACTTTGAAATATTTTAATTATCGATTAATCTGATCTGCAAAATGTCAAGAAGATGACGTCTTTAGATTGCTTGTTTTGTCCCAACAATGGCCCAAAACCAAAAATATATTCAGTTTTTTAACTTTCAACTGAAAAAAGTAGCAAATATTCATAATCCAAGAGTGGGAACCAATGAGTATCTGCCAATTGTGCTTGAAACAATCAATCAATTATCAAAATAGTTGCTGCTTAATTTTCTGTTGATCTGATAATTGTTTCCTAAACAGAATGAAATGAGGTAGTTAGTCCTTATTTCAGTGTTTAAATGAGGCATTTGATTGAGTGAACATGTTTTGCCCTTTTAACCAGAGCGACTGACAGCAACAGTGTACTGAATTTGGAGAGCAATTAGCAATAAACTTGTAGCAAATATATTAGTTTGCTGAACATTTGTTGATAATTGAGAATACCGAGGGGGGTATCCTGCTGAGATAATTCTTCCAGCGGAGTCAGCTGACACATTGTAAAGTCAGATGTCGCCTATCCAAATAAATGAAACACCCGGGGGATGTTGATGAGTTAGTCTGCGGTTTTCTCCATCTCTTTCTCATCATTCCAATAATTTCCAGCTCATTTCCAACCCGTTCATCCGCCTCGCAAGTGACGACTAAATTAGCAACGACTTTGACACAGCCTGGCCTGACATTGTCAGTTGGTTAGTGAGAATTGATCAGTGCAATGTCATTTGCTTTAATACAAGCAGGACATAATTGTCTCCACAAGAAAGGCAGACAGAAAATGATGTCCTGCTCGATAATAATATTTATTACCGGCCCTTTTCTTTAAAAGAAGTGAACTGTGATGGAAAACATTCATGGGGTACATCAAGGTAAAGAGACTGAAAGATAAAAAGCACGCGCAGTGGCTGCCGGAGAATCCCACGTCTTGTTTGTCCTTGTCAGACTTGACCTGCTGTGTCGGCTGAAGAAAACAAGCAAATTGATGACGCCGTGGACTGTAAAAGACAGACGGGATGCACGGCGGAAAATGGATGTGAGCTGCGAGGAGAGGGAGACATGACTGAAAGCCTCAATTAAACAAGAAAGATGATCACTCAAGGATGGGAATTACTAAATATACCTGGACGATTGAAAGACAGTAATCGATCCCTAGCATACACCGTTAAAAATCAAGGTTAGAACCTAAAGTGGTTCTTCATAGTGATGCCGTAGGAACCTTTTTCTGTTACCCAAAGAACCTTTTACCTATTTGTTCTTCAAAGAGCTAGTTGCTGCTGCAAAGGGTCAACTCAAGGAGTAATCAGATTATTCAACATGAAAAGGTTCTTCAAAGCACCAAAAGTGCTGCAAATGTGACGTGAGGTACTATTTTTTTTGCCATTTAGTCTACCGAACAACCTTAAACAGCACAAAAAGGAGAAAAAAGGTTCTCTAGAGAAGAAAAGACAAATCAAAAATAAAGGTTTGAGTTGGAACCTAAAGTGGTTCTTCATGGTGATGTCGCAGAGGAACCTTTTTCGGTTCTGCAAGGAACCTTTTACCCATTAGACTTTCAGAAGAACCAGCTGCTGCAAAGGGTTGACTTAAAGAACCAGTAATCAGTTTTCCAAAAAACATTTAAAAAGGGGAATATTGGAAATAAAAAGGTTCTTCAAAGTACCAAAAGTGCTGCAAATGTGACGTGAGGAACTTTAAACAGCACAAACTCAAAGTGCTCGGGCAGTTCTTCTGATATAATGCAACTAAACTTCTGTTTGTTGGACCTTTACAGTTCAAACATCACAAAATCTCAGTACAATCCCCATTCATCCCCCGCTCCACAACATATCCACCCAGCATCCTCCCAAGAGGACCGAGACAATGACATCAAGCAGCAATAAATACATGACATACGACGTACGGGGACGTCCTTCAGAAATAAAACATTTTAAATGAATAAAATAACTCTTAGCTGGATTGGTAAAGACTTATGCAGTCAGTTAGGTTGTCATAGTAGTCCTCCAGACTCACTCAAATTTATTTGCCTTCCTCCTCAATGTAAATTTGATTTTCTCAAGCTTCAAGTAAAACATAATCTCTTTAATCCGTCTTGTATGAGATGGAGGCACGATCTCCTCCAGTTGAGGTGGATAAGATGTCGAGCTTTTAGAGAAGTAAAGACAGCCACATCACATATTTCAGTCAGCCGTACTGCGTCCATACATAGAGGTAAAGACTCGCATCAGATTCAACATGTCAGTGAAAAGACTGAGACAAAACCAAAGCCTTCTAAGAGAAAGATCTGAGAGTCTTAAGGTGTCTAAACTGGTCTCAGTCTTGATTACATCAGAGTAAATGTGATCATTTAAGTGTCGTGGCCTTAATGTGGTTTTTCCAGGCGTTGCTATCCTGAGCAGAAAGTTCAAATTTGGATTTATATTTTGCATTTTCAAACTTAAAATCTTGAACAAACTCCGGAGACGAGCTGACAGCAGGTTGAATCCAAAAATACCCTCCCTTTTTTCCTTACATAAATCCACATTGGTTGACATTATGCAAGAGAAATGTCATCTCAGATATGCGTTGACATGATTTCAAAAGCAATATAATATAATGGGCTCACACTTTAGTTCAGTCAGTCATAGCTAATCCAGAAAGCCTTGATATTTCCTTTCCAGGTCACGTCTTTATTAAAAGTTATGCTTCCCTGTGACTGTGGGGGGGGATGAAGCAGACTGAGAAGTGAAAAGGTTGTCAACGGTTCATGTTTGAATAAAAGTCACTAAAGGGGTCGAAAAAGTCACCAAGCGAATCGCCAAGAATTGCTTCCAAAGCAAGTAGCAGGAACTGTAGCAACAACTCGCAGCCTGGGTGTTAAGTAGTTTTTTAAAAATGCTGACATTTATTTTCCTCTCCTGGATTTATTTCACTCTGGTTATTGTAAACTGTCAGCTGTAACTAACTCCTCGCTCTGCTTTTGCCGACACAGAAAGGAAGCTCGGCGCTCTTTTGGCCTCATTCCATCTGCCGTGTGTTTGGATTTTTAAAAAAAAAGATGAATAAAGTGAACACAAGTAGACCAAGGCTTGTTTCCAGGAGGGTTAAAAATGAGGCAGGGGGGGTAAAAACTGGCATCCACACTGCTGACATGAACCTTGGCAGGCTGTCACACGCTGCAGGACTGGCCTCAGTCTGGTCCAGCTGCATCTGGGAGGACCGCCATATGAGCAGCTGAGGTAGACAGAGGGACAGATCCTGCTGCAAACCTGAAAGAAAAAAGACTTAAAGCCTCAAAGAAGACCAAAACGTAAAAAAGTAAATGACAGTGCCCAGATGTTTTAGGGAATTACTGCGACTTTTATTTTATTTGTTTAAAAACAAAAACAAAGATTAAGTCTTCATCAGGATCTAATGAGAGCTGCAGACAGATAAAATACATCAATCCTGCTTCCTAAATTATGTTTACATAAAACTAATTTGCAATAGCAAATACGGGTTAAAGGAAATGTAATTCCGTCTGCATTGTGTATTCTATTAACATAAAGTGGAAAAGTTGTTAATTAGCAGATCTGGCAAGTTGCAAAAATGTTGCCAAAGATCTGGTTTTACAGATACAGTTCAGCAGATACAGCGTGTTTATTTAACCAAAACCAAAATCTTTTCCTGACCTGAACCGAAGTGCTTTAAATTAACCGGAGCCTGGATGTGAAGGCGAAATCCCACCGGGTACGTCTCCGTTACGCTGTGGCCATAACGCTTCACACGACTTCAAACCCCACCAGGAGAGTTTCAGAAGCATTTTGCCTGCTTCCTGTTTATGTGCTTTTAAATATGTGACACTGTTTCCCTTTTAGCTACGTATTTTCAGCTGATACGTTGACTAGAACGGCCGTGATTCAGCTCCAGCAGTCGCGATGAACACGGGACGTGTCCCATTTGTGGAATTTGGCCTTTAGTCCACCATGAACACCTCCCTGTGACTGAGGTATGGCACATAAATGCGGTGCTTCATGCATTCATATAAGAAACCTCTGAACACAGTCCAGTTTATCACTGTACGAACTTACACATTGTTGATTTTGGTCTTTTTAATGGGTTTTACTGATGATACGAAAACAACAGAATAAATCCAGTTGTGCAGCAAAAGAAATATTGTGTTTTAGAAGATCGTCCGCTGCTCAAGAATCATATAAGTTAGTGTTAATCTGGGTGTCATGCTCCCAAAACCTGAACTGAATTCACAGAATAAAGACACGTATGTTTGTTTGTTTATGTCTATATAGTCATAATCCTCATCATCATTGATTGATGGTGCGTTCCAAACGGCTTCAGGATCAGACTCGCTCGGGTAAACTCACTATATGTTTTTATTCACAACCTTTTACACTTTAAATGAACCCGCCTGAGAATCTGCGGCTGCTAAATCTGGCTAATCTTTTAAATCGCGTCTTAAAGCCCAGTGCTATAGAAAAACATCCAGGTAATGATCTGTAATTAATCGTCCATGACTCTCCTTCTTTTCATCTCCAGCTTTGATGTTTCCTTTCTTTCATGTTCTTTTCTTGCTTATAGCTTTTACTCTTATCCAGTCGCTTTCAACTATAAATTTATATTTAGAGTTGGTGAAGTCAGAAATGATTTTGACATGTTGTGTGATGAGTGCTGGCTCCCAAAACATTCAACAAGCTATGCAGAAGTTAAGAATAGCTAACACAGCCATGGCCTTCATAAAAATCAGCTCATGTCTGCACGTACAAACATTACATGTACGGCTAGTGCGACAGCTTGACTTTTTGATTTTTATTTATGCGTTTGTCACTTTGTGTGCAGATGAGCGAGTGTGTAAAGGCATCGTTAGGCACGCACTGTTTGAACTAGCTGTTCAAACAAAAGCTGGAAGGTAATTATGTTGAATTTAGAGCTGAAATAACAAACACTTTCCAAATGAAGCGGCCAGATGTTTGAGCCATGTTAACTAACAAGACAAAGCTGCGGTCTTGTTGTGGCTCTGGGACAGATAAAAAAAAAGGTCAGGACGGTCGCTCAAATACTTTTTTTAAAGTCAGAACCGCCGGCCTGTGAGGGTGGAAGCAGGTCAGCTTCTCCTGAGGCTGCGCCGACCACACAGGAAACACGAATGAACCATCTGTTTGCTAAAACGTTGTACAATTTGCCCAATTTCTTATAGAAATTATTACACAGTGTTCCAGCGTCATCGATCACAGACATGTGAAATGGCTGAAAGCTGCAATATTACTACAGAATCAAATTAACATCCAAGGTCAAAGACTGGCTGGCAGAATTCTGCATGTGCAGCAATTGTTAATTAATCTGCTTGATTGATTTCTCAAGTAATATTTAACTTTATTTTTTACTGTTAAATATCAGAAAACTATGAAAAATGCCCTGAAAAATCGATTAATTAACAGTTAAAAAACAGTTCAGTATTTAGTTGTTACATACACAAACAAAAATTCTCACATCTGAGGAGATGGAACCAGCTAATATTTGATATTTATGCTTCGATAATCAAACTCATTTTCTGTTGATTGATTTGTATTGCTTCAGCCAAAATACAACTGCAGTAGTGGTTATTTTACGATGTACTGGCTTGTATCCTGTATATGTGTCAAATATACTCCTATATAGTGGAACAAATACCCAAACTACACTCAATTGTTTGGTTTCTTTTGTTGTCTTCCTCCTAGAAAACAAAAACAAGCATCGTGCATTGACAACATTGTATTTAATGCCACCCGACAGGAAGCAAAGTCGCTACATTTTCTTGTTCATTGACTCGTCAGCGTGCTCACTAATACAGACAACAATATTCTCCATGCACAGAGATTCATCATCTCTAGACTTTTCAACGATTTTCTGCACAAACATGCAGCGTAAAGTCACGATCAAAGAACCATTTAGCAAGAGGAGAACTTTGAACGTTTTTCATGAAACTGGTGGTTAAATATAGGAATATGTGTGAAACATACAGACACCACAACATGCAAATAATTTAGGTAAGTATATGATTTGTGTCAACGACTTTAGAAGACACACAAGTCAGAAAAATATAGCAGAAATCTATGTTTTGTATGCCATATTAACAGAAGTCATATGACGGGTTATACTTCAGCAACGATCAGCTCTACACACGGCTGTAGCAGTGAGTGAATCATGAATCAACAACAGACGGATCGTAGGTTTGATGAATAGAGAAAGACGGCGGTACCTTTTATAATGGACAGGTCAGTTTTAGCACAGTACTTTCCTGCATTAGGATGCATTTACATCAGGCGGGTAAGTGAGCGAGGCTCTCAGCGGGTTGCAGGGTTGATAGAAAAAAAACAAAGTAAATATATTAGTGTGATAGTGAAAAGTGTGTTTTTTTCCGTCCTGCAGGATGGTAGTACAACAAGTATAAAATGATACACGAGGCTCTTCTTTGTCTTCTACTTTGTTTACATTACATTATGTTTTATTGAGTAAGTGCCTGATATTCTGAGTGCACCAATATACGACACAGCAGCCAGCTAATAGCACTTACCAGAGACTCAGCGTCTCTCTTTAAGCCTTTTATTCCACCAAGCTCTCTCCAACGACTGAAAGTCAGTCCCAGATTTGATCATGTCCGGCAGCATCTTGCCGTTTTCGCCTCTGCAATGCTCTGCCCCTGCTCGCCCAAGTCTGGTTATGATGCCCATTGTGGCGTCGATCCCCGTCTGCATTCCCCCCCCTTCCTCTTCTCTGTGGTCAAATACGGCTGTGGTACAAACTTTAACTGGCTAACTGACTGAGCTAAAATGAGCTAACAGCAGCTACAGTTACAGCAGCTTACTTAACTGTCCATCAGGAAACATCAGAAACTTGGATTCACAGTGACTTATGGATATTTTTCCCACTAGTTTCCGAGCAGTCTCACGACATGAACCTGTCCCCCGTTTACACCCTCTTTATTTTTTATTTCAAGCACAAAGTGCTAACAGCACTTGAACCACTCCAATTACAAAGTTTCTGATTTGGCCATTGTTGCCCCTTTTAGAAGTAGAATATTTTGTGCGATAGAGTGGGGACAAAAAGATGATTGCAAGATGATTGCAGCCAGGTCGCTGTGTATCCTCGATGTTTTCTTTTGAAAATCAAGTTTTCAAGTGGCAACTTGCAACATCAAGCCGTATTCGAGCACACGCGGCGTGCATGGACGCAGATATTCATGCACACAAATACAGAAAAGACTCATTAAGACACAATAATCCTCCTTCTGAAAAAAAGGATTACATGTTCTTCAACAAACCAGCTCCTCATACTTAACGCAAAGCCGTCTCCCGGTAGACACGCCGGGTCATCAATACGACTGAAGAGAGTGAAAGGGCTGTTTTTCACCACGCTTTTCATATGATACAAGATGTCTGTTTGCACAGAGGAAGAAGTCTTTATTTATCAGTGAAAGCGAGTCTTTTTCCATGTAATACACACAGTGGAGTCCATTTAACCTCAGTCAATACAATGGGGCAGTGAACAGGGCCAGAGGTGATGAACTACATCTGATTAGATTTACAACAACCAGTCTTATTCTTAGGAACTTGGTTACAGTTGCTAACAAAAACAAGACGATCAGATGCTCCGCGGGTAAAATCTGAAGGTTAAGTGGCTGTTTTATTAGCACTGATGTGATTACACGCAGCTTGAAATGAAGAGCTGATTTGCAAAAGCAGATAAACACCATTCTTAAAAATGAAAAAAAAAAAAAAATGACACTGATTGGACAATAAAAAAAGTGAGGAAAAGGAAATGAGCAAAAATCAGCAAACAGAACTTGAAACATTTACGACTGCAACTGGACGGCATGTGTGTGACGATGGTCAGAAGATAGTCGCGCCTCTTCTGCCTCCCAACTTATCTAAAAATTGGCAAAGACCTGAGGCGGGCTGAATGAACCCTGAGTGCTCCTGGCACCTGCCTGTCAATCAAAGCGTCCACGCTGTTAATCCTGCATAACTTTAAGCCTTAATATAATCTGAACAGGTGAGTTGTATATAAATTCACCCTCAGTACAGTTGTCATGAACGGGGAAATTAGCTATAGAGACCAAAACTGTTTTTTGTACCAGGCTGCTGTGAAGTTGGACATTTTTAACATGGGGACTTATGGAGACTGACTCACTTCTGGAGCCAGCCTCAAGTGGACGTTTGAGGAACTGCAGATTTTGGCACTTTCACGACCACGGAGGTTTCCGCTCGGGTGTGGCCACCACCGTTCTTTGGTTTGAACAGTATCCACTCACCCTTTGTTTCCAAATGTTTCCTGGCTTTAACAACTTTTTTTTTTTACCAAGTACAACTCATTTTATGTTGTTTTTCCCAAAAAGGTGCCAGTGAAATGACTTCTTATTGGACAGTGGGTGAAATTCATCTTACAGCAGGAACAAATCTCAGTTATGGCACAGGATACACAAGTTCTGCAGTGACGCTTTGGCAAGACAATCATCACAAATTTGTTCCAACAAATCCCAACAAAGATATTTTTTCAAATGAGAATTAATACACAGTTAACTCATTAATAAATGTTCAATAAGCAAAATGGCGATGGGATTGCTCTACTTATTTTACCTTTTCTACAATGAACATTGACCTGGAAGCCCCAGTTCCCTCCCTCCACCATGTATTAAGTACTTTATTATGTATGTAGTATGTCATTTTGTATATAATAGTCGTGGGTTTTGGTAAAATGCTGAAAGAGGATGAACTAGATACAATATATAAACAAAGAGAAGGATGAGTACAAAAGAGAGCAGAGAAAAAAGGCCCATACAAAGAGAGACACGCACAAAAAGACGAGCAGAGAGGAACAACAGCTAAGAGACAATGCGAGATAAAAAGAATAAAAAAAAGGCATACAGGACACATGAAAGGAAACAGGCAGCAAGCCAGAGGAGATAGAGCGAAGCGTACGAGCGCTCATCCCTTGGAAAAGTTGCTGTGCTTGCGGTGGTTATGCTGAAGGCTAAGCCAACATGCCCGGCAGTGATGAATTGGTCCTGTCAGTATAAGCCAAACAAACAGAGATCTGTATAGTGTATGACAACCCTCCTCTAGGCGCTGCAGTGAACAATGACATTTCCCTACTTGCTGCGTAACAATGGCTCCAGGGATCTGGCAGGACACATATGCTGGAGGTACACAGCTGTTTATTTGTTTTTTGTATGGATATGTATTAAGTAGGCATATCTCAGTGATTTAGTGGAGCCTTTGGGAAAAAAATGCCATACACCGCTTTAGGAAAATAACAGTTTATGTTTATTAAAGCTGCACTTGACTTTGACCACAAGAGGGCAGGAAACAGACTTCGAAACAAAAGCACAGCACCGAGGCTTGATTTAATCACCTTGTCAAGCTCTTATGGCTAATGTGTTCACAAACAACTGCTAAATGCTTTTTACACGTCTAGCAGTCAGTGTTGAATAAAAAATATGCAGTGCTGCTGCACGGCATTTGTAGATATAACAGTTGCAAATAAAAAAAAAAGACACTGGTTCAAAAATCATGTAAATCCAGGCGGCCTAATCCGTTCTCATCTCAGGTTGCCAAACACTCGCCGACGCTTTTGTCTCATTTTAAAATGTGGTTAACGTAGTGAAGCAGTTGCAGTTTGGTTCAGTTCAGGTAACAGAGATACTTGGTTACATTCAGGAAAAGATGACGACGACGACGACGTGACTTGCAAGTCACATAACGCACCTCACGTGACGTTTTATAACCTAAAACTTGAAATAACTCAGCGCTGACTTTTCTTATCACACAAGTCATAAACTCCAGACTCCTAGTTCACAGTCCCGTGTTTGTTTTTCCCCCCCCATACACAGTAACTTTCCTTCACCAGCTTTGGCAAATGGGTTACACTGGAGTAGACCTAAGCCTCTTAAACAGCCGTTCAAGGGGACCTTGTGTGTCTGTATGAGATGCTGAGGGGTGGGACAAGCTGTCACTATATGGCATCCTGAAAATGAGACCAGGTTGTGTGTCCACAGGCAAAACGCCACTTGGGAGAAACTGTGCATCAAAACAAACAAACTGCAACTTGCCTTATTATTTTGACAATTATGCTATCACTTTATATTCAGTGCATGTAGTGTGCTATTCATGGTAGTTGTCAGGGTGTAGCATGATCAGCTTTTAATGCTATGGAAATGATCTTCAGCCTCGTTTTCACCTGTCTGTTCACCTCATTGTTTGTGCATGACCTGCTCAACAGTGTAACTTCATTATAGGACCATATGTGACTCACGCTTTACATAATCGCGTGTTGAACGGTCATAGTTAGAGTCCAGATATTCACGATA